>OU963894.1:13850742-15100742 GCA_902850365.2 Chilo suppressalis | reverse complement strand
TTGAGGCACTAAATATGCTGGTCTAAATAAAGATTATTATTATTATTACCTTTAGATTTTGAATGCCACAAAAAATCTTGATCGATCTTCCTTGATGATCTTGAAAAAGATTGATCTGATCTTCCCTTCCCACATCTATCATCTTCTCTCGTGAAAATACTTTTTAAATTTCTCAAAACATTTTCGTTTGAATATTGCCAGCAGCTCGAAACTCATTACTTAAGCTTACAATGTCGATAATAAAAGAACGAAAGACTATAATATAAAATTAAATAACTACACACATCAAAAGTGTCTAGGGATCAAGCATTTTTATGCGGATTTCTTGAGATTGAGATGTGGCTTTGTAATAAATTTATGATTTCATAAATTTATATGGATCCTTTTTGGTGCATTTCATAATTTGAATCAGGAACTGTGAATCAAATTCGAGTAAAAGATGAAAATCAGCTGTCAATATTTTCCCTATAAAAACATACAACGCATTGAAGACATTATTAGTGCTACTGTTTCCCTACTACTGATTAAAACCAACGTTATTATGGAGCGGCGACGTCATTTAAGCAGGGAAGAAATGCTCAGAGCCGTGGGAATGATAGAAGCTGGTTCCCGGCAACGTACTGTGGCTTTAGCTCTGAATACAAGTCAGAGTGTTATCAGTCGACTTTGGACACGATACCGAAGCACTGGTACCGTGGCTGAGCGCCATGGAGGACGGTATCGCTGCACCACACGGAGACAAGACCGATACATTCAAATCTTAACTCGAAGAGCTCCAACAATAACCGCCATGATGTTAGCCGTGAGGCTTCATCACTCTTCAGGGAACTTAATTAGCGACCAAACAGTCAGAAACCGCTTGCATGAAGTGAACCTTCATTCCCGAAGACCGCTACGGGTACCACCTATAGCAATGCACAATCGTAGGATTCGATATCAATGGGCTCTTGAACACAGAAATTGGGCAGAAGAACAATGGCGTTTCGTGTGCTTTTCTGATGAGTCTCGTTTTGGTATGAGACCGGATACAAGACGTATACGACACTGGAGAACCCCTGGACGCCAACAGCGATTAAAATCCTGCCAGGAAGTCCATCCTTATAGTGGTGGAACCATCATGGTATGGGCGGGTATTTGGATCGGCGGAAGAACTGAGTTGATTTGGATCAGAGGCAACCTCAACGCTCAAATTTATGCTGAGACGATTGTATCAGACGTCATCGTTCCTCTACAAGTGCAAATCGGTCCCTTATTTCAGTTAATGCATGATAATGCACGACCGCACACCGCAAGAGTTGTAAGACAGACTCTCGCCGCAGCTAACATCAATGTCCTGCCCTGGCCTGCTCAGTCGCCAGACTTGAACCCGATTGAGCATGCATGGGATATGCTACAGAGAAGAGCTCTGCCGAATATGGAGGGTATCCAGTCGCAAGAAGACCTTTTTTTGTTGTTGCAACGAACATGGGCGGCCATTCCACAGCGTGATTTGGATGAACTCATTTTGAGTATGCCAAACCGATGTTCTTGTGTTGTTAGTGTTCGCGGTAGAAATACGGATTATTAATTGTTTAAGTTACCCAATAAAATTTTAGAGAAAACTGTTATTTCAGTCTTTTTTTCGAACTTTTGTGTTAGTGGTTCAAATGTCAGAAATCCCTTTATTAGGAAAATGGCAAATTTCTTTATTAATGCAAAGGTGACTTGGTTTATCGTTACTGTGACAAACGAAAACACTTTATTTGATGAATCCTTAAAGAAAATTTTAATTAATATCAATCAGGAGAAAAGTTATTGCAAAAATATATGTTGATCCCTAGACACTTTTGATGTGTGTATATACATTGGTATGTGTGAATTTATATTAAACTGTATAATAATATTCAATTTAAAGAAATGTTCCGTCATACGTTCATTAACGCCCATCGAACCGGAGACTATTGCTTAACCCGCGAAGAAAGCCCGCTAAATCTTTTTTCGGTCGTCACTTATCGTCATAGATTAAATTTTCACCTTCAGCTAACTGAAAAAATCCATTATTTCCGCCAGATGTCACCGAAATCAAATGTCGTCGCGGACAAAGAATGGTGTGGAGTGCCTCTATGCAATATTTTTTTTCATCAAAGTTTGAAGTAATATTGAAGAGAGAAGTAAATTGTAACGTGTTTTGTAGTAAAAAGTCAGAACTGGTTTGATGGCTAGATGTTCAAAATACCTGATTGGTAAATCACAATCCCTTATATTAATTCTACGAAACATATACTGCTAACATGGAATAAGTCTTCTAACAAATATGGATCACAGTTGTCTGAAATAAATGAATTATTATTATTATGCGAATTTCATTAGAGTCAAATCCTAGGGGTGTATTATTTGTATTTGTTTTTAAATCGCAGGCCAAAGGCTTTTATCTTGTGCTCTTACAACACAAAAACCAACATGACCTGAGATAATTTAACAAAAATCAACCAAGGGCGAGTTATACTAGCATTAGTACGAACGCTTACCATCTGGCAAATATTTTTTTAAACACACCATGTTATTTTAATTTTTGTTATTTGTTGTAGCAGAGACAAAATAAATTCACATTTTATTAAACTCAAGTATCTTTATTTTACAATCCAAGAGATGCAGCCCGCGAAAAAGAAAGAAAACCGGAGCAATATTACTCGAAATACAAAAAGCAACCCTTTTTTTTACCATATTAATTACATCAGGGTGTCTCTTGGCTAATATTAATGACATATAAAGAATTCTCATTAATTAGCTACCAAAAAAACATGCAGATACCGCTCCATTGCTCCCATATTCTCTGTCCATTGCTCTGAAACACAAAGTTTTTTGATTCCGAGACAGACAGACAGACATTAATCAAAGTCGATCAGAAACACGAGGCCTCGTCACGCGCGGGGAAAAATTGGGAGAATCGGGGGAACATCCCGTTAAACAAAACCTCATATCTCAGAGTTCGACGCAAAAACAGAATGACGACGGTTCACCGCGACACGAGCCAATAGTAATTCGCTTTTTTATTTTAAATATTTACAGGGTTACAGGAAAAGTCAACCCAGATACTTAAAGATATTATTAATTAGGGTAATGCTGATAGTTATGTTTTTATATTTTAAGCATTCTACTTCTAGATGTATAAGTCTAAAGAAAATTTTACGAGAGAAAATCTAGTCCTGTCCGGACGGATGCACTGAACTTCACTAACATGAAGTTCCATAATGAGCACGGTGCCACGGTGTTCTCATAGTGCTGCTAACATGAAGTTCCATAATGAGCACGGTGTCCTCACAGTGCTTCTAACTTGAAGTTTCATAATGAGCACGGTGCCACGGTGTTCTCATAGTGCTGCTAACATGAAGTTCCATAATGAGCACGGTGTCCTCACAGTGCTTCTAACTTGAAGTTTCATAATGAGCACGGTGCCACGGTGTTCTCATAGTGCTGCTAACATGAAGTTCCATAATGAGCACGGGGCCACGATGTTCTCACAGTGCTGCTAACATGAAGTTCCATAATGAGCACGGTGCCACGGTGTTCTCACAGTGCTGCTAACATGAAGTTCCATAATGAGCACGGTGCCACGATGTTCTCACAGTGCTGCTAACATGAAGTTCCATAATGAGCACGGTGCCACGGTGTTCTCACAGTGCTGCTAACATGAAGTTCCATAATGAGCACGGTGCCACGGTGTTCTCACAGTGCTGCTAACATGAAGTTCCATAATGAGCACGGTGCCACGATGTTCTCACAGTGCTACTAACATGAAGTTCCATAATGAGCACGGTGCCACGATGTTCTCACAGTGCTGCTAACATGAAGTTTCATAATGAGCACGGTGCCACGGTGTTCTCACAGTGCTGCTAACATGAAATTCCATAATGAGCACCGTGCCACGGTGTTCTCACAGTGTTGCTAACACGAAGTTCCATAATGAGCACGGTGTTCTCACAGTGCTGCTAACATGAAGTTTCATAATGAGCACGGTGCCACGGTATTCTCACAGTGCTGCTAACATGAAGTTCCATAATGAGCACGGTGCCACGGTATTCTCACAGTGCTGCTAACATGAAGTTCCATAATGAGCACGGTGCCACGATGTTCTCACAGTGCTGCTAATATGAAGTTCCATAATGAGCACGGTGACACGGTGTTCTCACAGTGCTCCTAACATGAAGTTCCATAATGAGCACGGTGCCACGGTGTTCCCACAGTGCTGCTAACATGGTCGAATCCTAAAAAGAGTGTTCCATGAAAAGCAGCGGCATGACAGTGTCACTAGCATTACTGATATCTGTGGGGCGCTGTGACCCCTTAACATCAGGTTTGGCCTTCGGCGGTATAAAAAAATCTTGTGACCTCGAAAATACGGAAGATGTAAATTATCTCATTTTATGGGTTTACATACATACCACAAGGAACATTAATTTATTCTGAATAAAATAAAAATGAGAAATATCAATAATATTTTAATATCATCTTACAATATAAACCACTAGTCAAAATCAAACATTAAGTTGAATATAAAGATATATAAGACTGATCATGATAATTCAATAACAGAATTTCCATACAATTTCGCCGCGGCGCGATAGCGTTAGCGCCGGCCGTATTATAATATGAAAATTCCCAATCTGAATTTATAATTATCCTTGACGGCTCCAAGGGTTTCTAGAGTTAAATCAACAAAATAAGAGGCGGCAAACTTTGCATATTCCTCCGTTCATAATTACGGAGGCTTCGCGGCGGACGGAATGAGATTGGTATGTACCGAATTTCTATGATTTGTTCCGAATTTTTGCAATTTGTTCCGTTTTTTTCCGAAGTCGGTCCTTATTAGGAATGATGGCGGGGCACAGTTAACGAAGTTCGTCAATAATATTCCCAAAATTTAATGAATACTAATTCTTTGACTTTCAACCAAAAAATTACAAAGATGAAGCGCGTCAAACTTTGGGACTACGCTCTTGAAGCCTTAGGAGGACTTGTTAGTAAAAACTGTACGAAAACGTGACGTCACACAATATTTCAATTCAATATATGTATCTCTGTAATGATTTGATAATGCGAATTAAGAAAAAAACACATGTCTAATACTTTTTGATACGAAAAAAAGAATTAACTACCCCTGATAGACGAAGAAAAACATGTTAGTCACTATCCCTATTCGCTCAGTGCAAACTATAGATTTGTTCTTGGGCTTATTGTCAAACTTTGTCATACTGAAAACTACATCAATATTTTATTCGTCGTCGTATAGAAATAAGTATGTATGAATTTTCAAAGTTAAGCTACAATCCATCTACGGAGTTTGCTACGATACTACGATGGTAGTACTCGTAGCTCGGCCGCGCCGGTTCCCGCTTGCTACGGTTCAGCGCTCATCGCATCAGAAGCATTATACCAAATGGCTGGCTAAATAACGACTTTGACGACTTTAACAACGCACAAAACTCGATTCAGAATATAATTCAACACCCGTACCAAGTGTACGCCTGTTTCAAATTCAATAAAATAACCTCTAAACGGGTTAAGAAGCGCGGGTATTTTGATTTCATTATTTTACTAAACTTAATTGTAGACTTTGTTTCGTTTCTGATTTTGAGGTCAGAATACATTTTTTGTTGAGTTCCGAAAAAGAAAATTAATAGCTAACGATATCATCTTGAAGTTGCATGTTATTGTGCTATTTATAAACCGAACCAATATAGTATATTTGAGAAGAAATCAAAAAACATAAAAGAGGTAGCGTCAAATTGCAACTGAGTAGAGTCTGTGCGGAAAGAGAATGGGCGTGGCGAAAAATGGAACTAACATTAAGATTTTTATTTGGCAATCAAACGTCAAAGTTTTGTATTATACGGATTTGTTTGTTGTTGTGATTTCTTGCGGTTTTTTGTATTTAATCATGCCTAAAAGGGGTAAAACCTTACAAATACGATAGAAAAGCACTACAGCGCCCTCCAATCTAAATCCCATTCTCTTTCCGCACAGACTCTACCTAATTTTTTTCTAACAAAATTTTTTCTTTAGTCTTTAGAATTATGTCAGATATCATAAATCATAAAGAAATATTGTTTTAAACTTTCACGGTCAATAGCTATTAACGGGATTGTTACCATGTACCTTTATTTTTTATGAGTCTCCGATATTTCGGCACTGCACGGTACGAACGAAGAATAAGATCATAAAAAGCAATGTACATGGTAACAATTCTGTTATTAGATACAATATCTTAAAGAATGTGACTGGGTTGTATTTAATCAAACTAATAAATAATTTTTGTCTCTGAGAACTACTATAATAAATCTTTTTTCAGTAAAAGCTTTCATTGTTCTTAATTACTACCAGTGTTTAATCGTAACAGTACATTACTAACTTTCTGTACATTACATGACTGTCCCAATCTAATGTGTTTTTTATAACTTAGAATTGTAGAAGATTATAATTATTATTTTTTCAATCCTACCGTGTAAAAAACTTAGAAAGTATAAGCCGCAAACAAGCTTCATACCTAAACAGCTACATTTCACGCCCCCTATCAGATTGGGAGCTAGCAGAGTTTTCGCCGCAGTTCAGTAAGCCGCCGGTGAGAGGAACCGCGTTCACAGTTCACTGGGAATCGAACCTTGCGCTTCGTATTCGTACGCACATACGTGGAATACGTAATGCGGAACTATAGGGAGCTGTTACTTTGGTCTTTAATAAAAAAATCAAAGAACGGACACGTGCCGTATATATCAAATTCGAAAAGTTTGCGAGTCCGAAACGTTATTGTCAAATGTGTACTGATTTTTAGTTCTCGTCACATCTTTTGTGGCGCTTCTGTTCAAGTTACCATACAAAATTTACCTTATCTTCAATTATTGAACGACCAACTTTATTATCGACTCATTACGTAGACAGTACTAATAAATTAACCAGAACATAACAAGTAACAACAATGATCCTTTAAACCACACTTTGCAATATCTTTATCACACGATACGAAACAAAGAATATGTGATAATTTTACCACTTTTTTTGCTTATCTTCTTATTAGTAATCACTATATTATTATCAATTTAAAAAGTTTCGCATTGAGTATTGAATAAACCAATTGAGTAAGGGAATACAACAGGAAGGAATACACAGGAAAAAACATCGTTGGTAATAAATGACGCAACTTGGTAAACTGTGTCTTGTTACCGTGTTAATCTACACTAAATATAAATGCAGCTTAAGAACACACTTTATAGGCCACACAAAGAAAGTAAATAATTTATTATTTACTTTAGTAACTTATTCCAACGCGAATGGGGAAGAATCCCGGAGTTGACAAAGAGGACTTCGTAACCTATGCCACTTTAAAAAAATCATAAATGCTATTTATTTATTTATTTTTATTGCGTCAAATTAAATAAATCTTATGTATTATACATATGTATTATACACTTCTGGACACATCTATTGGCCCCCACCTTAGAGTTTAGGTATCGATGGCCCCTACCGAAATATGATTGCTAGATTGAACAAAAACTGTTGATGCAGTTTTAAACCTGATACATTTTACCATCTTTTTCGATCGTATTGTTTTAAATTTGAATTCAGAATACCATACGACATGGAGCTACGCCTAACAAGTCGGATATGCGCCTTGTTAAAGGCAATTAATTTTTGAATAAAAAACATGTTTTATCAAATAAAGGTTTAATTTAATAACGCGTGTTGCCTCCATGGGCATCTACCACAGCTCTCATACGATTAGGCATAGAGTTAATCAACCGCTCTATGAAATATCATCTCCCATTTCTCTTCTATGGCAGTTTTCAACTCCTGCATCGTCTGGGCAACTGGCTGACGAGCCCTAACACGTCTTTTTAGCTCGTCCCACATGTGCTCAATGGGGTTCATGTCTGGGCTTCTGGCTGGCCAGTCTATAACTGTGATGTTCACATCCCGAAGATATTCCCTGACGATGCCGGCCGCATAGGCTCTTGCATTATCATGCATAAAAAGGAAATTTTTGCCCACATAGTCAGCGTATGGTATCACGTGAGGTTCTAAGCACTCACGAATGTACCTTTCAGCATTTAATGTTGGCAGCCGTGGTCCTGTAACAACCTCAAGTTGAGTTTTGCCGCTCGCGGATATACCGCCCCATACAGTCCATGAGCCACCGCCATAAGCAACCCTCTCTTCAAAGCAGCATTGTGCGAAACGCTCTCCCTTAGGTCGGTAGACCTTCATCCTTCCATCATTGCCATGTAACACAATTTTAGACTCACCAGAAAAGAGTACACGGCTCCAATCTTGCTGTGTCCAATTTAAATGACTGCGTGCGAAATGAAGGCGCGCTGTTCGGTGGGCTCGCGTTAGTTTGGGCCCATTAGCTGACTTGTGTGGTACCATATCGCGTTCTTTTAACCTTCTCCGAACAGTTCGAGCGCTCACAGATACTCCGTGGAAGTCGCGAATTTGTTTTTGTATCTCAATGGAGGTAAGGTGACGATTTCTCAAGCTGGTCGTCACGATGAATCGATCCTGCCTTTCAGTTGTGACCCGAGATCGTGGCCTTCCTTGGCGACGAAGAAAGCCGCCAGTCTCTAGGTACCTCCGATAAACATTTCGGACCGCAGATCGACTTAAATTAAGTTGAGTACTCACGTTTCTTTGGCTGTGTCCGGCCTGAATAAGTGCCACAGCTTGGGCGGCGACTTCAGGTGAAGTATCCATAGATTATTGATAGAACCTCACCTTAATGTTAAGAATAAGTAATGTTTGTTGCAAAACAAAGATATCAATCACTTTTTCAAGAATTAAATCCAAGTAAACCAATAAAACCAAGTTTTCTTAGTATTCGATTGTTTGATATCAACAAACAGGCTCCAAATTGTCTTTTGTTTCTTTAAATTCTGTGTTCGAAATTCAAAAAAAGACTATTGAATGAAATTGTGAATGTGCCAGGTTCAAAACTGCATAAAAACTTTTTGCTCGACCTAATATAAAATTTTAGCTAGGACCAAACGAAACTGAAAATACAAGGTGGGCCAATAGATGTGTCCAGAAGTGTATAATTAATAAAATCGTAACAATCAAATGACAAATTTCTTGACATATAAAGTGTTTACAAATATGTGTGTGATGAATACGAGCATTTGCACCTGAGTCATGTATGTTTGTAATGTACTCGTATTTTCTTTTTAGTATTGTATTCTATCCGTTACCCTAGTAATCCATAACACAATCCTACAGTGCTTTTTTTTCAATTTATTTATTAATTAATTTGCATACAATAAAAACATCATTACTGCACAAAAACCTTAATGATTTATCTATGCTGCAGAGTCGCTCCACAGCCAGTCACACCAAACAGCCTGTCTGGTTTTCCAAATAATATTCTTTTAACATTTTAATAAAGGGTCTAGAAGAATTTATTTTATTTTGAATAGCCTCTGGTAGTTCATTTGTGAATAAGGGTAACAAATACATAGAAGTTCTGGTACCATAAATATTGTTTTATTTTGTAGTAATATATAAATTATTATTTTTTAAGTTCCTAAGATTTAATGGTCTTTGATAATGGATTAACAATTTGTCTCGGTCAGTCTGCTCTTTAAGGATGAAATACTTAATTTTATCATATACGTTGATAACATAACAGTGCTTAAACAATCCTTTATCGTCATCTTTGTACTTTAACTTAATTTTTAATGGTACAATAGTTTTAAGTATTGTTCGTTGTATTTTATATATTTTTTGCAGGTAAGTATGATATGATCTACCATAGCTACTCAAACCGTATCCAATGACAGAATCAGCTAGTGATAAATATATTAATCTTAAAATTCTGTAAGGTAATTTATGTTTCAGGATTGTGAGTTGACTAAGTATAGATCTTAACTTTGAACAGATATGGTCTATATGTGGACCCCAGCTGAGTCTGTGATCGATCACAAGTCCAACATAAGTATGACTTTTAACGTTTGCAATATATTCACAAGTGCATTGCGGCACCGGTGCGTGGAGGCAGTTATGGCTATGTGAAACAATTTTAGGAATTGTGGTGCTCACGTTGTGGGATGAGTTAATATGCAAAAGTTTAGTTTTTTTTAGCATTTAGCACTAATCCCACATCGTGGGCCCATTTACATAACAAATCAAAGGAGATTGCTGAAATTGGCCCAAATGCACAAAAAATATTGACATACACGGTAATTCCTGGCGTCATTTATAATTTAATTTACAGTCATTAGATTTCAACGGACACCTTTGTATAACATATTTACTTTAAAAAGGACTTTTAATTTTACCGGTTTGGAAAACAAACGAATCATTTTTAATGGCAATGGGTGTAGTAACATTCAGCCAAAGACTGATCGAAGTTGTTTATATAACATAAAATCAAATCTATTTTGTAAAGATCGATAAAATAAATCATATTTTTTATAACACTGTGGCATTAATATCCACCACTATATTATCATTTTCACTAGATGCAAATGTGCTCAGACAATTATTATAGATGGTAGGCGATATCATGAAGTCTATTGCCATACAATTTTCGCCTAACACCTCCATAAACACATTATAATCTGCATATATGTTAGACTTTAAGGTATCTATTTAAGGACCTACGTTCAGTGACTATAAATGAATAAATAAATAAAATTATAAGGTGTGATACACTAAAAATCTAAAATATGGTTATCTTAAAAACATAACTAAAATAATGAAGCTACTGAATATATGGCTATAGAACCTAAATCTCTTAGCTTTCTTTGGTTAACGAAAGTTTAAAAATTCTCTCTAATCTGTGGCTCATTCACAATCATCACACAGTTTCTGTCACAGAGTACCTTATTATAACCGGAAATGACACCTGATTTTAAAAGTTACTCATATGCATTAACTTTAAAAACAGTCAACTATCTGTTAATCTACATGCTCTATATACCTGAATCTAATCCATAATTTTGGTACTTGGCTTGATTTCCCAAGTTTACTATATAATTTATTTGTTTTTTATTATTTTAATATGTTCAGTGTATATGGTTTATAGAAGTTCTCAGGGGTGTCCGTCAATAATATTTGTTGCTACAGTAATTTATATATAATTTCGAATCTAGGAAACAATTTTTCATGATTATTGGTCTTTAGGCCAAACATGTATGGAAGCTGAGCAATCTCCTTTGCTTTGCATTTGTTATTGAGCTTCTGTAATGTTTTTGCTAGCTACAACCAGGCAGGTATCATCCGC
Organism: Chilo suppressalis; assembly: GCA_902850365.2. NCBI lineage: Eukaryota > Metazoa > Arthropoda > Insecta > Lepidoptera > Crambidae > Chilo > Chilo suppressalis. The sequence goes on along the minus strand of OU963894.1, from coordinate 15,089,494 downwards.
AAACTGGTATACATGGTCCATGCCTATTAAATTCACCATATCATTGACGTAGCGTAAATATTCAGTTGGGCCAAGGATGGAGCCTTGAGCCGTGCCCCTATCAATTGAAGTCATACACTAACTTTATTTGAAATTTTGACTGTAGCAAATCTGTTTATGTGATAATTTTTGAATAATTCTAAAGCGCGGCCCTGTATACCATTCTGCATTAATTTTTTATTTAATATCTCATAATTTAAAACGTCAAAAGCTTTAGAAAAGTCAATAAATACTATTAAAACCTGCAATTTATCATTTAAAAAACTGTTAACCTCATCCGTAAATTTACTTAGCAATTGAGTTGTACTTTTCCCCCTTTGGAAACCAAACTGCCTACAATTTATTATGGAGTTACATCTTAGAAAATTAATTACCTCGTCTCCTATATTATATCTTTCTATTATTTTATCTAAACACGAGAGTATGGTAATGGGCCGATAATTATTACTTTGGGGCTAGGCTGATTGGTGTCGGTTAAAAAAACGAGTGTTCTTATGACCACATGACTGAAGTGAATCTTCTTTAGCTCCATCTCTATGTATACATATGAAGACATTAATAACATTAATTATGTATATATATATATATATATATATATATGTTTACAATATATACATGTATGTACATATACATATTTCATTTACAAGCTTTAAGAGAAAGAGAGAAATAAAAGCGCGCACTGCTTTCTCTTGCTTATATCCCCCACTCAACTCCCGTTCGCCTCGCCCGAACTCACTTTTCGTAACGCGTAACGCATTCGCCAGCTTACCCCCTAAGTCGTAAAGCGTGTGTTAGATAATAAACATCGAGACGGCTGTATAATTGTTGAACACTTAATAATGGTTGATTCATTGATGTTATTGCTGCTTCAATACTCATACTTGATTTTTGTAATGTAGGTTTTATATAAAATACTATGAAAATCTATTGCTAGCAGTAAATTACATAATTTAATAGAATATTTCATAAATTGCGGGAAGTCAGCGAAATCTTTGTACACGTGTTCTAAACGCCCCGATGACGTTAGTTGTTTGTCGCCGCCTTTAAAAGGCCGAGTTCCAGCCTTTGCGGGGCGATTCTGTATCGAGCCATCGGACCGAGCGGAGCTCTGAGTTAAGTAATCATTTTCCTATTGTTGTTTATAGCTTTTATCAGAATTATATCAATTCGATTATTTCCTACCGCCGACTTATACGGGCTCAGCGTTGTTTTAACCGTCAGACAACTTTACACATTAAGATCTACTCTAAAGTAGCGTACAAAAATAACTTTTAAACCTATTACTGAGACCCGAAGGAGAGTGCGCATTATAGTATTACCTGTTAAAACTAGGACTTTATTCGCTAAACGTCAATTTTCTGCACTCTCAACTTTCGCATATAGTCGTATACATAAGCTACCGGTTATTGTGAGTCTTGTATTATAATTTTAGTTGCCGTTTTGTTTATTTCAAAATTGTTATATTAAGTTGTGTTGGCGATTATTGTATAAACAGCATCATCTAGATACTTACCTGCAGTGATGAGAGAGCGGGTTCTCCTGATACAGGTTTTATTTAAAACTTACTAGGAGGACTCATCGACTAATTGTACTATTATGTTATTTAAAGAAATAAACAAATTTTCATTTCATTTCATTTTCATATTTGTTTAATATTGTCATAATATAATAATATACTTCTGCCATTTACAATAGAAATTACTTCTTTATTAATCTTATAAATTAAAATAAGAGGTTAGTTATTTGCGAGTAAAGATTTTATACTTTGTTTTGGTATTTTAATAATTAATAAATAGTGTACTTTAAACATTTAATAATTTAGTAGTTATTTCCCTTATAAAATAAAGAAATCTGAATCTATTGAACAGTTTTATTTCCATTCCATTTGCTTTTATTGCTTTATATAAGTTTGTTTCAAGTGCTTATAAAATTAATAATTAATACCAATGCTAACATGCGCGTAAAGAAGTTTAACTTCAAAAATACACAAACGTAATATCAACTCTGTATAACGTAAATTCGTGAAGGGAATCGTAGTGGGAAGGCTGTTGAGACAGTCGCCGACAAAGTTACCGAAACGCGCGCCACTTGATTTACTGTGTGCCGTGCACGTCTGTACCGGATGTCTTAACGTATGAGAGCGGAAAACTTGCGGGTGAGCGGCGTGTGTCGAAGACAGCAACTTTTTAATATTTCCTATTTGTTTGTAGTCTATGACTTTATACTTCAACGGCACCATGAATGACGACCTTCGTAGCCGAGTGGTTTGTACGCCAGGTTTCTTAGTGTCGCCGACTCGAGAGGTCCGGGTTCGAATCCCGGTGGGGGCAGATGTTTGTGTGATGAATTCGAGCATTTGTACTGCAGTCATGGATGTTAAATATGTATTTTTATATAAATATACTTATATATGTACAGTAGGGTGGTCCTTATTTTGGGTAAGTCGGAATTTCAAACCTCTCACCCCTTGCATATCTCCCATTTGCCAAAAAAAAAATGTGTGCAAAGTTTAAGCCCAATCGGACAACGTTTACCCGTGGCCCAAGAGGGTCAAAGTTTAATATTGTAGCCAAATGGTAAAAACCATTGGTAAAAACCACCAAAATGGTTTTTTGGTTTCATTATCGCCTTTGATTTTGTTTCATTAATATTTCTGAACGAAATACTCGAATCGTGAATACTTGCGACTGTGATATCGATAAGAAACGAAAAGCGTATACGAAACGGATCCTCAGAAATTTCGCGATGTAATGTTAGCATTGCAGGTGCGCAGAAATAAAAAGGATGATGAATAAAATTGATGGTTAACAATCGTGTTTTTGAATATGAAATTATTATTCTGTTTTAGATATAAATCATGTATTCTGTTATACATTCTGTCGCTGTTCGATTCTAGTCGCATTGACGTAGATAATTAATTAAATGAAAATAATTGAATATAAATACAAAGGAAACTCGTGGCAGGAGCCATGAGATGGTATTCGCACACTTCTGTGATTTTATATAAATAAAAATGATTGAATTTATTTTAGATTTTTTTTAAAATTGCTTGGACATCGTAGATCTCTTACAGTCCGGAAATGTTTTACGATAGTCTTGGACGACTTGTAAAAGACTTTGCTTTTGTTCTTCATTTTTTGTAATGACTTTATTGTAGTCATCCATTAATTTTACTCCTCTCTCAGCCACGTCGTTTACCACTCTGACGCTCTTGAAGAATTCTAACGCATCTAAGTAGGTTTGATTACTGTTCCAAGTCGACGGATCCTCGTTAAGGAACTCAGAAGATAACTCGTACGGTGCGGCGGGCGACGCGGTAATGGCAGCGCGGCACATGATCGCTAAAGCGACCAACTTCATGGTGTTAATTTTTTGTGTTACAGATGCGCGCGCATCTTAAAATTTCACTCTCATAATTTTTTTATAACGCGCCTAAAGAAGTATAACTTCAAAAAAAAATTAGTTTTTGGTTGAACTCAGCGTCTATACATCCATTATTTATTAATGTAGTTAGAAACGCTGTGGATTATAGCGCATTGCAATTTTTCGTCGCAGCTCTACACGAAAACGAGCCCAAAAATTAGTTTTTACATATTGGCACGAATATTGAACTTTCAACCTCTTGGGCCACGGGTAAACGTTGTCCGATTGGGCTTAAACTTTGCACACATTTTTTTTTTGGCAAATGGGAGATATGCAAGGGGTGAGAGGTTTGAAATTCCGACTTACCCAAAATAAGGACCACCCTAATGTACAGTATATGTATTCTATCCGGTACCCTAGTATTCCATAACACAAGCCTACAGTGCTTACTTTGGGGCTAGGCTTATTGGTGTGAGTATTGCAAATATTTATTTATTATATTTTTTTTATGATAAACAAGCTTATAACCCACCTGATGGTAAGCGGCCACCAATAGCGCTTGCGATACCAATCATAGCTTACGCATCCTTGCCTACCCTGATCGAATCCCCTACCCCGTGGATTTCTGGAACCTTACTTACCGAGAAAAATACAACACCAAATAAATAAAACTAGTTTTAACGGGTTAATGCACGAACTTTATTTATTTATTAACGTTTCGCAGCCTTTTCAAGTCTGCATCGTAAGAATTTTATTTGATGAGTGATGTGAGTGAAACCCTAAGAAACAAATATAATATAACACCACCTAAAGGTAGTGTTAACTTACTGCGATCTTCTGAAAGGTGGAGGTTACTTCCCCAAACAGGTGTTCCAATTCGAGTGGTAAATTCGCTATGCCCTATTGGCTTACTTGCTCTTATATTCTTATAAGAAAAGTTAAATAGTCAATAATCATAATAACCATAATCAAAATCATTTATTCAGTTAAGGCTGTTACAAGCACTCATGAATGTATAGAAGCTACGCCATCGGTTCGTAAATCTACGGCGGAAGACCTTGTACTGAGAAGAACTGGCAAGAAACTAAGCAAGGGCTGTTTTTTTCTGACTGTTCTATTATTTACAGAGTCGTCGAGTTGAAAAATGACTTTAGAGATGATTCATTAAGTCACCTTTCATTACATAAAAAAACGTTTTAAAGCCTCATTCTGTGTCTGTTAGACTTTAACAGAGTCCTGTGGGAATGTCGGTCTTCAGTTTCATAAAAAACACGGGTGAATATGGGTTCGAGCGTAAGTTGAAGCGTGATAACCATATTTTTGACGGGTCAGCTGTTGTCAGCTGTTGGACACTATAGTGTCCACGATACAAACAACGGATTTTTGGTCTTGGACACTATAGGGTCCAACGAGCAAAATTGATTTTTGGCCTCGGACAATAGTGTCCAGAAATCAAATGAGCGGATTGGAAACAGTAGTGAAACCAAGAGCTTTACCTCCATCAGTTTTCCGAATCACCCTTTTTACTCGTATGCTTGTCCCCTTTTGAAGCCAAATTCTCTTTAAAGCTTTTCATATTTTTATATTATACTAGCTGTGCCCCGCGGTGTTACCCGCGGTTTATTAGGGATATTTTCCCGCAGTAAAACGTAGCCTATGTGCAGTGTCGTCATTGACCTATTGGAGGCCCTGGGCATATTAATATAATGGGGCCCCTATGACCCCCGTTTGATGATCTAACAAGAACTAGGGACTTTGTATTTGTGATCTGAGGTGCCCACCTATCGATCACGGGGCCCTGGGCACTTGCCCAAAGTGCCCACTGGGAAAAACGCCTACGATGCCTATGTGTTAATCCAGGGTGTCTGCTAACTCCATACCAAATTTTATTAAAATCGCTCCAGCTGTTTAGACGTGAAGAAGTAACAAACAGACACACTCACAAACTTTCGCCTTTATAATATTAGTGTGACTAGTGGACCGCTTCGTTTCGGTGTAGTTATACACAATACATTTCTTAATATAATTATAAACCTTTCATAAAAAAAAAATAATTGATAGTGAAAATTTTGTTGCGTACTTTAGAACCTCTTGTATCGAATGCATCATTTCTTTGGTTGAACGCGCAAATCTCAGGAACTAATAGTCTGATTTGAAAAATATGTTTGTATTAGGTATAACATTTATTGAGGAAGGCTCAAGGCTATATAACATCAGGCTGCGACCAGTAGGAGCGGATCGTCGATGTAAAATATTGCAAAACGTGTAAAAATATTCAATTTGTGAGCTTCCGTTGCGTGCGCTGTGTAAATGATTAAAGTTACACAAAAATCATGTATGGCGAAATGATTACTCTTTAAAAGTCCTATAAAAAATTTGCGAGAGCATATACCTGTTTTGTAAGTTTGGCTCACTATAACCTTTTACCTCAAATTAATGCGAGTGTAACTGCAAGGGACCTTTAGTTGTGACATAAATGTAATAGTTAGATGGTATCCTGACCTTTTTTGTGGATATTGATGCCCTCTATAAAACTTTAGTACATCACTTTGCTCTACTGTCAATGACTTCGGCAGCGTAAGCGATGTAAGGTTATTTATTTGGTATTTTTTTCAGACCCTGGGTTACGTTATCAAGTTTTCATACGGAACTCTAACTTTTTGAAAATACTCTATAGACTATGTTCATCAGGGATAATGTTGGATTCTAATAATAATAATAATAATAACTTTATTGCTTAAAAAACTGTGTACAATTTTGCAGTTGGAATTGCAATAATAACAAATTCACAACAGTGTGCCCACAACGGGCATGCAATGGTAAAATTTATAACTTAAAACTATCTTAATTTAAAAAGTACATTTTAGAGCCTAAATTATATTAAGTTTTACAAGTATAATATTCATCAAGATTATAAAAAACATTATTTAATAACCAGCTTTTTAACTTAAATTTAAACTGTGGCAAATTGTGTGCTTTAATTTCTGCAGGCAAACGATTGAAGATCCTTATACTAGTACTGAAAGCGCTATTATAATACAAGTGATTATTTATCCTAGGTATGCATATATCATATTTATAATTACTACGCGTATTCGGACGTAATGTGGTTTTATTTTCAAAGTATTTAATAAAAATTGCTGATTGTAATATATAAATATTGGTCAAAGTGATATAGCCCTTATCCTTAAAAACATTTCGTAACGTTTCATCTGAATACATATTATATATTATGCGTAAACAACGTTTTTGCAATAGGAAAATGGATTGAACGTTCACTGAATTACCCCAGAACATCACACCATAAGTCAACAGCGGGTAAACTTGTCCGAAATAAGCGGCTCTGGCTACATCTACTGATGTTGTTTCAGTAAGTATAGAGAGTGCATAACAATGACTACATATTTTTTTGTGTATTTTTTGAATATGGTCTTTCCAGTTTAAGTGAGAATCAATAGTGACGCCAAGAAAATTAATTTCGTCAACTTCTGTTACTTTTGTATTGTTTTGTGAAATTTGTAATTTATAAGACAATGTTTTGTAGCTTCTGAATTGAATAAAATTTGTTTTAGTTAAATTTACACTAAGATTTACAGATTTGAGCCAGCTTACGATTATTTCCAGTGTTTTATTAATATGATTTTCAAAAAGAGTCTTATTATTATATAAGTCTGGAATGAAAATTGTTGCATCATCAGCAAACATAACGCATAAATTGTTAATAATGTCTGGTAGTTCATTAACATAAACTAAAAATAGAAGTGGTCCAAGTATACTTCCTTGGGGTAAACCAACTTTTACCTTTTTTGTTTCCGATTTTACTTCCTCAAATATTTTACTATTTTTGTTATATGAATCTACCACTGTAAACTGTTCTCTTTCTTTCAAATAACTTTCTATTAGTTTTAGGGCCAGGCCACGCACGCCTAAGTTCTCCAATTTACGAAGCAAGGTATCATGACAAACGCAGTCAAATGCCCTGGACATATCTAGGAATAGTCCAATACACGGAATTTTATTATTTAATGATTCCCATACTTCTTTCAGGACTTTGTAAATAGCATGTGTGGTTGATTTCTTTTTTTGAAAACCAAATTGACATTTGTTAAGTAGATTATATTTGTTTAGGAATTGCAACAGGCGGGAATATCTGACTTTTTCAAATATTTTTGAGAAGCAAGATAATAATGATATGGCTCTATAATTTTTTACATCTTTTTTACATCCTTTTTTAAAAAGTGGTTTAATTTTTGCTATCTTTAATTCATGGGGGAAAGTTCCAGTCTCAATCATCAGATTTAAGATATAGACTAGTGGGTTGGTTATATATTCAATTGAGCTCTTTATAACTTTAATTGGTATATTATCATAACCACAACTTCTTTTGTTACCTAAGCTTAAAATCAGTTTCTTTAATTCTAAACCTGAAAGAAGTTTTGAAATCTGTCCAGTAGTTTCGGAGCTTATTCAATACATATAAACAAATAAACAAATATTTCCACCTTAATATTAGTATAGATGAAGGTTTTCAAAGTAGGATGATTTTCCCGACAAGTGGGACGCGTCCCGCCTCAGCTTACCTCTGATAATATAATATAATACTCGCACAAAGCACCATTGTGCGTGGCATCCGATCAAAACATTTGAGCGACAGCGAATAAATAAGGTTTATAACTTATCGCGTACCATCTTAATAGACCCTGATTCTATTACGATAATAATAATACTTAATTCAACATTAGCCTATTAGGCCCGTAATATAGAAAGATTCTCAGTGATTGATCTAGTCTTGAGCATAGTTAGAAAGGGATATCGTTACATATAGCACATAGCGACATCCCTTTCTGACTGTACTCAAGTAAAGATCAACACTCAGTTCTGATTCTTTGATACGAGACTTAATGTCCTCACTACTGGGGATGATTGGGCCATGACCTACCATGCGGGCCCAATGCGAATTGGTGGGTGCTAAAGAGCCGGCTGTTGGTTCCAGTAGCACCTGTAAAGCAGGCGAGATCAACAAATATACGTGGCTTCCGAAGCACGGAGGAGCTAGTGATAAAACATTGTTGATCACCCATCTTATGAATGGCCATTGGGAAAGATGCAGCACACTTCCCATTACGTCGTAGCGACAGATCGTAGTTTTAAATCACTTATATCTACTACTCTGTGTAAAAAGTATCGAGAATATGTCAATAAAAAGGCTCGCGTAAAAGATGTCGTTTTAATTTTTTTATCGTATGTTCTTAAATCTAAAATCTTTAATCTTATTTAAATCTTAAATCTTAGCGTCCAGTGTAATATTAAGGAACCAACTGTCTATTAACAGTAGCACTTAAATCCTCGGATACTTAAAAATCCTTAAGTTTTTTTGTTCTTCCTAAGTATTTTAGACTTAGGTGTTGGCACTCAAGGTCTATAACTTTAACTACTGTAAAGAAAAAATAATATCGATGTACATGACTGTTTGTTGTCCAGAATAATAAAAAATAAAAAAATGTTGGTAATGCGTACTGTCATTCAATTTGTTTAAAACTGGAATTTTTCGTTGGTTTGAGTCCTCGGTGATTTTTACAATGGAAAATTTTTAAACAAAAAAATAAAACCGAATGTTAAATCGAAAATGGAACAAAAAAGTAAAAAATTATATCCGTTTCATGATTTGGAAGAGTCAAGATTGAAAGACGTATTATTACCGATCAGAAACGAAAATCTATTTAATGTATTTTTTTTAAGCATTTATTTGTGAAGGGTTCAAGTCCAGTCCGCTGCCTGGTCCACGTGGATTTTTTCTAGTAAATCTATTTAATGTTTCAATCTTGACCCGCTCGACTTCCAAATCATGAACCAGATATTATTTTTTACTCTTTAGTTCCATTTTCGATTTTGAAGTCGGTTTTATCTTGTGTTTAAAAAATTTATTTCATCCATTTTAGTGAAAATTATATCGTCCAAGTAAACAATAACACAATTAACGGAGAAATCGGTGAAATAACATAAAAACAAAAAAAACAAAATAATAAACAGTCGAACATAGAACCTCCTCCTTTTTTGAAGTGGGCTAAAAATGTTGCAAAACACCTACGGCGAATCGTGCATATCAAAAACAAGGGCATATGAATGGTACAAGGCTTTTAAAGAAGGCCGAGAAGTAGTAGTAGACTTGCCTCGTTGTGGTAGACCTTTGACTGCTACGATCAAAGAAAACATCGACAGAATCAAGAATCGACGTATGAGTCTGAGAGTGTTGGCTAGTGATGTGAACATAATATCTTTTAAGTCCGTCCACAACATACAATTGACATATTGACATTTTAGGCATGAAACGCGTCGCCGCTCGACTAGTTCCAAAAGAGCTCAATTTTGTTCAAAAAGCGCGGCGATAGCATGTCGCTGAAGACATGGTTTCCTGAGCTTCTACGGATCCTATTTTTATGACTTATATTAACTGGCGATGAGACATGGGTTTATGAGTACGACATGCAAACAAGCCAACAATCTTTAGAATGGCGTTTTGAAAACGAGCCCAAAAAACCGCGGCATAGTCGCTCCAAAAACAGGGTGATGCTAACAGTTTTTTTGACTACTGTGGTGTGGTTCACTCCGAATTCCTTCCAGACGGAGAAACAGTGAATTAAGAATATTATTTAGGAGTCATGAAGCGTTTGCGTATGAGTATCCGACGAAAACGTTCAGATTTGTGTCAACACAAGTCATGGATACCGCACCATCACACACAGCTATTAAAGACTTTAGCGAAAAATTCTCGACCAAGCACTGTATTCACCTGATATGGCTCCGTCTGACTTTTTATATTTCCCAAGTTAAAATTACCACTTTGAGGAAAACGTTTTGAGTACGATAGAAGCTATAAAAGAAAATTCGCTCAATGAGCTAAAGGCCATACCACAAGTAACCTACGAAAATGTATGGAGGTGAAGCGGTGATGTTGTATTGCAAGCAATGGGGCATACTTTGAAGGCGATAAATTAAATTTAGATGCATAATTTGTATTTATTTGTTTTATTGAAAAATTCCCGATACTTAGTACACAGAATGTAGAACGACACGATTAACTGCAGTCCACGACTTTATTTAGCAGTATATCTTATATATGTGAAAAAAACAAGTTCTATTTCTCGTAAACATTGTGACACGCAGAATATTTTGTTTCATTATTTCCCTTAAATCACACCAACAAAAAGTCAGTACAACACAGTAGCGAAACACAAAAGACTTCAAGGTCTGCGCATAAATAATTTCAAAAAGGTTCCACATACGTACATGCTCGCAATTAATATAATTTCGCCGTCAACCCCTAAGTAGGTAATACAATTTCCCAGGTAGAAAGTCAAAGAGCTCCCCCTTTACGTGGTAACCTCCCCCCAGTGTCGCAATAAACTTAATTATGGTAATGCCAACCTCAATACGTGACGTTTATGATTTCAGGGCGACCACGATATAAGATTACACTGAAACTTTAAAACATTATGTACATTTAAAAAAAAAACATTTCCTGTGGATTCAGACATCTAGCAGTTAAATGCTTAATAACTATAATTATATAAATTGATAATATTTTTGGAACCAATTTCCTTTGGTAAGTTGACCTGCCACTCACACCACGCAGCTGTAATGCTGATTAGTGGGTAGGATATTTTTTTTTGGATGGCATAGGAAGATTGGACCCACCACGCGGAGCCGTTGCGGATTGGTGAGTAGGATACAGTTTTTTTATGAAATAGAGGGTTCGAGTCACATGATCCACCACGCGGTCCCAGTGCAGAGTGGTAGGTGGGACACTTTTTGAAACGAAGTTCTTTTCGGACGATATGTTGGTTAGACGAAAATAAAATAAGATTTTTCTGTTACAACCTAGCAAGGCCGCTAGGTGGGAAGCTAGATGGGCAGTTTAAAGTTTTAGACAGGGAGTGGTGATCGATGGACCATGAGCCGGAAACGGCGTGTGATGGGCCAGGAGCCGTGGTGTAACTCTGATCATGACCTCATTATGAAATATTCCAAAAGTTTAACCTAAAAAAGTAAATGAAAAATATTTACATCTACAAAAACAGTAGTATGATTATCTCACGCTTTATTTCATTCTAAAAGAGATGTAATTGATAATAAAAACAGTACAAACAGTGAAGATATAGGCAATTCACAAACTTCTACAAACAATATTTGGTGTAATGTTGTACACGTAACATTGCAAAGAACAAGATTTTATTCCTGACCACCGACTGAAGAATTTTTGAATTTAATTGACAGTGCCTATATTATATTTATTTTATGTAAACATAGTTGGAAAATAAGCATTCGTCTCGCCCGATGGCAAGAGATTACCTAGTACCTGCCTCGAGGCGCCTGCATTACCTATCCTTACCAGAAAAGACCCTGTAAAGCTCTAGATAACTATGGTATGATAGCCACCCAATAGAGAAGGCAGAATAGATTTTTTTCTCTCATTGAACCAATAATAACTCGAATGCGAGTCCTCGATATTGTAAAGAAAAAATAATTACTTTAATAAATCTAGCAGTTCGATGCTGAAAATGAAAATACATCAATAAAAGATAAATAAATATTTACAATTTTTTCTTCGTCTTTCAGGTAGATTATCAAAAAGTATTGGTCACGTATTACAGGGATATATTGATTTGAAATGTCGCATGACGTCACGTCTTGGTAACATTTTTACTTAAAAGTGATGTCACGAGCCCCTACTCCCAAACTTTGACGTATTTTATTTTTGTATTTTTTTGTGGTGGACAAAAGAAAAATATAATTGTCTATTATATTTTGATAATGTAACCTTACCTTTACGGGGAGTATCACTTTTGTTCAATTTGACGTCCTACAAATTGTACTCCCAGCATGGTCACCCTACACCCACGCGATGAGTATGTAATTACAGGCTAATTACGCACTCCGTGCGGGCGTGGCTAATGCGCTCGCCGCTTCCAAGCCGTGTCTGTGCTGTTGGTGTAGGCTGCTTCAGATCTTGTGACGAACTGGAGTATCATACGTATATTTGTTTCTAAGGTTTGCACATAAAATAAGTTTCAACGAGTTAGATGTACTGATTTTATTTATTCATTGACGTTTCGCATCCTTTGCAGAAATGCGTCGTCGGAATAATGAAAACCAGTACGGGCTTGAAACTGTTAGTAAAATCCGCCGATTGGAAGGTCTGAAGTCATTTCAACTTCTTAAGGAAGAATTCTTCAATACTTCTATTAAAAAACCCATTATTCACGATAAAGGTACCCGGGCGATCACTCGTGACTTGCTGGCCACGACAACGGCAATCAACATCTATGGCAGACGCACCGTAGATTACTTGTTACCTCGTCTCATAAACAAAATGGACCCAGAATTTAGAGATTCGCTTAATTAAAACAATATAAAATGTAAACTTAAAATGTTATTTTTAAATAATATTTTATGTGACAATGATGAATTATGATGTGCGGCGAACTGTGACGCATCATTCAAACTTTAGTGGTTTTTCGATGTCTTCTTAATGTAAAAATATATTATGTATTTTTATAAATAAATAAAAAAAAAAAGAAGACAAAGCGCGCAAGGAAACTAACATCGCTGAATTTCCTGAAGATATGCCGAGACCACAATCTCATCCCATCTTATGTGATAATCACACCAAAAAAGGACATTTCCACGTATGTCCTTTTGTGCGCCAAGATCTTACAAGAGGCAAGTAAATAAAATTTTCTTTTATTTTTATCTTACTTCTGGGATCATATCATGAATGATATCAAAATATAATAAACTGAACGAATTAACTAATTTAGTACTTATGTATATAAAAAATATCTAGATAAACTATACAGGGCGTCCCACGGCCACCTCACACGGAGGGAAAGTATATTAAATATTGAAGATAGGATATTTTACTGAAAGAAGGCAACTGCCGCCGTGTGAGGTAGCCGTGGGACGCCCTGTATAGGCAGTTGTCACGTCTGTCGCCCGGCGAGAAAGCGACTACTCGGCTATATGTATTCCGTGTAAGCAAAAGAGATGAATTGTATTAAAAGTTGATCGCTGACTGTCAACTCTGACGGCGAGGACCGTCTCCACTAGTTTGTCGCTGAGTGACAAGAGTTACTAAAGATAATAGTCGCTCAGCGATGCTCGCTTGTAGGGCTTAACCTGAAGGGAAGCCCTGGGGATGCAGCTTTTCTACAGCTATAAATTATAATGCTCGAAATGTTTTGCTTCTTCTATTTAAACTCAGAGAAAATATAATCATATTTCTATCAACCGATCGTTTCTGTGCCTGAATTCTATCTCTCAGAATATTCGATATGAGAGAGCAGGTTCTCATATTCAAATCTTTAAAATAATAATTTACTTTTTAATACAACTGCCAGCAGTAGGCTTTACATAAGTAAAGAGTTTTTACAAGCAAGGAGGCCGTAACGCTACTGGCGCTACAGTACCTTACTGAGGAATAAAAGTCCAGAATGTCAATTCGGTTTTAACAATTTTCTTTAATATGTCAAAATGGTGGGAAACAAGCATGTGACCCACCTGATGGTAAAGGCCAACATAGCATATTGACGCTTGCGATACAAAAATATCACTCGCGCTGACCCCATCCCCACTCAACGGAGCCCTGGAGTCTTACCGACAGGAACACAATCCTACCAAAAGATAGTGTAATTCCAATCTTTTAGGTGGGCGCTCCAACACGAAGGGAAACTTCGCTATGCCCTACCTCTCACAAACTTAAAATTTTCCGACATAAAAAGAACTCTTTGTCTCAATTAAGTAGTGTGGGGACCATGTGACAATGAACGTATATTGACCCTTTATCTGGAACACCCTACTCCCCCTTAGTGACGCGTCGAAATTTGGTAACTTTTTCCTTTGTGTACAACACCTACCTCCCAAATTTTCATTTTTGTGTTGCATCTTATACGGTCATTATTTACATATTGAAACACTATCGAACTTCAAAAATCAGGCTGCGTTTAAGCCGCTACAAGATTTCCCAATAGCCCCGTGATTTCACAGCTTACTGCCTGATAGATGCGGCGCAATATTTCCGAGTGGTCGCGCGTCAAATTTCTCATCAGCGCAGCGCAGGCACGGCAGCCTCCATACGCCGATGCACATAATTGCAGCCAAATGGATTTCCCGATAGCATCGATCTCATACTTATAGGACATTTACGATGTTCTGATCACATCATAACTGAATTCAGTAAACAGACTTGGCTTGATTGCACCAATTTACTTTAATTTGAACTGTTCAGTTAAAGGTTAGGTATTTTTTTATGTTACAAAAGTGGCATACTAGCATATGGCCCGCCTGTATGTTAGTGGCATAGCTTATAGATATCAAAAATATCCCTCGCGCCGTTGCCAATCCTGACCCAGTTCCCTACTCCCGTGGACACTTGAAACCTTACTGAACGACAGAAACACAACACCACCAACAGATAGTGATCCCCAGACGGGCGCTCCAATAGGGTATTTTCCAAATTTTTGAATACTGCTTATATTTGAAGATTGGAGCAAACGATGTAATAGAAAAATATAAATAAATTAATAAATATCTTGTTTTTTTTTACCATTAGACCAATTAAAGTTTAATTTATTTTTAATGGTTTTGAATTTACCGCCAAAAAGGCCGGTTCTTACCTCTTTTAATCATTATCTTTCTCTTGGATTGCATCGTTTGACGATAGTCAAAATAAGTTCATAATTTGACAGTGACAATTCTGTCCAACCTAGGCCATTTATAGTAGAATTAAACCTTAACTTTAACGTGTAACTCACACTTAATCCTGTTTAAGTTAGGCTATGGCACAGTAATGGTATCATTAATTTGATATCATATGCGTGTACGGAGGTTACATTTTTTTTTCATTTTATAAGGACGCTAATTTCTATATTTGTATTTTGCCTTTCCCTAACGACTCTGCCTTTCAAGACAGATAGGGATTTTCAGCTTGAATTGAAGTGTCTACCCACTTCCACCTTAAAAAAAGACCGTTGTGTTATCACTACCTGTTAGTGGTGTAGTGTTTCTGTCAATAAGTACGGGTCCTGGAATCATGAGGTAGAAGATGAGGATAATAAGCAAGATAAAGGTAGACAACAGCACAAGTGATATTTTGAATCTTCGGTTGCTTTCCACCAGGCGGGCTTTATGCATAGATACATATATGACTTCATGACAAAAACAAAACATTTTATATAGAAAAAAATCGGATGAATTTAAAAGCTATTTGCTTTTAATACCGGCCCACTAACATCTTTATTCGAGATAACATTTGTTCAAACAATGGGTGCGAACCACTCGAGTATCGATTGTTACTTTATGCGATTACACCCTCTCGATGGAACGGTGAATCGAGTGCTCAACTCGATGCGGCAAACAAGCGTGTAATTGCTTATTTACACTCGAGCTTCGCCGCAGTTGGTCAATTCTTTTTTTTAATAGGCTATTCGGGTGCCTATATCGAATTAAATCCTAAAGGTTTACGACTAAAACGGTTTTCAATCAATTTATGCAGATGTCCCATTTCATTGAAGCCTTATCAATCTTCCTTTGATTATGAATATTAATGTCTGGGTTGATACCTCAACTTTTTCTCTTTACCGTGGTTGTACATACATGACATGAGACTATTGAGCAGTTTTCAATGTAATTTGGCATACAGGGTTGATCTCAGATTATCTAGTCGCAGTGTGACCCTTATTAATGACTATATCGCAAAATGACTACAAATAATTTCGTCTAAATCTTTGATTGACTACATCGCATAATGCCTAAGGTCGCAAAATTACTATATCTTTATTTGACCTCATGAAATAATGACTAGATCGTAACATTACTACATCTTTATTTGACCACATCTTACAATAACTGGGTCGCTTACGTACAATCTGACTTATGATTTATGACAAATGCCAAATGCCTAATGCCTAATACTGGCTGCTTCTGCAGACATAGCGACATTTTGCCGTGTAATGTAGTAATGAATATCAAACTAATGTCTAAAATGGCAGCTACTAAAATCGGAAGTGAGATTTTATTTTTCACAATCGTCCTAGCGCAAATTCTTGGTTGTATGCATTCGCGGTCTAGGTTACATTTATGCAAGAATTAGGTATTGTTCATAACTAACCAAAATAATAATATATTATGAACAATAATTGCTTCCAATAGACTTTTCTTTAAAAAGTAAATCATTCTATTGATAGTATAATATTTTCAGATCATTATTTCAGTACCTACATTTATATGTTCCATATAGTCGAAAAAGTAATTTTTTTCGCTTGTTTTTTCTCTGCACCAAAAGAATGTCTTCAACAAAGATAGCAGAGAAAAAACACATTTTTAGTGATTGAAAGAGTTTAGCTTAGTTTTACCCACCCAAATTGAATAAGTATATTTTTAGAAGACAGTAAAATAACTCTAACTTTTGGCGGTGTTGTGTTTCTGTGGGTGAGTAAAATTCTATGACTATACGGGGTAGAGCATTGGGTCAGGGTAGGCATTGGTGCTAGCAGGGCCCCATCCAAGGGGGGCGAGCAGGGCATTTCCTCACAGCGGCAAAAATTAGGAGCGGCAAAATTGACTAAGGGTCAGCCGTAAAGTAAGTCACTAAAGGTCGGCAAAAATCTTTACCCGGAGTGGCAAATTTTTAGATCGGGCCCCGGGTGCTAGTGATATTTTTGGTATCGCAAGCGTAAGTTATGGTGGCCGCTTACCGTCAGGTGGGTCACGCTTATTTGCCACCATTTTAACAAAAAAGACGATAGTATGCAATACATATATTCACTATGATCAGTCATTAAGCAAATAGCTTAGCTTTAAGCATTCAGCTGTGCTCTTTACAGCGCTCTTAAAAGGCTTAGCTAACGTATTTTGCCCAGGAAGGACGTGACGTCGCGAGTGGCCCTTTCTTACGGCTCATTAGCTCACAAATTGCTCATTTATCTAAACTAGAATGTTTGTCGCATCCGAAATGAGTATTGTTGTATTTAAAGATGGTGCTCAATGTATATATAGTAATAAATAAATAAATATTTCAAACACTCACACCAATTAGCCTAGTCCCAAAGTAAGCACTGTAAGGCTTGTGTTAAGGGATGCTAGGGTAACGGATAGATTACATATACTAAACATCCATGACTGGAGTAATAATGCTCTTATTTATCACACACACATCTGCCCCTACCGGGATTCGAACCCGGGACCTCTCGAGTAGGCGACACCTTGAAACCCAGCGTACAAACCACTCGGCCACAAGGTCGTCAAAGGTCCGAACAAATGACTGCAGTCCACCTGATATTAAATGACTGCAGTCCACCTGATATTAAATGACTGCAGTCCACCTGGTACAGCAGTTTTATTGGCCATACTTGCCATCCTCATCTTACCAGACTGCATAGAGCTTCTTCAGGCCTTACGGACCCCCGTGTTAAGGGTGTTAAGGAGGGAGAGAGGAAATTGCCATTAGAAAGGTGGATAAGGTGTTCTGTAGTGGAGACCGCGTCTAGGCAAACGTAGTGTAGGACGTCCTCAGTGAGTGACGATTTGCGCAAGGTAGCTGGCAGGAGCTGGATGCGAGTAGCCCAAGATCGATCTGAATGGCGTGCATTTGGAGAGTCCTATGTCCAGCAGTGGACTAAGATAGGCTGTTGATGACGATGATGATGAAAGTGGATACTTGTTAATACTGACGCATAAAGTTAGGTTGTCATATTTTGCCAAGCAGAAAGTCGACCCAGAACAAAGCATATCCGTAATCGTATCGCCATCGTTATATTTTGTATGGCAGGAGCCAGTTTGTTCTTACGTCCGGTAGAGGCGTTGCTTAGTTTTCATAGAAACTTTGCCGTTTCAAGGAAGGAAAACCTAATACACTTTTTCCCTATCGTCTTTATAAGAACGGATGGAATAGATATTTGAAAAAACTATTGAGACATTGTGGGTTACCTAAAATGCGAAGAGATGGTGCTGCCTTGCAGCTTAAGGCTAGGAAAATTTCGACGCGGCCATCAGGGCCGTGGTAGCATAATTGGTCAGTGCATTCGCCCAGATTGCGAAGGGTGCGGGTTCGAGCCCCGTCCGCTGCCTGGTCCGCGTGGATTTTTTTCTAGTAAACATCTAGCAGTTTAATTAAAAAAAAAATAAAAAAGGCAAAACTATTGCTGTCACGCAAAAGCAAATATCGTATGATAGAGACAACAGTATCTAACACTGAAAATTGCGTATAAAAATTGCAAAATTCGAGGTTTGGCTCTCGACGACTTCCTCCTCGAATAAAAAGAATACACAAAGAATAAAAAGTAATTATACTACGCCTCTGTGTTCTGATTTTTATGTAAAATTGTAAATATTTATTGAATCTCCACACTAGACGTCTTTAGTGGTGATAAAAATTTGTTTATTTATGGCCCATTCCGAGGGCTTCTAGTTTCTTTGAAACACAAGTTATCGAAAAAAGGAAATGATAGGAGCATAGAATGAGTAAAATTATATTTTATGTATGAAAATCAATTATTTAGAGATAAAAATCAAGGAGGAATCAGTTGAGAACGTTTGTTTTCTGAGTCTGAATCTGAATCAGGAGTGCACTCTGGCCGTACCCTTCGACTACACTGTTTATTTCTCGCGCTTGTTTTCGGAATCTGAATCTGAATCTGAGTGCACTCTGGCCGTACCCTTAGAGAAGAGCAATAGATTTCCGTAAACAGCAAACCGAAATCGGACTTCCGAAAACGAAAGCACGAATTTCGAATCCGATTGTATAGAAAAAACATTTCACGCCTCCCTCTTAAGACTAGACCCCTTTTTCCCAGTGGGAACTTTGGGCAATTGCCCAGGGCCCCGCGAGCGATAAGGCCCCCCTCAGATCAAATACAAAGTCCCTAATTCCTGTCAGAGCACCAAACGATAACCAATGTTTATTACCAAAAAACTTATATAATTCGAAGAAATCGAACCTAAATTACTGACTACAATACCAACTTACTTGATTTTACATGCGCGAAGCCCAAAAATTAGTATTTATTTTGACGACCTCCGTGGCCGAGTGGTTTGTACGCCGGGTTTCATGGTGTCGCCGACTCGAGAGGTCCCGGGTTCGAATCCCGGTGGGGGCAGATGTTTGTGTGATGAATACGAGCATTTGTACTCCAGTCATGGATGTTTAATATGTATTTCTATATAAATATGCTTATATATGTACAGTATATGTATTCTATCCGTTACCCTAGTATCCCATAACACAAGCCTTACAGTACTTGCTTTGGGGCTAGGCTAATTGGTGTGAGTGTTGGAAATATTTATTTATTTATTTCCGACTTCAGCATGCTTAAATAAATTTAAATATATAACGGAAGCTATTTTAATGAAAAATCATCAGTAGGTACTACACTCATCAGTGTGACTGACTGACATAGGGGCCCCATTATCCTAATATACCCAGGGCCTCCAATAGGTTAAAGACGGCCTGCTTAAAACTGTAGGTACTAAACCTAATATACTTGTTCCTAACGTCTCTATTAAGGCTGTATGTATCAAGCTAGCCAGGATCGGTCAATTCACATAAATCCCGGTGCCTAATCGAGCGTCCAAGCCAAGATTAATAAACAAGCTCAAACTCCACCTTTTTTCGGGCAGCTTAATGAGGCGGAGGTAATTATCCGTTTTTTAATCGTTAAGGGGAATTTATTGCTGGCTCAGCGGCGGCGGCAGCTCGCGAATGAGTTACTGCTCACAAAATTACCTTAGTGAGCCAATAGGGAAATCTTCTTTCTGTATTTATACATATTTACACAGAATTAAATACAATGGTATTTATAAATGCTCTGTCATGAGCGGATGGTACTAAATAGCAATAAAGAAAATTGATATGACCATAGACAGAATTTACAGAAATTCTGTCTATGGTCATATCAATTTTCTTTATTGCTATTGATATGAGAATAAAAAAGAAAAGAAATTTGTTGTTGATATCCGTTGCCAATTCACCGACATAATCAATATCATCGTGTCTTAAATGCTGTTCTGGAGGTTAAGAGAAACATAGAAAGTAATAGCTTTAACTTAACAATCCAGTAAGTATAGTAAAGATGTATAAAAATAAGGAGCTCGATGGCGAAGGTGGCTGCGATCGTTGAAGTTAAACAACTTTCGCAATGGTCAGTCATTGGATGGGTGACCAAAAATCTTCTATCTCGATATCCTCCCTGCTTCGGAAAGCCCGATAAGCTGTTGGTCCCGGCTGCATCTGCAGTCGTTAGCACCCGCCAATCCGCACTGGGCCCGCGTGGTGGGTCATGGCCCAACCTCCCTATTCCATCCATAGGGAAGGCCTGTGCCCCAGCAGTAGGGACGTTAATAGGCTGATGATGACGATGATGTATAAAAATGAGCAACGACTGGTTATGGATAGTGTTATGGGAAATGTGCTGGAAACTGAAAATTTGACAATTTTAGACCTAGCCACTATAAAATTTGGCTTTGTATAATCCCGGGCCCTTTCCTAGACTGTTAGTCCACCTGGTGGGGGCCTGCGCATTAACCATCGACGTAGTCCACTGCGTGGTCGCCATATATTTATTTATTTATTTGAATGGGAAAACTTACAGCTATACATACAAAATTTGCTTTAAAACATTTAACTACTTTAAGCCATTAACAAGTTTTCACTTATAAATATGAAGAATTTTTAGAGATTGGAAATAAAATATTACAAGTTGAAAAAAAAATAGACAAAAAGAAAAATTAAATTCAAAAATTCACAAAAAAAGTTATCAGTCATCAACCGCCTGATAGCTGCAGGTTTCAAATTAAATATGTCGATTGAAGAATATTCATTGACGAGGTCGTTCAGCAATGCACAAGCCCTGCTGAAAAATGAATACTGTCGATAGTTAGTATTACACTTCGAAATTCTTAACGGACGATAACTTCTTAATTGTTTTGTTGGAATATTTATAAAAAAATCAACTAGTAATTGAGGTGAGTCTATTTTACCGTTTAAAATTTTGCAGAGGAAAACAATGTCAGCGATTTCTCTCCGCATTTGCAAGGGCAAAAATGATATTTTTTACATCTAGCTTCATAGTTGGGAAGGTATTGTTTACATCTAAATTGCAAATAACGAAGAAACTTCCGCTGAATGCCCTCAATTCTGTTAATATAAACGTTATATGAAGGATTCCATATTTCTGATGCGTATTCAAGGATGCTACGTACGTATGAACAGTAGAGTACTTTAATGGGCTTGATACTACTAAAATTGACACAAGATCTTATAACGAATCCAAGTGCCTTCGATGCCCGTCCTGCAATATATTCTATATGGTTATCAAATATTAATTTGGAGTCAATAATTACACCTAGGTCTCTCACTTTATTGGTGTATGAAAGAATCTGGTTCCGTAAAGTGTAATCAAATTTAATAATATTAGTTTTACGAGTAATATTCATTGAATAACACTTAGAAACATTTAAATCTAATTTGTTACGAGTACAATATTCGCAAAATTTATCCAGATCCTTTTGTAAGAGATGGCAATCACCAGGTGTAGCAATTTGCCTAAAGATTTTCGTATCATCAGCGTATAGCAGAAATTTAGAATTTTGAAAGCAGGATGCAATGTCATTCAGAAATATAGCAAACAGGAGGGGACCAACAAGGGACCCTTGAGGTACACCTGAGGGCACCGTTATCCAGTTGGAGATAAAACCATTAATAGCTACAGCTTGAGAACGATTCTCGATATACGATGAAAACCATCGGAACAAGTTTCCATGGATTCCGGCGCAGTAAAGCTTCTGTTTCAGGATGGAATGATCAATCCTATCAAAACACTTACTAAAATCTGTAAAGATCATGTCCACCTGTGTCCCAGAGTCCATATACGACGTCACATAATTATTAGAGAGAAGGAGATTGGCGATGGTAGATCGACCCTTCAGGAATCCATGCTGTTCAGGAGTAAACCAATTGGATAAAACAGCATAGGTCTAATTGTGTATAATCCTCTCAATTTTTTTTGCGAATATACAGAGCTTAGATATGGGTCTATAATTTGTTATGTTACCTTTGTCACCACTCTTATGGATAGGCGTAATGAAAGCAGATTTCCAAATAGCGGGTACAGTACCTTCGCTAAGAGAGCGTTTAAAAAGTATATAAAGGGGGGTGACAAGACTGTTAGCGCATTTTTGTATAAGTATGGGAGATATATCATCAGGACCTGCACCTTTATTTAAGTCAACGTCTTTAAGAAGCTTAAGAATCTCCATGGAGTCAATATTAATATCACCAATGTTATTAACACCACTATGATCATTAGGTTTAAGGAAGCTAGTTCTAAAATAGGTGGCAAACAAATTACAGACTCCTTCCCCATTGGTCTCCGTTACACCTTCATACGACATAACAGAAGGAAGTTTTGAAGATTTACTATTATATTTTATGTAAGACCAAAAAGACTTGCGATTTTTTATTATAGCTTCTTCAGTCTTATGCATATATTCCCTATAGCAAGGCTGCTCAACCTTTTGAAGAGTCGGGCCAAATGGTAGATTTAGTCGTTAACGACGGGCCACTTACATTTCCTATTTCAGTTACTCTCAGGATTAGCGCAATATAAACTCAATAATTATGAATATAAAATTGAATTATTGTTTATTAGGAACAAAGAGTATCTTATTCTAAATATTATTATTATTTAAAAAGAAACAAAATTTGAATTATGTAAGTACCTGTGTATGTATCTTCTCAAATTTAAATCAACTTTTATGCAGTTCGGTATTTACATACTCTTTTGAGTTCACTAGCTACCAAGTGGCCTTGTTCTGAGAAGAACGGGCAAGAAACTCAGCAAGTTGTTTCCTCCCTTACAAAAAATATTTGTTGTTTGAAAGATTTTACAGTGTGCAACTGCAAACTAAGCAAAGAAAAATGCTATTGTTAATATTATACAAAGACTTTTACAAACTGTAACATATTCCAGTACAAAATAGAGAAAAAAAATACGTGTGGCACTCGGGGACTGCCGCGGTAAAGCTATTGCATAGCATTTTTTATCAATTTATGCAATTATAATTATTTATTTATGCAGTTTTTTCTTTGATATTAATTCATGTTAGACTTTTTGAACGTGGTGACCGATAAGAAAACAATTTTTTTTTCCATCTCCTTCATGCAGTCGGCCAGCATACTTTTTATATCACTGGTGTGATTATTTCTGGCGGCGTTCTCCTTGGCCTTACCCTAGACCTCATCTTCCTTTGGAGAGCCACTGGCCAGGTCGACCGGTTCCCGTACAGCAACCGGTTTTTCGGGCTCAGAAGATTCGCTGATACCATTTACAGGCGAACGCTTGTGGTCACCCCTGCGTGTGCTCTTCTTGCAGTTCGGACATATCCAGTCCTTGACGACACTCGACTTTTCCGGGATGGCGAGGCAGGCCTTATTATATTTTATTGGGCAAGCACAGCAAACAACAGCATTGCCCGGCGCCAAAAAACTTCCACAAGCTCCACAGTTTACCATCTTTAGTCCAAAAAATTTAATTATAATTATAAAGTCTAAATAAAAGGGAGACAAATAAAAATAAGAACAGGTGCTGGGGTCTAAAACAAATATATAAAAAAAATAAAAAAATAATAACTAAAAATAAAAAATACGAGTGCAGGATTTGAACCGACGACCGCGGTGATGCGTCGAACGTTAGTCCCGTGGCAAAAACTTAACACACTGCGCCGTTTAGATTAACATTAGATTGGCGAAAATTGTGTTCTATTGGTATATGCACTATCGCAAGGTTTTTTCGTTACAGATTTTTTTGATTCGGTCCCCGCGTTCAAAGCACGCGATAAAAGCTATACAATAGCTTAAAAACTAATTTATATTTACTTTATTTATTACAATCAATGTGACTTCTGCCATTGTTTGTCTTTTAATAATTTATTTATATTTGGCGACAAATCCGACGTTGACAGTAACAACAAGTCACAAATATGTTGCTCAGTTAAGGATGTGCGATATTTATTTTTTACAAAATTTAGATCTGAAAAAACCTTTTCACAAACATATGTTGAACCAAAACTACTTATAAACTGTAACGCCAGGTCAGTTATTGCTGGAAATTCTCCTTTTGGTACCAGTTTCCAGAATTCTGCATAATCTTCTGAAGAATTTTGTGCTTTCGACAATTTGTTAGCAAAAAGGTTTTTTAACATAATGTGATTTTGCAGTTCCACAAGTTCTAATTGAATATTTGCAGGATAAGTGACTATTTCAGCCAAACTTATCATGAAAGGATTTAAAAATATTTGTAAATTTTGTTTTTTACTTTCGAAATCTTGAAATCGCGACTCAAACGACTGTGATAAGCTTTTAATTTTAGATTGGTATTTAAAGTAATTAATAGAAGCAATATTGAGCTCATCTTTCAAATGTTTTAGTGTGGGGAAGAGATCAATGTTTTCTGTCGCCAAATTAATTGTAAAGAGATTTAATTTTGCTTTGAATCCGCTTATCATATTAAACATAGTCGGAAGTGAACAATCTTTACCCTGTAATTTGAGATTCAAAATATTGAGGTAATTCGTAATATCAACAAGAAATGCAAGATCACTCAACCAGGATGTATTCTTCAGTAAATCAACTTCCAATGGTAAAGCCTCTTTATGCTCTAAAAATTCCAACACCTGTTCTCGCAAGTTGAAGAAATGTTTCAACATACTGCCCCTTGAAAGCCATCGCACAGCACAGTACAGTTGTAACTCTCCATATTCTTTGATTTCTTCTTCAAATAATAGTCTGAATTGACGTCTGTTAAGAGCTTTTGCACGTATGTAATTTATGCAGCGTATTACTGGGTCCATAATGTCATTCAACTCCATATCCTTGGCACACAAGGCTTCCTGGTGGATAATACAATGATACGAAAATAAATTACGACCTAAGAAATTCTGTAACAAAGCCACACAGCCATTGTTTTTTCCAATCATTGCTGGTGCACCATCAGTGCAAATAGATATCAATTTGTCCCACGATAAAGTATTTTTTTCAATGCATTCCTTAATTTTCAAAAATATGTCTTTTCCTTGGGTTGTGCTTTCTAGCTGACAGACTTCTAGTAAATCTTGCAATACATTCCAATTTTCGTCAACACATCGCACAAAAATAGCCAACTGAGATCTACTCGTTAAATCGCAAGTTTCATCTAACGCCAATGAGAAATATTTGCACTTAGCTACGATTTCTTGAATCTGCTCCTTGATGTCAACTGCCATTTGCTCCACCCGTCTCGTGACAGTGTGCCGTGAGAGTGAAATACTGTCCGCTTTAGCTTTGACGTGTTTATCATCACAATTTTTTGCAAAGATCGTCAAAGCCTCTTTAACAATCTCTCCATCGGAAAACGATTTCTTCTTTTTCGCTAGGAGCAAAGAAATCTCGTAAGATGTTTTAACCATGGATTCAAGCTCGTCGTGCTTTTTAACGAAAATATTCTGTTGGTTAAATAGGTCCCGTTTCTTTTTCTTTAAAAAATCTTCTCTGATAGCACTACCAACAGGGTAATCTTTTTCAAAATTATTATGATTTTGCTTATAATGCCTTTCTAAATTATATTTTTTTGCAGTAGCTACTGTCGTGAAACAAAGTAAACATGTAGGCTTACGCGCCTTGCTTTCAATAAAACAATATTTATTTTCCCATTCGTCATGAAAAACACGATAGGCCTCCGTTGATTTCGAACTACTCGGTTTGCTGTGAGCCATACTGAAACAAACCATATTTTATTATTATTATTACACAGGCAGACAGTTTATAAAACGTGTGGGTCGTGTATCGGTATATTTTCCTTTTCAAATAGATACCTAAGTATGTAATACGAAAAAATAAAATTTTGCCTTCATTATATCTCTTACCTTGGACCTTCCAGTGTAAATACGAAATTGACAAAAACACAAATTCAAAACTTCACTTTCTAACAACAAACTAACAACTAACAGTCAGTTGAACTAAAACACGTACGCACTCAATTGTTTCTCGAAGCATAATGAGATGTGAGATGAGACAGTAAAGTGACGCGGGCGCGCGGGGTTGATGACCGTTCCGACCGTACAATTCCTATCCAAGCTTCGTTACTTACGATTCGCAATGCACAATATTGGAGACGCGGGGGTGGGGTATCAATCCCCGCGCTGCTCGTAGCGAACTGATAGCTAACTTCAGAGAGGTCATAAAGTTTGAATCGGGCTGTACTGTGCGCGGCGGGATTTTTGAATTTGGTGCGTTTTTACAAACCATACTTGCGCGGGCCACACAAAATTCTTTCGCGGGCCACATTGTGGCCCGCGGGCCTGGGGTTGAGCAGCCTTGCCCTATAGCATACCTCCTCCAGATATTTAGCTCTTTTCCTCAAGTGTGAAAAGGTTAGATAATCTTCAAGGTTGCCATATAATTTAAACTTCCGATGAAAATTAGTCTTTTCTTTTAATGTTTTTTTAAGGGCAGCACTAAACCATGGCGGGAACGAACTAGGTAGGATTTTTTGTGTGGAATGTGAATATTACGAAGATCCCGTAAAGTATGATAGAAAAACTTTACACCTTCTTCAAGAGAGATTTTTGCAAGAAATTTGGGCCAGTCCACGCCATCAAGTCCCTTGCACATAGATTCAAAATCGCTACGGTTGTAATAATATTTAATAATCCTATTAACTTCAAGTGGAGTTGTATAAGCAAATGAGACCTCAATGCAGAGAGATTTGTGGTGAGGTATGTCTTCCGGCACTAGGGGATCATCACAATTTCGCACCAACATCTCATCGTTTGAAAAGACCAAATCTAAAAATCTTTGATTATCATTGCAAACTTGATTGTATTGGAATAAGTTGCATTGGGTTAATGTATCAAAGAAATCTAATTGAGATTTAGTAAAGGATCCCATTGGTGCAAGATGGTCACCCTGACTGTGCCAAGAGACATTAGGAAAATTAAAATCGCCTATAATTATAAATTTGTCATCCGGACAGGAGCTAACGATATCAAATAACTTATTTGAAAAGTTTTCTAATTGCATATTTAACGAGTTGCCGTAATTTTCTTTGCATAGATAAAGTGTACAAAAATGATTTTTTAACGTATGCCTACTAGAAGTCGGCGTGAGTGTCACTGTGACCCAAAGTTCCTCCGATGAGGATCGCCAATCCGGACGACAAACCGCTGCAAGGTCCCGCCGCACAGCCAAAAGAACACCACCTGTTAATAATTGATTCGTAGAAACGTAATCACGATCACTTCTCCAGACTGCATATCTTTCATCAAACAATTCTTGGTCATGTGTACTATCTAATAGCCAGGTCTCTGACACAGAAATAACGTCATAAGAATTAAGGCTTACATTTCTTTTAAAAATAGCTGTCTTCGTACGTAGTCCCCTTGCGTTTTCCA
The DNA here is from genome assembly GCA_902850365.2 of Chilo suppressalis. NCBI lineage: Eukaryota > Metazoa > Arthropoda > Insecta > Lepidoptera > Crambidae > Chilo > Chilo suppressalis. The sequence goes on along the minus strand of OU963894.1, from coordinate 15,061,615 downwards.
TGCCATTCGAGAACCTTTCCGCCTCAACGGCCATCTGACACGCCTATTGCCCACATTAGCAGAGCAATCCTTCGACCAATATCAGTTAATTTAAATATCGTGTAGTTAGAGTAATAAAAAGCATCGCTCTCACAGAACACAGAGAGCGGTTAGAAGGATGATCATAGTCCGTTGTATAGGAACCGATTTCGCTGGCTCGCCCCCACCACACTTGCATCTAATAGATAATAGCCAATCAAACGACGCGACATCAAATAGTTGAACCAATCAGCGCTCACACCCGAGATCAATGACACAATCAGAACCAAGTTTTGGTCTAGTAATGAGCCACACAAGGCTTTTCTTACCTCTTTCTGTGTTCTGTGATCGCTTTCTATGACTGTGACTGGGAAAAGACTTTTGTTTTGAGACGCTGAGGCAATCTGGACGTAAAGATTTTAAATAATCTCCTGAACGCTACCAGCAGCAGTATGTGACAAAAGATTTTTTTTCGAAGTTGGTCTTACCTAAAAGAAACTGTACGATCCGTCAAGTGTGTTCGTGCTCCCGTTTTCCATACTTTACCTTTCGTTAACTATACTATTACGATAACGATTACGAGACAAATAGGTTCGTGTTATTGAATTATAGTTCCTTGAACGACCGTAGCGGCGGTTATCTGGTTTTCATACAAAATAATACCATTACGATAACCATAAGCAGAACGATTGCGGTTCGTGCATAGGGTACTGTGCTGTTACTGTTTTTCTTGACTATTTGTAGAACTAATGTCTGTAAGATGAATTTTGTTGAACTTCTTGAAAATTATGTTGCAGTAGAGAGCTTAATTTCTGAGTAAAATAGATAAAAAAGGTATACCCGTGCAAAGCTGGAGCAGGTTGCTAATCTATTGACAAAACTAAATCACAAAAGTGCATGACAGCGACTTAGTCTGCCTAAAACTAGATACTATTTGGTTTGTAATAAGTATAAAATGTCATCCTTTATTTTACTTATTTTCGTGAGAAATAGTGACCTATATCCTTTTCCAAGGTCCTGTTTATCTCAAATTTTGTGAAGTACTCCGACCATACCTTAGCCCTGTATATAGTGACGAACCTCCAGGGCAGCCTATCAGATTATAGACGCAGTCCGAAGAATTAGATAGAGATAGAGAAGATTAGAATTGGGGGGGGGGGGGGGCATGCCCCCTGTGACCCCCCCCCCCCCCCAAATCTAAGGTCAAATTGAAAAATCTCAAAAATTTGCCAAATAATTAAAAGAAATTTCTAGCTATCCCCCAAACACCGATAAAGGGGTTGCTCAGCTTCCATACATGTTTGGCCTAAAGACCAATAACCATGAAAAATTGTTTCCTAGATTCGAAATTATATATAAATTACTGTAGAAACGAATATTATTGACGGACACCCCTGAGAACTTGTATAAACCATATACACTGAACATGTTAAAATAATAAAAAACAAATAAGTTATATAGTAAACAAAGGAACTCAAGCCAAGTACCGAAATTACGGATTAGATTCAGGTATATAGAGCATGTAGATTAACAGATAGTTGCCTGTTTTTAAAGTTAATTCATAAGAGTAACTTTTAAAATCAGGTGTCATTTCCGGTTATAATAAGGTACTCTGTGACAGAAACTGTGTGATGATTGTGAATGAGCCACAGATTAGAGAGCATTTTTAAACTCTCGTTAACCAAAGAAAGTTATGAGATTTAGGTTCTATGGCCATATATTCAGTAGCTTCATTATTTTTGTTATGTTTTTAAGATAACCCTATTTTAGATTTTTAGTGTATCACACCTTATAATTTAATTTATTTTTTAACTTATAGTCAGGGAACTTAGGCCCATAGATAAATACCTTAAAGTCTAACATATATACAGATTATAATGTGTTTATGGAGGTTTGGCGAAAAATGTATGGCAATAGACAGAGGCGGTCTTAGCTAAACTTTTCGGTGGTGCGAGATCTTATGGTGGCGCCCCAGTTTACATAGACACGGAAAAAAATAACATACCCAATTAATTTTACATTAATGTTCTTTATTTCGTGTCAATTTTTTGTTAAGAAGAGAATAATGGAAAAAATATTAGTTTGACTATATTTATTTAATTAAAAACTCTTAGAAACTAGAAAATCACTTTTCTTGCCTTTGCGCTTGCGAATTTTTTTATTAAATCGGAATAATTCAATCCTTGGGCAATGTCATTTTCTATTGATAGAATTGTAAGATCTGACAGTCTTTCTTGACACATTGTCGAATGTAAGTACGTTTTAATTAGTTTTAATTTACTTAAGCTTCGTTCACCTTTGGCGACAGTTATAGGGATGGTCAGCAGAATCTGAAGCACTGTCCACACATTCGGGAAAATATCCTGCCAATCATTTTGTTAATACGTACGTGTAAGAACTTTTATTGGCTCTGCTGATTCAAGGTTTTTTAATAATGGATTCAAGCTCAAAAGTTCTTCAACTAATTCGCAACTAGACACGTCACCATTTTGCCCATCGGTTAAAATCATTTGCAAATCTGCACAGGCTTATTCTAATAAAGACTTATCAGGAATTTGGATAATTGTCCAAACCGAGTGACCAATGCATTTTCAATTGTATCTATCATAGGGTAAAAGGCGTTAATTTTAAACAGTTCTTCGGGATCTGTTGATGTTTCATCTGCAGCTTCATACTCAAATAATCGCTTTTTTCTCCGGGATCGGACTGGCCAAAACGTGGAATTTATACCAGCCTCAGAAGCTATTTCATTAGCTGTTATTTGAGCAAGAGAATAAGTCCGGTACTGCTTCACAAATTCGAGCAGTTTTCAGCAATTGCGATGCGTTTGATAAATCCATAGTTTCATACTGCATAGCTTTACTTACAATGTTTACTTGAAACAATAAATCATACCGAGTCACCAATGTAACTAAAAATTCTAATTGCGCCATATTCTGCAACTGAAGCATTAGTTTCTTCGTGAAGATTCAAAAGAGCATCACGAACTTAACAGTAATTGTAGCGAACAGAAGCAAGGCTAGAAACTCTACTCTAGCAGCGAGTTTCGCAAACTTTTTTATTGATAGTCCTTCTATGTGTTTGGATATGACTTCCTACCTCGTTGATCCTGAAAATATTACAAATAATCTTTGGAGAAATCCACATAAAGAGACCGATTTAGCTGCATCTGCTACCACCAAATTCAAGCTGTGACAGCCACATGGGTTAAAAAATTCTCGAGGATATTGGTTCAGAATTCTGGTTTGCACACCTTTTCCCCTCACCGCCTCCGCGTTCGTCGCTCGTCGCTACTCGCCGGACAAAAATACGATTTGCTTGCGCGTAAGTCGATCTGTACCTAGTCGGGCGTTCGGCCGTTTTCGGCGCCCCCCATATGACGGCGCCCGGTGCGGTCGCACCGCCCTAGGGCCGCCCCTGGCAATAGACTTTATGATGTCGCCTACCATCTATAATAATTGTCTGAGCACATTTGCATCTAGTGAAAATGATAATAAAGTTGTGGATATTAATACCACAGTGTAATAAAAAAATGATTTATTGTATCGATCTTTACAAAATAGATTTGTTTTTGTTATATAAACAACTTCGATCAGTCTTTGGCTGAATGTTACTACACCCATAGCCATTTAAAATGTTTCGTATGTTTTCCAAACCGGTAAAATTAAAAGTCCTTTTTAAAGTTAATATATTATATTATACAAAGGTGTTCGTTGAAATCTAATAACTGTAAATTAAATAGTGTATGTCAATATTTTTTGTGCATTTGGGCCAATTTGAGCAATCTCCTTTATAGTTTGTTGACATTTAGTGGTGTTTTTATGAACTACGTACGATGGCCAAAATAACTTGGAAATGACATCTAGTACTAGTTTAGAAACAAGGAGCCGAACCATGTAGTTTTGGTAATCCTAGCAAAATCGATATGTGTCGTTATGATAAAGATTTTATAACAATATTTTATAAGTAATGTATAAACTAAATTGTGTCTTGTGCAATAATGTTTATTTTATTCCAGATACCTATTTTTTATTAGTGTAGTGGGTGACCCCCTGCAAAATTTTAGGCTGCGACCGCGCCTGTCAGATTAGTAAAAAAAAACGATCGTTGGAGAAACTCGAGCACGTCAGATTAAAATAAGGTTAGTTGAACATGCAGAAAAATATACATTTCAATAATCTGATAATTTGGAAATAATATAATTTGCCGATTTGCACAAGCCGAAGTAGCTAGTTAAAGTCATTAATAGAGTGTGGTGTATGCAGTCGCTGGAGAGCTATGTGTAAATTTTAATCCTATGAGGATGTCGTCATTAGACCGAACCGGAGTTCGAATATGAAGATGATTCCACTAACGATGAAGATTGAAAATATTCATTTAAAAAATATCGTTTAGGTACTTTTTTTATTAAATACAGGATTAATCACCTGTGTACAGACATATTTTATTTATTACATTCATTATTTTTTATTAAATATTATGAACTAAAAAAAACTATAAGCGCGTTAAAGCGTCAGTCGTTTGAATAGGAGCTACTGGAGAGTTCACGTAACATCCCTTATCAACGGTTGACGCGCTAGAATAACTTTTTTTTATTACTATTTTCAACCGCTTCGTACGGTTAGCCCCACTTTGGAAACCAGCAGATTAATACTTTTCCGTTACCAGAGATACGTGGGGCAATTACACTATTAATATCTGACGCGCTTGACAAGGAATTACGCTTAATGGTTTCTTTCTTATTATTAAAAATAATCATGTAATAAGATATTAGAAACAGCTACGTAATAAATACCTTATGGGACGTGGAATGTAAAAATATATGGACTAATACATTATTTTCAAACTAGATAGAAAATCTGAGTTACAGTAACTACCTAGCCGAAAATCCAATGACAGCTTATAATTGTATTTGTGTGACGAATAAAAAGTCCATCACAATATTCCTCAATTTATTGAAATTTGAATATAATAATAATATTATTATAGATAAAGTATTTACAATGTCAATAGAAGGTTTTAACTACCAAATATATTATTGTATATAATATATATCTATAACCATAATAATTCTACATACAATAAATAAAAGATACACAACCGCTAATTTTCATATGATATAAATAAATAGGTAATAATGTACAGAATACATGAAACAGATAATAATTTTGTTTAAAAATCTTATAAAAAATTAATAAATTTTCAAAAATAAATATCAATATTACAGTTTTATGACGTAAAAAAATTACAATTTAGGACATGAATCATGTGCTGTATAAATTTTTAATGTAAACGGTAACGCCTTTTGTAGTAAAGGGCTCATTCACACCAAATGTGCGGGCGCAAGAAATATGCTAGGGGGTATCATCAAAAACACAGTCCGGTGCAAGTAATGTTTTGTTATAGAGCTCTACAAAGCTCGCGTCACCGGGCCCCATTATTATGTGTGATAAAGATTGACCGTGAATTGAAGTTTTGTTTACATTAGGTAATTACTTCTACGTAGTCTTAACTTTTGTTGAATGCTTTATTTCGAGATTATGTTAGGGGCCCGGGATGCCGTTTTATTCATTCCTATTTGTAATATTGGTGACTGAACACGTTACTTGAATATAACAGCATTTTAATTTCGCTACCCTGACCCAACTTCTGTTGCAGTTTTATTCTATGGTAATAACTTTATTAACGTATAGCGTATTAAATTCATACAAAATGCGGTCTAGATTAACCCTTTCTCATACAAACGTGCACCAATTGTGAAATTTAGTAGAAATAATAGTGTTTATGTTAAATCTGAAACAGAAGACAGCAGTAGAAAGTGATCAATTTGACTACTCTTAATAATCTTTATCATTAAGAGCTTTCTCATTTTTGACATTTTTTAAACTGACAATTTAAGGTTTATGCTCATAGATGCATTATAGTATACATTCAATTTAAATTTGATTTGATCACAACATGATTGAAAGGCTTAAGTGAAGTCGCCGCACGTACGCCCGAGCTCTCAATGTGAATTGCCCATTAAATACTTTTCACTTTCGAATATTACGAAAGTGACTCTTATAGCTGTGTAATAAGAAAGTAAGTATGTAAAATAGTTTCTACCCACAATGTACGAAGCCGCGCCTTTCCAGTTTAAGGAGTGATTTTTTCTATAATCTCAACCATTTATCCTTTTTATGTGGCAAATAACTCTTTCATTGTACCACAGCGAAGTTTAAACTAACTCAATATGGTATATCGGACACACAATTTCAATAGACAAGCAACCAACACATAATAGGCAGTGTTTATTAACGATCGAATTATATTATTATATACTCCATAATATTTTTAATATTTTCATTGAAATCATTAATGTGTATATATTTATCTATATATTCTTAATCACTATTAACTATAATATACGTTATTCTTTGGTATACACAACACACATTTCTTTATTCTACTCAAATAAGACTGTTTTTTTTTTCTTTAATGACGACCTGCTAATTGTAACTATTATCACTTTATAAAATAAATATATGTCCATTTAAACGTTGCAATAATTCATAGTAAAATTGTAAAAATGCTCTATGTTTATGAACAAAAGAGTCCGTATAAATTCTTTCGCATCGATAATGCAATGAAAAATCATTTACAACATCGCCCTTAACAGGACGGCTATTACATGCAAATATTGCTTTTATAACAATAATTATTATCATATTTCCATAATATAAATATACAAAAAGAGGCCTATGCGCATACTTAAATTGGTGTTACTAATGAGCATTTTTACTTCACTATCAACATTTATGGGGTTTGCAAAATTGGCGTATAAATCCTGTATTTAATATTTGGCACAGTCCGAATGTGTATATACAAACTATTTATACATATACATAAGCTACTCCAGGTGTCATCTAAAGTTGAATACAGACACGCGTTATGCTTCATATGTAGTTATATATTAATCATTGTAGCAGTGGTAGATTTTAACATATATTGCACGTGTCTAAACCAAATTTTGATCATTAAAATATATAATAATAAAATTGTATGTCAAACTTATAAAATACTTATATTAATATCAACAATAATAACTCTTAAAAATTGTGCTACATATACAAATAAATATAGTAATTAAATATATCAAATATAATACGCTGTGACATAATATTGCATAAGTTCAAGTTCTAAATGAAAGAAACCAAAAGTGATCTGAATACTTTTACTTCTCAATATCACATAAGATTACATTAAATCTCAAATCATAATCAGACTTTAGTAATACACAAACCGAAATGAGAATTAACTCTTACAAATAACAAATTGATATTGTATATGAATATGCCTTGAGCAAACAGTTGCAATAATTGAAAAATTATTAAAACAGTATTTTTTTTTGTCATTTTGAGACATGATTATTGTACGAATTACAACGAATTTTTAACACCATTTAAAAACTACTCGCAAAATTAACATAAGGAAGCTCATATTTTAATCATATTTATATATTTCATTTTTTATTCTCAACCTCGATGCGAAGACATGCAAGTGACATACATCTTGGGGCATTTCATTTCATGATAACATTTACGTCAACGTATAACATTGGTTTGATATGTTTTATGTACTATATGTTAGGCGAATCCTCATTCTCTACAAACTGTTTAATATCAACAAACCGTCCTGTCCATCTCTACCCACTCGTTAAAATCTAAACTATATATATATATATATGTATATACACTTATACATACGACACCGAAAAACTGGTAACGTATAACATAATCGTAATATCTAATATCGAGATTATATCGTTTTTAGGCCTAAACGAATATCAAAAAGCGTAAATAATTTAAAGCTAGTCAATTTGAAACTCCCTAAAACTTTGATAAATAATTATTGTGTTTCGTGTAATAGTGTAGATACTGCTTAATTTGGACCGTTAAGTTTATGTTGAAATATATTCTCGATTTTTTTATTATTAATTATTTAGTCAACAGCTCATTTATTTCTTTAATGCTAGAGAAACCAAAAATATACAGTCATTAATATACTCCTATGAATATAACAGCCCCTAGGAATTTCACTATTCTATAGTAAAATCGTTCTTTATTTATTATAATATACATTAGTTGAATAAATTAGGTTAATGGTTCATAAAAGCAGTGTCGAAATACAATAGTCGATTATTAAATAGAAATATATCATAGTCATCAACCACTCCAACGGTTCCTTTATAATATTTGATAATGAAACACTGAAAACTACCTAAATAATCATCATTATACTTATTTTTTTTTAATTTAACGATTCGAGGACATCTTTGAAAGCCACTTTTTAATCAAACATATCTAGTCCCGTTAAGGTAGTCGCCTTTTATGGAAGACTGTCTTTTAAAATTAATCTTCCAAATACAATATTTTTTCAAGAGAGATTGAAGACTTCTAAATATTGCTGGAGAAATCCTGCGTATAAAGACTGTAGGATACTCGTTCCTAATATCACCTGGAGTCTCACAATTCCTCCGTTGAGGCGATTGGCGCTTTCAGTAAAGGTGTTCTGGGACTTTTGGATCCATCAGAATTTCTGTTGGAGGCTTGGAAATCTTCGTTGGACAATGACGCGGGAATTGGGGCTATCTTCAACTGATGACCGTTTAGTTTGATCTCTGTAATGGAATGTGATCGGCCATGATTGACGTTGGGCTTCTCTTTATTGCTTGTAGTCATGGGATCGTGCGTGGGAGTTTTAGCCATCGATTGGGTTACTCTGGTTCTGTTCGACTGCTCTCTCAGTGCCATTTGGTAAGCCACTTCGAATGCTTCTCCTAGTGTTAGAATCACTTCTGTCGCTTGATCCTGCAAAGATAAAGATGATGTATTCAGTATTTAAACAAAATTGAGTGATTGGGAATGACGAGTTGCGGACATGTTACTTAGGAAAATAAGCACAAAGAAAGCTCAGTCGCTAAGGAAGTTGGTTTTAGGGGAGTTTTAAATTTATATAAATCATCAATTTTGTTTGTTTACATAGTTTAAATATAACAAGATCGGTGGCAAATCTTTATATATATAATTCTTCTGTGAGTGTGTATGTCACTGAACTTCTCTTAAACGACTGGACCGATTTTGATGAAATTTTTTGTGTGTGTTCAAGGGGATCTGAGAATGGTTTAGATTCACAAAGACGTGTAGACAGGACAACGTCTGCCGGGTCCGCTAGTTTATTATAAAATCCGCTTTCTCAAACTAAATTGAGATTTAACCTTCTACCTAATCATACTCAAAACGGTTATAAGATTATTTTCAGTTAATTTAAAGGTCAATCTGGGCTCAAATAATGAAACTCACCATAGTGGCGACTCTGAAGACATGACAATAGTGACTTTTGGTGGCGTGGTCTTTGGTGATGTACGCGAAATGTGTCAGATCGTCGGCATCTTGGCAGGCGCAGTGGATGTTCCGTATTTCATGCTCGCAAACTAGCTCCTGTTCAAAAACATTTGGATATTTAAATCGTTTCAACTATATGCACCAATGGTGTATATTTCTATGGCTTTCAGCCAAATTTGAGTGTTTTTAGAATTCTGACAATTTCAAATCACAATATTTATTGCAAACATAAGGATTACAAAACATGTCAACACATAGTTAAAAAAAAATACTGTTGGACATAGCAATTGCAAGCAGATTATGAGAGCTTTGTGTTGTGAGACATTAGATATTCACATATATATATCGATACTAATATTGTGAATTTGAATGTATTTTCTGTTTCTTTGTTACATTTTCACATCCAAAGAATAACAGGTGTAAATAAAAACAGGTGTAAATGGACAAAGTTAAGCTCGTCTCTGAATAATGTTACCTAACCATAAATTAGCTCATATTTTATGATATTGACCGACCAGTGTTATAAATCCGTTTGGGGGCCGAATTCGGTAAAATGATTGGAGCCCCCGATGAATCGGGCTAACGAACGAGTGTAATCGCATCCTCATATAGAACGATATTAATCAATTTACGCTACAAGGAAAGATGGAGTTGAAAGTAATGCCTCAGTTAATGCACGCAAGTATTCTGCGATGAATGATGCAATTTATCAGGGTCGTATATCTAAAGACACAGTTATGAAAAAAAAGTAGTTAACAATAAATATTATGATTCAATAAATTCAAAATAATTTAGAAGTTTTTACTCTTTGTAAAATTACCGCACAAAGGCCCAAAAAACAGATTCAATTTCTAATTTTAACAACGCCAGCGATCCGCATGAAACGGGTCGGAGTGAAAAAAAAAACTAATTATGCCACTTAACTAACCGTGAACACTTCTAAAAAATAAATTTGTTGAAAAAAATATAACGGGGGAAAGCAATCCTTTTTCATAAGAAACAAAGGCAAGATCGGTCGCTCGGTTCAATCAAGAGTGAAGAATGGTCTATAATTAAAAGTCAAGTAAACAAAATCAGGCCCTTTGTTAAAGCAGGGGCTTCTCTTTGTTCGGCCGGGATGTTAGGGCAGTGCACACTTGACTGGTCAGAGAAAAAAAAACAAACTTTAAAAACAAAAGAGAAAAAGAAAAAGGTGTCCTATTAACTAAAGTAAATCATGGAAGCCTTTGAAGCAAAATATAATTAAATTATATTTACGATCTTAGTTATCTTTTTTTTCGACTTTCTCATTAAATTATATTATGTAATAAAGGAAGCCGATTTATATGTGAAAAAAGCCTTTCGACAATATTTTATGTATCGCCAAATAGATTTAGGAGAACTTACTCCTGAGGCACAGAGATTGAAACTTTTAAATTGTATGAAAGACTTCTTAATCTAAGATTAATTTTAAATACTACTTGGGTAAAGATAATTAAACTAGAAAAAATTCCACGCTGCCCAGGCAGCAGACGGGACAAAAAAAATACTACTTAGCTTACCCGAGTAATAGTGTTTAGGAACTTGACGCCTCGGTAGCTGATCGAGAGTATGATGTCGGGGGAGTCCCGCGGTTCTTTGGTTTTCTTTAGCTTCTGAATAGACTTCTTTGTTGACTCTGTGCCCCTGAGCTCCTTCACCACCGTCGATCCTAGGTACTGGATTAAAAACATTATTTGGTAACGATACTTATAAGTAAATTTAAAATAAAGTTAAGTTTTGATCAATTACTGGTCAAACTACCAAAGAAATTAGTTTTTTTTTATACAACATTGTATTGAATAACTTAACATTGTAGTTGCTTCGATGGTGTACAATGTCGTTTGATAAACTGTTGGTGTAATTATATTTATTTGTGAAATTCTGGCTGCGATACGTAAAAACAAAAGACATTGCAAAGTAAGTGGCATTCCATTTATTTTCCTATACTCCTCAAATCAAAGAATATGTGGTTGACACTAATTTCGTTTACGTAGGGTGTGGGTAGAAAAGATAATCCTTAGGTGAAGCTGAAGCCAAATCTTTATCCATTCACTATAATACTCACATTAGCCACATAAGTAACAGCTCCAGTAACTAACACAAACGGCTGATGTTTCCACTGAGTCTTCAAAGCGCCCGGTACTCCCACCAACAGTTCTGATGGTGCCCTGATCTCCAAGTCCGACGGTCTAGGTGGCTGTGGAGCTGGTCTATTCTTCTTGCTCCGTTTCAACGTCTCGCCACCAGGGGGAGCTAGAAGAGGCACCACAGGAGGTGGAACAGGCTTCAAGTTCTCCGACGGTAACTTCTCTTTGATTTCTTCTTTCAGTTGCTGTATATTGTTTTTCTAAAACAAAGACGATCTGAATATATAACTTAATTAACTTTCGGTCTTACTAATTAGAAGACTATTACGAATATGTTTTAGTTAGGCAATCTTAAAAGAAGACTAGCGATGTGCTCTTGAGATTATCAAAAAAATTAGACCATGTATTAATCACATAATCCTGCCTCAATGAACAGAGGGTGGGGTTACCTTAAAAAAATACTTCCAAATTAACATCGTATAATATCAAATATGATATCATCAAGGTGTGATATGGTGTATTATTTAAACTTATATACCTACTTAAATGACACGTTTATTGCTCACCTAACCCCGCAAGGGGCATTTGACATGAAGCCACGTAAAATAGAAATGATGCAATGAAAAAAGGCAGGGAATGAAACAAAACGCCCTTCAGACGCGACGTAACACGTAATTGAACGAACGAAAGCAAACCTAATTAAACACAAAACGGATGAACAGTCACAAACGCAAACGCACAATGACAGCTAAAGTGACTCGCTAGTTCACACTTCAGAGGTGCAAAACAATGATGATGAGGTGCCTGTTACTGTATGCCAGAAAAAAAAGAGATAGCGATAAATTTTAATTAAGGCACTAAAACGGAGGCACAAATGCGCAATAACAGGCAGTGTCAACTAATTTGACGAGTGCCTTTTGCTATTGAAAATAGGCTGCAGCGGAGTTGCGTATTACGTTCCCGATGAATGGTGTGATCTTCCGTGGGAATGAACTTGAATAGTTGGGGTACGATGTAGTTCGAATGAGTCTTATAGTTGTGGATTACCATTGGATTTCGAACGCGCAAGAGTGAATGTAAATTAGGTTTATTTTGATAGAATACTAAAAACATGATAGTGATACAAAAAATCCTGCAGATTTTTAGAACAGTTTTAATTAATGTATAGAAAAAGAAATGCAACCTTCCACATATAACATTCATAGAATAAGTTTCGTAATGCCAGCTCTTCACATGACTATTCGTATTTGCCATTTGCAAATTTATCGGTCTGTAGTCAATAGTTATATTTTTATTTTTAAGCATTTAACGGCTAGATGTATAGACAGTAAAAAAAAATAAGTCTGTTGTCAAATTTAGTCAAGACCTGTACGTATTGGCATGTGAACTGCCAGCATAATCAAATTAATTTTAAATATCAATAGTAATAAAACGCAGTATTAAGTGTTGCAAATCTCCTATTCTTTCGAACCAACTCTAAATTAAAATTTTACATTCTCAAAAAATATTTCCAACATCTGCACACCTAGTTAGGGGTGCCCAGCTATTTTAGTGGCTGTGGCAGCGAGTGCCTCTCCGGGCGCTCTCGTGAATAGCACACGCTGAATAGAAGGCGGATTGAACACTAATTAACTATACGGGTGTGCCGACGTGTGAAATTAAAAAAAAATGCCACTGCGGTACGCCTACGCTTACGATACAAACTGAATGGGACGGAATATGAATATCGGTGGATAAGACTTATTATGATGATACTTGAGAATATGTAAGTATCTGATAGTTTTGGAGGGAACCATTGTTCGGTAAAGATGACTTTTTCAAGTATGAACACCACTTTTAGTTGCATCATGAAGGTTATGTTCGTCACTATGTGTTAGCATAAACAATATATGCTTGAACTAAATAGTAGATACATTCTTATGGCGGATTAATATGTAATTTTAATTTGCGTCTTTTGTCTCGCATTTGATTACGTGCCCAACAACGAGTTTGCAATGATCTTATCTATGATAACATTATAAAATCAGTGGTCAGTTAAAATTTAATTCATTCATTCATTCCTGCAAGGATACCTAGAAATAAATAGTGAAACACGTAGTCTTACAAATAAATCTTTCAATGTACAGGAGAAAAACATAAATCCCCTTTTTTAATACCTACACAAGGGTGATGCATAACACTTTATTTAACGTGATTATTGGCTCATCGGCACTCCCCGCAAACTTACCTGTCAGATCAAAATGGCTAATCCTTGCTAAATTGCTCATCTTACGTTAATTACCGATGTGCAGGGGGTAACCAGGCAACTCCCTATAGGACACCATTAAGTGTTCCCGATAAAGAAATGGACAATGTTGGATATGGGGAAGGTGTCTATACAACTATCTCGTTAAATATGAATTAGATGGCTATCGAACATACAAGATCCGTTGGAAAAGAGAAGATTATCGAGAAGCAGTAAAAAAAGATCGAAAAAGCAGGCGAGAATTGAAATACGGAAAGAAATGGACAATGTTGGATATGGGGAAGGTGTCTATACAACTATCTCGTTAAATATGAATTAGATGACTATCGAACACAGAAGATCCGTTGGAAAAGAGAAGATTATCGAGAAGCAGTAAAAATAGATCGAATAAGCAGGAGAGAATTGAAATACGGAACTCTCGCTTTCCGCCGACTGATAACAATCATCAATAAGTTACTCAATACCATGGCTAGTCTGTTTAATTATTTTTTAATTTGTTTTCACTTTCGCTAAATGGCAATGATAAATACGGTGTTTTTTTTATAATTACGTAGGCAGATGATTGTACAAGTTATTTCTGACTAACATAAGAAACTCAAACTCCCTATTCCATGCATAGGGAAGGCCTGTGCCACTGCAGTGGGGACATTAATAGGCTGATGATGATGATGATGATGATGATGAATATAATAAATAACATCTTCATAACGTTGAAATACGTTGAACTGTATTATTTAGGCTTTTTTATGTTTGACATACCATGAATACTACGGTAAAATTAATATTTTAGGTATTAATGATAATATCCAAATCACTTTATGAACCATTTATTGAGGATATAAAAAAAATATTGTCAAATCAATAAAGACGATAGAATTGTGAAGGATTTTTTTCATCTCTATGAATGTATGAAAGGAATCCTGGACGATATTAAACCAAAACCGGAACGAACTTATTAAACAATGCATTTATGGTGAAAGATATCCGCTGTAGAATTAATTCAATGGTCGTAATGTTCAATAAAATGTGCAGCGACCACCTGACGGTTATCAAGTTTTATGGCGTTTCACTCGTACTTATACCGACGAGTTCAATAAAAAAATGCCTGGGCACATTCAAATCTTCACTAATAATAAGAACTGCCACAGGATATAAAGGTGATACCTTATAGCATCTTAAAGCACTATGCCAATTGTAATTATTTAAAATTTCAATAAATGTGAACCTCAGGTTAAAGTTAGTAATCATTATAGTAGTTTTTTTTTCAATCTTCGATAAACTGAGTATCTTTTTTGACTGGATCCAATTAAATTGAATAAATAAATAGATAATATTTAAATGTATATTAAGGAAATAGTCCGTAGCGACATAAAAAATGATGAAACATGATTTTCGATGATGATGATAATTTTTGAATGAGTAGTGTGCACAATATCTGAAGGTATAGGATAAGAGAAAAAAGGTTAAACACAAAAAGCTTTTTTGTCTAATTGACAATAATAAGTTTTCATGCTCCTATCAGTAGGAGAGCCTAGTAATAGCTAGAAAAAACCTAAAACTTCAAATGTTAATTTTTCTTAAGGTAATTATTATCGATAGGATAGAATCAATGAAATAGGTAATTTTATATAATATATGTTGATTTCAAACTCCAACAATGAAAGAATACTAGTGCATTGTGAACATAACACAGATGCAAAACATTAAAGATAAGAACATTAAATTATCTTAACTTCATAAAACAATAAATAATGTCAATACGCTTTTAAATTAGTACTGATGATATCGGTTCTACTAAGAACGTAGCCTTATCACTGCTTCTTGGTAAGGCCATTTAAATCTAAATTTAACTATGTTCATATTATTAAAAGCCAAGTCAAAATCGGTAAAAGTGCCCTAACATCTAGATTTGCTTCAAGTTCAAAGCACTCCCGGTGTAGCACACGTATCATAGCAACTCCCCAACGGCATTTTGATAGAGAGGATGTCCTTTTTACAATATTCTGATTCACTGGGTCGTTCGCTCGGATGCACCCGTGGACTGTCACTTGCATGTGTGTAAGTCAAACGAGGACCCTTTTTGCATTTGTATCGTACAACCTGCGTGTTCCTTTTCTTTGAACGCATGTAAATGCGGCAATTTCGGTAATTTAATATCCTATTAAATTTACTGAAAGTGCAAACTGTAGTATTTATTTGGTTTTTTTCATCATTTGACCTCACGGACAATGTTTTTTTGAGATTTACATTTAATATGAACAATATTCAAACTTTTGAAAACATATATGCAATTTAAGTTTATTTGATAAAAAACCCAAGGAGAAGATTTGAGACTATTTTGGTAACTTATGGGGTTAATTGTTGATTGTGTCTATAAATAATATTAATTAGGATTTGATACCTTATACTAGTTGCTATACTTTAATTAGAATGGAGTTTTTGATTAATAATGCAATAATGACAGCAACTCCGTAATCCTTGTGGTTCTTAAAATAAAGTTAAAGCAAATGTTTGTCTAGAAACAACACGTGGAGTCATCAAATAAAGAGTTTGATGGTTTGAGGAAACTACTAATCTAAAAATGAATATTTGCTTAGAGTAGTTAATAGATCTGTTATTAACATGGGCTAGTTTATTCGCGAAACTTTATGCGGAAAAAGACTTATGTGTAAGATATAGACTCATTTTTAAGCTAAGAGTGAATAAATAGAATGATCATAATTTTATTTACACAGACCTTATAACGTATTCAAATGTGTATTATGAGCTTTTTATAGCCATTCTACGAGTGGAATATTAAATTTACCAATGGGATTATGTTATGAGAAACTATTGAATATGCCAAGCGTGTTGACATCGCAATGGTCTCGATGAATCATGATATGAATATAATACGTATGACCGATTAACTAGTCGTTGATTATATTATACGTATGAGAAAAAATCCCGATGACAAATATTAGCCGACATATGTTAATACACACTCCGGTTTAGATCAATTCAATACGTGTAACTAATCTGCTACATGAATGTGTATGAAGCTTGAGATCTAAATTAGACAAAGATATAGATTTACCTCCTACAGAGCAAAAGCAATGATGAATGATGCAAGCATAAAATATAAGAATACTGTGTTTCACTTCAATTATAAACACTGAAAAACATTTTAGCAGATGATTAATATAGTTATAATGTAAAAGCTTTATTTTTTAGGAGACAAGTAAAACAATGGATTTTGAATAGCTAATACTACAACTAAACGTACTCAACATTTTAAATGTAAAAAAGGATTTTGACACAAAATAGATGTTAGGGTACGGTAGGGGTATTTGAATAAATAAGATTTCATAAAAAACAGAATTGAACCAATTATATAAAATTATGCATAATAAAAATCGAGTAAGTAAAAACTAATTGTCTATATAAATATAATAAATAGCGGTAATAAAATTAAAAACGGACTTTGAAGTCATCAAAATAAAAAATACTCACCAATGTGTTGAGATCAGTGCTAATATCTTCAATTTTGTTTACCGGTCCGTTGTGTTCACCGGAGACTGATGCCAAAATCCTTTTTCTATGTCCAGCCTTCTGTATTTCTAGCACGGCAGTCAACTCCACCTCCCAAATCCTCTTGACTCTATCCATATCTACGTACAAATGTTTCCTAAACGTATCACTATATTGTTCTAGATTAATGTTCCTTAGCCATTCGTCTACAGATTCGTTTTGGTTTTTACTTATATTATTATTGTTATGGTTATTGCTGATTCCTGTTATTTTAAGAGGTAACTGTTTTGCTGATTCTAATATCTTCTGCCTATCTGATTCGTCTATGCCCATCTCGCGTAGATCGTTCTCGTCTAGGATGCCGTTCTGTAACAAAATATTGAACGATATAATTATTCTTAACTTCAACATTATTTAGATAAGATAGATGTATAATCAATTGAAATTTTCTACAACATACATATACATTACGAAAGTCACAAAGTGAAACTTTTTTTACTTTGTGACTGAAGAACACGAAAATTTCAGCTATAAAATATATGTATTTTGTAGAAAAAGTCTTTTAGTTACTACAGAATACATATATTTTATAAGGCAAAAGGCCACGGCCTTTGTTAAAGCAAAAAACCCATTTTAGCCATCAGACGGGTAAAGATTAAGTAGGTAAATGATTTATCAGAAATTCCTCAAAACTTACAACAAAATCGATGTCGTCGTAACCGCTCTCCAAGAACAAAGGTTCGTAGTCGTGTAGCCCCAGGCCGGCGAGCCAGTGTCCCAGGTTCGATGCTACCGAGGGGCTGAGACTCGACTCCGAGCAGCTCAGTCCAAGCCGGGAAGTGAACTCCTGCTCCAATTCTGACACAAACACCGACTCTCGCACCAGCTTGCTGCCGAAAGAGGCCATTATCTCGGAGATCTTAGCCCATTCCTCCTGTAGACAAAAAAATAAATTCATTGAATATTGATATTTTCAAGGGTACTTCTGTTCCTGCTGTGAATAATGTAGCAAGAGCTCCAAAAATTTTATTTAGCATTTCTTGCTTCTGTACTCAAATTCAGTATAAAGCGGGCACAAAAACATTTTCCAGAGAGAGAGATAAAAATTATTAGTAAAGTATTGGAAAGACAAGGAATGAAATGAAAATATGTCACTATTAAAAAAAATGCTGTCCGAATCTTGAACTCGGCTCTTCGGCAATCACGTGAAATGACCGAATGAGACCTAATGTCTTATATACGAGATGAAAGAGATTGTTATTAGACTGTCAGTGCCATAGTCTCGTCTAAGGTGAATGAACTTTTGTGTCGTTTCTCGTTGGCCGTACTTTAGCATCCTAGCCCTAGCACTCGGCATTTGGACGAATAGGCTTAATTAATAATTCCAATATCAAACCGTTAATTATAAAATTCCAATCTAACTCGGTAGGTTTGATTTGAAACCAAGTCATCATCATTTATCATCAGCCTATTAATGTCCTCACTGCTTGGCCAAAGATCTTCCCTATGGATGGTATAGGGAGACTGGACGGTGACCCGGCACGCGGGCCCAGTGGGGATGGATAGCTAAAGACTGCAGCTGGGACTTATGGCTTAACGTGCCTTACGATGGAAGGAGGAGCTCGAAATAATAACTTTTTGGCCACCCATTCGAGAACCGACCATTGCGAAAGTTGCTTAACTTTCACGATCGCAGGCCAAATACACTAACCACCTGCGCTATCGAGTTATTCACAAACAAGTCATTACATGCTTTCAATTATGACAATTTCAGATATAATATTTAAAATTTTATTCAAATAATTGCACAGGGTGCACTTTTTTACAGAAGATTATGTTTTTTATGATGCCTTTTGCATCTGTCGTAACACCTGCTTCTACACGTTGCGAGTGACTTTTTTTATGTTTCATATCTCTGTTTCATAAGGGCGTAAATGTATATCTTAAAAGCCAACAAAAAAATGCAAAAAGGACTCTTATGACATTGGAATACAAGCTGTTAATACTGAATGTTATGCAATATCTTTCTCAGTTTGTTAAAAGAATTTTTAAAACTTGAAATTTTATATAGATAGTGGCAAACTAGTAACTCTGATAAAATCAAAGTAGTTATATAACTTTATACTAGGTATATATTTTTAAATATCCACTTATTTTTGTGGTGGTATGTAGTAATCCACTCTTAAGAATATACAATGCACCTTGCAGTAAACTTTTGTCGTCAAAAAATTTCTACTGACGGATGTAAAATCAAAGAGGACGCCCGCTGTCTAGAACATTTAAAAATTGAAAGCCTAATCAGTCTATTAATGTTCTCACTGCCGCCTTTGATGAATGGAGAAAGAAGGAGGCATAATCCACCACACTGGCTCAAAGCAGATTGGTGTAAGCTAAACGGTACCAATATGGCTTAACATGCCTTCCAAAGCACAGAGGAGCTCGATATAATAGATATAAGTATTATTAACTATCCCATCTCACCAACACGATAACCACTGCTGAGCCATCAAGCTCCGTAAGGAGAAATCAATTATTAAAGAAATATAATTGCAGTCCAGAATCACTTCTAAAACTGAATTTATTGTCTTTGTTTCTCAACATAATCAACTGCCGTGTGCGCTGTTTAGAAACTGTACTGCCACCATGTTTAGCAATAATCTTTTTATGCCAAGGTGTAGAATTATCTTCTGTATTAATGCACCCTTGAAATGACCGACTGATAACAGCTTGAAGGCTCCGAGCCGTGACATCATTTTAGCAATCAGCAGTGCAGAAAATTGCATAGGTAGGCAGGAGGCAGAAATGACAAGGTTTGTACCAGAACTAAGTGTTGTATCTTTTATACCGATTTTATCAAGTAGTAGAATCAAGGTTTATTCTATTATTATTACAATAGAATGGAAATAAAGAATTAGGACAAAAATTGCGTTTAATGTGGTCCATGACATCAAAGGTGGTATAACGCCAATTTTTTCTTGCATTGTTGGGAGGAAATATCACACTAATATTATAAAACCGACAGTTTGTGAGTGTGTATGTTTGCTACTTATTCAGGTCTAAACAGCTGAAGCGATTTTAATAAAATTTGGTATGGAGTTAGCTGACACCTTGGATAACAGGCTACGTTTTACTGCGGGAAGATATCCCTAATAAACCGCGGGTAACACCGCGAGGCATAGTTAGTAAAACATAAATGGTCAGATCTTTTTTTACGTTAACTTAGAAGTTTGATTTTTTACAGCTTCAAGGGACCATAAACCTGAGTTTTTGTTCCAACTCGATACCGCTACGCGTTCTAAAATTCTTGACAGAAAGACGGACAACAAAGTGATCTTATAAGATTTCCGTATATTCCTCTCGTGGTAAACGGAACCCTAAAAACGAGTAAAGTATAGAAGTCCATAGCTAACATCGTAAATCAGCTTTTAGTAGTTTGGTTTAACGAATATACTGACAGTTTGGCGGTTCAATGTCTACAAGCCTACATTTTAAATTTTGTTGTTGAATACAATCACAGCATGCATGGAAGTTAGTAGCTGCTGCATAGTGTGACGTTCTTGTCCTGACAATCCACCAAGAGCAACTTAAAAGTACATATTGTTCTATCCTGTTTAACAGTTCCTTAAAAAGTTATTGTTTAAGCAAAGTTTCCTTGTTTGGATTCAGCATACACAAAGCGTACGAATAATGTACTGTTTCTTTTTTTAACAATAAAAAAAAAACACACATTTCATACGCGTTGCATACAAAAAGGTGTTTTAGAAACATCCTCTGTCTAAACTAATATCATGCAAAACATCGATACAAGTGTTAATTTTCGTGGCTTCCTGCCTTTGTGTGTCATGGTGGTGAGGTTTGTTCCTATGTGACCCGATTGTTTTGCTTCGTTTTTCCGACTTATGTGTTAGGGTGACAATTGAAACTTATTACAAAGGTTTCGCTGTCCGTCTGTCTATCAGTGAGTTTTGTATTATGGACCGTAATCGGTGTCATCATCATCATCATCATCATCAGCCTATTAATGCCCCACTGCTGGGGCACAGGCCTTACCTATGGATGGAATACGGAGATTGGGCCATGACCCACCACGCGGGCACAGTGCGGATTGGCGGGTGCGAACGACTGCAGATGCAGCCGGGACCAACGGCTTCACGTGCCTTCCGAAGCACGGAGGAACTCGAGATAGAAGATTTTTGGTCACCCATCCAATGACCGACCACTGCGAAAGTTGCTTAACTTCAACGATCGCAGCCGAACGCACTAACCACCCGCGCCATCGGCTCCTCAATCGGTGTCATAAACCACCTATTACAAAATGCAGACTAAAGTTAAACCTGGACTAAAACAGATGCTATCACTTTTGTTTGCCGCTAAAAAGAAGACAGAAACAACATTAGGTTTGAACTAATGACTAACTAAAATAACATTTTTAGATGAACCCGAAAATGTGTATAACTCAGCTGTAACGAGAAAAAAACATTCGATTTAAACAAGAGCTTTGTCATTTTCTGTTTAAGTTATTTCCAATGTTTCCGATTCTCTTTTGCTGTTTTTAAAAAGGTCGGTTAATCCACAGCAGGCGGTGTGCTGTAAGTGAAAGTCTAATTACGAAGATAGCCGGTGCCTCCATAATTATATGGAAAAATAACTAAAACCATTCCTCGAACTAAATACAATCTTTGTCCACCACTAATGCCATTGTATTGCTTCACAAGTAGGGACATCATGAGCTCTGTTTTTTAAATATCCTACTGGGAGCAAAACAATGGGATCGTTAAGGAACAAAGCACTCGTGCGAAACTGTTATTTGGCAAATTTACGTTCAAGGTTCATCAAATAAAAACAAATGTTTCCTTTACAAGTGTATATTTAGATGAAAACATTCCTTCTCTCACCATTATTATGAAAAATGTGTATCAATTTTGGATCAATATGATTCACGAAATTATGCTATTTCATTTGTACACGTATACTATACCAATTTATTTTATGTAAATATGAGTTTATTTGCCCGTTAGTCGTATTGTTTTCTTCTGGTTTGAATTTTCAAAGATATTAACAAAGTTCGGAGCAGTTAATTTTAACTAAAATTTTGATATTTGATATTTTAAGTAGGTATATAAAGAATATTTAAAGATATTTTTTCACGTGATTTAATTGTAGTAATAAACAGTTTTTTTCTCGTTGATAGCGATCAGCTGAAGCAAAGGCAAAAGCTTTGATTATAAACACCCTAGATTATGATCATAATCAAAATCATTTATTCAGTTTAGGCTGTTACAAGCACTTATGAATGTCTAGAAGCTACGCCATCGGGTCGTAAATCTACGGTGCGAGACCTCGTACTGATAAGAACCAGCAAGAAACTCAGCAAAGGCTGCTTTTTTCTCCCTGTTTTATTATTAACAGAGTCGTCAAATTTAAAAATGATGAGTTCAGAGATGATTCATGAAGTTACATTTCATTACATAAATAAATAAATATAAATATTTCCAACACACGCACCAATTAGCCTAGCCTCAAAGTAAACACTATAAGGCTTGTGTTATGGGATACTAGGGTAACGGATAGAATACATATATTGTACATATATAAGTATATTTATATAGAAATACATAAACATCCATGACTTGAGTACAAATGCACGTATTCATCACACAAACATCTGCCCCCACCGGGATTCGAACCCGGGACCTTTCGAGTCGGCGACACCATGAAACCCGGCGTACAAACCACTCGGCCATGGAGGTCGTCATAATGTGAAATATACATTAATTGTTCACTGCATTTTGATTGGTGTGTCATACAGTACAAATACTAATAGTGTTATTTATATTAGGTGTAACTAAACATTAACATCTTCAATATCAAAGTAGTTAGGGTAGACTCGTCTCCGCTTGCAGCACCCGTTCACGAGCATGATGCATGAACCAGCCATCGCTTCGCTCAACCATATTTTAGGGAACATAACGACCGCCTCACACGACACCACCGAAGAGACTTTAAAGAATTTACTTAAAATCGTATTAACTGCACGGAAGCAGGCCGGAAGAAAATATATCTACTACATACGGTAGATAATGTGTGTGTGTGTGTATAGACACATTGAATGCTTTAGTACAATCTGACATTAGAGTCACGCATACATAACGCGAAACATGCGCCGTTTTTTTGCGTGATTTATTTGGATTGCTCTATCTACGTGTTTATAATAATCAAAGTGCAAAAGATGCATCAAAGAGTCATCGTATCCCAAATGACAAAAGAACATCCTTTGGCACTTCGCAAATAAAACAATTAACTCAAATAAAGCCAAACAATGCAGCCGTGAATATTTTAAAGTTTTTCTTTGAATTTGGCAGCAAGCGGACGTCATATTTGTATGACTCATCGGCATATTCAATTGTAACGTATATATGCATTACACACGGTTTTCCTTGTTATTTCTTGCAATCAGCTGAGATGTTAATTGACTTTCGTTACTTGAGAAAAGGAAAGTATCCATTGTGCAGTATTTATTACACTAAACTTGTTACTTTTGTCTTTAAGAGCCCTTTCATACTTTTTGCAAAAAATCGTAATTTTTGAGCGCCACGTTTACCCGCTTAGAAAAGATTTTGACTATTTCCAATAAAAGTCAACAATAGATTTATTCTTCCTATTGTAAGTTAATGTAGAATATTTGCAAATACTATTTTCCTTTTTTTGTACTGATCGTTATACCGCAGCTAGTTTACGGAAAAAACTATGGAATAATATGCACAACTTCAAACGCCTCAATCTCTCAATAATGTTCAATAAATTAGATCAAATTAATCACTACGATATCAGAAATATGTTTTTGTTGTAACATAATGTATTAGAATTTTGATTTTCCATCTCATTATTTATCAAATAAAAAACATCTAACCTCCGTGAGTTTTCCCAATTGAATTAAATGGAATTACTATCAACAACTTTCATAAAACTAATCTACCATCATTGAACTACTGAAATATGTATATATTTTTGTAATTAATTCATTAATAATTATTTTATAGGACTCGAAACGTTGCCCGTAAAATGCAATATATACTAGTGCAAATCTACCTACGCACATAGGAGTATTTAACCCAAAAAGTCGATTATAAGTCGAATATTGCAAAGTACCGATATGCAGGTAGTTTCCGCTCCTTGGAAAGCGGAAAGGGTCGTCCGACAATGTACCGTTATCTCTCTTTTGTTCTCACTAACATTCGGTGCACAGTCAGTCGTCTTTGTAACGAAAGTCTGATTGTACGTATTTAATGCGCAGTGAGAGTGAGTCAACTAAGTTGTTAAAAATAAATTTTACATTTAGTTTAATTGGGATAAAGCAAGTTTTAGTTATGGACGTTGTAGAACAAGGTATGTAAAACTAAATTTATGTATTTTTTTTAAATATATATCAATAATTAATTATTTACGCTATTTTTTGTTGTATACATTAAATTATAAGTAAATTTTAGCATTACCTAATATTTCAAAGACTTTTTGGTATATTTCCGAGCTTTTCCAGGGTCAAATTCTTTTATTATCTTGTAGTTACATATCTATTATAAGAATTTAAAAAGAAATTAGCTGCCAAAATGTGCCAAAATATTACCATTTTGTAAATAGAGTGCATGTGACATTTACCAAAACAAACTTTATTTTGCGGTCACTTATGTTAATTTGAGATTTCTTTTATTGTAGGATCTTCTGGTATTAAGATCGTGACAAGAGAATATGTCTTTCGAAAAGCGAGAGAATATTGTGAACCAGATCTTGGAAAAACTTAGAATTATTCGAGTTTGAAATAATTAATGACTCTTCATTTCCCATTGATCAAAAAGCAAAGTTTAGACATACATTTTCTTGTCTCAAGTCTGAAATGAAGTCTAAATGGCAGACAGCAAAGCGAACAGAAAGTGTGTTTTTGAAAAAATACCATGATTGGTTACAAGGTACTCTTGAAATACCGAAAAATACAATTCATAGAGAAAAATACCACGTGGGGCGGCCAAGCAAAGAGTTCAAAGAATTAACGGACTGTAGTAAGCGTCGAAAGACATCACATTTAAGAAACATAAATGAAGCAGAATCTTTAATTTATGCAGGTCAAATGGCGCTTCGTGAGAAAGGAAACGTGGATGGTGCTTATGTGATAAAAGATATTATGGCATCCCCAACACGTGGTCATAAATACCGTGAAGCGTTCAAAAAAAGCACTACACCTGAATTAAAAATTAAGCAACTATCACCAACAGAGGCTTTGTCTATGTTTGTGGAAGCTTCATTGACAAGAAAGCAGTACGAAATAATTAGAACAAATGCTAAAAAACTATACCCGTGCTACTCGATTTTACAGAAAGCAAAAAAAGATTGCTATCCAAATGCCGAGTCTTATTTAGTCACTGAAACCTGTGCAGAAATTAAATTACGAGCATTGTTAAATCACACTGTTCAGCGTTTTGTATTATACCTTGAAGAAGTGTTAAAAACTTTAACGGAAGAAGAGTTAGTGAACATAGAGCTGACATATAAATGGGGGTGTGATGGCTCGCAGCAGGCCCAATATAAACAAAAAATTGCTAATAACAGTGACTCTGACGCAAATATTTTCCAGTCATCGCTTGTGCCATTACAGTTGATAAGTAAGAGCAGTAAAAAAATAATTTGGAACAATCCATCACCTTCTTCTCCGCGTTACTGTCGACCAATGCGGATCAGATTTATACACGAGACTAAAGACGTAACAAACGATGAGATAAATTACC
Source organism: Chilo suppressalis (assembly GCA_902850365.2). NCBI lineage: Eukaryota > Metazoa > Arthropoda > Insecta > Lepidoptera > Crambidae > Chilo > Chilo suppressalis. The sequence goes on along the minus strand of OU963894.1, from coordinate 15,035,574 downwards.
ACAAAGAACAAATTAAACAGTTAACGGGGACAAAGATAACTTTCGGGTCTTACGAAATAACAGTTACCCATAACTTGCTATTTACCATGGTAGATGGCAAAGTATGCAACTCGGCAACAAACACAACCTCTGCAATGAGATGCTACATTTGCAAAGCCACATCTAAGGATTTTAATAAACTTGAAAAGTTTATCGAAAGCGAAACAACAGAACTACAAAATTTGGAGTTTGGCTTATCTGTCCTACATGCTCGCATCAGATTTTTCGAGACATTACTACACATTTCTTACAAACTACCTATAAAGAAATGGCAAGTGAGAACACAGGCCGAAAAAGCTATAATTAGAGTGAGAAAGACAAACATCCAAGAAGCATTCAAAAATGAACTTGGCTTAATAGTTGACGTACCTAAAGCCAATTTCGGAAACACTAATGACGGCAACACCAGTAGAAGATTTTTTAATAATATAGAAATATCAGCCAATATCACTGGTATCGATAAAACTTTAATAGAAAGATTTGCAATCATTTTAGAAGTGATATCAAGTGGATATAAAATAAATATTGAAAAATTTGACAGCTATTGTCAAGACACTGCTAAGATGTACGTAGAATTATACTCTTGGTATCCTATGACAACAACAGTGCATAAAATATTAATTCATGGTCCTTCAGTTATAAGACATGCCATACTACCAATAGGGACCCTATCTGAAGAAGCCGCAGAGACTCGTAATAAACATTTTAGGAAATTCAGGGAACAATATTCCAGAAAATTTAGCAGAACTGAATGCAACATGGATGTGTTAAATAGATTATTATTAACTTCGGACCCATACTTGACCAGTATTAGACCCAAAGTGTCTAAAAAATCAAAACCTTTTAAACCAGAAAGTAGAGAAATGTTAATGCCCTTTGAAGTTGATAAGGATGAAGATGATTTAGATGAAGAAGAGTAATTATTACTTTAGTAAGGGTTTTAATTAATATTTGTAAATTATTTATAAGAAATATAAATGGTGACAAAACATTGTTTACACTCATTTCAAATTCCTACTTGAAAAACTAGCTTAAATATTTTTTTTAAATGTTCTTGGTTACATGATTATGACAACAAATAAATTTTAGCCAATAAATAATTTTGATCGACTTTTTTGATCAAATACTCCTATGTGCTACGCGCCGATCAGTACGGCAGCGGCGCAATTTTGTAAAAGGGCTCTTAATACGAAAAGTTGTATGTTTTGCTATGAATATAAAAATGAATTTTGGATACTTATTCGGAGTTGGATAAGTTTTAGATACTGGTGTGCCACCCCAGTTATATACTTTGGCCGAAGGGTGTTGTGTTCCGGCGATTCCGAGGCCGGTTACCTGATACCACTACGCGTCACACGTCGCCGTCTATACGTGTTAATTAGGTGTTTACTCACATAGTTACTAATTTTATTTACTAAAAACAATGTTTTACATCTGTATATATGTTAGACTATAAGGTATTTATCTATGGACCTGTGAAGCCTGATCATAGATAAATAAAAAATAAAATATTCAAATTCCCAACAAATTTAGTACATCATAAATCAAGAATATGGTAACTTTTACGAATATGTATAAATTTATTGGAAATATTGGAGGAGCTCGACGGCATTAGTGTGTGCGCCTGTTATGTTTGACGACCTCCGTGGCCGAGTGGTTTGTACGGTTCGCATCCCGTTTGGCAAATGTTTGTGTGATAAATACAAACATTTGTACTCCAGTCATGGATGTTTAATATGTATTTCTATAAAATTATATATGTATCAGTATATGTATATGTATTCTGTCCGTTACCCTAGTATCCCATAACACAAGCCTACAGTGTTTACTTTGGGGCTAGGCTAATTGGTATGTGTGTATTGTAAATATTTATTTATTAAATATTTTATTAGTAATGTCTACAATTGTGGAAGTAAAAGAACTATCGCAATGGCTGGTTACATGATGGGTGACCAAAATGTTTTATTTCCAGCTTCGTCGTGCTTTAGAGGGGGCGTAATTTAGTGAGTCGCGGCCGTGGGTCATAGCCCAGTTCCTTATACCATCCGTAGGTAACTGAAGTCCTGTGCCCCAGCAGGGACACAAGGCATGAATAGGCTAATGATGATTGGAACAGAAAATCCCAAAATAGAAAAAAACGAGTGTGCTTATGACCAATGAAATATGTATATGTACACGATGTATGTACATATACATATTTTATTTACTAGCTATAAGAGAAAGAGAGAAAAAAATGTGCTAGGGCACTGCTTTCTCTTGCTTATGTTCCCCACTCAACTCCCGTTCGCCTCGCCCGATCACACTTTTCGTAACGCGTAACTCATTCGCCAGCTTACTCCCCAAGTCAAGCGCGCATAAAGAAGTTTCACTTCAATAAAATTATCTTGTAAACACCCTTACCTGCTCATCAAACGGACTGAGTATCGACAACGACTTGTCCCCGCTCTGCGTGGAACTGGTCGTATTACTGCGTCTCCTGACCTCGTCCTCCACGCCGTTGATGCGCTCCGTACCCTGTCCATTACTGGTCAGGGTCGTGGTGGTGACTGCCGGCGGCTCAGTCGGTGAAGCGTCGTACACTGACTTCAGCTTCTTGAGCGTTTTCGGTCGCTCCGCTGGCATCGGCCGCAGGCCTATGCCGTCGAGCGTGGTGGTGGAGCCTTTGAAGAGGCCTGGGGACAAATAAATATATCATCCTAATTTTGTAGCATTATATGGTATTGAACAAAAGTGGGCGTCGTATTATGTACTACCTATATAAATCTAACGAAAAATAACCTTATCACCACAAAGAAGTTAGACATGCGTTCAAAACTAGTTTATAATTTTGAAAAATGTCAAGAAAAATCAAGATTTGAAACCGTGTTCAACTTTTTTGTAGTAAGACCGTAAACGCCTTATCACAAAACGTAGACTAAAGTTAAACCTGGACTAAATCTGATGCTGACAGACTTAGGCCCGAGTTCATCGACTGTTGTTTAACCCACGTTTAATTGATCACCCGGTTAACTTCTAAACAATGTTTAAACAGCCGGTCAAATAATTACTGTTCACAACGAAAATATTAACCACGGTTTACAAATCAACCGATCGCCAGCCGGTAAGAGTGAATGAATGAATGGTATAATGTGACTCATTTGCGGAGTCGTAGTAACTCATTTAGTCGACATGCTACACAGTAACATCCCAATTGAGTAGTTTAAAGTAGAATGCTACCAACTTGAAAAGTATGACAATGTATTAACAAAGTTCAAATAGTAGTAGTTTTAATTTCGGTCGGATAAAATCGTTTGCTGTCAATGTCAAAGTGAAATATTATATTCATTTGTGTTGTGTTTTGTGATTGTGAAGCAAGTCGGTTCGTTAGCTCAATCATATATTTTTTATTTAAAATGGAGTTAGGAGGCCATAAAAAGCGAACGATAAATTTTTCGAGCGACGAGAAACGTATTCTTACGGAGTTGGTTCTTAAATACCGGGACATAGTTGAAAATAAGCGCACTGATGCTACCACGAACTCGGTAAAAATAAAAGGATGGATTCGTCTTACTGAAGAATTCAACACCATCAGCACATATTGCCATCGAACACATACGGTGTTAAAGTGTTGTTGGGAAAACATTAAAAGGCAGTCCAAGAAAGATCGGGCAGCCAGAAAAAAGAGTTTATTTATGACTGGTATGTACTTTTAGAACTCACGTGGTGATTTATTATTTGAGGAAGAGAAATCGATTTGTACGTTTTATTCACATATTATGTTTCGTGCCTGTTCTATGTTTCTGAAATGTGTGCTTTTTATATTTCAGGTGGTGGAAAACCACCATCTCCAGCACCATCAAATCAAGGGTCGAGCGCTGTTGTAGATGCTATACTGGGACCAGCCCTAGAAGGAGTTTCGAATATTTATGACAGCGACGCCTGTGGCAGTGTAATTAAAGTAAGTTCTTAAATTTGATACAATATTAGATTGAGGTTTAATTTGATATTACTAATAAGCATCTAACAAATAATCTAAATCTGTGTGATAGGTTTCATGTTATAATCTATTGATTTAAAATGATTTTATATATTTACAGGATTTTGTTGAACTGCACCATCCAGTGGACAATACTTTTATATTAGAAGACAATGCAGAAAGTGAAAAAAATAAGGTGGGTTTACTAAAATTATTACCGTTTTAGGAAACGATTTTATTTTCTATTCCGACTAGCACATCACCTATTGAACGTTAATGGCATTGTTTGAATAACCTTCGATCAAGTACAATAAATTGTCAAATTTTATGTGTCACATTGAATTGACAATTTTATTTACAGTATTTTAGAATAGTCAAGCACTGTTTAATGGAGTCTTAATAATATTCAGTATACAATTTATTCCAGGAAAATATTGAATTTTCATTTTTGTCCATGGATGAGGTCAGACAACCTAATAATAAAGATGATGGTGAAGTTGAGAAATCATTGTGCCAAGCCAGTACCTCAAAAGGCATATTAAATGAAAATAATGTGAGTTTAAATAGTATTTTGACTAATGTGATAATGCAGTGTGTACTTTTCATTTTTATCAAAGTAATTATTGCTTTTTACAGGAAAATGATACCTGGAGTACATGGACTCCAAAGAATTTAAAAACGCCGGTATCAAAAGAATTAAGGTCTTCCAAGTGTAACGAAGAGGATTGGCTGAAAAGAAGGAGACCTAAAGTAGATTCTTTGGGTGATACTCTCACAAGAGAAAAAATTAATCTTGTTAAAATATTGCAAGAAAATGCAGAAAAAGAATCTCGAATTAGAATTAATATTTTAGAACAACAATTAAAACAAGAGCAATTAAAGACTCAAAAACTTGAAAATAATTAATAATTTTTATTTGTAGTTTTAAGGCAATACGTTAAAAAGTAATTTTATTTAATAATTAATAAATAAGGAAAATGTTTAAATGATCCCCAAAAAAATTGTAATTGATCACCAAAAATACAACTGGTAACCCAAAGGTTAGGTTAGGTTCCCTATTTATTCATTACCTTTATATTATTTTTTGGAGATTATTTAAATTTGAGCCTCAAATTGGTTTACTTTCGGGAATCTTCATGCTCTTGTTTTACATTCGTTGCATCAAATATGTTAGAGTAGGTTAATAATTATGAATTGGTTATATATGTGTTTAAATTATTTAAGTTTTCTAGTTAGGTATACTTTTCTAATGCAATATAAACCCTTGAATTCCTTTACCGATTTTTTTTGTTATATTTAATGACTGAAGTTATGTATGTTTAATAAAACTTTATTGACTTTAATTTATAATTTTTATATCATCTTTTATATAAATAAAATGTACCAGTAGACATTAAAATATATTTTTATTTTAAACCTATACTAGACTTTCAAAATAATTTGATATTAATGCTCTTCTGGTAGGGTTCAAATCTCTTGATGGGTTACTATTACTATATAAAGTTCGCTGCTGTCTTATTCTCCCCCTTTCTAATATTTCCTCCCATGGTGCTGGCAAATCTATAATAGAGTCATCAGATGGCATTTCGTCTCCTTTAATTTGTAGTATATTATTTAATACACCCGTAGCCACTATTATAGGAATAGCATTTTTTAAGCTAACTCTTATTCCTAGTGCCAATACTGGAAACCGCCTTTTCCATATCCCGAATAATCTTTCAATGGGGTTCCGTGTCCTAATTTGGGATTCATTATACAAGGATTCTGCTGTTGATAAAACTCTGTCTAACGGCATCATCATGTACTCCCTATTCATATAACCACTGTCTGCAACAAGTACTGCATCACCATATATCCCCGATTCAAACATTGCATGTCTTCTAGATGCACTGAAAATCCTTTCATCGTGGGAACTTCCGGGCCACCGCACCACTAGGTCAGTAAATAATAACTGGGCATTGCAAATAGCTTGGACATTAATTGACATGTACCCTTTCCGATTTCTGAAAGTTTCAGCATAGCATCCTCCTGGTGAAATAATTTTTATATGGGTACAGTCTAATGCACCCATGACCTTAGGGAATTTTGCTATATTGTAAAAATCTATTTGAGTTTTTCGGATATCTGCCTCTGTTTGAGGAAATTTTATATAATTGTGCCCCAAGGTGGCTATCGCTGCAGTTACTCGGTGGATGACACGATTTGCTGTTGTTCGACTCACTCCGCAAAAATCGCCTATGGTCAATTGGTGGCATCCTGTTGCGTAAAAACGCAAAGTTAAAAGTAATTGATTTATTGGAGATAAGGAGTTGTTCCTGAAATAAAAAAAAGATATGCTTATAGAAATGCAATATAAAATAATAACTTAAAAGTTTGTAAAAAGGTAATGGCTATCCTTATTACATAAAAAGTAAGGTTATTCAAGGTATCCTATTTTTAAGATAGTTATCAGTTTTAGACTTACTTATCGTTGGGAAATTCTAGTTGATGTTCTATTAATTGGAGAACGTCCAGTGCGGAAGATTTTGATAAACGAAATCTAGTTTTAAAAGATTCTTCATCATACTCCTCATAATAATTACGACGCATTTGAAATACTCGAGGCATTTTTGTTCTTCTCTCTATATCATCTAAATTATCAAGAAGATTTAGGTAGTACTCTTGATAGTTATCAATCATAACATTAAACACTGACTGCATTTTAAATTAGCACAACACAAAAAAATTTAAAGTCGATATAACCTAAAATTGTTGTAGCAACCGATACACAGCAAACGTCAATAATGTCTGAACGACGGTTAAACGATGTTTTCGAGCTCGGTTACGTTGATCAGCCGTTTAAGGGATATAACCACCGGTGAACACGTGGTGAACACAAAAAAATTCTTAAACGGTTGTTTAGGAGATAAACGCTTGTTTAAAATGTTGGTGAACTCGGGCCTTAAGGTTTAAACAAAGGTTTTAAAAAGGGTTTTAGAAGGCAAAGTTTGCGCACAGGCATATTCGAACACTTATTTCTATGGTAAGTAGAAATTACAATTTTATTAACCTAAAAGAGTGAGAAAAGCAATCTTCAACATGTGTGTCGAGGTAAGGTGTTGATGTACCGAACCGGTTCCACGCACGAAGGCTGTTAGATAAGGAAATAAACCCAATTTGCTACTTACAAGCAAATTGCTTATGTTACTGACACCAAATTAGTTACCTACCTCCCATAGAACATCTTAAGTTCAAACAGTCGATTACAGGCTTTACAGAGATCTCGCAGTTATGCCCTGGTTGTAGAGGACATGAAACTACATCGTGGAGTTATTTTACCAAGTAGGTAAGGGAGCTTTGGTGGGTTAACTGATGTAAACGTTATAGACAATAAAGCATGCTTGACAAGCACGTATGTTTAATAATAATAATAATAATTTATTCCCAAATTTTTTATACAATATGGTTTTACAAATAAAGGCACAGGATATTTTAAAACTAAGGATCTGTGGGTACTTAAAATAGGAAAACCCTGTGACTTAAGTACCCACTCTCTTCCAGTGACACAATAAAGTAAATTTACAAGATACCACATTGATTAGAAAATATGATTTTAAATGAAAAACGTAAATTTAAGTTACATTAACAAACAAAAAAAAAACTTTTTTAACAAGAATTAGAACCAATTTAGTTTTATTTTGTAAATAATTTTCATGCAAGACGAGTAAGGAATCAAGTCATGTGTAGTAACATCTTCTCAGTTTCTTCATAAGTCAGTGTAAGAAGAAATTGAGTGAGTATGCGTTTTAGATTACAATAATTTAGTGAATATATATTCAACCTCCGGTTTACATTATTATAAATAAAAGGACCTAGAAAAAGTAGAAATCGAAAAGTAAGAGTTTAGAGTACTTGTCAAGGTAATTTGACCATTTACAACGAAACTTGATGCGCTTCACAAGCAAACCATTCAGTGTGCTACGGAACGTCATAGTAAGTGCACGCAACATCAACAATCAGTCATCAGTCGTCAAATCACAATCCATCCCAAAGAGTTAAAGAGCTCGATGGTGTGATGGGTGATGAAGAACAATGAAGAATCTTTTGCTCATGCTCATGGGTAATCCGTCTCTTAAAGCTACATAAATCTGGATTTAAATATATTGTAATATTTCTGAACGCAAGTTCACAATAAAAATAAGTGCGTAAATTCTTGACAAGCCGTTTTGATCGTTAGGGACCCCATGAACGAGTGGCCACCATGAGGCAGCTACGAGGCCAGGGGAGAATTAAGGGGAAGTGTAATAAGCCTTACTCTTGTGCGGTCACTCGGACAGTTCTTTGGGTATGCAAGAATTGTAGTGAGTAGCCACACTCTCGAGCAGGCACTTGGGCATGGTTTTCGGGTTAGCTGAATGAGCGTGGAAGAAAAGGGAGGAGTCCCATATAACCCATCAGCCTCTCCCCGGAACCCCACATACTCCTGAGAATGTCTCCCAATGACGGTCATGCGGTAAACATACTCTGGTACCGTAAGTTTTTATAGGTGGCTAACCCATCAGGCAAGGAATATGGTTTTGCCTTTCTTTCGTATACATAAATTTTAGCTATATGAAACTCAATATCGAGTTGGTACCAAATGTACTTTGTAACAAATAACATGTTGCTAAACGCAAAACTTGAGAGCGACTGGAAAAATTGCGTGCAAAATAATTTGAATGTTTGTTACACAAACATTTAAAATGTGGTGTACCGATATGAATGTAATTTGGAACACACATATTTTACTTCCTGTATAGAGTCATAGGATACTTTGTATCCCGAAAAAAATTTAGTTTCCTGAGGGATTCTCGAAAATTAAAATTAAAGACGAAGTCTCGGGCGGCTGCTAGCATGTAACTAATAAAATAATAAATTTAATTTAAGAAGCATAAACTATGCTCAAGGACGTGAGGTAACTGTTCTCAATAAGTCGATGAACCGCTATTAATTGATCTAATGTGCGACGCACAATGTGGAACCCACTAATATCTAATTTTAGTACGCACACGGAATTAGTTATTGGGAAAACATTATAGTCAGTTCAGTGCTCCTTTTTTATGTAAGTTTGTTTCTACATTCGATTCTAGTAATTTGATGGATTGAACTGGTGAACTGATGTTCCACTTACTAAAGGAGATTGCTCAAATTGGCCCAAATGCACAAAAAATATTGACATACACGGTAATTCTTGGCGTAATTTATAATTTAATTTACAGTCATTAGATTTCAACGGACACCTCTGTATAATATATTAACTTTAAAAAGGACTTTTAATTTACTTTAAAAAGGACTTTTAATTTTACCGGTTTGGAAAACATACGAATCATTTTTAATGGCTATGGGTGTAGTAACAAACGCCAGCCAAAGACAGATCGAAGTTGTTTATATAACATAAAAACAAATCTATTTTGTAAAGATCTATAATTTTTTTTTTATTACACTGTGGTATTAATATCCACAACTATATTATCATTTTCACTAGATGCAAATGTGCTCAGACAATTATAATAGATGGTAGGCGACATCATAAAGTCTATTACCATACAATTTTCGCCAAACACCTCCATAAACACATTATAATCTGTATATATGTTAGACTTTAAGGTATCTATCTATGGGCCTACGTTCCCTGACTATAAATTAATAAATAAATAAAATTATAAGGTGTGATACACTAAAAATATAAAATATGGTTATCTTAAAAACATAACAAAAATAATGAAGCTACTGAATATATGGCTATAGAACCTAAATATCTTAGCTTTCTTTGCTTAACGAGAGTTTAAAGAACTCTCTAATCTGTGGCTCATTCACAATCATCACACAGTTTCTGTCACAGAGTACCTTATTATAACCGGAAATGACACCTGATTTTAAAAGTTACTCTTATGCATTAACTTTAAAAACAGGCCACTATCTGTTAATCTACATGCCCTATATACCTGAATCGAATCCATAATTTCGGTACTTGGCTTGATTTCCCTAGTTTACTTTATAACTTATTTGTTTTTTATTATTTTAATATGTTCAGTGTATATGGTTTATAGAAGTTATCAGGGGTGTCCGTCAATAATATTCGTATCTACAGTAATTTATATATAATTTCGAATCTAGGAAACAATTTTTCATGATTATTGGTCTTTAGGCCAAACATGTATGGAAGCTGTGCAATCTCCTTTATTTACTTATTATGGTAAGCAGGCAAACCGGACCAGGCAGCCGGCAGCCTACCTACCAACCGTCCACAGCATGGCTATGCATGTGCCGTAGCAGAGGGAAGAATCAGATCCCTCTATCCGCTAGAGAGATGAGGTTAGAAAGAAGATAGAGGGAATAGAGGGAAGATAAAGAAGGGGGAGGAACAGAGAAAAGTGAGAAATGAAGAATGAAAATATTTGTGGCGGCGACTGACGGTGCGAGTTCTCGCAGTAGCTACAAGTGGTCAAATACGAAACCTCGTGAGACCACGCAGTGGCTGCAAATGGCCATATGCAAAGTCTCGTGCCGCCAGCCCCTGAATGTTCCTTTTAAGCAATAATATGAAGTGTCAACTCATAGCCAAACTAGCAGTTTGAATAGTTTAATTATAATACCTTAATGAAAGAGACCCCCTTGGCTCAGTAACAATTATGTGTAAATCGACTGCACAGTAAATTTCATGTTGATGTTTGTAATTTGAGGTCAATTAAAGAAATAAAATGAGCATGCTTTAATTATTTGGTTTTTGTTCATCCAATTTGTAGAAATCAATTTCAAATGAAGATATTTATTAAAATGTCATATTCTTACTAGCAAAATGATGCATGACGGCAAAATACATTAGTTACGTAAATATTTTCTTAACCGAAGAAATTAAACATTAGAGTAAATTCTGATTTGGGTTTAGTGCATGAAAGCAAACAATATGATAAATATGTATTTTATCAAGACCCTTGGTCCCTGGGGTCCCAGCGCTATAAGGCTTTTTAAAGAAATAGCAAAAAGATTTATTTTTTAAGGTTTTTAGTTTTAGGTTCATTGTTATAGTATATTTTTTGTTTTAAGCTAGTATTAGATAATAGTTTATTTGTTAATTATATTATTGTGAAGTTACGATATGTAATATTAGGATTTTGTTGTTGAAATTTGAATAAAGATATATTTTATCAAAAAGCAAACTAAACCACATTTGCTTTAGACGTATCTTTATTAATGTTTATTTAGATTCAGTACGATTTTTTTTATAAATAGGTGCCAATGAAGTCCAGAAGCGAAGATAGCTGGTACAACAGTGTTACCGGGCATACTCACCTTGACGGCCTGCATTATGATTCTTCACGCCTCTTTTAAAGCCGCTTAAAGTTTCCCAGGTTATAGGAAGAAGGCAACACGTGAGCAAGCAGAGCATTCCATTTCCATATTCAAAAAACATAGAAATAACACACTATATACCAACATTTCCGCATGGCAAACAATTCAGGCCAATTTGTGCATTGAAAGTTGCAGCAACTTGTATTTGGATCGACGTTAAGTTTAGAGATTTAACTGGTGCTGAAACGTGAAAATTTATGTACCAATAAAAAAAACGTTGGCTCACCTTTTGCATTTTCATACGACATTGATTTGGAAGGAAATTATAATGAAGTTAAAAATAAATACTTGCAAGCCAAAGGTTTCACACTATACTGCCAAAGTGTAGCATATACAGCTACGTGAGAATCAATAGTATTGCTGTAAAACGATTAGGTACGTTATAATGGCCCGCATGCTGTATTTTTGTTGAATCCCAATTTATCTAAATCTAGACTTAGCTCATACAATGACGTCAAACTGGCATTGACTTTTTCATATTTTTGTATGGGTTAAAGCTTGTTTAAGTTAAATCGAGATATAGCAAATTTGCTACAAGTGGACCTAATAATTTTCGTTTTGTGCAAGCGATTTAGGCATCAAAATTGATAAATCACAAAGATAATCATGATACCTTATTTTATCTCTTTTTGACTTTAAACAGATGACAAAGATAGAATGATGTGTAATAAGAATTTTGGTAAAGTGGCCCGAATAAGTATTATCAAATATTTCTCCTGAATATTTAACGAGAATTGTACGTAATTATTACTAACTAGCTGTGCCCCGCGGTGTTACTCGTGGTGTATAGTGATATTTTCAGTAAAACGTAGCCTATGTGTTAATCCAGGGTGTCAGCTAACTCCATATTCCATAGCTCCAGCCGTCTAGACGTGAAGAAGTAACAAACATATACACTCACAAACTTGCGCCTTTATAATATTAGTGTGCTAGTCTGACTACATTTTTTTTTCAGTCGAAATAGATATTTAAACTTTGTTTTAAAGAATAGGAAAAGGTTTTAACCCTTTAAGGAGGTCAGAGCCCTTTCCACCATGTGTGTGTAGTGTTACTATCACAACAATAGCTTAAACAATGGACTATTGTGATCGTTTGTAACAGCTTGTTGGCCCGTGCATTACGCTTGAGGAAATTTATATAACGAGTGCACAATACTTCTTGAAAACAAACAGTAAATTAGCCAATTTCATTTATATGAGTCAGTTTGTAGTAGTTTCAGTAAACGTAGTGTAGGACGCCCTGAGACAAGATGGGATGATGACATTCGTAGGCTGGCTGGATGAGAGTGGCAGAAAATCGGGAGCAATAGCGTGCATTAGGGGAGACCTATGTCCAGCAGTGGACGAGCTGGGGTTGATAATGATAAAGTCAGTTTGACGACCTCCGTGGCCGAGTGGTTTGTACACCGGGGTTTCATGGTGTCGCGCCGACTCGAGAGGTCCCGGGTTCGAATCTCGGTGGGGGCAGATGTTTGTATGATGAATACGAGCATTTGTTCTCCAGTCATGGATGTTTAATATCTATTTCTATATAAATATACATATATATGTACTGTATAAGTATTCTCCGTTTCCTAGTATCCCATAATAAGGCTTGTGCTTACAGTGCTTACTTTAGGGGCTAATTGGTATGAGTGTTGGAATTATTTATTTTTAACAATGGATAATTATAATTTAATTGGTAGAGGTATGATCGCAGACCGAACGGAACCGAACCTCGGCTTTTTCGTGCTTAATTATGTTAATTTAAACCATCATTCTGATAATTTCTCATCAGGACTATCGGTACTTACTTACAGATTTTTTAGTTCCCAAGCTGACCTGTTTCGAGTAACAGTTTGGGGTAGTAATCTCCACTTTTCTGAGTTTAATGTTATGTATTCTGTGGTGTTAGGTTTATGCAGAAGTATGACGTACCCAGTCAGCTACTGGGATTCATGGGACACGAAAATTGGATTCAGACTAGTTGAATCTTTGTAAATGAATAATAGGTAGTACTTTTAACATCAGATCCTGGAGGTTAAATGCCCTACCTGTCTTACAGAGGACCACCAGGAATAAGGTTACGTTTGGGTAGTGTTTTGTTTCTGTTTGTGAGAGAATTGAGAGTGAGTAGGTAACATCATCATCATCATCAGCCTCTTAATGTCCCCCCTGCTGGGACACAGGCCTTCCCTATGGATGGAATAGGGATATTGGGCCATGACCCACCACGCGGGCCTAGTGCGGATTGGCGAGTGCTAACGACTGCAGATGCCGCCGGGACCAACCGCTTAACGTGCCTTCCGAAGCACGGAGGAACTCGAGATAGAAGATTTTTGGTCACCCATCCAATGACCGACCACTGCGAAAGTTCCCGAACGCTCTAACCACCTGCGCCATCGAGCTCCTCCAATGAATAGGTAACGCGCGAATGATACTCTGTTATCGCAAGCGTTTTTAGAAGTCATGGTGGCTTCATACAATGTAGGCGGAAAATTTGTTTGTTTGCCACTGCTCTTATACAAAAATACGTCTGTACCTACATATACCTACTTTACGTAGAATACAAATCATCTTTCCGATACGTAATGGTAAGAACACCATTGGACGATGATAAAAAGCAAATTATAGAGTTCATGGTCTTTTGGTACGACGTTTCGCCACTTCAGAATTGTAATTTCGTTGAGTGGAATGCTACTAGCCCGCACGAATTTGATAGAATGGCCTTCACTATTCGTTTTGTTATTTCTATTCACGAGATTAATTTATACTCGACAGTAACAAAATAACTGCCAGCTACCGAAACGAAAACGGTTAAAAGGTAGAAAGATTTCTTCTATGATAAATGTAAGAAATAGATGAATATACATATATATGTAGTTACTATATTATTATTATAAGCATTTAGGATTGCGGAAGATGCGGTTTCAATTCCCATCTGAAATCTGGACCAAGTGGAATTTTTACTAGTAAAACTTTCTTAAAATGTATTTAAATATACGGGAATTGACATTGAAATGCTTGATTACTCCAATGCATGAGTAATATGGTGTAAGTTTGCACAGGTGAATCATAAAAATATATAAGAAATATGAAGAAAGAACACAACCAAATAAGGAAATTGAAGTAATTTTTTAGAAAGATATATTAATAAAAAGCCGATAAGATTAACAATGGTTGTAATAATATAAATAATAATGGAGTAAGACAACGGCTTATTGAGTAATTTGAAAGAGTTATAATTATTACGAAATATTGTTGAGATTTAAGGATAGTTTTTTTTTTCATTTAGGATTTCATGTACGCTCTGATTTCTTTAAAATGCAGCTTTTTTCATTCATGAACGATCAATCAATAACTTTTCCCTAGTCATCCTTATAACTTAAATGCTCAGTAGCATGCTGTAGCGGTAGCAAATGAGAACTGATAGAATTCAGAAAAGAAAGAAGATCATAAACTCACAGTTTCCCATCGATGCAGAGATCATTCAACATTCCGATGCATTCTACGACCGACAACATCTCGGCATTAGTCACATTTATTTTGAGAACCACCTTTAACAACGTTGCATGTTCACACACATAATCTATTCACACGGCACACTTCCATAAGTCAAACGTGAAAACCGGTAGGTTTCGGTTAATAACACTGTCACTTTTATTAATGTGTAAGGTGCTGTCACTTGAGTAGAACTAATTGGAGGTACCGATGAGGTTGTTTATGAAACAAGGGGAAGTGTCGATGTGAACGAGTACACAGCCGCGTGGAAACTGTCGAAGCGGCCCGCGAAGTGTGGCGATATTGATAAGAACCTCGTGACGTCACCAGTAGGCCACTTTATTAATCTGCATCAATTTATTGGTGGAGACAATTGCAGGATGATTTGTGAATCTCGTCGATGCGATGGGACGATGCTGGCGCAGACGATACGGGGTCACAACTCCACCGGAAGATGGCAGAACACTAAATTTTAAACGGACCAATTTTCGTATTTGAATGAATGGAGTGCTTTGGTAGAACAGAGCTCCGTTTTGATAAAACCCTTGTCGAGTCCGCAGATTAAACTGACGGTGCCATTCATGAGAAAATGGGCAGATAAGCGTTACGCGTTGCCGAAAAAGAGTGTATTTATTTTCGTCATTGCTATCTCTGTGGGTTATCAGTCAAACTGAAATTTAAGAACGATAAAAAATTACCTGATTTTAGTATTTGATATTATTGCTATCTGTTGACTCCCTTCACGTTTAATAACATTTTTACTTATATATTTTTAAAGGAGCTTGATTCACCTATTGATTGCATCAATTAATTCAACATGTAATTTGCCTCTGTTTATATATTTTTTAATTAAATTTACAGCAATTATGTAGATGTGACTATAATTTTGAACCGCGTGGACGCACTACACGCGATCTGGTAACAGTCTCTCAACACCCATTAACTAAATTAATAGGTGTATTAGAGTTAATGTTTAGTTTATGCGACAACCATGTTGCTTGCTTCATCAGAAAACTGGTTATTTTTCCATCTCGCTGGATTTGGGTAATCGTCATAGCTATTTTTTTACTCAAAAATCTAAAAATCGGTTTATTACCATCGGATTAGTTAAGTATTTACTTCCTACGTTGGCTCAATGACGCCAAAGAGATCTTGACACCCAATGTCAAAGTACTGCTACTTTTCCCCCTATTTTCGGTTCCCCCCCGGAAAACCATCATCGCATATTATCAGATGAAATCAAGTTAGTAGTCAAAGTTCATTGTTGTTGTTCAAAAATGTTCGGTTGAAACAAAAACGGGGGAAAGTTCCGACTATTAATTCACTTTTAGTTCTTTAAGGTCTTAGGTAACTTCGTGCATCCATCGACACCTACCAGGCCTAGTAGGTCACGTAGCTTTTTGGATGACTCAATCTATTCCCATTTCTTCATTTTCAGACAAAGACTATCGTAAGGTTAGAGATACATTTGAAATACAGCTATTGTTTTGGTGTCTCCTTCAAAGACTAATTTACTTAGGATTAGCTAATTTGGTAGATATAGAAGAATCCTTACAACCGCTGACAATTTAAGCCCGCTGAGTAAGGAACTTTAAAAGAATCCGAAATTCTATCGAAATAAAGAGCATCACCTTGATCTTCTTATTTTTGAACTGAAGATGTACGATCTCAGAAGACATAATTCGCCAAAATGTTACATTACTTACTCCCGTTTATAATTAACTTGAGTGTTGCGTTTGATATTATGTATACTCTGAAATTACTTGACTTAATTTGAAACACTGTTGTAACTTGATGTGCTGTTTATTGTACTAGCATCTCAGCTGCACACAAATAACCATAGAGTATAACTCCACATGTGAGCACACCATCAAGTTCGGGTTACCAAACCACATGGCTTACATTAGCAAGGTCAAATTAACCATCAGATTAGCTTCTGGTATCGCTGACACGAATTTCATTCGTTGGTTCTGATCCATTATGTCGTTAGCCAGATAAAGTATTGTAACATATATTTTTCAATCGACTGTCATCGCTACATGACATAAAGTCTCCCGCCGCGTCGAGCTGTCTGTTCGAAATAATCTCTGAAACTACCGTATGTTTTTTTTTTCGATTTTCTAAATAATTATATTAAATTAAATCCCTATTACGTCACGTTGGTCGCGTCATAATTTCAGAACGACTTTACTGATTTCGTAAATATTCAGAAGGTTATTTAAAAAAAAAATGTTACACTAAAAAATTTGAAGTTATGGCAATCTTAACTGACAACTCTTCCCGATAGGAAGCGCAGCAGTTGGGTTTTAGGTTTTTTTTTAAATAATTTTGTTGGACATGAAAACAACGTTTTTCGATTTCGCTACTTGCCATTAGAAAGACGATTTATTTATTATTTAGACGACCTCCGTGGCCGAGTGGTCCGCCGGGTTTCATGGTGTCGCCGACTCGGGAGGTCCTGGATTCGAATCCCGGTGGGGGCAGATGTTTGTGTGATGAATACGAGCATTTGTACTCCAGTCATGGATGTTTATGATGTTGTATATGTATTTCTATATAAATATACTTTACATAATGTCAGTATATGTATTCTATCGGTTACCCTAGCATTCCATAACACAAGCCTTACAGTGCTTACTTTGGGGCTAGGCTAATTGGTGTAAGTGTTGGAAATATTTATTTATTTTATTTATCCAGTACGGTTATATCCTGTATAATTTATGATTACTTATACTAATAATGAGCTACTGGTTAAAGTTCTTGAGCAAAACCACGGAGAAATAAACGCTACTTGCGCAGTAGACGTTTTTTGTATGTAAAATTGCTACAAAACGCAGCCTTGCTTGTTTATGGGCGTTTCTCAAGAAGTTTACCGGGGTATCTACGATGACATCTGTGACTAGGTCGTTGTTTCGGGCAGCTTTGTTTATTGTTTGTTTCTAATCTTTTATAGTACTTAGGTTAAATTATATCTGTACTAAGCAAATCACCTGTGTATTCTCATGCATCGGTTCATCAATCATCATCATCGTCATTATCATTTCAACAGGTATAAACGAAAGGAGACACGAATCCGACTGTAACTCAGAAACGGTAACTCTATACCCACTATGAAATTGTAAGAAAAATTCCCAACATTTTTATTTTTAAAAGCAAATTTAATACGATTTTGTATATTACTCTGTCGATGTTACAGTTCAATGTTGATAGACGGTGAAATTGAGCAGTCGTGAAACGTAATATAGTTTGTCCCGTGGTATGATTTCTTTTTATTTAAAAAAATGACGGTTACTGGCTTACAGCAGATGTTGTTAGTTTACCTTACATTACTTTGAGATAAATAGTATGCTGTATGAGATACTGATACTGAGATGGAATGAGTTCCAGATAATAAAAAAGTGAAATATTTCATTTCAGGCAATTATTTATTTATTTTAACTTTATTGCCACGATTACAATATACGAAAGGAGGACTTAACGCTAAAAGCATTCTTTGCCAGTCAACCTTTAGGCTAATAATTTATTTGTGCTAAATTAATTCAACTATTTACTCGTTTTTGCGTGATTCTGTGACAAACATACAATCTCTCACATTTTTAATATTAGTAGGACGGTTCTAAGTGCGATTGTTACAGGACAAGTCACTGCAACTGACGTAAGTCTTAGCAATCATCCATGATATATGTAATTTCATTGAAATTTCGAAAGACGTCATACCATTTTTTTGTCCAAGCTTCTATTTTTACACAAAAGCGTTCTCTGTAGTTTTCCCAGAAAGTTTGAAATTTCATACAAATGGTGCATCATAATGTTTTACGAAATACATACGTTTTTGAGGAAAACCCTGCATCATTCGTCATACCATGACAATCTAGATATGACAATATTTTACGAAATGACTTTTTTATCTTTTAGCTTTATCATATACTTTAGCTACCTAACCTCACTGCACTTAATGTTTGGTGTAACTTTAACTTTCTTACTCACCGACAGATATAACATTACCAAAGGTAATATAAGGTATTCTGTAAATAACCTTACTTTCTCAAACGGTTGCTAAGATATGCTATCACTTAAGTTGCCTGTTGCCCAATATGGATATCAAACTTGCACCATCTGCGCAATACCTAACCTGACATTTGAAATATGACAGCCTAAAGGTTAAACCATAGTTTATATTTTCGGGTTTGTATTATTCACTAGTGGTGCCCTATGGTTTCATCCGGGTTAATTTGATAAATATGTTAAACTGAGTCAAACTTAAAAGATAGATATAATAAGTATGCTGGCGCGGACAATTTTACTGATCTTTTTAAAGGGGACAATTCCGGCATCCATAATTTTTGAGTAATTTTGACCAAATCTAATGGAATCATTTTTCTTATTTCTGGAATATTTCTCATTAATGCTTCGTTCCTATTTAGCCTTAACGTTAATTATATAGTACGCGATAAATGAACTGTGATAGTATGAAAATAATTTAATAAATATGTATTAATAATACAACGCAACATTGAATGACACGAAAGTAGGCCACGTGAAATGCTGATGTTTTGTAATAATATTGTGTGTTATATTTTATAAGTGTGTGTGTGTGTAACTACGTAGTGCACTAATATTATAAATAAGTATGTTTTGTACCATTAAGCCTTCCTCAATAAATGGACACCAACCTATCTACGTCTTTTGTATTTATTATAACCTGCCGCTATCACCCAACATACCACATGGCGACCCTGCGAAATTTGGAAGAAAAATTATAGAAATAAATTGAAGAAAGAAGATATCGAAACTGAACTGAACGTCAAGTAAGAAGAAGTTTGAAGATTGAAAATTATTATGAAGAATCTTATTTTTGGGGCAGTCGCGCCAATTACCAATAACAATGTGCCGTAGCTCACAGTCCAAAGAAGAAATTATCATCGCTCAAAACGCCGGTGGAAGCGCTCAAGTAACGAAGACCAAGTTGAACCTTACCGAGATACTGCTCATCACGCTATTCGTCATTCTGTTCGTCGGTGCCGCATACCTATTGTACAAGAAGTGCCGAAGAAATGCTATTCTTTCGTTGAGAAGGGAGCTCAACCACAGCACCTTAGAAATGCAAGCAAGACCATCAAACTAAGAAGTCCCCGTCCCGGCCGTCAACAGGAACAGCAGCACGGGCCACGTTGTTTGATGTCAGCAGAACGTGACCGCCACAAGAACGCCGCCCGCCGCAGCTCGTGACATCAGCAAGTGAATTGGAAGAAAATATATGTAGGTACAATTTAGCTGCTATTTCTAGAAATCAATAATGAGTTATTTTATTAAATTAGAAGTAATAGATAGTTATGTCTCATAAATTAGTTGAATTATATAGTAAGTTACAGGAAATAAAAGTATATTTAAGTAAAATAGGCCCTGAACGTAGAAAGAAAGAAATCGGTCAAACTAAATTCAAAGAAGCCAATGTCATTTATTTGCAACTAGAGTATATTTTGTGTGAAATTAAAGCTAATATTAATAATTCTGAGATAAGTGCCGAAGATCTTATTAAAGTTAATTCTGTAGTAAATAATATTCATTTAATTTATAGTGAAATAAATAAATTAGTTACTTTTGCAACTAGAGATCCCGATAGTTCTAAAACTGTAAAAATGGCAGATACAATGTCCTTTGACTTTAAAACGGCTATTAGTTTACTTCCCATAATGACTGGTCAGGAACATGTCACCAAACAATTAATCGACGGTATAGAAATGTATAGTTCTAAACTTGATGAGACATCGAAAAATTCACTTATAGATTTTGTATTAAAAACAAGATTATCTCCTAGCGCGAAACTTCGCTTACGCGGTAGCTATACAACAGTTGGTTCATTGCTCAGTGACATGAAAAATTATTTAGTACAAAAAAAATCGGCAGTCGCTCTTCAGTCTCGGTTACAAAATGTAAAACAGGGAAATAGGTCAATAGAAGCATTCGGTAATGAACTAGAAGATATCTTCTCTAATTTGACATTAGCACAGGCCGATGGCGATAGTTCAAAATATGACGTATTGCGACCAATTAATGAAAAGATCGCTATAAAACGCTTTGCCGATGGTTTGGCAAACTCTAGATTGAGTATTATTATTGCATCAAAGGAATTTCTTTCTCTTCCTGAGGCAATCCGTAGTGCTATAGACGAGCAGACGCTTTCTACCAGTGGGGAACAAGTTATGAATTTTCGTCACCACCCTAAGTCCACGAAAACATTTCATTTTATTAATAAAGGGTTCCGCGGTAGAAATATTGGCAATAATTATTATAGTAACTCGCGTGCTCAATACGGTAACCCGATCCAGTCGCATTATGTGAGCGCGCCGCGCACGTTTGCGCCGCGACGTGGTTCCGCTCGAGGTCGAGGTGCACCCTCCCCGGGCGCGCGCTGGTCAACGCCAGGCGCGCAGTATCAGCCCCGTACACGAGGCTATTCCCGTGTCCACCATACGTACTGCGACACTGAGGTAAGGCAGCCTCGAGCTCCAACCTCAACCATGAGTGAGAGTCAGTTTTTTCGTTCCTCAAACGAAAACAGAGCATGTAGTTCTCAATTATAATACTTCGAGTACGGTAGCTTTTAGTTTAGGAGATAGGATAATACATTTATTAATAGACACTGGTGCCAGTTTATGTGTAATTAAGTATGAATATTTAGCTAAGGTATTTAGTGATTTGAAAAATAAAATTGTTCCCGAAAGATTAACTATTAGAGGTGTTAGCGGTAGGTTAATATCAGAAGGTTACATTTATTTAGAATTAAGTAGTAACAGTATGACTTTTACACATAAATTTTACGTATTTAAGAACCTGTCATGCTCTGCAGATGGAATAATAGGTGATAACTTTTTAAAACAATATTTAGCGTTAATTGATTATGGTAAAGGCATTTTAAGCCTAACTCAGTCGTCTAAATCGATAAGTATGTGTATAAATAACAGGTATAAACACAACATACCTGCGAGGTGTGAAACTATTAAGTTCATACCTACGAATATAACCGACGATTGTGTCGTCCTTGCGAATGAAATAAGAGAGGGAGTATTTATTGCAGGTGTTTTGTCGAGGCCTAGAAACGGGCTTATCCCGATTAGAATATTAAATACGACGGAAAATGACCTAATTTATGATTTTTCTCATTTAGAAGTACATAGTTTGCATCATTTCGATGTTTGTAATTTTTCGGAAAGGGAAATTTCAGTAAATCGTGTAAAAACATTATTTGAACTTCTTAACCTAGGTTATTTAAACAAAAATGAACGACTTAGCATTGAGTCTATTTGCGCTAAGTACGCGGACGTTTTTCATCTCCCAGGTGATAAACTGTCAGTCACTAATTTAATGGAGCATAAAATTACTTTAAAGGATAATGCGACTCCTGTTTATATAAAACCCTACAGAATACCACACTCTTTAAAACCAGAGTTACGTAAACAAATACAGGATATGTTAGACAACGATATTATTGAGGAATCCACCTCGGAGTGGTCTAGTCCCGTCTTGCTTGTTCCGAAAAAGACCGACAAAAATAATGAAAAGAAGTATAGGTTTGTCGTTGACTATAGGCAATTAAATAATAGAATTCAAGATGATAAATTTCCACTTCCCAATATTACAGATATTTTAGATTCCTTATCAAATTCTATGTATTTTTCAAAATTAGATTTGTCCCAAAGTTATTATCAATTAAATTTAAATGAAAATTCAAGAAAATACACTGCTTTCCATTTAGATAGAATGTACCAATTATCCCTTCATCCCGATTCACGTAAGTGCACCGCTTTCACAGCTGATAAAATATACCAAATGAAGCGTTGTCCAATGGGACTTAAAACTAGCCCTAGCGTATTTTCTCGATTGATGACTATAGCTATGTCTGGATTGAATTATAATCAATGTTTTATTTATTTAGACGATTGTATCGTTATAGGAAATTGTATAGAAAATCATAATAAAAACCTAATTTCTGTGTTAGAACGCTTAAGAAAAGTTAATTTAAAACTAAACCCTTTAAAATGTGAATTTTTACGAACAGAGATAGTATACTTAGGACATAAAATAACAAGTAAAGGCATATTTCCTGATCCAAGCAAAATAACAACCTTGCAAAGTTATCCGACACCGACTAACGTTGACGAGGTCCGAAGATTCGTGGCCTTCGCTAACTATTATAGACGATTTATTTTACATTTCGCTGAAATTTCACATCCACTAAATAGACTTTGTAAAAAGAATGTTGCATTTAATTGGACAGCTGATTGTGACGAAGCATTCAAAAAATTAAAATCTGCTTTAATAAAACCCCCAGTTTTGGATTATCCCGATTTTTCTGAAAATAATATTTTTAAATTGCAGACTGATGCCTCAAGAACAGGTTTAGGTGCAATATTATCCAATGGGAATGATAGAGTTATTGCCTACGCAAGTAGAAGTTTAAAGCCCGCTGAGACGCGATATCCGATTATAGACTTGGAGTTATTAGCCATAGTTTGGGCAGTGAGGCATTTTCGACCTTATTTATATGGTAGGAAATTCCAAATTCTAACCGATCACAAGCCTCTTATTTATTTATTTTCTATGACAGATCCTTCCAGTAGGCAAACTAAATTTCGTTTATATTTAGAGGAATATGATTTTGAGATAGGCTATGTCCCAGGACGACACAACGCGGCTGCAGACGCATTGAGTCGCATCCCGGTGACATCGGATGATTTAAAAAATATGCGTGAACACTTAGTATCAGTATTTACTAGAGCACAAACAAAAAAAAATAGTCGTAATGAAAACTGTGACTTAGAGAATTATAGTAAGCCTGAAAATTTGCATAGTCATGGGACTGATCACCCCTTGGCCGTGGAAATTCTCAAGCCACCACCGGATATTATCGAATTATGTTTTAGTCACTCGGTCAAATATGACGGAAACGACGAAGTTTTTACGTCCTCAAGTGGATATTGCGTATATGTACCAAAGCGGTCAATAATTTATCTAAATGCTCGATCGCTATCAGCTGTAGAAGCGTTAGCGAGAGATTTAGAGAGTTTTTGTAGTAAGTTAAATATCTTAGAATTGCTTATTATCAAAAATAAAATATATGAAGGACATATTAAGTTACTTGCAAGTACAATTAAAAAACTAAAGTTGAGTCGGCCGCGATTATTGATAACTAAAGATGTTAAGCGTATCAGAAATGAGGACGAAAAGATAGTTATATTAAATGACTTCCACTTGTTGCCCACCAGTGGGCATGCTGGGATAAATAGAATGCTAAACAATATTAAAAAATACTATTTTTGGCCAGGCATTACAAAGGATGTCGTTAATTATGTCAATAAATGTAAGCTTTGTCAAATAAATAAATACACCAATAGATACATTAAGGAACCTATGTTATTAACGACTACCCCTAATTCGTCTTTCGAAAGAATTAGTTTAGATATAATGGGACCTTTACAAGTTGACGATTACAATCATAAGTACATACTAACTCTACAGTGCGACCTAACAAAGTTCGTTGAAGCGTATCCCTTGCAGCGCAAAGACGCCGAATCAGTAGCGAGAGCTTTTGTAAATAATTTTATCCTTAGATATGGAATCCCAAAAGAAATAATTACAGACCAGGGAACAGAATTTCTTAACGAAATTATGACCGAAATATGTAGCTTATTAGGTATTAAAAAATTACAGTCCACTGCATATCACCATGAAACTATGGGATCGTTAGAAAATACTCACAAACATCTCGGCACTTTTCTAAGAATACAATGTGAGAGTCACAAAAGCAATTGGAGTAGTTGGGTTCCGTACTGGTGTTTCTCATTCAACACCTCGGTACACACGCAAACAAAATATACTCCCTACGAGCTAGTGTTTGGAAAAAATTGTATTTTACCTAGTAACTTAAGTGACTCTGTAACTCCCTTATATAACTATGATGACTATCCTAAGGAACTTCGACATAGACTACAAAGAGCACTGTGTGATGCGCGAAAAAATTTATTAACTAATAAATTATGTAGAAAAAATACATTTGATAAAAATAGCTACCCGATATCATATAAAAAAGGAGATTTAATTTTGGTAAAAAATCAAATAAGAGATAAGTTAGATAGAGTGTATAACGGCCCTTATGAAGTAATAGAGGAATTGTCACCTAATGTAAAGATATTAAAAAATAATAGAGAGTACGTAGTACATAAGAATAATACGAAACTTTATAATGATAATATTTAGCTGAATGTATGTGGTTGAAAAAAAAATGTAACACTTTTTTTTTTTTCTTTTTTGAGGAGAGGGGTGTAATGGAGATTTTTGGGGGGCGTGTGATAGTATGAAAATAATTTAATAAATATGTATTAATAATACAACGCAACATTGAATGACACGAAAGTAGGCCACGTGAAATGCTGATGTTTTGTAATAATATTGTGTGTTATATTTTATAAGTGTGTGTGTGTGTAACTACGTAGTGCACTAATATTATAAATAAGTATGTTTTGTACCATTAAGCCTTCCTCAATAAATGGACACCAACCTATCTACGTCTTTTGTATTTATTATAACCTGCCGCTATCACCCAACATACCACAGAACTAACCAAAACAAAATATTTTTTTAAATAAGACTATAGTTTCTGTGATTAGCACGTTCAACCAACCAAAAAAACTTCATCTTTATAAGAGAGAGAAGTATAGAAGATATATAAAATAAACCTTCAGTTCAAAATATCTAACTGGTAGTGAAAACCGCTAAAACCCGTTGCGTGGTTTAGGGGGAGTTAGCGGATATATAGAAAGACGCGCAAAACAACTTTATTTGAAACATCGTAGCTATAGATAGATGTGATATCATGTATTGGCTATTTATTCCCCTTCGTGTAATCATGAAATTTTAAGATCACTTGAAAAATACATCACGTGGACAACACAATGAACTAAGATAACTTTCTAATTAAATAATTAAGTTTACGTAGATGAAATAGATTAGAAGAGCTCGATGGCGTAACTGGTTAGCGCGTTCGGCTGCGATCGTTGAAGTTAAGCAACTTTCGCAGTGGTCGGTCATTGGATGGGTGACCAAAAATTTACTATCTCGAGCTCCTCCGTGCTTCGGAAGGCACGTTAAGCCGTTGGTCCCGGTTGCATCTGCAGTCGTTAGCACCCACCAATTCGCACTGGGTCCGCGTGCTGGGTCATGGCCCAAGCTCCCTATTCCATCCATAGGGAAGGCCTGTGCCCCAGCAGTGGGGACATTAATAGGCTGATGATGATGATGATGAGATGAAGTAGACTTATACAAGCCTGTCACTCCATTTAAGCTTACTTGATTATTTTGCCAAAAAAAAAAACAATACAAACTATGGTACGAAATAAATAAAATTAAAGGCATATAGGTAGGTACTTAAAGTAATCAGGGTTTAAATTTTCTATAGAAATTTGTTCTTCTTTCAAATCAATTTGGAAATAAAAAGTTTTTTATTTTTTGATATGTATTTACATTGATCTGAAACAACAAGTTCTAGTCTAACGAAAAATCTTTTTTAGGAACTTTATTTCATCTGTTTTAAACGGCAGACACCGATTTTTTCAACATTCATAGATGTTTACAGTGACTCAAGATATCCCACCGTAACGGCATGTGACTCACATGAGGTAAATAAAATCATTTATCATATCTGTGCTCCAATTTTTTACTAGCGTTACGGCGACCTTGATCTGTGCCAAGATTTTATTTACAGAACATCAGATATGATTTTATTACTACATCAAATGGTCAAAAATATGTGTAATATACGACTGCACCAAAACGGTGACAGCGAAATGCTATAACAAGCTTCCGTTTATCCATCCGTCCGCTCGTATTTCAACAGTATCTGTATCTCGTGAATCGTAATCTTTCGACAACAAATAGTATGTAATAAAAATATGATAAACATCACATTGGGGCAATAAAAAAGGGATCTGATTTTTCACAGCTTTTCACTTGATTTTGACAGTCTTTGTAATTGAAGTGTTAATAGATGGAACAGTAGTTAAACGATAGGACAGAACCTTTCGTGGAATGCATGTTAACTTACACTAGACTGTTTTTTTGCTATGCATACCTAATTAAGTAATATTTCAGTTCTAAAACATTAATTTATTAATTGTAGTAAATTACTAAGAAATTACTACTTTAGAACTAAAACAATACCTAGAAACACAATAAAATTTCTCTTTATTTTTCTATTTTTAAAACCGGTTAGCACGTGGCTTGCAGTTTTTTGCGATGCCCTGCTTAAAGGTCCTGCGCAGTGCCACTCGGCCTAAAAGGAACACAAAAGGCCCTGCGATAAAACTACAGTAGCCCCAGGGTTCAGTGACATCGGCGATCCATTTCCATTGCTACACGATACACAAAAAAAGCTGACAATATTTTTTCTAATTGTAAAAAAGCTGGCAACAATCATACAACTCGCCTGTCGGTAAGCGGTAACCATAGGCTATAGACTGCTTGCAATACCAGACTACACACTCCGGCAAACTTCTTGGACGTTGACCATAGACAAGGAAGCCTGTGCAGCACTTTTACATACAAAAACGTCGAGTGCGCAAGTTTATTTTTCTGTGGTTTTGCTCAAGAAGTTTGGCGCTACCTATATCAGTCGCGCGATGCATAACCTATGGAACCCTGGAAATTTTAATCACCTACAAAAACAAAACACCCCCAAAAATAGAGTTACTATACTGTGGTTTCATGTAAAGTCAAGTTTACAACCCTGAGCCCTAAGCAAGCTATCAAATTTAAGTTAAGGAGCCGGTTTACCCTAGCTCTCTTAAATAAAAACAAAAACTCTTAAAAGCCTTATTACAAAAAAAGAAGTTATTTTTTACTTGGTTTTCCAAAATTAAAATTTCCAGACATTGTACCTGTCAGTTTTTAGATGAAATACGTACAGATAGAATATTTGTATTTGCAATTTAAAGGTGACAAAATTTGGAAGCCAAACCAACTCTTCTTCTTTGAATGGTAAGTGTTGGTGCAGAAAGTATTGATTTGAATATCCTTCACCCGTAGAAGTGTTTTTCATTAAATAACAAAATAATCAAGGACTTTGGAACAAAGTAACATTTAGTTGTCACATAAATAAATGCCAACACCGATATTCGAACCCAGGACCTTTAAGAGCAGTATTTTAAGAGCGCTCTTTTCATTTATACTTTTGTAGTACATTTGTACTCGGATAATTATGCCGAAACTGGTGGATTTTTTTCTCGTGTGACGTCAAATTTATACGTCAATATCGCGTATCATGGAAATGCGCACCGTGCCGTGTCGATGCACCGACCCAGCGTGCCACCTGTTGACCTTGCACTAGCTATATTAGCCGGCTGCGCTTGATGCTTTCCTTAACGAGGTTTTTATACGCAAAATTATATAACTAAAAAAATAAAAAAACACTATTTCTACCAAGCAGCCTACTAAGCTTTTGCTGAAATGCTAAAAAACTTAAAGAGAGGTAGGGACATTAACTTATTTAACTTTACGCGCACCACAAAAATATTTTTAACCAAGATCCACCATCCATCCAGAGCTTGAAAAGGATCCGAAACGGTAATAACCATATTAAAAAATCTAAAAAATGCATATAATAAAAAAACTATAAGGACTGAACAAGTTCAATGATGTTCTTTAACCGACGAAAAAAACGGAGGAGGTTCTCAAGATGACGCGATTTTTTTTTATTTATGACCACGCATGAGTTTCTGCATATTTTGATAATTCTCTTTTTTATTGGAAAGGGTATACCCTGAATTTGGTGTCATGTGAATATGGAAAAAAAATCCAAGCCTAAGGGAATGAAAACATGGGATAATTGACTGTTCAGTCACTGATTGTGATATATGAGCACACATAACTTTTTACAGAGCAGTCCGATTTTGATAATTCTTTTTTATTGGAAAATTTATTATACCCAGCGGTTGATCCCAATAGAATTTAAAAAGGTAATCTAACCCTAAAGGTTTGAAAAAATTCCACGTGGACAAGGCAGCAGACTTGACTCAATCATGCATAAAGTACTGAACGGATTAGTATAGTTTATGTAGTTTGTGACCAGGACACTCACGAGACATAAATACTCTTTATCCTGGAAAAATTACAGGTTCCTGTGGGACTCCGAAAAAACTAAATTTATCATGGACAAAGTCACGGGCGGCCGCTAGTTATTAACAAATAACAATGTTACCGCTAAAATTACAAAACCAAATTGTAAATACCAAACAACATTGAACGAAGACGGACGAATACTTGTGACAACACTTGAACCTTAGATAGAGCCTTGTCAGCGTATTATAACGACAGTAACGACCCACATTCTAGATAAGATGCTAATGACGACGCTAAAAAGTAAACAATGAACCCGTGAAAATGCACCTTAACACTCGAATAATAAGGTATTTTTATGAATGGACGCTTTTACGACACGTGCTGTTGCATATATTGTACGACTCTTTAAACAGTCTTGAGAGGTGCTAAACATGCTTTGAAGGGCTTGAAGTAAAAAAGAAAGCAAAGGGAATTGCCATAAATCTTTAACGCAACATATTTTCCTAGAACTTGACTTACTATGTCGTAATTTTAAATTATGAGTAGTCGAGGCTCATTTGAGCAAAAGTTCCTAAATATTCTAAATGATTAGTAAATATAGGCCCATTGTACCGAATTTATCCGGGTTTATCATCAACAAGTTTAACCGGGACGTAAAACAACCTTTTGTTATCCCGAGATATCTTTTATTGCCAAAATTAGGGATGTACCATTAATGGTGCAGATGAAACTGGTTAGGGGCCAACGAATCACATCATCTGCACCATTTTGATAATACTTATACTATAATGGCGGCAGGGTTGCCAGCCTTACGAGAATTCTCGTACAAATACGAGATTCCTGGTCTTCCGTACGAGATACGGGAACACTACACAAATTTACGAGATTTTGTCAGATTAATTTATACCATGATTTTTCACTTTTGGCCAACATGTTGGAGCATAAGCCGTAAGTATCCAAACCAGTATTTAAGGCATTTAGCTACTAGAGGTTTGAATCTAAATACTGGAAAAACATTTATTTACAGTCTATATAGTATCAGTAAATTTACCAATTCTAGGGTGCAAATCGTGTACGAGGATCGAAAGCAAGATTATGAGATTTTTAGCTGCAGAAGTACGAGGCACAAAAAATCTATTGTTGGCAACCTTGAATGGCGGTTATATAGTTAAGTATTCTTATTAATGATGTTGTAAGTCAATCATGCATTCGGTACTTCGCCAATTTTGGTTATAAATGGTACTTCGGGATAAGAAAAAGGCTGTTTTTCATCCCGGATAGACTTGTAGGGGTGAAATAGGGTTTGAGAATTATTGGTGTGCATGGGTAGGTTAGTTAGTTATGGTAGTTATCTATTAATAATACGATTCAGTGCATAATAACGTGAAGATAATAGTAAGAAAGAGTGAACATGAGGTATTGACCAAATGTTTATATGATGAAGATGAGCATTTGTACCCAATTCAAAGCTATATATGAACATATATTATTTGCACCATATGGTGCAGAAGCCTCTATTTTGCCAGTTTTTCATTTAAATAATTTACCAATAGGTACTGTTACGTTGCCAATAGATACAAAATGAAATGTGCGTGTTGTAATGAGTGTGTAGTTAGCCATAGACACACTCATAAATCAGGGCAGACTCCCGTTTCCGGCGGCGCGACCGGATGCTACGTACCTGCGTCTTCCGGTCCATTCAGTTCGGAAACACGGTTATTGGGCCCTTTGTGGTGTCTATGGGATATATGGGAAATAAACAAGTACCTACCCGAATGCATTTTGGTTGCTATTGATATTGGGAATAGATAAAATGTCATTTTGTGTAAATATTCCGGCTTATTATCTCCCATTCCGTGTTGAAACTCTTATATGAATGGGCTATATAGAGATGAAAAGAAAAAAAGGTTTGTATAAAAGTTTTTTTAACCTACCATTTTTTTAATAAAATTGTGATTTTCATTCATCATCAGCCTATTAATGTCCCCACTGCTGGAGCCGTATGGTTGGAATAGGGAGATTTGGCCATGACCCACCACGCGGGCCCAATGCAGATTGGCGGGTGCTAACGACTGCAGATGCAGCTAGGACCAAAGGCTTAAAGTGCCTTGCGAAGCACGGAGGAACTCGCGACAGCAGATTTTTGATCACCCATCCAATGACCGACGACTGTGAAAGTTGCTTAACTTCAACGACCGCAGCCGAATGCGCTAACCACTTGCGCTATAGAGCTCCTCGAGATTTTCTTTAAGTGTGGATTAATTCACAACATTAAGATTTTTTGTGTGGCATGGAGGCAGGTGGTCGCTAGTATAAAACATAATATTATTGAGTTGTTTAGTATTAAGTTTTTTTTTCATATTGCTATTTTTCTCTTACTAAGGTAGAATCATGGGTTTATCTGCTTTTATTTAGTAGCTTTTGCTCGATGATATGACTCCATTGCGACAAAAAGCAAATTTTAACGAAACAGTGTTTATTTTTCAAAACAGCAAAACCGATTGAATGAAATAATAGAATCTTAAAATTTATATTATGTAATTTATTCTCTGCCACTGATTAATAAAATGACCAGTAAAATGTCACCATCTCGGCTGCTACACAACAAATTTATATTATTCTGTGCTACTGTCCTTTTAATTTAATCCCATTGTTCTCAAAACGGCTTTAATAAAACATCATTTGGTTGAAAAACCAGCTCTCACAATACAGATAGCTTTGTTTGATAGAGTGGACGCCTTTATACAATTTCTAAAGAAAAGTTAACTTTACTTTTGACGTCTTTAAGGTAAAAAACTCTCTAACTTAACAAATGGATGTAAATGAAAATTATGTGGCCAACACACAGTATGAGCCGCAGAAAAGACGACTTTAATGACATTAAACGAAGAACAAGTTTTAGTGACATCGTTGAATAGTGTGCAGCTGCAAAGGAAACTAAATCGAATCACAGTAAAAATATGGCTCGTTTTTTAGTTACCATCTAAATTTCTTTTCATAAATGTGACAATGGCCATACAAAATTTACGCGGCTGATGGTGTGATTGTTGATTTCTGCAGGTACGAGTTTTTGTTAAATCTTGATTTTTGACCACATTTACTAAGTACAGATCGCGGCACGTAACTCTAGCGCTGAACAAAACGCGTCAGGGATAGCTGCGCATGGGTACGACTGGAGAGCCAATCGGCGCAACGCACGCCCGCCCGCGCACCTCATTTCCCCCCAACACATCTTAATTTTTACTTCTGCGCAATAACGGTCAGCGCTAAAGTTTCGTGCTGTGACTTATATTTTGTATTTAAAAAGGGTGGCAAACTAGCTTATGATTGGGTGTGATGGTAAGCGGCCACCATAGCACAGTGTTACGAACCTTAAAATTGACAAACGCCTTTGATGTCGGACGATGCCGCCTATTAGTCTCAAATGTGTATTTTTTGTTTTTGAGTTTGTATGCTGGTAGTCGCGGATAACCTTTATAGCGTCACCGGGTTTGGGGACGACGAGATCCTAAGGGGACCTCAAGCCGAGAATTGGCGAGTGCCTCTAGAGGTATTCCAGGCGGATGGCATCTCCCCACAGGGGGAGTGTCCTCTCCGTCTGGAGACTCTAGAGCACTCGAAACTGAGGGGGTCGGCTCAACTAGAGAGTCTCTGAGACTCGGACTTCGGCTCTAGTTAGCCGTTGTCGTGGGGTCAAATGTGCAAGGCTTGTTAGTAATACTTTAACTAAAGGTAAATGAAAGTAAACAATTTTACTATTAAAAATTATGTAGTATTCCCATGAAAAATCTTATCATAGAAGTTGAGGGACACAATACCTGCAGGAGTTTAACGGCTTAAAAGTGAATCTTACTATCATGGAAAAACACAGAATAATATGAAAATAAATTAAAGTAACATACCCATTTGGCCTTCTGGCCTATCGTAGTCCGGAATCGTAAGGGGGCATACACTCGACTTTCATTAAAAACACTTTAGTATACACCCTCAGAGTCACGTCAACACTCATTAGCACTCATCTTTAAAACAGGGGTCATCAACCTTTAAAGAAAGAAAAATAACAGAAAATCAATAAAAAAGATTAAAACTCATTTTAAACAGGAAAAAAAAGTTGTTTCTTTTATATTATTATAATCTTCATAACAGAAAAAAATATTAAACCAATCCAAATAAGGTCTTTTAAGGTACTATATAAAATAAAATAAAAAGGGAAGTGAAACTGGTTCATGTCAACGGTATATTGCTTTTTCACGATTTGTAAATTTTTACGAAACAATATTTGAATTGCTACCCTACATAATACTTCCTAGACCTATTTAGGACCAAAAGATTTTAAAAAAATTGCCCAAGCGCAGATTTTGGGATTTACTTGAGCGCGTCAGAATAAGATGAAAATCAACAATCGGCCATGACCAAAACTCATGGCCGATTGTTATTTTTTCTATGCTGCCTTAGACACTGAACCCTATATAAAGGTCTTCGGTGTGGTGGTACTTTACAAGGTGCGAGGTTCCCTCCTTATGTTATTTTGACTTGAGTAAATCGGAAACCCCCACTTGGGCGCCCCAACTATTAGGTGCTATCGTTAAAAATTGTTAGTTCAAAAATGCTTTTTACAATAAGTAGATATATCTTTGATGACCTCTGTGGTGTCGCCAACTCGAGGGGTCCCGGGTTCGAATACCGGTGAGCGGCAGATGGTTGTGTGACGAATACGAGCATTTGTACTCCATTCATGGATGTTTAATATGTGTTTATATACATGTAAATATATGTATTCTATCACTAGTATCCTTTAACACAAGCCTTATAGTGTTTACTTTCGGGCTAGGCTAATTGGTGTGTGTGTTGGAAATATTTATTATTTAAACCATAAATCAAATAGAACGTATAAATAAAAAATAAATGAGTATAACCCTTACAATATTATTTATTAACTTAATATTCGTAGACCTTGTGTTCTATACTCAATAAAGAGCTTATTACGATTATATTAATAGAAGGGTTTCTGTGTCTACAAATTATTTGTAAGTAACCTTATTACATTATGTATCAATATAAAAGCATTTCAATAATAACTAGTCTAGAATTCTAGATTTTAACCGAACAAACAAGTTGAAGCCGTAGCCCCATTGGTAAATATAATAAATACCATTTCCATATTTTTAACTGGTGGAACTGAGCAAGAATTTATTTGGCTCAACTAAGAAGTCGTAAAAATCTTTTTTAACTCTTAACCAGTGTTTAAAAAGAAGTAACGATTGGTTTTCGGGTCATATCTTCATTGTGGTATACAATACACCAGCAGATCCTATAAGTAGCTCAATTCAAACCTATAATAATGTTTAAATTAGACTTGACGACTGATGTCGGATTTGAATAAATTAATAATAATAATAAATAAATATTACCAACACTCACACCAATTAGCCTAGCCCCAAAGTAAGCACTGTAAGGCATGTGTTATGGAATACTGGGGTAACGGATAAAATACATATTAAACATCCAGGACTGGAGTACAAATGCTCGTATTCGTCACACAAACATCTGCCCCCACCGGGATTCGAACCCGCGCCTCTCGAGTCGGCGACACTATAAAACCAAGCGTACAAAGCACTCGGCTACGAAGGTCGTCAATAATGAACAATAGGTTAATATAGTAAAAGATATATCAGTACCCCTAGCACGAACCATTATCGAATCCGAATAGTTTGCGAGTGCGAAAGGTCAATGTCAAATTTTGTATGAACATTGAACAGTGGCGCCACAAAGTACCTACGTAACGAGAACTAAAAATCAGTACACATTTGACAATGACATTTCGAACTCGCAAACGTTACGAATACGATATTGGTTCGTGCTAAGAGTAGAGTACTGTCACGACAGAAAATACATTTTCCTAACACAAGTACAACAACGAAATTATAATTTAATATAAACACTATGTTTTCTTTACCATGTACCACGTGTCATGCCATGCATACAACGAAGCATTCATACGTTATTTATTTAAATTCTATGGCGTTAAGTGTCGCCGCACACGGGCCACCGACTACAACCACAAAACGCCGCCACTGGCATATTTCTTGTAGTTTTCATACATTTTAAATGGACTCGCCACACGGTACGCCGCGGGCCGCCACACGCTACAAATCGTCGTTGCTCGCTTCTTGTGGCCCGCACCGGCCACATAATGCCCCGATACAAAACGTCGTCACAGGTCACTCGCGCGATTCCCCACCCCTCTCTCCCTTACCTTAGTCGGCCGCTGTCGCGCGCTTCAGCCACCGTAGTAGCCGCTTCTAGCTTCTCGTGGCGGCGTTTATGGCTGTGGCGTGTGGCCCGTGTGCAGCGACACTTAAAGCTGTTTAGTAGCTAATAGATAATGGCCACATGGTTCACATCAAGCTAATGTCAAAAACTGAACGATCGCCTGCAGTGTTTCTACTAAGTATCGCTTACACAAACATCGAATAGAGTATGTTTGTTCAGAGATGAACAGGGAATTAAAAGGTCAAGTGCGAGTCGGATTCGCAAGCGAATGATTCTGTAACATGGAGAGTATTGTAATGTTTCAATTAAACCCATAAAAATATCAGTATCTCTATTTGTACATGAAGCTTGATTTACGTTTTATGTTATAAATAAAGACCCCATTACACTTTATTTTATTTTTATTTGATTCGTTTTGTTAGCGGCTACTGATGATAATAATAAGCATTCTGTAAGAAAGTTCCTTTCTGATAATATGATTATTATTCTCAAGTTATCGCCTACGATTCTATCAACGAAAGAATCGTAGGCGATAACTTTGATTAGCAAAAGACAATACATTCTGTTTGATATCGGTATCATTAAAGAAGAAGAAAAACTAAATTTAATAGTAGATAAGAAAGTTAATAAATTAAGCAATATTCCTTATTGGATTCAATAGAGTGAGAAATAATCTTTTTCGACCTCGAATGCAAAGTAATTGTAATATTGATAACTATTCATAGATATATTGTTTTAAACTTTCATGGTCACTATCATTATAGTAATATAAATTATTTACATTATAGTCAGTTACTCCGTGATCATGGCGCTTGCAACAGTGCCGAAATATCGGAAACTCGCTAACAACAAGGTACATGGTAACAATCTCGTAAATAATTTATATTCATAGATAATTCAAGTTACTGCAAAACATCTTTCTGTGTTTTATGGAGAATAAGTAAAAAATTAAAACACGATTCCGCGATGTTTTCACGACATTTCTGCAATAGCAGTGTGAATATATGAAACAAAAAGGGAAACTCCTTCTAAAGGAACACAAAATGTAACAGGAGCAACTGGCCGGCAAAAACAATAAGAAGAAGCCATCGGCCGGGAGTTCACCGATCGAGAATAGAACGTGTTCTAAATTTAAACAGGCAGTTAGTGAAACGCCGCGGGAACCCGCGCTCTAAATTCGGTATTATTTTTAAATTTCGAATCTTGTCGTTTTGTCACGTTCAAGGTCGCAGTTGAGGATGTTTCCGTCAGCATTCGAATTTTAAAACAGTATTTTTTTTTAATGGGGGAAATAACATCTGGCACACATTATTGTTTTTAGCCACAAATTCCTCAACTAACGTTTGGTTACAATAAAATTAGACACCGTTTGTGTTTTAATGGCTGCGTAAAAGTGTCTTAGATTGTAATTTAGTACACAAGTAAGCTTTGAAGATGTTAACAGATAAATACTGAACTAACCTTGCAAAGCACTCAAGGCCTGTGTGTGAGGGCGTTTAGTTCAATAATCTATGTATCAACAATTGGTTTCGTTAGGAAGAAATCCAATCAACGGATGCTTGGAGACAAATACTTCAGCAAAATCTTTTTAGTTGTCTATAAATTCAAGAAGAGGTATAAAATAGACACTTAAGTAGAGATTTATGAATGCAACTGATAATGAACTTTATTTTATAAATGATTACGTCAAACGTTTGATTTTATGAACTTTAGAAAGGGCAAGTTTTTAGTACGTTGTACGCACAATATACTTTAAAAAGCATCAAAATTTATAGTATCTATGACTTAATCTTCTATTTTAAATCACTATATACCGATATTTCCTTTAACAGAAGCCGGTAGGAAATTACGTCCTACTCAATTAGTTCTAATTTTGGAATGCATCGCCGTGCATTCTAAATTAGACGTTAAAATATATCCAGTTGACAGACGGACAAATCGATTCTTTTAGTAGACATTTCTGGAGCTGGAACAGAATTTTCATTAAGTTGTCGGAATAAATTAAGTACCTATTTATGTAGGTTCGTATAATACTGTTTTGTAAAGATTTAAATTTAAAACGAAAACTACATTAAATTACATAATGTATAAGGTACCTGATACAAATAAGGCCTATGCTGAAATAAGGCCTGTAATGCAGAAAAGTCTACAAAAATACTTTACACACGCATAGATTACAGTTCTACAACTCGGCAAACTGTGCACGAGCGGTCCGCTCGAGTTCATAGCGTCAGTAGTGGCGGTACTTTGTGAAGGACGAGCTTTTCATAGCGCGTTATTAATTTATTATAATCTTTAACGAATTTTAATACGTTATTCTTTGAAGTTTTGTTTCATGTAATGTATACGGATCACAATATAACTAAAGAAAAAGTTGACTATGACTTAAAATTTAACTTTTTAGAATATGCGAGTTAAATACTACTTATAACTTTTATGAAGTATAATGTACTAAATAAAGCGTACTTTTATAAATGGCCTTATTTTTATCAAATATATCTATCAAAATATATTCATTTTCCATTATTTAATAATATTTACGAGAAGATATGTTATTTTTCTAATTTTTGTTTGTATGGATTTTTTTTTTGTGTATTATTCTTTATCTCTTGTTTATATGCGACTTCAAATCTAAGACTAAGACTTCATATCTTGACTAGCAATTTAAGAATAATATTTAGTAAAATAAATTAAAACGTTATTCAAGGATCCCCAGGAAACACTTGATTAAAGGCTCAGAAATACATATTTTAATATAATTTATACTGTAATAACAATATTTCTATAATTTAAGTACATAGGCTTTGTTAAGTCACTATGTTTTTAAAAGGACTAAGACTAAGGTTCCAGAATTAGCTCTTTTTAAGTGATTTCTGATAATGGACTGTAATATGTTTTCTTAATTACTTAAAATTTATGAACCAAAAAATAATGCCTTGCTTTTATTTATCACCTTCTTCGAATAATTTATCATGATATGAGTGTTTGAAATTAGGTAGGCGATATTTGTATCACTTACCTTAGTACTATTTATAAATACATGTATACTATTGTATATCTATGTATAATAAATGCAATGTTAATGTTGCTTATAAATAAATTCCGAATTTCAACAGGACAAAAAGTTTAAAAGTCTTTTATATTGTAAATGGTTATTGTATAACCTACAATAGTTTGTTATTTATTCAAAACAGTTTCTAACTTGTAAACCTTGACTAAAACATCTATTAACCATAGTAATAAAAATGCATTGGTGAACATGAAACGGGAATAATTCCAACGATTGATGGGTCACATAAAATCTTATGGGTCGACAGACACATGAGTGAAGAAGGCATATAGGCAAAGCTTCATGCAGTGCGCGTGAGTGAGTGAGCACTGGCGACCTGTCGCTCGCCGCCAATGAGGAAAACTGCCATTTTAGCCCGCCAGAGGCGCAGATGTCGCTTGGCCCATAACAACAAATCGAAACAGCTGTCAAAGTATTGTGACTTTGTTATAAAATTTAATTTTATAAAATACATTGTTATATATATTTAAAAATTCCGATAGGCTTAGGCTGCGTTTAAAACCTACGTTCCTGGTGCAACAAATGTCAAATTTGACATAAATTTCATACATTTTGTGTCAAAATTGGAACGTCAAGGTAATACAGTTGCACCCAGAACGTAGTTTTAGAACGCAGCATTGAAGTGACAGGTTGCTTGATATGGCCCAAACAACCAAAGCAACATTCGTAATGAGTTTTCTTCCCCATAGAAACTGCGTTTTTTCTCTGCGTACGCGACAGTCGCTAGTGCTCACTCACTCACGCGCAATGATATGAAGCTTTGTCTCTACTTGCCTTCGTTACTCATGTGCAACGGACACGTGACACAGAATATATACACTACGCGAAAAGAAGCGACACTTAAGCATGTGTGCTCGTAAAATCGCCCGCGGCTATGTGTGGGTGTCTGGAGGTGCGCAGGGGCGTTGCGCGGCGCGCGGGACGTGGAGAGGGCAGTCGCCGACTGCCTCGACCGAAGGGATGGCAGTAGCGAAATAGTAAAATAATAGCGTTGCACTGCATTGCACGCACAGACTGACTACGTTGCGCAATCTTATTATTATTTAGATAATAATAAGAATTATAAAACGAATCGAAAAAGGAGAAAATATATAAAAGTTAGCAATTTGTTATAGTACCTACATTAAAAGATTAAAAATTGATTATATAATCAAACCTATCCTTCATTATTTACCCCAGTATCCTTGAATAAGTTTACATTTAATAACTTACTATACATAAATATTCACTGGCACAAGTCTAAATTCCAAGTTCAACCCTAGCGCATACACGCTCCTGCTCAAGGTCACTGACGCTGGAACTCTCACGTACAGAGAGTGTCACCGCTGTGCACGTGATGCGTTCTCGTGAAAAAAACGGGTCCAAACTGGTTGTTTATGTTACGTTATTGTAAATCTGAGTTGACGACATCTTTTTTTCTCATTTTAAAATAGCCGTACAAAATTGTAAGAAAACAAACGCTATAAAATGAGTGAAAAAGGAGGTCCCTGTTTGTATGTTTACGGTAAGAATAAGAGGGTGCGCCCGCTCCGTGCGCTGCGTTAACCGGGGCTCTCCGTTTCCCGCTTAACGCAGCGCACGCTGTTATTGATGTTGTTGATAAATAACGTTTTAAGGGAGCTTAACGTGGTGTTAAGCAAGAAAAATATTTAAACGATTCTAAAAAGTACATTACATTTTGTTTTTGGCAATTGTTTTTTTTCCTAATTCAGAATGGCATGAGTATTTTAGTAACGGGTTATTATCTAAATAAATAGAAGAAGAAACTGATTGAATAACTAACAGACATCAACGCACAGCCCCACAGAGTTCTAGGGGTGCACAAAGAAAAGATTTTTCCAAAACTCCTTCGGGGTGAGGTTCAAAATAGGGGATGAACTATCTTATTCCTAAAGTTAATAGATTTGACACTTGGTACGAATACTTAGTCAAATAAATTATAAAATTTTGCCGTTTTTGGTTTGAAGGATGGATATTGCAGGATGGCAAAGTTTTTATATGGATGAATTATTACGCGCATTTCGATTAAATCTAAACTCATATTTTTACTTGAGACTTGAAATAAAGTATCAGCGTTCCTTAAAACTCTACCCCTATCGGGGTTAAAAGGGTTTGTAAATTCTACTGGCGAGTATTTCACTGCGGGATTTGATTACATTCGAAAACGGCTGAACGAATTTACATGAAATTAGGCACACATAGTAGTTTATTACAAGGATTGAGAAAAAAAATCATACACAGTTAGGTTAGGTTACTTCTCAAAAAACAAAAGTTAACGAGAATGAATTCGCGGGCGACCGCTAGTTTAAATATATTGGCACTTACTTGAATATTTCAAAAGATTAATTTTACATTTGAAATCCAAATTAACATGTATGAAAAGGATGTGTTCTTTTTTTTCTCGTTCATGATTTTTTTGTATTTAATTTACTTTATTAATTAATTTATTTATAACCTCAACATAAACTTTATAACAAGTGGGCGGTATTGACAACAAGTTAAGAAAATTCAAACTTTATATAATTAT
This sequence comes from Chilo suppressalis, assembly GCA_902850365.2. NCBI lineage: Eukaryota > Metazoa > Arthropoda > Insecta > Lepidoptera > Crambidae > Chilo > Chilo suppressalis. Next base: position 14,994,748 of record OU963894.1, on the reverse strand, counting down.
AATAAGACACAGACAACAATATGGTATTGTATTGTAGTCATCTTAACTGTCCATAATTGGAGACGCATCATGCTTTTAAGAAATATCGATACTTCATTAATAAAATGCTCACTAATATAATTATTTACGGTCAGTAAAAAATAATAAAAATAATAAATAAAAAATACACAATTATGTAGTAGCATATTAAAATTAAAAATTATATTTTCGACTTCAATTTATTCATAATGACGATAATATAATAGTAGTACGCACAAAATAACGAGTAACTTTACTTCTTAAAGACTAGATTCACTGTGCTACTACGAATACATATATAATAACAACATCATTTTGTACTTAATAGGTAATGAATTGACGCTATTAATACTCTTTATATAGAATAGAATATATTTTATTAACCCTCATATTACAGATATTACACATTTACAGATACAAATTCATAAAACTCAGGGCTCCTGGTTAGCCCATGCTCACTGCGTCAGCATTAGCTGATTCGACATTGTGTCGCACTAGCGCTGTTATTCTGGCAGGGCCTGTTTAGTGACACAAAAAAAAGACATGTAAAAAAAATATTACTTGAAAGGATGTATAGGCTTAGCATCCTTTGCTTTCAAGTAACAAAAAAAAAATATTATATGTTGATATCTATATTGTGCATGTATCGATATTTTGGTATTTAAATTATCGATACGTATAGTTGCAGCTCTAACGAGCTCACAGCCATAGGTGGTCCTATGGTTGGTATATTTAAAATCGATAATGCGTAGGTGAGTAAGCACTTTTGAGTTGATTTCTTTAAACTAACATAATTCAGTGAAGACTACCAACAAATACCTATTGCATAATAACTGTAATATCGTGTACAGAAAGGAATACATTACGGTAGTGATACTCAGCTGGATATTGCTCCGAAATCTGTTCTGAAAATCTCGATAAGCTACGTTAGTAATGGTAAGTTTATAAGAAATACATCTATACTAATATAATAAAGCTAAAGGGGGGACTTTTTGGCGGAATCGGGAAGTTTCACTATAGCAGTTTTGTTTTTCTTGCTAAAAATTGTGTTGTGGCGGATTTTAGTGTCTAATAATGGTGGATTATTAACCACTTAGTGTTCGGGAACATGTACAAGTGTCGGCAAGTGAAACAAAATGGAGGAAAGTCAAGAAGTCCACGGGGAGGTTCCAGTAAATCCCCACACTTTTACTGAAACATAGGGAAAGGGGGATTGACTTGACTGCCACTTACTTTGACTTGATTTATTACTTTGACCACAAGTGCTATAGTATTTGTAAACATTTTAACACTTGACATTGGCTAAATGCACAAGCCGTGCGAAGCCATTTAGAAAAGAAAAAAAAGCTAAAGGGATTGTTTGTTTCTTTGAACGCGCTAATCTCAGAAACAAGTGTATTTGAAAATATATTTTTGTGTTGGATAGTGCCTTTATTGCAGATGGTTACAGGCTATTATAATATAAGGTTACGACCTATAAAAAAATATTCCCTTTTCGCCTGAGACGAATTAAAAAAATTAAATCAGCTGGGGTATTGAAGTAATAAGCTGGCCCTTAAATGACAAAAAAATGAAACAAAGTAACGGATGAAGGGTAGCAGATATACACACTTATCTACCACTTATCCGAGCGTGACAAAGTGACGTTTAACATTTTCTATGACTTTCGAAAAGTAACAGGCGTCTGATAAACAGTGCTGATAAGATAAGAAAGGGTTACTTCTCAGAATCACAATGTTTTAATTCGAAGAAGTCTTACAAAAAAGGGTTGATTTTTTACGATGTTTGAGATTGTTAAATTCATGGAGATAGTAAAACATTAATTATAAAATCTTGAATGAAGTCTACTAAATCACTCTTTACTAGCTATATTTCCACTAGTGAAACATCTGTCATTAAGAAACACTATTAAAATAAAATCTTTTATCATCATACATTTTTTTGAGAACAATTTCATCGCAAAACATTGATTCATTTTAATCATCAGCCTTATATCATTATCACAATTACCAATCTTTTTCAATATGTTTTTTTTTTAATTGGCTTGGCCAGTTCGCGCTGTTGCTTTTTGCTCTTTCTATTCGCCTTGGTTCTCTCACCGAGCAGTCTGTATGCTAATATGAATAAGAAGGTACAGAGGCAATACTTCATGCAGTGCGCTGGTAGCAACGTCTCTCTGCGCATGCGACAGTCGCCAGTCCTCACTCACCTACACAACGCACGCGCAATAGGAATGATAACAGTTTTTTTGTTAGTCCATCAGGTACATTATTAAAAAGTAATGGACAAGTATTTTTTCTTTATTTACTTATTCAAAACATTACAGAGATATGTTGATTTGAAACATCGCATGACATCACGTCTTGGTACAGTTTTTACTTAGAAGTGACTATACGAGCCGCAATTCGCAAACTTTGACGCGCCTTATCCTTGTAAATTTTTTGTTGATGGACCAAAAATAATATCATTATTTTTTAATAATCTGATTAACAGACTTAATAGAATTTAGTTTACTTTAACCCCGTCATCATCCCTATTGTATTAAGCCTTGTCTCTCTGCCTTCTCTACTCGTCTGGTCTGGTGCCCTTAAAACCTTTTTCGTGATGCGATTTAAAAAGCCCGAAGCCTCAGAACTGTGCCCGGCGGGAAACAAATTGACTGCACGCGACATACTAATAAGGCTTGCACGCTGGAACCGTTACTGTGCAGCCCAATTAAAGGATAACGGTGGAGTTGCGCAAGAGCATCGCTTCGTGGACCATATGTTACTACATCATTTGTAGCGAATTAGGCAAGTTTATGGATTATAGTAATATAAGTTATTTACGGGATTGTTACCATGTACCTTGTTTTTAGCGAGTTTCCGAGTAAATAACTTATATTACTATAATGTTAGTGACCATGAAAGTTTAAAACAATATAAAGTTTATGGATCTTTCTATTGGATGCATTTATGGTTTTGGCACGAGACTACAGTATAAGTGATCTTTAAAGAATTTGTAAATAAGGCCTTGCAGAGTTGCTCACTTCCCCGAATGAAATTGTAAAATACCCAGCACACATTATTTCCATAATAACACCGATATTGCTTTAAACTATTGCGTATTTAGTTTTTAGTATGCAATAAAAACACAATTCTGACAAGCACAACAGATGCTTATTGTGGAACAATCTTCTATTCAAGGTAAAAGGTACTATAGGAAAGATAAGCGGCCAATGGTAGGAATAGCTGCGCGTACGCACGCACGATTGTAAGACCAGTTGCGTCACAGACAGACGTACCGACCATGTCACATTAGCATAATAACCGACAAGCTACCGACGATGTTGGATTCGTTAGTATATATTATTGAATCAATGTATTACAACTGCATTGAGTGATAGATATAGCAAGCGGATTAGTTATGACAAAAGTTAGGGGAAGATGTTTTGTGATACGCTAGACAAACCCCCATGGGGTGTAGGGGGTTCTAAATACACCTGCAAGAACCCAAGCCAACCTCACCTTCACGTGGTGCATCCTGTAGGCCAACAGACGGGGCTCTGGTAAACCGACAAATGGCGGTATAACCTAACCTAACTTAAGCATCCAACGACGTAGGGGAGGGAAATCTCACTGGTGACGGGCAGAAGCTTCATCAGTGAATTAACCTAAATTCTGCGATCGGCTGCCCAGCGTGGCGATTACGGGCAATACCTCTAAATGCATAAAAACCCCTGGAGAGGATGATTTGATAAGACACACACACACAAAACAGGTTCCAAAGCGCGCATGGGAATTTTTAAGTTTTACATAAAAATAATGTTATTATATGAATACCTAATGGATATTAACGTAAGAAATATTTAGAAGATCCACATCTGAATTGCTGTTACAATTTTTTTGTAATGTTAAAAATAACTTGAAATACTAGTATCATTTAGCTAAGTAATAAAAGAGAAGAATTTATAAATAGTAGAAAAAATATGTATAATGATAATAATTTATTGTCCTTTTTACATGCTAACAGATATTTAAATAATATTTCGTTAAAAACAAGACAATAGGAAATAGCTCAGCCAATGTTGGTCAAGCCCGGATCTGAACCAGCGCTGTTTTTAAGCCACCCATCCCGAATTATCCATTATTTGGTTATAATTAATGTTGCAGCATATTTCGGGCATAAACGTATACTCCTACTTGCCATAGATGTTACTCGCCCTACTCGCACCCTCCATACGTCACTGGCTAGGCCCTAGTCAAAACAAAAAAAAGCAGCAATTGGCTATGATAATTTTACTATAGCCAAGTGATTTTGAAAATAAGTTCTTACCTACTTCATAAAAAAACACCTAAATGAAAAGAATGTGTCAAGGATAACATTGTAGAATCTCTTTATAAAATTTCAAAAGCTGATCAAATTATTTTCAACAGAATAATACCTAAACACGAACAACAAATTTATACTTAGCATCGTAAGGCTACTAAGGCATACATTTAACATTTAAATAATGTCAGATGGTATAATATGTAAATCGCGCGCAGAAATTATGTCTTTGGACATAACACAGTCAGATCTGTCGAACATTTCCACTGAACTGGATGTTGCTAATGAGCTAATTGTTATGTCGGTCATTACATCTGCATTCCAGCGGGTGGGGCTCGTAAGTCATTTACACTTAAAAGATCCGAAGCTTCGAGCACTAACAGGCTAACTATAAACATTTTAAATGTTAACATCCAAAGATACTTAAAATACTGAAGAAAGGAGATACTTGTCACTATAGGCGCCGAAGTTTTGAAGACCTTTAAAATAATATAGATAAAATTTTAAACAAAGTTAAAATTGTATTTTTTGTGAAATTTGGTAAGGGCGTAGATCCTACAAACATCAACTCGTTGTTCAACTCAATATAATACTGAAATATATTTTCAGTATATAATTTAAAATACAAACATTCAGGTACAAAATAATATACTTGTAATATATGTATTATGATAAAAATAAAAGGCTCTGATGAAAAATTTGCTCAATAAAAAAGGGCAACATTCAAAACAAACCGCCACAAACAGATGGCACTCAAATAGGAAGTAATACAAATTCCCTCCAATTGCGATTAATTGTTGCAATCAACCGCCGGCCAGGGGATTACATCGCTGAAATTAACAATGATGATAGACTAGATATCTCATCGCTTAAAAACAATTCATATGGCTACGAAAATAAAGTTAAAACTGAATTAGCAGACGAATAAAACGTATATGGTCGTGGTTAGTAAAAACATAGTCCTCAATGAAACAAGGGAGACAAACGTTAATCGTTTAAGGTTTGAACACCTAATAAAGTAATTGTAAATGGTAGCGATAAAACATTCTTACTTCAATTTGTTCCTTATTCTAATACCACTGATATCCAAAACCATAAAACTTCACCTATTTTATTTTTAATCTTATTTCTATAAGTATTCGAATTCAAAAGGAACAATTCCTAAAATAAGCATTCGCAGTGCACACCGAAAACTTTCACTTCCCGAAATAAAATGAGAGTTATAATATCGAACCAAAATCGTGACACCTCAGTTCCCACGAGATCCTTTGATAACTGTATCAAAAAGATTTCACGGAGTCATTTCCTAACACAAATCCCATGTCATTTCTGAATAGCTGTGAAGGTTGCGACCTGGCCGTCTTAAATACGATGATATCATATAATGCGACGCGCAGTCTATTGGAGGTCATCTCTGACCATTGAATCCAGAGCTTTCATGCCATATCATGGTACCAGACAAAACTATAGCAGGGTTAGTAGAGAAGGAAGCAGGGGAGGTCAATGATAAATAGTGATGCAGTTGTGACGTTGAATCATCACAGATAACAATGGAATAAACGTGCTAACGTACACTTTATTATCATCAACTTCAACGACTTGTGATGATCGTGAGCACGATGGTGGCCTAGTTCATAGTGAGTTGAGTTGCGGTATTATGAATTGTTTTTTTTTCTAACTTCGTTGAAAATGTAATGCCAATAGCCGAAATGATCACAAGAAAGTTTCTGCGTTAAAAGACACTGGTGTCGATACTGGCATGATTCTCTAAACTTAAAACTAAATTTAACTTCAGTTTCAGTCATGATGACAACTACGACAGGATATATATACACTTAATTTTAGGTTTAGTTCATAACAGAATCGACATTACTACCTTAAAATAAAACCTACAATAAATGAGAATACTGTAGCTTTTATAAATTTACAATCTCGCAAGGGATGCATGTTGTGTATGAAGTTATAAAGATAAAAACAGAACTGTTTTGTCACAGAATAGGTTTTAAAAAAGTTTACGAATATTGACCACAGCAGTGGTGGATTTCTTTTAGAGCGGTTCAAATTGAAGGTAAAATTATTTGAGTTTAATATAAAAATTCATGCTTCCAAAACCCATACACATATATTTCGACATCACGGCATTGACGAGTTAACACGCACCTATAACTAACTCACGAGCATGGGAATCGGAACTCGAGCGCTTACAACATACATATATCTGACTGACACCACTCATTAAAAAGACAACTTTGGCCCACTTATATCATCACGATTTTCATGTGAAAACTAAGACCGCGTGTCAAAACTTACTACTTATTGTTTTATTTATAGTGTACTTACTTAATGAAATATTTTTTTTTTATATTTATAACTAGCTAGGATGCAATGAAAAAGTATTATGTAGTTACTTAGCCACAGCGGTTTTTGACAAGACATCATCATTAGCCTATTAATGTCCCCACTGCTGGGGCACAGGCCTTCCCTATGGATGGAATAGGGAGATTGGGTCATAGTCCCTCCACGCGGGCCCAGTGCTGATTGGTGGGTGCTAACGACTGCAGATGCAGCCGGGACCAACGGCTTAACGAGCCACCTGAAGCACAGAGGAACTCTAGATAGAAGAGTTTTGGTCACCCATCCAATGACCAAACACTGCGAAAGTTGCTTAACTTCAACGATCGCAGCCGAACGCGCTAACCATCCGCGCCATCGAGCTCCTCTCGTCAAAAAGACATAAGACTAACTAACTATCTATGCAAAAAGTGGCAATAAGCACTAAAAAATACAAACGCACTTTTCCGCGTTGAGTTAACACAGACTTAATTTTTAAAATTGGAACGACTCGTGCGCACTTCCTCCCTCTGTTTGTTTGATACCAGGTAAGTACAACAAAACAAGAAGCCGAACAGACAAACAAAAATAGACTCTTTCCCTACCTGTTAAAGCGCTAAAGACGGGATTCTTGAATACGCAAACGCATCCGCTGGCGAAACCCTGATAAAGAACATTGCCTCATTCCGCGCACGTAGGCTATAATGTTAATATGGCGTAATCCGTAGAAAGTCGGCTGGACTTATGGTAAGGTGCCACATATCAATTGTAATTAGAGCTACCGAAAATGCAACTACTGATGGATGTGTTGAGTCTTAACTATAATGACATAGAGGCGATTATGAAACGAAACAACAAAGTGGGATTACGAAGAAGCATAAATATAAACAACTCGTAAAAATGCCAACCAACTAATGCAAAATGTAATTCACCCGTAAAGAAATAGTTAAACTTTATTATAATGAGAACTGCGTATAGCCTGACAAACGTAGTTGATTGGGAGATTTCGTCATTTGTCGGGAGTCACATGATAATTAGGAAGAATCTAGACGATTCTCAACTGGCAGCCCTGTAATGTCGTGGTTACTTCCGCAAGCAAGTACTCCAATTTGGACAAAAAATCTGGTGCGATATCGTAACTCTCTTAAATTAGTAGAGTTAAAGCTTAAGTTGCCAACGAAATTCTTATGATTCTATGACCTAACAATAATACTGAGATCAAAACACAAGTCGTGTCTAACTGTAGTTTTTAGGGATCTGTATCTATGGTTATTTGTTTGTAATAAATGTCAATTAAGTAACAATTGTGTGCAAAATCTTCACAATTAATTGTTAATATTATATTAAACACAAGTAGAGTATAAACGGGAGTAAGTAGTTTTTTTTTTAAATATGAGTCTCTTAGTTTTATTCGTCGTCAATTTAGTAAAATTTATTAATGCAACACGTCTATTTGACGTCGGATTCCCTCTTAGGTACCGTAACTTTTTTTTATTGTTAGCAGTTTAAAGTATTTTGGTAACTAATAAAATCCCGGAAATTATTTATCTGGAATGGGTCATTGAAATTCTGTCATCCATCCGTCCGTCTGCCAGCGGGTTGTATCTTTTGATTTTAATACACAAACAGTTCGAAATTTGACAAAAAAATTAATAACATTTAAATTAAAGTTTAAGGAACCTCCCACATAAGAATCATCTGTTCGTCGATGTTTATTCATCTTAGTGTTAAATCTTTTACAATAGTACGGAACCCTTGCAAATCCTACACGCACTTGGCCGGCCTTTTTTTGCTTACGATCGGAACTGAGCATCTCAAGATTAACATCCACCATCCGGCAACTTTCAAGAGCCGGAAACTCTCGTAACTTGATGAAAAAAATGCAACAAGGGATCTTATTCATCTCATCTCAATAAAATCTCTAAACGTACCTTCTAGAGGTGTAGGAACAGCGTGTATCCCGGTGTTTTATAAGCAGTTAATAATGTTGATTACAAGACCTAATAATTTATACTTTTTATATAAATGCTTCTAAAAATTTGCAAATTTTGGGACTTTTATACTCGTAGTCCCATAACTTTAGTATCATCCGCTATTGATAAATTCGCTGAAAATTTTATCTTTATAATTTCAAATTTTTAAGAGTTGGCGCTTTTATTATAATAAAAAATGACAATCAACAAATGTATTGCAATGTTGACCACTTGTCATTGTCGTAACATTTGAAAAATAATGATCTAAAAATTATATAGGTACGTATATATTAAAAGTATATTACTACTTATGTGCTATTAAAATGTTTGATTTTTTATTACTGCCTTTCACTTTTTGGGAATAATTTCCCTTAACAATTCAAAATTTCTCCTTAAATTTATAAATACTTATAAATTTTATAATTCGATTCATCTCATACCATCTCATCTGCCAGCACTTTATCTACAACAGCTTTACAAGATCATTAAGTTCAACACCCAAAATGTCAATAATCCTATTTCCAGTTATTGCATCTATGAAATTCGTTAACACTAATAAAAAATCTTCATATTTTATATCCACGTTGAAGGCATTCGTGGTTTCTACTTTATAACTGTCTAAGAACCGTTTTATGTCATGGCTAACAGAGTCTTTAATAAAAACGCTTATTAGAGAGGTTTATTTTTCAATGTTGTTTATTGCGTTTAGGATTAGATAAGTTGCTATTTCTCAAGTTATTTAATCAATTCTTTTTCATTTTTATACAAATACTATATATATACTGAAAACTTTGAAAATTATATTTGCGCTTGAATTTGTTTTGAATCTAGTATTTTCTTGTATATGACAGCTTTATATTGACAGTGAAACATATAATAATTATGATCAAAATTTTCAGCTCAATATCATTTAATAGTACTGAAGAAGTTAATTTCAAATTATATTTAAAAAAATATACAGGTATATATGAGAGTTAAATGAAAGAAAAAGCTCTTCACCTTATCAAAAGCTCATATGAAGACGATCATGACCTTCATATTGAGTTCTAATGCAGCTGTCTAAAGTAAATGTTTGGATAGAAAACACGGCGTCGACAACCTAGAAAAACAGTCTTAAATCAATAATGATTCATGGCAGCCCACATGGTTAGATTTGATAAAAAGCTTACATAATTGCTGCCGATATGTGATGAAATTAGTGTATTGGTCCGATGTTTAGATACCGTTGTCCATTGTATTCGAAATATTTGGAGTTTTAGCGCTTACTAAGCTTTGATTACAAAGTTTTGTAAACACGAATGAATAACATCTTCTTTGGTAGTAAATTATCACATTACTAATTTCAAAATTCAACCATGGTATTGTGGTTTGATTCATAAATCATTCATAAATCAAATCATGCATAAAAGTCAGATGATTCGGTGATTCAGATTTCGTAATCTTCAGAAATATAATTCATTTCCGACAGGTTTATAAAGTTATATTATTCCTAATCTACAAGCTTAATAAATATTGAAATATCATAGAATCAATAAAAATGACTGAATTTATTCTTGATAATAAACGATGCAAAGTTGGATTTTTTGTTTTTAATCTGTTAAGTCGTTTTTTTAACTTAGACTAAATTAATGACATAGACCGTGACATTATGAATATTTATAAAAAAGTAGTAACAACATTAAATAACAATAAATAGTAGCGGCGGCAACTAATGAATTTTATCGAATACAACTTATGATTCTTGTAGGTCAGCGATTACTTATGCACGTCGACCTGTCTGATAACGTCAACTTATATTTCATTGTAAATAACGACGTCATTATGTAACTGATTGATAATATTGTTGACATGTTTATCGCTACAGATAGAGTCACATTTAATTAAGTGGTATCTACAAAAACTGTCAACTCCCCTGAATCATCTCTGGTGACACTTTATAGATGAGTCAGGCATTTATGAATTCTGGCATTGACAAAAAATGCCTATAACGTTATTTCTTAATACTTATCCGATAACTTTCATCATCAGATAGATACCGGTAGCTTTATAACGTAACACGAACCACTATCACTCACAATCTAAAAGATAATACGTTTATTTGTGATAATATGTATTAAAAAATACAAACCTTTTAATGGAGATAATACTTAATGTGTTTTCACTCAAAACATCAACAGAGATCACTGTATTATGCACTGGTCTTGTGACTGACTTCACTTTATCACAAAAAGGATCTATTTAGAAGCGATCAATAAAGGATCTCGGAGAATCGAGCGTGCGGCAACCGCAATCGATGAGGATCAACTGACAGCAGACATCGTTAGAGCATGCGCCGGCGCAGCTATAACCGTGTCGCGTTTAGACGTACGCTTCTTGAAAGACTTTTGGTTCATCTAGCTACTATCCAATTCGTCGCATTGCTTTGTTTATCCACCGTGAAACTAAATGTATTTTTAGTTGATAGGAAGGGGCAGGTAACGTATATTTTAACAAACAGAAGGGACAAGGGTTGCTTATTGTGAAATTCTATATTAACTTTAAGAACAAAAAAGAATATCCTCATCCTCAGAGGTTTCAAAATATTCTAAAGGACATTGTGTTTACGCATTTCGAACGTTCTAACTAACAAAAGGTTTTCTTTGCAATTGTTATCTTCAAAGTACCAAGTACAAATGCAGATAGGTACTTTATTCCTTGTTTATTTATTTGAGATAACAAAGAATTGCATAAAGTGTTTCACGGAAAATAATATCGGTAAAAACCCTCTACATTTTCTATTAGCTCATAATAATTACATTTTATAGGCACTGTCAGCCGAAGGCGAATCTTTATAATATATGGACTTGCATACTTGTCGAACAGATCTAAAGCTGGACTAAAATATTGGCCGATGAAAAGCTGCATTAACATAATTATGCGCTAAACTTTTATCGAAAATCAAAGATCAGTTATTAATTGATGGAACACAAAAAATAATATAAAGCAAAACAAATAATGATTATAGCCTATCAATCAAATCTCAAAGAATTATTAAGCATGTTGTTTATGTCTATAAATACATATAACTTTATATACACAACAGACTGCATTGTATTTTTTACCCTTATTTAAAAACAAAAACGGATTCCTTCTTATATTAAGTTTGGATTGTTAAGTTACACAGTAAAGATGTACATATTTCATGACTCTACACTTAACTAACAAAAAGAAAACAATTGGATGCAAGAATGATACGACAGCGTAAAGCTTGTTTACATAAAGTGTAAGTCATTTTTAATCCCCCAAAAGATACCGCTTTCATTCTTAAAGCCACAGAAACCAACTCCTAAGTACAAACGACCAGATCTATCACAATACAAAGGTTATAATAACATATTTTTAGACCTTAAATTGAATTTTGGTGAAGGTAACCGGCAGACACTGTTACGAATACAGATTAAAAATCAAACGGAATGATATTAATTAAAAGCGATACGATGAAAATGGATTGTTCTAAATTTATGGATCGTTCGTCGTTCCATTTATATCAATAACATGGAACTGTGGACCGGTGTCAATGCGCTGACCATTAAAAGGAGCACTGACGTTTCCAATTTGGACGTAAACATCAAGTGTAATGGAATAAAAATAGAGAGAGATGAAAAAATAGATTTAAGTCGATGGTTGATAGAAAAATAGGTTAGATGATAAATAAGTGGAACATCATAAGATCCAATGAAACCTAAACTACGATCAACTATTGGTTGTAAGTAATTGCATCTGATACCAAAAGATAGTGACATGTTGCTATGAACTATCAATTAACTGCGTAGGCATGATATCAGTAGAATTCTCTGTAACCGAGGTAGGAAATAAGTGGCATAGCAGATTTTTTACTCGAATTCAATAGTCCGTCTGGGAAAGTAACCAGCACATTACAGAAGATCATGTGATGTTGCGTTCCTGTCCGTGAGTAAGGTTCCAGATCGGGGTGGGTCCGTTCGTGGACAAACACCTGGCGGGTGCGCGGCCATTCGGAAACGAGAGCCGCGACCACACCCGCCCTCTCGGCACGCACTAGGGGGACCGCGGTCCTCATAGTGCGTGTCGGGTGACGGTGCAGGAGTATTGTCTGGTTTTTAGTGGCCCTGTTCAGGGCGGGGTTAGGTAGGGCCCTGTTTATTTCATCCGGCCACAGGGCTAGCTGAAATAAACAGGGAAGAGACCCACATACCTTCTTGTCAGATGGTCCCCAGTGGTTGAAGTTGTTGAAGGATGCGTAATGCATTTAAGACACAGACACAAAAAAAAAGTGCTCCACGGGATAGGGGAGGCAACGGTACGAGTGATATTATTGGTATCGCAAGTGTCTATAGGTTATGGTGGCCGATTACTATCAGGCGGGCCACAGGCTTGTATGCCACCCGTTTAGCTTAAAAAAAACTGTTTGCTTTCTCATAGTTTCTTCCTTACTATACCGAAATTAAAATAGTACCAAATATTGACATAATGGCTGATTGAGAAATTAAATCGAATTGAATAGGCTTAAATGCTTACTTAATTATGCTCCGTGGTCAAGCGAATGATATTCTAGCATCTCTAACCGCCTCATTATATGGCTTTACAAACAAACAACAAACAAGAAATAGTTTTAAATGACATTCACGCCAATGGCGTGGGTCTAGTGCATGGAATTATCTTCATGAAGCACCTAATAAATGTTGTTTCTACGCCCACGAGAACAAAGGACGATATGAACATTTACAGTAGTCTGGTAACATTAAAAACACATTTGTGTCAATTTGGACGGAATTTGGGAGGGACAAGTTACCTTATACTTTCTTATCTACAGCCTTAATCTTATTCAGATATTTTAGCGTAGTAGTTTAGCGTTTTACTCTTACATTTTTATAGTAATAGTATATTGGTTTAAATTCACCGCTGTGACTTGGTCGACTGTTTTTTTTTTAATTTTTCTTGTTATATTTTTTTACTCAAACTAGCATCAACAGGTCTTTTCAGTATCAGGACGCGACATAACTATTTTAGTAGTTTATGTTCTGATCAAATAATTTTACAGAGACTAGTAGGTAGTTATCGAGTGAGTAATTAAATATTTTTATTATCACAAATGGCTCTGTATTATTATCTCTGTGGGAAAGTAAACAAAGTTAAATATTGCAGCTGGCTGCATATGATCATCGTCTTGCACCTATCCGCACTGGCCTTGCTTGGTAAATGGTTTTGTCTCACTATTTTCTATGTTTTTCTGTTAGCCTTCTAAGAGCCGCTGTCTTTTAATTATCTTTATTTTATATCCGCTATCTCTGGAAAGCGAAGTGTGCGGGTTCGAGTCCTGTCTGGAGGGATAAGGGAGAATAACTCTTTTGAACACTCGCCGTGGTATAGTCGGTAGAATGCGCTTAATAATGCCACATCGCGGCGTAATTGTAGAGACTCGAGTTTCTTAGTTACCTCTTCATCGCCAATGATGCGGGCAGTGCGCCGCTGCAACCTATCCAAGACATCGAGTAAGTATTTAGCGGAGCCATCCCATTTTATTTTAAAAAGGTGATGATCGTTGTCATGCGCCTTTGGTAAGCGGCCTCCATATCTTATTGACGCTTGCGATACCTGGTAGCACTGGAACCTTACACACCGACAAAAACACAACACCACAAGGTAGTGTTATTTTACTGTCATCTTTTGTAAGTGTATAGATGTTATTTTTATTAATTTGTTTAAAGACTCTAGATACTAAATCAATGCTGAACAATGATTTCTAGCCAAAATCAATTTCCTTTATTGAATAATTTATGCCATGTTATTTAAAATGTTATTAATAACATTCATTATACTTAATAGTTAGGTCAATAACAAATGCGCTGCGCGTGCTATTGATATTATTATAGAAAAGCGTGAATAAATGTTATGTGTGTACACGTGACATTAGCCAAGGGATGGATTTTAAAGAAGCGAATCAACAAATAAATTAAGCAGTCATTTTAAAGAAAACAAAATCTTTGTTAAACAGTTAAATTGTAAAGTAATTCTAATCTCGTTTTGTATTGAGATTTAAGAGGCTAAGCGACCTATGAAATTTCCCGTTAAGATTGTAGCGACCTAACCTACACCTTACAGAAATAAGGACCTGCCAGTCTACCAGTTAGTAAGGGGAATGAGAATTGCATTCAGCCTCCCTAGCATAAGCACCGCGATATGATATATAAACCGTTTTTATCACGCTCAACTGTTAAATTACTACGGAGTTTGACATTAAGACAGGATAAAAAAGGTGATTTTGGTGCCGATTCTGGCGTGATTCTCTAAACTTAAAACTAAATTTAACATCAGTCTCTCCTTTTCATTCTGTATAGAGAATGACAAGGATATACTGCTGTCAAATTTAAGTTTAGGTTTAGAGAATCATGCTATAATCGACACCATTAAGTACTTAAATTAAGGTGTTCATGCTACGGGGGCTGGTATCGTAAGTGTCTATACCACCTCTCCGCTACGGCGGGCGCTTACTATGAAGCGAGCCAAGCGCCTGCTTGTCATAACAATAATTGAGCGGAGTAAGGGATTTGAAATATGTTTGTTTTTTGTATTCCTTGCTTAAAATAAATATACCGGAATATTTGGCTAGTAAGTTAAAATGGAGGACTCGTGGTAGTAATTTGAGGGACACTGGCCTGCGCCTGTCTCTGCCTTTATTTAGAAATGCTGTTGCTAGGAAACGTTTTGTATTTGCCGCTTCGAAACTATGGAATGACTTGCCTCCTCCTTTGCGGCAAAGTCTTATAATATCCGAAAGCAGTTTTAAGCAAAGGTGTAAACGGTGGTTCCTTGAACAACAACACGAGGCGGCAAGTACAAAATATGGTGCTGTTTAATTGTTGTAGTAATTAAAACTAAATTATTGTCTCGACTTGCTTATATTATCCTTATTAATGTGTTTTTTAGAATATAATAATTGTGAGGTGGTGGCAGAATACTAGCGACAAGTCAAAACTTGACTGTCACATGCTGAGCCACACATACCTTTTTGTTTCAATTATTTACTGTCATTCTATTTGTGTATTGTACCAATTGTATGTTGAAACAAATAAATAATTTATTATTATTATTATTATTAATTGCTTTTTCCTCCAAAAAACCTTCATACATAAGACAATCCAAGTAATCTTCATATAAAGCTTAAGGACCCCTTGCACAAATATTCTTAATTAAAATAAAGGCTTCACTTAATCTTGTTTGACAAATTATTCTATCTGATTATTTGATGAGGTTTAGCAATGATCCCCTTTCAATTTGATTTAAAAACTTTGGTGCAATTGGGCCCAAGACTAATGATAATAATGACTGAGAACATCGCGACCGATGTATCTCGTCTCTAACACCTCTGCCTCCGGTCTTTACTTAGCCCAGTGACTCAGAGAGCTGACCGACCCTTTTCAAGGAGGAAGCAACAGACGACCTATATAGTAGCGAGTCGGATGACGTAGCCGCGTCGTCGCGTCGCCGTCACGTCACGCGACGAGGAAAACACGAGTCATGAATAACGTAGTGACATGCAATTGCATGCCAAAGACATAAAACGACAGATAAGACATTGGAAAAGTTTTGGTCTGTTTTTGACGATCAATCTAAGAAGATCATTGACCAGATCCATGATGGATCTATGGAGGTTTTATTTTCTCATTAGATCCTATTGCAAGCTATGGATCTGGATGATGATTTTCCCACTTAGATAAATGATGATGACAAAATCTTACTGCTACTGCATTCTTACAGTAATTTATTTTGATTGTGAAAAATTTCTGAGTTGTTGGCAGTTGAGAGTTGTGGCGGTGACAACTATACGGCCCACTTAAAATAAACTGAGCTATACTTGACACTCTATAGCAATAGTTGGCGCTACTGGCGCTGCACATAAAAGTATGAAAGCCTAGATCGCGCTAAATAAATTCGGAGGCTAACATACCATATATACAATGCCCGATCTACAACAGGCTCGGTAGAGTATCTTTCCCTTTGGTCTTCCTATAGCGTGAACTTTCTCTTTCTCTATTTACTATACTTAATTAATTTATACTTAGTTTCCTAAATAAACAATTGTTTTGATCAGCGCCTTAGATGAAACAAAAATTCCACTTTTTCACACTTACTAGAGCAAAGCGTATCTAGCAATTTAAGGCTTTGCTTCAGGCTGCATTTTAAAGCGAACCAATCGATATGTGTTTGCAATAAACATACATACACTGCCGTTTCACAGTAAGCTCTAAAGAAATGACGGTGCACAATAACACCAATGATTACTGTTCCACAAGTAGACGACCAGTTAGTTGACACACTGTAGCCTCATATTACGAAATACTTACTCTAAGGATTTTCACGATCAGTGCATATTAAGTGAAGAGACGTTGTGCTATAAAGGTCTAACGAAACCGGTGTTTTAGGTAGTTTATAATTTACATGGTTTTGTAGCTGAACGGTGTCAAATTTCGGCGATCTGTCAGATCAGTACCGTTAGCACGAATCAATATCGAATTCGAATAGTTTGCGAGTCCGAAATGTCATTGTCTAATTTTGTATGGAAACTTGAACAGCAGCACCATAACGGACGTAACGAGAACTAAAAATCAGTACACATTTGACAATGACATTTCGTACTCGCAAACGTTACGAATTCGATTTTGGTTCGTGCTAAGGGTACTGAAGACTGTATCTGTCAATCGTCACAGAAACATAGTTGCAACTTTAAGTATCAAATGTGTAAATTTAGAGTCGCTTTATTAACAGAAATTATAATGAAAAAAGATAATCAGTTACCTATTTCGCTTGTGAATTTTATATCAAGCGAGACGAAGTGAAAAATTCTGTTAAATCCGACAGTTTAGGTCTGTCCAGCTAGACCTATGATTACCTGTACTAATATTTCTCACACATTTTGGTGAACCATTGATGCTCTACCAGTCCCGCAATGAATATAAGTTTATAAGCTTTCTTGTCAGCATCATTATGATTAATTAATAGTGTTGCTAAACAGTTTTTGAGTTTCCAAAATGTTGGCAGTGCACTTACTTTGCTTTAATGGAATTAATGACATTTGTCCCAGTTTACAGCCAAACATTAAATATTACATATTTTTCAAAGATATACTGTTTACTTAAGATACAAAACAGGTTCATCAACAATGCGAATAAAACTTGAACATTTAAAGTTGAACTGCTTGTAAAACATCAACCCGGATGTTCAGATAAAGATCACGGTTAAAGATGCATTCTGACTTGTAACAACAAATTTTATCATCACATTTGGCAAATTTCAACAGATATCGAGATAGCCTTCAGCAAATAAATACCAGTACCAGACATAACATAAGCAAAGAGATAAGTAAATAAATCTTAAAGCGCTTAAGATAAAGTTTAAGTTCGGTAAACTGATCGAATCGAATGTTATGTAAACGTGAAAGGATTTTCAACAATAGCAAATGACAGTCGTGTCTGCTGCACATCGCATTCTCAACGAATGATGTGTGGTCATTGCGTGAACAGAAAATATATGGGAAAGAGGTATCTGGTATACATACATAAAATCACGACATAACTGGTGCGCCTAGCAAAGAGGCTGTGAGGTGACGACTAGGTTGTTGTGGTCGATTCCCAATAAGGAACCCATACCGTCACTGCTGGTAAGGCCCTTCTTGCCAACAGTGACGGTATGGGTTCCACCACACCCCAGAGTTTTAGTAGGCCCGCGGGAGAGAGTTAGCGGGAGGGATTTTTGACGAAAAAAAAGTGTAGAGATTTTACTATGACAAATATGAACTAAGATACAGCAAATTTATGCTTAGCTTTCTTCGTCAAATGCATAACTTGGAATATTTACAGCAAAATAACGAGAAAAATTTGCATTATTCGAAGAAAGCTCATAGAAACTTTAATAAAGTATTTAATTAGAGCTTTCAAACAAATAAAAAACAAAGTCTCTAGCATGAAAATTGACCGACTTATGATCAAAATAAGATCGGTACCTGCTATTTTCTACGAAAAAAATAATTTTAAAGGAGCTATTAACGATACCCCGCACAATGGGCTAGACGTTGAAAAAAAATCATCCTCAGGTTACATGCACGAAAGCTGCCCCAATTTTTTTTAAAATTTTATTCTAATATTTTGTCGGCGTGATAGATATACATATCTCCACATAATTACGGCACTATAGTGATAACAGTCTCCAAGCAATACCGGGGATGAACAGACAGATGGACATGACGAAACTATAAGGGTTCCTTGTCAGGACTACGGAACCCTAAAAAGGCTAATGACGAGGCTGCTCTACAACAGACTTCAAAGTAGATTTGTTTGTCTGTCTGTCTTTTAGAGGCTATATTTCAGCGTCTTAAATGCTTCATTTTGGTTTGTTTGGATTTACAATTCAAGGAAAACTTTAGATACATATAATATATTATTAAATTATCTTTCCTATAGTCACGTTACTACAATGGTATTAGAATAGAATTAAATTCGACAAGACCACGGTAGACCCATAAACATGTTACGCGGAATTAGGCAGCTTTCTATAAGTTTAAAGCATTTACAAAATCGGTTAAGTAATTTCAGAGATACGAGTAATAGCCTGCATTCAGACAAACTTTACGTCTGTATATTAAGTCGGTATAGATTTATTAAAAATCCTCGAATTATTCAAGTAAAATATGTTCAAGCTGTGAAAGATATTTATAAAATTGACAGATTCCATTCTTATCTCAGTTAACGACAAAAACTCTTTTCATAATAAAATCTTCCTGTTTATTATTGGATTAAGTAGTTAAACGGCAGGTGGCGTGTAAGACTCATTAATTACAGCAAAATAGTCTTTACTTGAACGCGTGCGTTACAAAATTTCGGGTCATAGGTCAATTGACTAGAACCGTGGTTCCGAATGCACGTAAAATTATGGTGGTGTCAGCATTTTAAATGCAATTTTAATGTAAAATGTATGGAAGAAACGGATATAAGTAAGGAAAGCATTGTCCCGATTTTATAAGTTGAGGTGCAATACATTGTTTCAATAAAACCTTGTTCAACGCTTGAACATAGAACATAACAACAAAAAACAAAATAATGTCATTTGAACACTTAAATTTTGAAGCAAAGCAAGCAAAATTTAATATCTTTCATTCAAACCTCTAAACAAACAGTGTAAATATATATGGAACCTAAATGTCCTATTGTCACGATGCGAGATGCTAATGACAATGGACTGTTGCGAAGAACCCGTCGGTTGCCATTATAAAGAAACCGCAGACCCAACCACAGGTATTAAGCACCAAACACAAAACCAACAATCCGAATAGCATATTGTGGCCCGTGCAGTAATTTTCAAGGCCACACACAACATTTGACTTGGACGAAATTTAAAATTACATAATAATTAATAGTCTTTAAACAAAATGAATTTCCAATATGTAAGTACGCGCAGAAACTTGGGAAAAGGCTACTTACACATTGCGTATTTTAGAATGTGTTCGTTATTGTCAAGAAAACGTTTGTTTTTTTTAGTCCCCTATAAAGCACCATAAATACTGAAAATGGGATATGGTTTTTTATAAAAATCTCAACACTTCTCAAATTTTTATTATATTTAATGCACCGGTTCGAGTGAAACCGGGCGGGACACTAGTACCTTTTTATAAAAACATTTGCAATGGCTTACTACACGTAGCGTAGAATTTTTAATTTTTCATTCCTTTTTCTTGGAGTTACGAGTATTATTAATCTACAATCAATAAAGAAGGTACCTACACCGCAACAAAAGAACGATATAGTTTAATTGTGTTTTTTTTAACATTCACGTGTATAATGATACCCGTCATTAATATTCTAATGTTTGTATCTATTACCAATGAAAAACCATATAATTTTCTATAACTACGGTTAATAACATGAGGTTATTAAGCAAAAAGATTGCATTCGAGTTTCTTTCAATGTAAAATATTTCTAAAACCGCTAAAGCTTTTAAAAAACCTTGGCAATTTTAGAAAATGTTTCAAGAACCCTTCGAACTTCGGCTTAAATAAGTTTCTTTGGAAAATTCCTACAGTTAAAGAGTGCTTTAAAAACACCCGCTGATTAAAAGGATAAAACTATCGCAAGCAACTTTCGAGAATTGGTGAGCAAATAAAAATTTTGATTTTTTGTTGACAGCCGTACAAACTGCAAGAAACCTAAAGGTCGCCAATAAAAACGCACGACCTCAAATAAATTGAACGTTTATTACTTTAATTGTGCAAACGAAAGTCCAATTGTGTTCCACTTGACCTTTAGATTTGATAAGCATCAAAGTTACGTACATAAGTACGAACCGTTTGTGGCATGAAATGTGTTTATCTGTGTCACAGTTGAAAGGATAACAATATATCCTTTTGCGTGTATAAAATGTGACGGACGAAAAGGAGACTAAAATGAAGGAGGTTGGCGTCTCGGCGGCGCGCGGCGCGGCGGCGCGGCGGCGCGGTGCCTGCGCAAGTGCATGGACTTTTTGCGCCATCTCTGTCTCTCCAGAGATGTCCACTTAACAATAATTACATAGGTACTTATCGATATTTCATGACATGGAGTTTAAATGGATCCATATTTCATACCAAACACTGATCAGTATTCCTTATAAGGCACAAGATCACCGAATTTAGATATCTTAATAAATTACATATCAATAAATTAACCAAGTATTTTAAGTAATTGATCGCCATTTTAATGTCGAGTTTTTTTTGTAACTATGCAACTATTTGCATTCATTTTTTTTGAGAATAGCAAATATGTAGAAACTTTTTGTAATATCGGCGCTTTTGACTACACTGGTTAGGTCGGAATGTTTTATTTTGTGTGACCTCATGATATATGGCTCCGGAATCACACTAATATTATAAAGGCGAAAGTTTGTGAGTGTGTATGTTTGTTTCTTCTTCAAGTCTAAACGGCAGGAGCGATTTTTAAATAAAATTTGGAAAATATCCCTAATAAACCTCAGCTAACACCGCGGGGCACAGCTAGTAAATAATAAGGAGTATTAGTTTTTTACTATACGAGTACTGTGCAATATTACGCTTGTAACTTACTAGCAGAAGTTACACACATCAAAATAAAATATCGATAGCTTTATCGATATACAGCATTCAACGAATCTCTTATTGTCACGTGTTCGATAGCTTGCAGTGCGCAAGCGCAACTAAGAGCTTGTCCAAATGAGGCGCCTCCCGTGCGTTTTAAATCGCATTTTTATGTTCATTAATTAATGTTCTCAATGGATTGTTCTTACTCAGCCTTATGATCGCGCAATGTAGTACAAAACGCGTGTGAATCTCGTCATCAGGCAAAGCTGAGGGCAGGTTCGGTGTATCGTGCGTGCATTGTAGTCGTTTTGTACAGCGCATAGGTGCGCTGGCGCCTCGCTTTTTATAGAATTGCATGAGCATCCCATGTGTGGTCGTATTTTTATTTTTTCTTATTATAATAACTTTAATATCAAGAAAAAGATACGTATGTAGATGTTCACTAGAACGCACTTAAATGGGTTGAGAACTTGAGAAGCGTACCTATATATGAATTGTATTATTGTTTTTAGGTTATTATCTGCAATGATCATCCAAGTAAATCCAGAGATAAATAAAGAATGTGCCAGTAAATTTTTTTACGTTCTACCTTGATTTAGAAGCTATTGGTGTAATGTAATAGAATTTCTGTTATTTACGGTATTGATACCATGTACCTTATTTTTAGCGAGTTTCCGATATTTCAGCACTGTTGCAAGCGTCATGATCACGGAGTTACTCCATAATCATAGCACTTGCAACAGTGGTTACCTACCTACCACATGGTAACAATCCCGTAAATATCATAAATTAATATAATGTTAGTGACCTTGAAAGTTTGAAACAACATATTGGTGCAATGGGCTGGCAATCTAGCACTATTGTTCCCCAAGAAGTTCTGTAACGTAAACAATGAAAAACTGGTGTCACAAAGGTATTGGACTAGCATACATTACCAGTTTCTCATTATTTACGTTACAGAACTTCTCCACCTAAAATATTTTTCGGAACTGCTCTAAATAAATATTGTCGCATTCTATGTTTTCTATGTTGAATAATGGATGCATCCATTTAAAAAGGTAAGGCACTTGCCTCACCAGATCGGTGCGGGCTTGTTTCGTTTTCATTTCTGTATCGAATTTGTACAGATTCTTTACTGAGTGCATACAACCACTCTGTACTCTGTTCCGAGTGAGAACCATTCGACTCGACTCGCTCGACCGACGTGACGGCACTATAACAAATGGCAAACACCGTACTAAACAAAACGAAACGATACCGCACCTAAACCGAGCCAGTCAAGAAGTGGTTTTCGGTAGAGAATCTGTACAGATACGACACAGAAACGAAACGAAACGATCCGATGAGGAAGGCGCCTAAAGTAGTGAAAGATCTATCTAAAACAAAGATCCCATAAAAACAGAAACTCTGTGTCAGCAGACTATAATCTACATAAATTAAAGAGCACATATATATAGCTGAGAGTAAAACCGCAAGATTCCTGACTTCAGTAAAACTTGATTTGTTCAGGTCTAAACAGCATTCGTGGCTCGCCGCAAACACCTACTCACTATTTCTGTACCAACATATACAACCTTATTTCCTATATCGATAAACTGCAGATGATTTAACGGTATAGTAGCAACATATTTTTTATATTATCAGCATAAGGTATTTTATTATTATATTCGCCCGGATTGCGAAGGGTGCGGGTTCGAGTCCCGTCCGCTGCCTGGTCCGCGGTGATTTTTTTCTAGTAAACTTTTCTTTAGATTTAAACATCTAGCAGTTAAATGCTTAAAAATTAATAAAAACATAAAGGAATTATATGTTTAACTTCAAAACCACCTTCTGCCGGAACGGGTTTCACGGGATCGAGAGACTACGTAGGTAGTCTTTTCTTTTCATTGTGTTGAAACACAGGTTGAAATCAAAAGAATGGAAGGGGTACCTAAAGACGCTCAATCTCTCAACGTAGTATATTTGAAAGGGCCAGGACAATATCAGCCCATTGTCTTAATCCACTTCTTTATGCATGATGATGGCAAATATATGGCTGATTGTGAGTAGTCACCATTCCCTTATAGATATAATATACGCTTGTGATAACAGAATGTTGTATTCTCTACTCCATGAAGATATTTTTTTAATTTAGAGACTTTACGGCAGTCTCGTTATACCTTTGATTTGTTCTTACACCAGAAGGAGTGGTAACTATCTCTATGGTTACATCAACTTAAGAAATTAATCGCATCATGTCACAGACAAGTTTGGCTACATCCGATGTAGGATCTGCCAAAGTAATTTGAAAAATCTCCTAAATTAAGTCTTCAGATCTAAATATTTTATTAATATTTGTATCTCCCTTTGGATTTCGACTCATTTCGTCTCTAGAAATCTTATTTTTCGACAAAAACCCAACACCGCCAAAAGGTATTCTCGAGGGCAATGTTACTCCTCCAGCCAGATGGGTGCTCCAAATGAAGCGGGAAACCCGTTATGCCCTACCTGTTTTTTCCCTTCCTTCTTTTTTGATAGGCTAGGCTTTAATGACGGAGCAGTCAAGCAAAAATTGGAGTCTTACGGATATGAAAGATTTTCGAGATAGCACAAAGTTTCTAGTAGGTACTACTAGCTCTTGCGTTATTGCCACGAAAAGGTACTTACAGGTAAAGCATTCTTTGTTGTTGTTCTAGCATGGACACACACTTGTAATACCCCTCAGGTTCGAGTGGTCTAGAGGCTCCAGACGGAGAGGAGACTTCCCCGTGGGGAGATGCCATCCACCTGGAATACCTCTAGAGGCACTCGCCACTTCTCGGCTTGAGGTCCCCTTTGGATCTCGCCGTCCCCAAACCCGGTGACGCTGTAAAGGTCATCTGCGACCAACAGCATACACACTCGAAAAAAAAACATATGTAACAAGAGCCTCAATAAATGACAATACTAACTTGAATATCGAACTCAGCTGCGGAGATTATTGCAGTTAGAAAGAAGTCTTAAGTTAAAAAAATGACAAACGTATGATCGACATAATGAAAAGCGGCTACCATAGTTATAGATAATATAAATCAAAGCAAAAAGTTTGTGCTTTTGTTCGCTAAGTAGAACGAAGAACACGAGAAAGCAACAGCAAACATGATATGTATAGTGTTTTTTTTTCTAACACCTTTCACAAGTAACGCTGTTTCATCGCGGCATAATCTTCAAACTCGAGCCCTGGAACACAACACTCGAGACACGGCGCTAGCACAAAACAGTGAGTACAGAAGGTAATCTCATGTATGTACTTCGCTTTGGATATCTACGCTCAGCGGTCGAGCTGAATTGTCAACATTCGCTTCATCGTCATCATCATCAGCCTATTAATGTCCCCACGGCTGGGGCACAGGTCCCTATGGATGGAATAGTGAGATTAGGCCATGACCCACCACGCAGGCCCAGTGCGGGAGCTAACGACTGCAGATGCAGCCGGAACCAACGGCTCAACGTGCCTTCCGAAGCACGGAGGAACTCGACATAGAAGATGACATGACTGACCACTGCGAAAGTTGCTTTACTTCAACGATCGCAGCCGAATGCGCTAACCACCCGCGCCAACGTGCTCCTCAACATTGGCTTATGCACAAAAAACTATCGCGGTAGTGGCACTTCTATCTAATTGCATGATTTATTGTCGAGAATGAAACAGAAAGAACGGAAATATAAACCTAATTGGTTATATTAACATTTATAACTAATATATTTCAGTTTTTATGTTATTGTTAAATTTATATAGATAGAAGTTTAACAATAAATAATAAAATATTAATATATTTAATTACAAAATAAAAAACAAAAATCCACCGTAGAATGTAAACAACCGTCTACTGAACAAATATAATTATGTTATAATTGTTATGCTCCATTTTTGCACAAAAAAGTTCACAGATGCGTATCTCAATCGGGTGGAGTTCGCGCTCGCTGTGGTCTCAATTGGTCCCAGATATCGTGTCTGTGAGCGGTGTTTATATGTGCATTGCTCGAGCGCACTTTGTATGTAGATAACCTTCTGTATTGTCTACTTTGTGGTGTTCGTGTGTCAATAAGCCAACTGACTGCAGTTACGAAACCATACCATCACCGTCATATAAGTAAAAAAACAAAACCACAAGGCTTAATAACTTGGCATTCCTAACGTAACTACATTGTACAATCTTTACTTTAGAAATCCCATAATATATCTGCTTCGTTTAGGTAAGTTGTACTACTCAATCAAACTAAATTCAGTCAATTAGTCTATATTAGTTTAAGTAACTGCTAAAAATAGACTGCAAAAAGTTTCATTTTTTCAGGAATTTGATTCGGTCTGCCTAAAAAAATATTATTACTAACGTAATAGAACAAAATAACAACTCTTTTTTTAATTCTGTTTTTCTTTTAATGTAGAGTCCATTGAATCGATTTGACAAAGGTAACCCTACCATAGGTACATAATTAAAAACTATTCTTCTGTTCCAAATTTATCATTGAAAACTTCTTAAGATTAGTTCGTTATTTTTTAAATGTAAATAACAAACCACTCACCACAAAAATATCTTTTTCGCATAGCCTACCCCAGATACATTAATTAAAAGACTTAATCGCGTTCATCATCAGCCAATTAATGTCTCCACTGCTGGGGTACAGGCCTTCCCTATGGATGGAATAGGGAGACTGGGCCATTACCCACCACGCGGGCCCAGTGCGGATTGGTGGGTGCTAACAACTGCAGATGCAGCCGGGACCAACGGCTTAACGTGCCTTCCGAAGCACGGAGGAGCTCGAAATAGTAATTTGTGGTCACCCATCCAATGACCGACCACTGCGAAAGTTGCTTAAGTTCAACGATCGCAGCCGAACGCGCTAACCACTTGCGCCATCGAGCTCCTCGATAATAAATAATCGCGTTACGCTCACCAAAATCCATAATTTTCGTGAGAGTTAGCACAATAAGTCTTCCATTCAATGTTCCCATTCCTAGTTTAGTAGGATTTTGGAATATCACTGGCAATTTGAACGCTCCACAAATTACACCTTAACGGGTTTATCACATGCGTGTATATCTCATTAAGTCGAATCGTAAAATAACGTAACTTAATAACTGCTTACAATATGTAAGTATTACCCATGAAGTTAAAGTGAAATAAAAAAATTATGCCTACCTAGCGTAGGTAATGTCGATGGCAAAAACTTTGTAATTATTAATGAAAACTTTAGTTATATTCTGATGACCAAAATGTTGATATTTTACAACACTGAGGAAATGAAAAAATTAAAAATTCTTTATTCCAAATATTTTTCGTTTGTACAAAATTAGAACTGCTCTTATATAAGGTTACCCTTGTGTTATGAGGGGCAGACTCATCCTTACTATATAAATATAGAACCAATTATGTATTGTTCAGGTGTGTGTGTATGTATGTGTGTTTGATGATATTTTACAATTAATTACAAGAGACAATATTTTATAATAATTCATATGATAGCTCATTTTATCTAGTTTCAAAATATCTGTATAGGATCTAAGATACTATAATAGCCGATGGAACAAAACATTTTATAATTTTATTTGCTTTTCTGTCCAATAACTGGCTGTATACCCACCCTATCTTCCTTAATTCTAGAAGCCACTGCAATCATGTAACAATAACAAACCGAGCCGAAAAGCGGAGCTGAACAGAAGGAAATTTTTAAAAACATTCTGTTCTCGACTGCTCACGCTCTTTTTGTACGTAGTTACTTCCCAATTTAAAAAATATATAATATTAAAATGCAAAACATACTTACAGTTATTACAATCTCAGATTTAGTTCTATATTCTGAGGTAATAATCTTATAATACATACAATCATGACCCTCATGAACCCCTCCCCCACCCCTGGATCCGCCCTTGAATACATATCTGTTCTTTATCAAAAAACCTAAACCGAAAAACGAATTGGCGGCTTGGGGGACTTATAACTGTTTTGATATGAAATAAACATTTTTTTACTATTGCGTGGTACTATTGCAACAAGATATTGCCATTAGAAAAATATGTACGCACCCGTTGATAGAGATTGATTGGCTTATAAAAAACGTAATTGCCAGCGCGCCGCGCCGCGCCGGCAGTCGGCTCGTGCACGCATACCGATGGAAATGAGGTGTACAACGCTTGCGTAATGCTTAATGGGAAATGGGATCCTTAGGTTTTATAAAGGAACTTTAGTAGATTACAGCAACGATTATAAAGAACGAATGTTATTGAAGGCGCATGATTTTGCAGTTGATGAACTTTTTAGTTGCTCGCTTGCTGTAGCTAACTACAAAAAAGATTTTTTCCTCTTTCTTTCGTCGCTACTAGCGCTTTCGGTCTGCAAGCTTTTAATGGGAGTAAATAATCTTCTGCAATGACCCTTCCGTCGGAGGAGGATCAAGCGTAGACGACATAAAACAGCCACAGACGAATTGATGCAGTCGAGCATAAAAATCTAGACTATGATTAAATCAGTGACACTGGTGAACGATGAACACGATTTTTTTTACACGAATCTTTCGAAAGGTTTTTTGAACCAGTCTTTTATTAGCAATCTTCATGAAGAAAACTTTGCCCTAAAACAACTAGAAGGCACTTACCGGCAAAAGGCACTTCGCAGACGTACTCCTCGACGCAGTTGTCAGTGTTGCCGCTGCGGTCAGTGGCACCGCTGGCGACTGACGCGGCGGATGCGGCGCGGAGCAAACTCACTTCAGTCTCCGTGTAGCTGTCGCGGAGAGCGGACCTCCTCTTGTACTCCTGCACAAAACATTAGCATCAGCCTATTAATGTCCCTACTGCTGGGGCACACTACCTCCCTATGGATCATCGAGTAGCGAGTTCTTGTCTGGAGAAATGCCCCCCCTCTCCCCCTCCCTCTCGCCAAACGACTCTTGTAAGCTAAAAGTAAATGAGGTAGGTGCTGTCATAGTACACGAGCCCACGCTTCGTCTCGCTTCCATTTTCAAATAACTCTTGGGTATTGGGGTAACGATTGTAACTACAACCAGGACTAACGGCTTAAAATGCCTACTGAATCTCGGAGGAGCTCGCTCGATAACATAAATTGTTTGGTCATCCTCCTTAAGACCGGCCATTGCAAAATTTGTTCAACTGTCAGGATCGATGACCAAACGGGCTTACCACTTACGCCCTCGAACTCCCCACTTGTGCCACCGAGCTCCCCAATTGTGCCAACGAGCTCCCCAATTGTGGCAACGAGCTCCCCACTTGTGCCAAAGAGCTCCCCACTTGTGCCAAAGAGCTCCCCACTTGTGCCAAAGAGCTCCCCACTTGTGCCAACGACCTCCTCCTATATTGAACTCCTAGGTAATTCTCTCCCCCAATCCTGAGAGGCCTTCAGTCGCTCAGTCTCAATCCGATATGGGTGCATATCAGAGTGCACCTGTCCTAGCGCACTGTGCAGTAGTATGTACTAATAAGGCAGTGCTGCATCATCCCCTTCTCAGGGGATGATCGCATCAGTTGAAGCCCGTAAAGCCTTCATGTCCATAGGCGTCGGGTGTGTTTTAGTTAGTAAGAGTCTGACATAACCCTGCAGCCGGCTGCAGAGTATCAGTGAGGATATAACACCCGCCTGGCATCAAACAAAAAGGAAGTGATTCTACCAAGACGTTACATGTAGTTTAATGTATGTTCAATTACAGAGATATACTATATGTATAGTTCACTAAGCCAAGGTGCCAAGTAATTAGCAAAGGGTGCCCAAAGATCAAATTCGTGAAACTTTCTAGCTGAAAAAAAAATACGTGAATGAATGCAAAAGGGTACCGAAACACATCGCAAGGAAGAGCAAAATGGACTCACTGTTTCCTGATCAATAAATCCAATCTGTGCTATGAGCATACTCCTACTAACCTTCAGTCAAAACACAGACATAGATAGAAATTTAAATAACGCAAATGTATGTACTTCGAGTACCAAAAGGGAGATCAATAATCATCCTTTTACACTAATTTATTTCTTCGCGTCACCGTTCTCAAAATCGTACGTCAATCCTAATGTTTAAAAATTATCTTTGTCACATTAAGCTGTACAAACAATATAATTGAAATAATTGTCCGGGGCCTATGATTTTTCACTAATGGTTACCACTTTGCAGCTTCATAATTTATCGTTTTATTTTTAATATAATTTCATTACTACATTTCATATGTTTTCTACTTTTTAGATGCAGTAGTTTCGGTGATGGCGAAAGGGACAGGTCAATTTTTATATGCATATTTTCAAATATTTTCTCGAATAATTTTCAAACTTTTTATATTATACTTGTAAAAAAATATGTTTGAAACCATTGAGCCCTTTCATTTGATTAATAATACAGTATGGTTACCTAAATTTTAATTTTCTTATTCACCCCCTTAATATAAACCGCATTGTCAGAATTTATTTATTCACTAATTATAACACTCGCCGTGTGTAGGTCACAGTAGACACCAAGCAAATAGACAATGACATACAGACAGACTGACAACCGAGCGATCCTATAAGGGTTCCGTTTTTGCCAATTGATGTACGGAACCCTACAAATAATATTTTGATTAAGTTGTTTAATCAGACCCAGTTCCAATGTTTGTAGATAGTCACACAAATAATAATAATAGTCCAGTCAACAAGTTCAAAAACGTGAAAAATAGAGATAAAGCTCCTAAAAATATAAGCAATAGCTCATTGGATTCGGAACGACCTCTAGAAAAATGAGTTTTGAGGATTTTACTGCACGTAAAAAATTGCAATTGTTATTAACAAAATAAGATGAAAAAAAAGAGGTATTAACGTTTTTGTTAATAACTCATAAACTATTAATATTTACGATATTTGGAAAAAAAGTTCTTAAAGAGAAGGAAATTTCCGAAAAAAAAGTCCCAGCTCCCGGAACTCTACCTCTATTATTTATAATTTTAATTTAACGCTGAAAATAGGGCTCCGCCAGCCATTACGGCATGGGCGCACTGCCGTTAAAGACAGTTTCTTACATAAAATTATTTTTTTATAGTAACAAATATGAATTTAAAAATTTAAATTAATTATGGTGTCATCCAGATACTTGAAAGAATATATTCCCGTTGAAAAAAAATTTTTAAATTAATTTTTCAAAAAGTTATGCAATTGTTAATTGACGAATTTTTTTCCTATCTCCGTTTTCATAAATGACGACATAAAAATTTAAATAATAAACCTATAAATTTTTAACTCTGTGGAGCTCTTCTTATATATATACTTAACAAGATCCCGCGATAAAAGTTTATTAAAGTTAATTATTTTGTTTATAACAATTTTTTAAACTTAACAAAAAATGAAAAGTCTAAGAAATGTTATTAAAAAAATTTTTTTAAACAAATGTTATATTATTGCTGCTTTCTTATCCAACAATGGCATTAGGTAACATCGGAAAAAAATTTTTTACATCATTTGTTAAGAAATTGTTTATAAACAAATAGACAAGTTTAATATTTAAAGAATTTTTTTTTTACCATTATGTTGTCTTGGCAAAATAATGATTTTATAAAAAAAAATTTTTCTTAAATAAATTTTTTTATTGTTTATAATCGTTTTTTTTATATTTCGATTGTTTAAATAATTAGTTAAGGAATGATTTTCTCTTTAAAAATCATAATTGGCATTTCTTCATAGGTAAATAGAATTTTTTTTTTTTTATCAATAATTTCATTGTTTGTTAACTTAACAATTTGTTATAAACAAATTCTAACTACCGTTATATTTTTTTTCTAGAGCTAAAAAAAATAACAAAAACAGCCATATATATCAAAATACTAAAAAAAATTTTTTTCTATTTTTTATAACGCTTTTGAATATTACACGATACCAAAGTTGCACCGGACACTTGATTTGTCAAGTAAAAAATTAATATAACTTATAAACTATTCGAGATACGATAATGGACATTCAGGTCGTTTTTATAAAGCATTAATTAATCTTCAAAATAAGCTAAATATAAACAATTTCTTAACAAATGATGTAAAAATTTTTTTTCTTATGTTACTTAATGCCATTGTTGGATAAGAAAGCAGCAATAATATAACATTTGTTTAAAAAAATTTTTTTAATAACATTTCTTAGACTTTTCATTTTTTGTTAACTTTAAAAAATTGTTATAAACAAAATAATTAACTTTAATAAACTTTTATCGCGGGATCTTGTTAAGTATATATATAAGAAGAGCTCCACAGAGCCAAAAATTTATAGGTTTATTATTTAAATTTTTATGTCGTCATTTATGAAAACGGAGATAGGAAAAAAATTCGTTAATTAACAATTGCATAACTTTTTGAAAAATTAATTTAAAAATTTTTTTCCAACGGGAATATATTCTTTCAAGTATCTGGATGACACCATAATTAATTTAAATTTTTAAATTCATATTTGTTACTATAAAAAAATAATTTTATGTAAGAAACTGTCTTTAACGGCAGTGCGCCCATGCCGTAATGGCTGCGCGGAGCCCTATTTTCAGCGTTAAATTAAAATTATAAATAATAGAGGTAGAGTTCCGGGAGCTGGGACTTTTTTTTCGGAAATTTCCTCCTCTTTAAGGACCTTTTTTCCAAATATCGTAAATATTAATAGTTTATGAGTTATTAACAAAAACGTAAATACCTCTTTTTTTTCATCTTATTTTGTTAATAACAATTGCAATTTTTTACGTGCAGTAAAATCCTCAAAACTCATTTTTCTAGAGGTCATTCCGAATCCAATGAGCTATTGCTCATATTTTTAGGAGCTTTATCTCTATTTTTCACGTTTTTGAACTTGTTGACTGGACTATAAATAATTAGCATTACACTCCAGAGGTACAGAGAATCTGGTAATAAAAAATAGGTAATATCAAATATAGTAATTATTATATTCCATCATTATACATGACATGAAAAGGTTTTGAAACCCTGCTTCATTCAACTTCTTTTTTTAAATGTTATCTGGAATGAACTATAGTCACTTCTTAATTCGTGAATGATCGTCCTACGCGCGCCACGTATTTACGAGTATGATATAACTAGTATCGTAAAAAATCGAATTGTATCACCGCATCGCTTTTTTCATCGAGTTATACAATTCCCGAGATTTCCGCGCATCTAGAGGCAGCGGGAAATCAGACTGGTAAAGTGCTTCCTTGATTAATATTACGAACACATACCTACTACAGTTCGCGTTAGCTATCGAAGATTTTTAATATTTCAACGAACCATATACCTACTTGGTCCTTCTTTAACTTCATACTCATCAACTACTTTTTTTTCCTCGTGAATATCCAAAATCGGATACGGTCGATTTTCATACAATTTGAAGTACACGCGGCTTCTACTCTAATCTAGGTCTGTGGGTAAAACAAATGACACGATTTAGTGACACTAGCGGCCCGCCCTCGCTTCGCTTCGGTATAGAGCTGAAGTGTAGACTACGGTTTTTGATCCTAGGCTTGTATTACACACAATGACATTCATCTATGATTCTTCTTATACCTGCATGCAAAGTCTCAGCCCGATCGGTTTAAAATTGACAGTTTCATATAAATTTTCATTCCCTATTTTATCCCCTTGGGGGTAGAATTGATCAAAATCCTTTCTTAGCGAATGCCTATGTCATAACATCTACCTGCATGCCAAATTTCAGCCTGATCCGTCCAGTGGTTTGGGCTGTGCGTTGATATATCACTATGTCAGTCAGTCACCTTTGAGTTTTATATATATAGATTAGCTGACTCAGCGAACTTCGTACCGCCATAAAAAAATAGGGGTTGGTGGTAGAAAGGTGTAAATTTAGAGTTGTATGTATTTACTAACGTTGTATCATAAAAAAATTATAAAAATATATCTAAAATTGAAATAAAAAATTAGGGGTGGATTACCCTTAACATTTAGGGGAATGAAAAATAGATGTTGTCCGATTCTCAGACCTACCCAATATGCACACAAAATTTCATGAGAATCGGGAAAGCCGTTTCGAAAGGAGTTAACCACAAATACCGCGACACGAGAATTTTATATATTAGATATACCTGCTCCTAGAGCGAGTAAGGATGGGTTGTGTGAACTCCATGAGGCTTGAGGCCATTTGGTGGCGTGGATACGTGCGTGGGCTCGAAAGAATATTATGGTCAGACGTTTTTTCTGCAGTATTCGATTCGCACTTAGCATTCGGTAGGATGGTGTAATTCCAACATGGTAAACTAATTGGCCGAATCTATTAATCTTAGTAGACTTTCATCAGAACCAAGGATTTCGAAGGTCGGTTTGCCCGTTTATTACTCTTTGTGGAAGTTTTGCTGCTACATTGGTTTTTGGTGGGTGAAATTATTATATTCGTCGTAAGCAGCCACCAATCTTAGCTGGACCTGGTTCGTTAGTAAGTCTTAAGATAATACCGACTTTGTAAGGAAGGTCCAGCAGGTTACGAGCAGCCCAGCAGTTAGGAAATTAAAGTGTTGATGCGGTTGGGACAGCCCGAGGAGTTTCCAAAACGGTCTAATCATGGTAATACGTCTAAATTTATTTATGTGGGTCTTATCGACACCTCCAATTTGGATTATTCAGTCTTTGGTTGAAAATGCCAGCGACGATATAGGATGTTTTAGTTGCTATGCTGCTGATATTGATATTCTACTAAGGGCTAACTTTTCAACCCTCCGATAAAAGTTATACGTCCAATATTGTAAGTAAATACCTATACTGAAACCCACCCTAAGCCTAAGACCGACACATCGAAATAGTTTTATACACGGAAATATTTATTTCTGTGGAAGGTACTACAACAGTTTAGTATACATATAATAAAAATCCTAATTTGGTGTAGATTCGGAGAATAGTAAGGCATATTTATCTGGAGATTTGGACCTTATTGTAATGCAAATGTTCAAACCAGTTTGAGGAATAAAAAATATCCAATGTTCCAGGTAACGTATGTGTCATACATACGTTACCTGGAACATTTTGAAGTGGAACTTCTTTTAGGACGGGGTGTAAATGTAAAAATAATTTGTAAAGATGAAACGGAAATGTGTCACGAGCGTCATATATAAATGTGTGGTCCATAAACACCTGACTACTAACATGAAGATTTTATTCTAAGCAATGTATTTTCACATCGGAACATTGCGAGTCTCATTTATGTAGGCACCACACACGAATACCACCCACCTGTACATTAGATGCATTTTGACATAATCCGGATTTGAATACTTTTATCTCAGACTAGCTGACCCAGTGTACTTCGTACTGCTTACAATAATTTGATTTATATGGATAAATGAAATTGTATTTTAACTATCTTCCTCGCGATTTTTCTCACCTGTTAAACCTTCCCTAGACCTCCACGAACATTTCAAGACCAAGATAAGATAAATCCGTTCAGCCGTTCTCGAGTTTTAGCAGACTAACGAACAGCAATAGATTTTTATATATATAGATTACAAAACAAAAGGCAGATGGAGTGCACGGAACAGCAAATACTAAGGCAAAAAGCAAATAAATAAATTCGCGTCCGTAGACTACAACTCATAAGGTTAAAGATACTTTATTTCTCATATAAAAACCATTACAGTCGCTTGCATGAGAAAACATTACTTAGGCAAGTGTTTGTGTCCAATCGGTAGGCGGCAGGCGTATAATATGCTGTTTTAATATGTTTTTAAATATTTGGATTGATTCTGCCTCCTTTACATAATCGGATAATATGTTATATAGCTGTGCTCCTTCAAATGTTATGGTTTTCGTGCCGTAGCTGGTTCTAGTGAATATCTAGGCAATTCGTGAGATCTACTTGTTTTTAATTTGGTGGTCGTGTTGTGAACACCTCCCATGAATATAAGGTTGTTATTAAAACTACGCCGCCTTGTTCAAACACTGTAAAAACTTACAAAGACAAAGAAGTCATTACTTTTGACTTCGTATTTGCTTTGGTGTCACGCATTGCGTGTTCCATGCGCTCCATATCTGCCTTTGTTATGTATTCTGTTACTTTTAGAGCGCGTTTGTATGACACAGAATGTCACAGCGTTGCGGCCGCGCGGTGACAGTACGACGACAGCGCGTCGGCTGCGCGGTCACCGCCTGGTAACCCCGCCACTGCTAACTCGATTCATTTGAAGTTGATCGTGGTCTTTCTTAAATTTCACACGTATTCGTTATGGGCTATTTGACTAAGAGGAAGAAAATTATGATTGCAAATTACTTGTACCTACCGATAAAGCAAAAAACAAGTACAAAGATAGGTATGTAGAAGAAATTGGTTTCATCGTAATGTAGCACGGCGAGAAGAGTTTGGTGAATTTCATATGCTATAACAACCAACTGCGAGAATATGAAAAACAAATCGCAGATTATTTCCGAATGGATGTTAATCACTCACTCACTCACTCAAAATCATTTATTCAGTTTAGGCTGTTACAAGCACATCTGAATGTCGAGAAGCTACGCCATCGGTTCGTAAATCTACGGCGGGAGACCTTGTACTGAGAAGAACCGGCAAGAAACTCAGCAAGGGCTGTTTTTTTTCTCCCTGTTTTATCATTTACAGAGTCGTCAAGTTGAAAAATGACTTCAGAGATGATTCATGAAGTCACCCTTCATTACATAATGTGAAATTATACATTAATTGTACACCTGCATTTTGATTGCTGTGTCACACAGTATAAATACAAACAGAGTTATTTATAATAGGTGTAATTAAACATTTATATCTTAAATATCAGAGTAGTTAGGGCAGACTCATCTCCGCTGGCAGCACCCGTTCACGAGCATGACGCATGAACCAGCCATCGCTTCGCTCAACCATATTTTAGGGAACGTAACGACCCGCCTCACACGACACCACCGAAGAGACTTTTAAGAGAGCATGACTACCCATAACCACCTATATCAACCACAACATATTTACTTAAACTTAAAGTCATTTATCTGTAGGACACTGCAAACAATTACAAAGCAAAAACAATGGAGAAATCATGACCACGCCGTTTTGTCATTCAAATCTTCTTAAATAGTCTGATATTCTTCCTTACGTAATCAGCTTTAAATACAGCTTTTCAATAAAAGTATCATCAACACATGATCCATAATATATATCATATAGAAATACCCGTTGGAATGGTTGGAACAGTTCAAACCCAAGCATTTTTGTCTGTAATATAATCAGACACTTTATAATAAGCATTCTTAATAAGAGTTTTTTTAATAGTCGATTTAAATTTAGTCAGGCTCAACTCTTGAATATTGCTTGGGACTTTATTGTAAAAGCGAACACAGAGGCCTCTAAACGAGTTATTAATTTTGTGGAGCCTAGTAGCAGGTAAAGTTAACTTATTTTTACTTCTAGTATTAAGTGTATGTATTTCACTATTTTTAGTAAATAAACTAATATTTTTTTTGACATATACTAAGTTTTCATATATGTATTGTGATGCAACCGTCATTATGCCTATTTCTTTAAACTTATTTCTTAAAGAGTCCTTAACTTTAAGATTATAAATTGATCGAATAGCCCGCTTCTGCAACACAAATATTGTTTGAATATCGGCGGCATTTCCCCACAGTAAAATACCGTAAGACATTACACTATGAAAATAACTAAAATAGACTAATCTGGCAGTTTCTATATCCGTTAAC
The DNA here is from genome assembly GCA_902850365.2 of Chilo suppressalis. Taxonomy (NCBI): domain Eukaryota; kingdom Metazoa; phylum Arthropoda; class Insecta; order Lepidoptera; family Crambidae; genus Chilo; species Chilo suppressalis. The sequence goes on along the minus strand of OU963894.1, from coordinate 14,957,362 downwards.
TGACGTATTTTCATTACAGCATATGCTGCAGAGCTAAGTCTCTTCGACAATTTATCAATATGTGGGCCCCATTGCAACTTTGAATCTAGTGTGATTCCTAAGAACACTGTGGTATCTACAAGGCTCACATTTCGATCCTTTATATTTACATTCGTTTTTACCTGTTTAACATTAGGTAAAACAAATTTCAAACACTTAGTTTTCCCTTCATTTAGCAGTAAATTATTAACGTTAAACCAGTGGACTACCTTAGAAATAGACTTAAAACATTTGATACAACATTTGATTCACATCACACAAAATATTTGATGTTAAAACATTCTAGTGATTCAAGCGAGGCGGCCGCCGTGTGATCGAGGAGTGCACGCCGCGCAGTTAGTTACTCACAAAGAATTTCAACGTTAAGTCCTAGTTAATAAAACATAAATCCGCGCGCAAAATATTTCGCGTCCTCATCTGCAGCCTTATGGTGACGAACCTAGAACCGACGCCAAACACGGAAATAAATTTTGAGAATATTAGAATATCTAGAATTGAGAATCTAATATCTGAACTGGCATTTTCAACTACTTTTAGTTTTTTTATCATTGAGATCATAATAATATTAATACTCTAAATTTTGTCACTGAAAACAAATAATATTAAAGTCAATAATATACTCACCTTGAACTATGAACGTGTACCTTTTATTACAAAAAGGGTGGATAACGATCAGTCCGCCTTATTGCTGTGGGGAAATGCTGTCGAGATTCAAACTATTTTTGTGCTGCAAAAGCGGCCTGTTCGATCAATTTACAATCTTAAGAAAGAGAAAATTTTAAAGAAATCTGTTGCTTCTCAGTACATTTATGAAAATTTAATGTCATTTCGAAATAATATTACATTATTTCCTATAAATAGTAATAGGTCTTTGAGTATCTATATAAGCACTCGCTGTACCAATTACAAGGCACCACAAAATCAATAATTCATTTAAAGGTCTTGCTGTTCGCTTCTACAATAAAGTCCCTAGCAATATCCAAAAATTAAGCTTCATTAAATTAAAAGAGTTCTTATAAAGCCTATTATAAAAAGACTGATTTTATTTCAGACAAAAATGTTTGGGTTGAAACTGTTACAAACCTTCCGGCAGGCTTTTTCTATTATTATGATGAAGATGATATGATTTTGTATTGACATCGTAACAATATAATAAATAAATATTTCAAATACTCACACCAATTAGCCTAGCCCCAAAGTAAGCACTGTAAGGCTTGTGTTATGGGGATACTAGGGTAACGGGTAGAATACATATACTAATACATATATAAGTATATTTATATAGCAATGTATATACAATATTTATATACCATGAAACCCGGCGTACAAACCACTCGACCGCGGAGGTCGTCATAATATTTTGTAAATATAACGCTGTGAAATTCTCTTCGCCAATTTTTCTCTACGGCTAAAAAAATCTCCTTAACTGGTGGTAGGGGAAAAATATGGACGATTCAAGAGTTGTATTGTGCATCCAATTTGAATAAAGATATTTTGACTTTTGATGTAAGTAGCCGCCTGACGGTCTTTGTGCATGAGCCATTACACGCTGGTGATAGCATCAGTCACGCCTTCAGAACACAGAAAGTGGTTAGAAGGGTGAGCGATGTCGCCTCCTCACTACACTTCCATCTAATAGATAATAGCCAATCAAATGACGCGACATCAAACAATCGGACCAATCGGCGCTCACACCCGAGAGCAACGACGCAATCAGAACCTAGTATTCGTCTAGTTATGAACATTTGCTACAACTGGAGCTGTACTCTCTTTCTCCGAAACGAAATTTCGGCAACGAACGAATTTTAAACGAAATTTTACCAGTGACTACTCTATTTCATCTTCGAACACTCACATAAAGTTCGGAATCACAGACAATTATCATGAACGAATGGAATGAGTTATGCTTGTGAGTTCTTTTTGTCTACACTTTTTAGATAACGCTTTTTACTTCAAAACAATATTACTTTATGACAAAATTTTTGATTACATTAAAACAAACTCTTTTGACAGTGATAGCCGACTAATTTGTAGAGTTCATGCAATCGAATGTATGTCAACCTAAATTTGTCGTGTAACACTTTAAAGTATTGGCAATACATTAATAAACAAAAATTTGATTTATTTGTAAATTTTCATACAAAAAATGTTCCTCACTCTAAGCAGCCTTAATTAAAACTATTCTAGTTGTAATTTTAGGTTTAATTTAAACAAAAATCCCAAAACGAAAATGAAAAGGTAACACTTTTCATTTCGTCAATTTGAGGTTAAAATTTCGAACAATTTTCTGTCAAATTCAACTTTTAGTTCGAAAGTTTTGTGAATTAGAGTAGGCTTGGAGAATTTAAATGTCAAACTATTTTCGGACGAATGAATTTTCGAAATTAAATAGAAACAGAGTAAGGAACATACGGAATTTCGATCGAAATTTCGTTTTTCGTTGAAATAGAGTAGGCCTCCTGTAGCGCGCCTGCCCCACCCGCAAGGCCCTTCTAACCTCTTTCTGTGTTCTGTGATCACACCGTTACCAACCTTGACACTTAAACCCTACCTGGGGGCCATTCGCCTAACGGAAATGCTTTGGAAAACGCTAACGATTTCATTTTGTTATTTCTAGCCGCCTGAGGATTTCAAATGCCTCGCGCTCTTTTTTATCTTTTGTATTGGTAATAACAATATTAAAAAAAATAAGCGTGAGGCATTTGAAAACCTTCGGCGGTCAGAAATAACAAAGTGAAAACGTAAGCGTTGGCGAGACATAGCAATCCCGTGAGTTAGGCGATTGGTGGTCCGCGTGGATTTTTTTCTAGTAATATTTTTTTTAGATTTAATAATCATGCCTGTTTACTCACTATACTACTTTGCTTACTACGCTGCCTACTTTATTTTCTAAGTAAAATAGAAGTAGGAAAAGAAAATGAAAAATAAAGTTGACCTGTTTGTATATTTGTTATGCAGTCTTATCACTTGGTTTTTCATGTTTGCTATTTGTAAAATTGACATCAGTCTGTCTTTTTCATTCCATAAAAACATGATAAGGACATATTGTTGTCATTCATATTTACAATGAGGATCCGTAACGTTTCTAAGGATTCCATAAAATACAGTGGTTAAATTTTTATTCTACGACAAATATTGACGAAGTTATGACCAAATTACTAAACGAATTTTCGGCTGGCCGCGTGGTGGCTGTGACGTCACAGAGCTCTAGCGCTCGGGCGGCAGCGTGCGAAGAGACACTACTGCAGTTTGACCGGAGTGAACTACCATAAAATTAGTTATAAAATCGCAACGAATGAACAGATTTCGATGATTTAAAAAGTATATTAATTAAAAAGCTTATTATATCATTATACTGTTGATTTTGAGTTGATTTGCTGACCTAGTAAAGATCATTATTAAGAAATACGAATAGCCAACTGAAATGCCTGCGATATGTTTTTATGTTGGTCACTCAATCACGCAAAAACTACTAAACGGATTGAGATGAAATTTGGTAGGTACGCATATAGTTTCTGACCTGAATTAAGACAAAGGATACTTTTTATCCCGGAAAAATGTGAGGTTCCTGTGGGTTTCTCGAAAAAAAAAGTTATCGCGGGCAAAGTCATAAGCCGGCGCTATTGTTAAATAAATAAGGCACTTGTGAAAAGGTGTCATTTAAGCATCTAAGTGGTGTAAAAGCAGAAGGAAATGTTATGATTTTTAATATTCACAACCACAGTTACACGAATGCTGCCAGGAAAGTAACCTACCATACCCAGCTTTCCCCTCTGTCAAAGTGTATGCCCATTTGGGCTTATGTATGTAAAGAAGTGTGCAAGATTTGGTTGTGTTGTGATAATGTCCTTGTTTAGATTTATGAATAAATTATACAGAAAGACCCAAAACTAAGCCACATGGAGGGTAGAAAAATACCTTAAATACAAGATAGCAAGTTTTAGTGAGGGAAGACTTCAATTTAATTTTAAAAATAAAAACGAACTTAAATTTAAGTATTAAAAAAATCGCCTGTCTGAACCGAGAGTAGAACCTGCTAAATGTGACAAATAACTACCGGTAATTTTACTGTACCGATCAAAAGTATCAATCATAATTTATTTTTTCTTGGTAACATAACATCTAAAATAAAAAGAAGATCATGATTTTTAAAGTTTAATATTTAAAATTTTGGTCCCTCTATGTGGCCACAAGTTTTGGGACATTCTATGACTGTGACTTCCGCTCGGGAAAGATGGCAGCCAACCATAGAGCAACACCGCCGACACGGCCAGGAGCATACACAGCCTTCGCCTCTGCCGAATTGGGCATACAAACGATACATGTGCACAGGATTTGGAGGATTATGTCATTGTCTATGTGTGAGTGACGTAATTACAGATTTGTTTTTACGCATGCACGTTAAACTGCATTTGTGTTCATACTCCCCCCGCAAAAATTGCAGAAATGTTTAAATAGTATTATGTTGCTTGCGGCTATACACTGCATTATTTTGATTGTCACCATTTCAAGTGTCACAAAAATAAAATAACATCAATAGCAAAGCATAATTAAGCAAAAAATATAATTAAATCAAATAAAACAAGGAACAATCGACATAAGTAGTTTATTACAGTGGAAATAAAATATAAAAAATACGACAGAATCTTAAAAAATAATGTCATCACCACTTAACATAACACAAAATGATAAAAACCAATGAATTTTTGGAACAAATTTTCAGTCTAAATAAAACTACATAATGCTTCATTATATACTTTCAACTATACCAATCTAGTTTTTTTTATTTATTCTTATACTGTCATGCTGGTAAAACCTACAATTATATTCACAAATACTAGAATTGCTAACTTGCAAAAAAATAGTTATGAATTCGTTATCTTATCACATTTTAAAATTTCGTAAATGCTTCTTTGTACAAAAAATATTGTTGAGCGCAGTTTTAATGCTTCCTATTTCATGTGAGTTTATAATACTGTTGTAATTAAAACAAATTGATTACCGAATACCTAAATATTGTAGTAAAAATTACATCGCCTTATGTATACCTAATCAGATAAAAACTTAAAAAAAGGCACTTCTTTAGAGGTTTACTGTTAGTAGGTACTTAAGAATATATTTTTAAACGTATCTCTATTAATAAACAATGTATAAAGCGTTGAAAAAAAACAGCATTTTGCCTTTATATCTCGAATTAAAAAATACATTGGAATGAATTTGACAAAACGTTGTACAAATAATTAACGCTACTTAAATCGTTTATTAATAAGAGTACCTATAAATTAATAGCACCTAAGGAATACTTATCATATCAAGAATAAATTTCAAGTGACAACGAGGGTATATATTTAACTCTTTTAAAAGTATAAGCACCTTTTAGCACAAGACTTAACGGCTAATTCTAAAGACTAGGTTAAAATATGATACGAAATAATATATAACGCTAACGTTTTAAAAATCCGTTAATAATTATTTACATCATCAGCTCTTTATTGTATCACCCTGTGATTTTTTCCTAATTCTTATCTCTTCAACAACCTCCATTATAAGCTGAAATATTCGAAAATAAAACAATAAATGAAATAATAAAAACTTACTGTTTATAATTAAGTATTACGTTCCATGCATTTATTCAAATCATAATAAAAGTGGATTTGAAATTATTTTGTGTAACATGCAGTATTGGGTTCATCGCTGTGATGGCGCTGTACAAGCTTGTCATTTAAATATGGACTTTAGCGTATGCAATTAAAGTTCATTTTACAATAAAAATGGCATTTCTGTGTTTTTTTTAATGTAGGTAATTTACGGTAAGCCTATATTTCAATGACAAACATTTTTATATCAGTTTTGTGCGGTTTTAGAGTGACTACAGTGTTTAAATGAAAAGTTAGTTACATAAAACATGAATTTGTACCTAAACCTAAGACTTGAAAGATCGCTATTATATAAAATAAAAAATAATAATATCATTTACCAATATCAAATTTCAAAGTTTTGTCATTTTTGTTAGAAAATAGAATCTATTAGTTTGTGATCAAAATTTAACCGACAACTTTTAAAATTAGTAGTTTAACATGCTTAATTAATATCTAAAATCACTATCAGTTGCTGCATTTCAAATGGTAACTCTAAGATAATAAGTGCTATTTTAGCATACACATAAAAGAAAGCATCTACAAATGACTCAATCAGGACTAACCTGACTCAGCGGCCTTATCCTCTCGTGGATGCTGTTCTCAGCCTGCTTCGCTGATGGAGGGGGGTGGTCAGGAGTGGGGGGCTGCTCATAATGCGTCGGCGACAAGGGAATATCCGCCCTCGGTCCATCGTAATACCGTTCACAGTCGCTCGGACTGTTCATCGACTGGTCGTCCAATAAACTCTCTAAGGAAGACCTCTCTTGGTTCGAATACTTTCTAGGTCTGGTGTCGTTCATTCTAGGCTCGTAGTTCTCGTATGGTGGCGCGAAATTGTTCCTTCTCAACTTGCGTCTGGGATTCTGCTCTTTTATAACGACATTTTCGTACATAGCCGTTATGGCAACGGGTTGAGACCTGTTTTTGAGACTTGATCGAGGATTGGGCACTGGCGCTATTCGGGGCGAGTTGTGGTTGTCCTCGTATTCTGAATAGCTTAGTTTTCCATCTACGTACTGATCGACAGAGCGACCGTGTTTAAGGTAATGTTTGGCACCCTGCAACAAAGGAAACCGAGTTGAAGATTTGTAAACTCACCATTCAGAACTGGTGAGAGTATAAGATTCTGGGATAGCCAGTTAGTTTTATTTTTTATAATTATGATTTCTTTGGGACTATAATTTACAGGTTTTTTGAAATGGAAATTATATCGCAGTTCTTGACTGACATAGAATGGTATATGAGAAATGGCATTTAGTTCTTCCGAAGTTTGTAATTTGTAGAACATAATTTGTTGAAGTTTTCTTGCAGATTTTATTATTACACGTAATTGCAATACGTCGAACTTTACTCGGAAAATCGCTAGTGAAAACTGAATATAACTAATAATAGATAAAAAATAAAGCCGACGGCACTTAATAATACCAAAGTGACAGTTACCACATTATAAACACTTGCTTTTAAATGAACGAAAAACCTTACATAAAGTGAAATAATTTAATAACACTTCTTTAAAAACTAACTCTTCTGCTTCTTACCGGTATATCATCTAAGTCGTCTTGACTCCTAGCGTGAGGCCTCAACTCGTAGCTGTAACCAGACGATGGAGAGTTGGCGTGTGTGGGAGACACTGATAGGTTTCTACGTGGCGGCTTCTTGGGAGGGGTGGGCTGTGGACAAAAGAAAATGATGTCAGGAACAAAGAAGATGAAGACGTAACAACTAGGAAATATGAATACCAGCCAACTGGAGCATTCTCTCATTCTTTCACACCATCGTGGGAGTAATTATCAGCCTTTTAATATCCCCACTGCTGAAACACACGCTTTTGCTATGATTGGAATAGCGAGGTTGGGCCATGATCCACTATACGAGCTCAATGCGGATTGGTGGATGCTAAGAACTGCAGATGCAGCCGGCACCAACGGCTTAGCGTGCCTTCCAAAGCACGAAGGAGATCGAGATATAGGTTTCTGGTCATCTATCCCCAATGACCGGCCATCGCGAAAGTTGTTTAACTTCTACGTTCGCAAGCCGTATGCACTAACCACCTGCGCCGTTGAGCTCCTCATCGTAGATTTAATTGGATAGAATAGTTATATTTCAATTCAACGGCTATCGTTATCAATTAAGGATCTTATACTAACTTAGCTCTTGGATAGGATAAGTATAAATAGCAAACCTAAATTTTTTTTTGTTATCATCTGCGCATGCGCTTGAGCTTCAAAGGACACTGTTAAAATTGGCCTAAGAACCAACACCAATTTGGCATTTATGATAATTCGTAGTATATTTTTTGCGATAATTATCAGTATTTAGATTGTGACGGACACTTCCAGTTAAGTAAGCTAAATTAAAAAGTTAAAAAATAATCTGGGACAATAAATACCATTTTATGTTATAATCTATGACAGCGCTGCAAACAAAACACTATTTCTTCCTAATGCCGGCACTTCTTACTTGGCTTAGTTTTCCAATTACAGAGCATAATGCGACTTAGTGGCGCACATTTCCGAATTATGCTGATGCTTAATTGGAACGTGAATTAGTTTTCAAATGCACCAGCAGAGTGCGCTAAGTCAATGTTTGTACCTTCGTCCATACTTTTTTTTTAACAGTTTGAATTAACTTTGATTATTTTAAAAAAACTTTAAAAATTTTTCAACAAAACTTAAATAAAACACATGTTAATATTCTGTCACTGAGTTGGTAGATTGCACGCATCACACGAAAACATTAGGTACTTTTGAGAGTGCTCGATTGTGCGTTGCTGTAGTTGAAACATTCAACGATAAGCATTATGACGCATAATTCACTCTAGTGCTGTAATTGGAAAACTACCCTTATTAAGCATGACAAGGATAAACTGTTGTCAAGTGAAAGGCCGGCATAAAACTCGTTACTCTGTGGTTGTGGTGCATGCAGTTTGCATTCGTAGTAATCTGTGGCATTCGTGCATTCCAGAGTAGTTTAATATACCGGAAAGTGCATTCTCGTTTTGGGATTACCTGTTGTGTGTGCTTATTTGCGATTGTTTATCCTTTAAACTAACTATTTTGGCTATCTAATATGCCATCAATGTTACCAAAGAGAAGAGCCCTTATTACCAAGTGCTAGTGAACCTGTGCCACAACATCCTGAGAGGATCATACTGCTTAATTATTCAAGAACACAACACCCGATACACATTCACGCTGCATATTTACACAATATACATGTGATATACAAATATATACAATATGATACAATTATGTGAAAAATAGTCAAAAAATAAGAAGCAAAACTACAGTTTTTATTTTATTCATGATTCCTACCTAACCAAGTTTTTCCTAATTCTTTTTCTTCTTTAAAATCGCACCGAATAAAATGAATTTCTTGTAATATTAATTTACTCCATACTGAGTACATACTAAGTTCATAGGTTGACCTATGTTTCATTGAATATTAAACATAACCTCAAAAACATTTTAGTTTTTCTAATAATTTAAGTTCAGAAGTGTCCGTCAATAATCTTTGTTTTTACAGTCATTTACTTACGATATCGAACCTAGAAAATAATATTTCATGATTGTTGGTTCTTAGGCTAACTATATATGGACGCTGAACTTCCCTTCTAATCCTTTAGTTACCGTCTAAATAACAATGGTACAAATTGGTCGACTTTTTTAAACAGTGGTATGTGTGAACAATTCACGCAAGCTCCTAAATAGATGTTTATTTTTAGCTCATCTCGTTGTCAACGGGCGAGATGAGTGTGCGCAATTGAGTAATGGGTAATTTGAATGAAGACGTAAAGTAGACGTGGCACAAGCGATGCTACTATTTCACAAAGAAAACTTGATATGGGTTGGGTCCTAAGCGGCATTAAAAGTGTCAATTAAAAAACATCTATTCCGTGAAAGCAGCGTGCTCCAAAATAATAGCATAACCACCTGAGATAACAAAAACTCAATAATACACCTCAGAAGAACATGGCGGCGATAAGTATGACGAATAGGGCTACGGAGGTACATAATTGAAGAAAAAGAAACACTGACTGCGAATAACATCTAAGTAAAACAATATCTGTAACAGGAGACACATATATGTTAACGAACATAACAATGAAACTTTATTTATTTAAAAACTAGTTTTATTTAATGAGTGATGTGCGTGAAAACCTAAGAACGAACTTAACAATCTTATGCTCCGCTTCGTCTTGCTACTTGAGACACAAATCCTAGTGATTTAATAACGGGCCACGGATGAGTATAAATTGGTCACAGCCGGTCAGCAAATGGACAGCCCACGGAACATTTAAACAGGCCTTTATGATGGAAATTGCAAGATTCGTCGGGAACAACGGTATCTAGACTGACCGGCTGCATTTCGCATCACAATTAAATTTATTTAATAAATCTATCTGCACTACGAAAAGTTTCTAGTTTAAAATTCATCTAGAATTGGTCTATTTCATGAGATAAATAAAAACTAGAAAAAAGTTTAACAATACATTGGTTACGTATAGCACAGACTATACACTTTTCAAAAAATTGTACAGTTATAAATAGCTAATCGTTAGAATTTGATAGTGAGCTTGTGAAGTAAACCAAGAAAGAAGATAAGCAAGTTCAGCAGCCAGAATAAGTTCGTTCGTACATTGTAGTTTTGTTGTTCAAACTCTGTTTTCTCAGCAAAGAAAAATACGAGAAGACCCGTGGAATACAAAGTTTCACAAGCAACTTTTTATTTTTATTTTCAACTATATTGAAGCATAAGCGTTTATTTAAAGTATTTAAAGTTTTCTATTCGTTTTCGTTAAGTTTCTTAGTGTAATTCTTTAAAATGAGAAATCAGTATAGTAAAATCATTCCGGGGTAGACAACAACACAATATATACTCACTCATTCAGGAAGATTTGGTTGATGTAGAACTATAGGCGATGATGTAAGCCAAATATGTACGAATGTAAGCCTAAGTGTGACGACAAATAGAAACAGGACAAGGGGCTCGCATAAATTCATCTGAGTGTACAAATTTCAGTTATTTCAGTTGTCAGGCACAGTCGGACTGGAGAATTTCAAAACCATTGGAAGACAAGGCTTTGCTTAATGGCTTCTCCGTTTCCCACCCGTGAGGGGTTAGGCATGAAGTCCGTCATGGCGGACCTGTTCGCAGACGACATCAACGTTGTCTGCAGTGCCGCCATGCCGAGGGCGCGGGCCTGCCCACGGAGCAGGGGGCAGGTATACTGGTGGACGCAGGAGCTCACGATCCTACGTACCGCCAGTATGGGGGCCAGGCGCGCCTACCTACGGTGCCGTGGGCGCGCCCGGAGTACGCCCGGTGAGGAGATGAGCCTCCGCCGGGCGTACAATGTGGCCCACAGGGCCCTGCGAACTGCCATCTGCAGGGCCAAGGTCGCTGCCTGGGATAGTTACATAGCTATCCTAGACGGCGACCCCTGGGGGAGGCCGTACAGGGCGGTGAGGGGTAAGTTCGCTTTGGCGGTCCCCTCAACGTCCTGTATGGAGCCAGGGTTGTTGCGAAGGGTACTGGGGACGCTTTTTCCGAACCCCGGACCCTTCGCACCCCCCAGGATGGCCTCCGGTTCCGCCCCGGAGGCGAGGGCCGCTGGTCCCTCCGTGTCGGACGCTGAGATTGACATGGTGAGGGACCGGCTCCGGAGCCGTAACAAGGCTCCGGGGCCGGATGGGGCCCCAGCCAAGGTGATGGCGATCGCCTTGGGCCCCCTGGGGGACCGATTCCGCGCGGTGCTGGATGTATGCATCGCGTCGGGTCGCTTCCCCAGGCGCTGGAGGGAGGGGCGGCTCTGCTCCGTAAAGAGGGCCGCCCGGCGGACTCTCCGGCGGGCTATCGGCCGGTGGTGCTGCTCGATGAGTCCGGGAAGGCGTTTGAGAAAATCATCGCCTCCCGGATCATCGAGCACATAGAGGGCACGGGGCCGGATCTGGCAGACTGCCAGTACGGCTTCCGCACCGGCCGGTCCACGATGGACGCGATAGGCCACCTCAAAAGGTGGACTGAGGTGGCCACAGGGCGGGGGGAGGTGGTGATCGCGGTGTCCCTGGACATCGCGAACGCGTTTAACACCATCCCCCACGAGTGCATAGAGGCGGCGCTCGAATTCCACCGAGTGCCCCTCTACCTCCGCGCCCTCGTACAGGACTACCTGCGGGACAGGTCAGTCCTCTACGAGGACGCGGAGGGGCGCGTCCAGTCGTGGACAGTGGCGGGGGGTGTGCCCCAAGGTTCCGTTTTAGGCCCTCTATTATGGAACCTGGGGTACAACTGGGTCCTGCGTGGCTCGCTCTTGCCGCGAATGGATGTCGTCTGCTTTGCGGACGACACCCTTGTCGCGGCGAGAGCGAAGGAGTGGGAGGAGGCGGTCCACCTTGCGTCGGTCGGCACCTCCATGGTCGTCCGACGCATCCGCCTCCTGGGGCTGGAGGTGGCCCTCGATAAAACGAGGGCCATGGCGTTCCATGCCCCAAGATGTAGGACCCCACCGGGGCTCCGTGTCCTGGTTGAGGGGATCCAGGTTCATGTCGAGATGCACATGAAGTATCTTGGCCTGACCCTGGATCCCCGGTGGAGCTTCGAGGAGCATTTTAGGCTCCTCGCTCCCCGGCTGTGCGCCGCAGCAGCCGGACTCGGACGGCTACTCCCCAATGTGGGAGGGCCGAGGGCGAAGTGCCGTCGGCTTTATCACTCCGTGATAAAGTCGATGGCGCTGTACGGGGCCCCGGTCTGGGCGGAGTGCCTCTCGTCCCGCACGAGGGCCCTCCTGCGAAGACCGCAGAGGGTCATCGCGGCCCGGGCCGTGCGGGCTTACCGCACGGTCAGCCACGGGGCTGCCTGCGTCCTAGCAGGCACGCTCCCGTGGGAGGTTGATGCCCTGGTACTGTCCCAGGTGCATCAACACCGGGTCGCGGCAAGAGAGCGGGGCGAGCGACCCGTTCTAGAGGAGACTGAACGGGTCCGCACCGAGGCGCAGAGGGAGGCTCTGCGCCGATGGGTGGAGGCACTCGCCAACCCAGCCGCTGGCCACCGGACGATCGAGGCGATTCGTCCGGTGTTGGAGGAGTGGGTAGGGCGCCAGCGGGGCACCCTCACCTACCGCCTGGTGCAGGTACTGACCGGACATGGATGCTTCGGTCACTACCTGCACCGAGTCGCCCGTCGGGAGGAGACGCCGCGGTGTCATCACTGCGCCTCTCCCGACGACACGGCCGAGCACACGTTGATCGTGTGCCCGGCCTGGCGAAATGAGCGTCGCGATCTGATCGCGGCGCTCGGCGGAGGAGGCCTCACGCTGCCAAGTATGGTAAGAGCCATGCTTGGTAGCGAGAGAGCCTGGAGGGCGGCCGCCTCCTTCTGCGAATCTGTGATGGCGCAGAAGGAGGCAGCGGAGAGGGAGCGGGAGGAGGACGGTCTAGCCCCCCCTCTCCGGCGTAGACGGGTGGGCCGAAGGAGGCAGGCAGCGGTGACTGCCGGTCTTCGACGGCCCTAAGGTGGTCTGGGCGCGGCCTGACCAGCCGCGCGTCCTAGGTCCTACGTCTGGGGACTGCCTAGTACCCTAGCGCAGTCCCCCTGAGGCGCGTCGCCCGGTCCACTCGTTGGGCCGGGCCGGCCCGGGGACGTCCCAGTGAAGTGGCGCACGCTAAGGTGCGTCGATCCTGAGACGCCCCCATATGGGCGTAGGAGGGTACCGGGGGGTTTTAGTGGAGTAGGATCAGTGTGGCCTTCCGCACTGGTCCTGCTTGAGTAGGGTCGGCACTGTTTCCCGTGCCGGCGAGTCCCACACACGCCGTGCGCCTAGTCAGCGTCACGGTATGGTGCGTAACTGCATTTCCCCTCGTCACAAAAAAAAAAAAAAAGGCATGAAGTCCGTTCGTTGGTGTGCCCCTTAAGGGCGCCAACGTCTGTAAATAGAGGTTTTACCTGCGTAAAAAGGCCTATTTAGACTATCATATTTTGGTCTAATTCTGCCCCGATTCAACAGCATGGAGGCGTATCTTACAAAAAATTAGGATACAGCAGTTACAGAACATAAATACTCCTATTGAAGACGAATTTTTGGAAATTATCATGTTAAGTGGACTCCCCAAGGATTTCGACCAACTAAGAATGTTATTAAAAATAGCAACCTGTCTCTTACCAGTGACTTTGTAAAAACTAAATTATCACAAGATACTCAAAGATGAGATGAAGAGTCTAAAGTAGATTAAACATTGACAACTACGAAACGACAAAAGTGCTATTACTGCAAAAAGCTCGGACACTACTCCAAGGATTGCAAGTATAAGAGAATACCTAATAATAAACCATAGTGCTGTACTCATAACAGAGATGACAAGATGTAGAAAGCCGACAGGACCACTATTTAACAACTCTACTAAAGCTTTACATAGTAAATATTTTTATAACACATTTGCTCGTAAAGCGTCTCTTATTGCAACAATTTCAATATCATAATCTATCACATTACACACGCGTGCGGTAATGTAAAGTAAAACGCACGGCTTATTATGTTCCGTCTAAAAAAGAACGACACTTTTTTAAATCTTAGCAAAGAGTTTTTATGTCAGAAAGGTAGCCAACATTTTCTTTATAAAATTAACTTTGGGAGATAAAATATAATATATATACATTTAATTCTTTAATTTGATTCATTTAGATAATAAATTACAACCATGTATCGGTAACAAATTCACAAAAATATTAATTTAATTTATTAGTAACACTGGCCTAACAAAAAAGCGTTGATGCGCGCGCATCGCTAATCTGTCAAAAAGTTATTTCTTTTTCTTTACTCTGTATTGTTTTTTTTTTGAAAATATTGTCAAGTTGTAATGAATTTATTAATTTGAAACCGCCAGAAGTCGAAAAAGGCTACGCTAAGCCTCTTGCCCAAAAAATCCACGGATATATACTTACAGTCAAGCGTATCAAAATTTCATCTTATGGAAAACAAACAAAGGTGCAAATTCATTTTCAGAAAGTACGTACGTCAGGTAGGTAGCATTATTTCCTCGCAAATATGTTATAAAACGTCGTATGACTTACGTGCGGTTTGATAATTACAGCCTCTGCCTTCTTATAGCCCTCACCTACGGCTCGGGCTAACAATATCGCCTCGGCTGTAATTCTCAACTTACCGCACTTATATCATAATGTACTATTACGGTATATTTATTTGGAAATGGGTGCGTAATGTATATTATAAGTGCGTAATATTATAGTAATATTAACTACAGTTATTATCTAAAAACAATAACAGATTGGCATCCTCTAACACTTTAAACTCTTTATATAATTAAAGTTAAAGTCGCGTCTTTCGTAGCAGGTGCAAGTACTCTTCTCATCAAATCCCATTCCAGCAGGAGATAAGACAAATGTTTATTAATCTTACTAAATACCAAAACCGTTTACAGCTTACAGGAAACGTTTAAACAGACACCACTTCATTTATGTGCCAAATGAAAAAATACAATGAAAACTGTTGTAAAGAGTGCATTATAATAGTTTCCGTTGTAAGAGGTTTGCCGTCAACAAATCATTTTTAGAAACAGGACGTGCGCTGATTTTAAGAAACCGTTTCCGACATGGGTGAAAATAGGAACGTAAACATTTAGAGGGAAATTTCAGTTAGTAGTAATAAGTCGATAAAAAGTAGATAATTAGACCTGCGACTGTATACATTTTAGCACACAGTAACTAGATAAGAGTAGAATCTTGACAGATACTATATATAATGATGAATTTATAAAAGTGTAAATCACACTATTTTGTTTTTGAATTGAAACTTAAAGAAGTTTCACGTCAAGCGTGCCTAAAGTGGCCCGCTTGACTTGGGGGGTGAACTGGCGAATGTGATACGATTTTGCGTTACGATTAGTGTTATCGGTGACTCATCGGTAAACAATGAACAATACCCGTCTCAAAATACATGAATCTATTGTTTGGTGGGTGATAACGGACCCAGTGCGGATTGGTGGACGATAAAGGACCCAGCGCGGATTGGTGGGTGATAAGTGATAACGGACCCAGTGCGGATTGGAGGATGATAACGGACCCAGCGCGGATTGGTGATAACGGACCCAGCGCGGATTGGTGGGTGATAATGGACCCAGTGCGGATTTCTGATTTAACATTTGGTTTACAGTTTATACAGCAAAGTTGAAGCAGGTCCGGTTAATGGTTTCTGCGATGACAATCGCGGGTAATGAGTCCGAATAATATTCGATTTGGGGACATTAATCAGCTGGTGCTTCAAAAGTGTTTCAATGTTTTCTCTTAGAGAATTACCACACCGATGGAAATACTTTCAATTTTGTCTTTCACTCCTCTCATTTCTTTCACTTAAATCATTTGTATTAACTATCGCATTTCTAACTTAAATGTGTCTGCTACACCTTACACAATGAGCAATAGAAACGTTATGTTACATAGAATGTTACAAAATAGCAAGTTTGTCTATGATATAATTACACAAGAGCAAAATTATTTAGAAGACAATATAATGAAACTAGAAGAGATGGATTTTATTAATAACCTTCAAACCAATCTCGGTTCATTAATACAACTCGCTAAAAGAGCAAACACATTTCATATTCACAGATTTACAGCTTTATAACTCATGAAATAAGGATTATAAAAGCAATCAAGACTACAAAGGGCTACTAACAAATGGAGTGCGCAAGCGCCGTCTTTCGTTACGCCACTCACTGTGTAATATGGCGTATTGGCGCCACAGAACGAATTGTCATCAAATCTCTTTAAACTTGTTTATACCTTCTTACCTTTTTACGTGGTTACCCACTTTTTTTAATGCTTAATTGGCAAGGCGTATGACCACAATCTCGCCTGATGGAAAGCGATTATGAGGCCTAAGATGGTGCACGCCTGCCTAGAAGATGCCTGTTCTTACTCTACTTAAGCTGAGCTTGGATTAGTAACTGTACATTTTGTCTCTGTTCATTAATTAACAAATGGCATTTGAGTGATATGAACAAAACGCGGCGTTACAAGTCTAAGCTAATTCCTCGGTTATTAATAAGGGGGTAAGGGATCCGCAGCGCTATGTAAGGTTAATCATGCGATAAGTCAGCGAAATCATGATAAGATACAGTAAAGAACGAACAGAAGCCACTTAGTAAAATTATGTTCCATTCCAGTTCCACTAACACTATTATCAACTAATTGCCTAGTCATATATTGATTTACCAACTAATTGGGCAAGTGAATTCATTTTTGTTACCAACTATAGATGGATAGTATTATGTTATGTTACCTTGAGCCCATTATATTATACATAACGAGATAGCAGTCTAATATTAGCAGTAAATGAAACATGCGACACAGACATACAATTTTACATCGAAATCCTTTTATTGGGTAAGTTTCCGTCTATTGCGTGTGTTTTTTGAGGAACACACTGTATTAAAACGAATATTATGTCGACATAACTTTCCTGAAATAGGTTTTTTTTTTCTGAAAACGTTCATACGTTATTCTCAAGGGTAGCTGTAGCTTAGGGTTGCCAACCCTTCTATATAAGAGGATCAAATACTATATTCCTGAAAAAATATATAGAAACTTAACTAATATATTTTGCGTAAAGCCGACTTTTGCCACTAAAATCTTTCTTAAAAATAAAAATAAATATTTGTCATGGCGCAAAGCAGCATAAATTATTCATTAAAAAGATAAAGTACTATATTTTTTAAGGTAACAGCTTTGAAACCACTATTATTTCATAGGAAAAAAGTTGGTAACCCTACCTAACACTTAAAAGCGTGCCGGCATTAATCGGCACATTCGCCGGGCGGTAAAATATAATATGTAGATAATTGTTGGGTAGAACAAGTGTAATATTTCGGGTCTGCTTTGTTGTTTGACAAATACTGCCCAACCGACTATGCTGGCCCGCTTATGTGTGTAGCTACCCTTAGTGAATACTGAGTCCATAAAAAAGTGGATATTTATAATTTTGTTACGTTAATCAGTAAATATATCAAAAAACGAAAATTTAAATTCTCCGTTTAAATATGCCGCGGAAAAGTTTCTCTAGCAAATATGGCGGCTTACAGTCAGGTGACGACACGACTCTCATTAAAACGCCAAACAGTACAAAGTAATGTCACTTCGACAGCATGTTGACAAGCAGTTGACGTCATCGTAAGCTCCGCCAATCTTATACGTTTTCGGTCACGTGACAATAGATCAAAAAATGCTTTTGTATTTTATGATTTTTACTAACATTATCAACTTCTTTTTTTGACAGAAAAGCTCCCAATGTTCATAGTAAATACACAGGCCAATAATTGGTACTTTATTTTTCAATCTTTCAAATAGCTTACTGTTTTGTGCTCCAAAATTAAAAGATGCAAACACATTAGGCACGTCAAGCCTGACTATCACTACCAATTGCTTTCCAAATCTTCATAGGGAGTTTTATTAACTGTGACCGATCGTGTTTATTAAATTTAAACGGTTTTATTTTAACTCTACGGGGCGGGTTTTGTGTGACGAATCGACGTGTAATTGATGGGCAAACGCGTCTCTCAATGAAGGAAATTAAATGTTAACCTAAACTATTTTAATATAATTGGTAGATTGCTTTTATTAGTAATGATTTGATGGAGGTCAGGGAGATTTCACATCACTACAATTAGTAGTTTAAACAGCATTCTGTACTTCTTTGAATCGCGAAAATGTTTGTTTTCGAAAAGTGACGCCTTTTCCTCATAAGCAAACAAACGTGTATAATTATAAAAAAAATAATGAAGACATTTATAACAAAAAAAAATCTATAAGTGTTGTGAAATTGTTTCTTTTCGCTTTCAATAAATTGCTGTGCTGCAAAGTTAAAATTAATGTTTTCGTGGATTCTCAGGGGTAATTATTACTAGATCAATAGAAGCTATCTGCAATACTTAAAACTACATGAATAACAGAATCTTTTTGGTGTCAGGTAGGTATAATTAACGTATAACCTAGAATAAGACAGACAGTTAGGTATAGAATAATCTAAATAACGCATTTAGACAGTATAAAATTAACATTAATCTTTTCCAAAGCAATGATTTCTTGCAAATTGTAGAATTGCCAGACCCTCTCGTGTTCGTACTACTTACTACTGACAAAAAGTAGACGCATACGTCATATAGCACAAGCTAGATTTTTAATGTAGCAAGTGTCCATTTTGGTTGTTGGTCATGTCATGTCTAGGGTGCCAACCCTACTTTATAATATAGTATCCTACCATATTAAGGGATCAAATACTATATTTAAAAAAAATGTAGTAGGCAAAACTTCTATATTTTTCTTAAAGCTGACTATTGCCAGTAAAAACTTTCTAAAAAAAATATTTAGGCATAGAGCAGCAAAAATATGTTTATCTCAAAAATAAAAGTAAATATTTAAACCACAAACATACAATATTTTTTACATTCATATATTTTTAGAGGTCGTCAGCTTCGATTATACTATATTTGATAAAAAAAAAAGTTGGTAACCCTAGACATGCCGCATTCCAATTACTATTGCAACACACATTCTTAAAAACCTAAGCAATCAGCCGCCTGTTTTTCAGAGTGTCATCGTATTATTTGATTATGGGTATTATACATTTACATATGATTACAATTTTATCTTCACATCCATTATAATAATCTGAAACATGAGATTATGTACTGATTTCAACAGGCCCTGACCTAAATAGTAGTGAATCGACTGTATCGACAGACGAACAGGCAAACGTTCACAATATAAACATATCAAACTAAAATGTAGGCCTGCGCAAACCAGATGTGTACAAAACTGATGTAATAGTCAGTTCCATCATAAATACACATAAGTAGGTTATTTATTGGCATATGAATGGTTCCAGAACGATTGGGATCATCTTTCTATGAAAAATTATATAGGTACTTATATATTGGAACCAATTGATGGTCAAAGAGAATCTCATTAGCCATCAGTTTCATTTCGGAACCTAAAAGCGAAAATTCTGACCAATAAGAACATTATATTACCCTACTCCATTGTAATTATGTCTATCATTCTGATGAAGATTCAGCTTCCTTAAAGAGTGCACCCCGAGAAGTTTTCAAAGAAAGAGTAGTAGCTCTCGTCTGGCCAATCTTTGATCTTATTTTACTTTCCTTTCCTAAAGATTTCGAGTATGTATAATGAATACTGGTCAAAATTGATCCAAAAGTAATTAAATCTGGATTTGAACTAATTACTGAATTAAGAAGCCATCAGCTCCGATCACCTCACCAACCAACAGTATAGACACTAAAAAAATATATTTAAAAGTACTCAAGAAAATGAAAATAATGTAAGCTTACGTAATTACATAGAGAATAGTGACCAAAGATAACTTCACTTCCATAAATATTGGATAAAATTCAGTGAATTTTCAGATGATTAAGGCTGACTATGTCATTGCGTAGAGAGCTGAGGGTATCTGCGGCATTATCGCGAGCACATAGCTCGTGATACTTTTGGTATCAGTACTGCTATTCTGTAAAATTTTCACGCGAGGATCAGATGGGGATCCGCGCGGATTTGTATCGGATCCGCGCCTTAACATTTTACAGAATAGCATAGCAGATCTAAAAATATTTCTTTCTGACCATTTCGTTGGTCAGAACCGTTAGAAAGGAAAAATTGTTGATCGGTTCAGTTGGTCAGAGTGAAAGATGCGCCGAAATTAAACAACCTACTAAGTTCGTCGAGAACTGGACTTCCGTTTAGTATGTTTATACCGAGAATATGTTTCGAATGAGGAGTTAAATTTTCTTAATTATTTTTAATATATTCTATTTCCTTCAAGAAAAAAATTAAATTTGTTAAAATCAGTTAAACGCATACATTAATTCTGGCGGGCGGCCAGACACATTACGACCGCTATTTTAATAGTTTTCTTACACTGTCAATAGATCAACACACATGTGATTACAATAGACAAACACCAAAGAAAACGAAAACGTGGCCTAGAGTAAAGTTCACTAGCTACCTTTTGTAGACATTATATCATCAAATCGGGAGTAGTTCTCAATCAGATCTATATTTGATATAGATGATAGAGAAATTTGTATTTATCTAACTTTTGACAGTAGTTTCTACTTCCCATACTTCATAGCAGATCATGATCCTAACTCACACTAATATTATAAATGAGAAAGTTTCTATGTTTGCTACTCACGATCTACACGCAAAAACTACACTACTATTGAATGAAATTTGATACGCATATAGGTAGTTTATGAGCTGGATTGAGACAACCAGACAACCTGTCATTACTGAACCTGGTCAATAACTACCAATCATTCATCATTGAAATGTACCTTTGCGACTGAAGTTCATACATTTTTGGTCCTCTCTAAATCCCATAAACAAATAATTAATATATGGCGTTAAAGGTATATTACTTTTGTACATAATATGTGTAAACACATATACTTTTTGAAAAGTTTTTTAACTGGCGAATACTTGACGTTGATATCGTCTTCATTAAACGCATCATTTCCATAATACATTGTTTTTGCCTATTTTTGTGGGTGTGATGACAATTTACATTATGGTTCAAGGTCAAACCAAATAAACAAAGTTGAAAAGTATACCTAAAAATTACACGCTTTGACAAAATGTCTCAAGGGAAATTATAATACGCCACGGAATAGCTTACCGCGCCCTTGAAATAGCAGGTATGAGAAATTTGTTTTCTTTTGTTCGTCGCTAAGTGGTAATTTTCAACTAAACTTATTTTTCTAACCATTCGATTAGCTTAGAAATTCGCCATAGAATTCAAGTTATACACGATAAAAAATTTAGAAAACTTGTAAATTTTATGAAAACATATAATGGATTAAACTTACAGAATCACGAGGGCAAAAGGCCAGAGCACAACACTAGCACTACACAATTAACCTTAAAAGAACTGCACAAACTCACAACACTATTAACAATCACTCACACCTACACGGATCTTTACGAAAACGCTTAGTAAATTCTAAACTTATTAATTCGATTTTAGGATTATATTTTTTTTCTCTCTTTAGAAGTTTATATTGTTATTCGTAAATAGTTTTAAATCTAAGAACTGTTACAAGAAGGACGCATGCGTCGGTCCAATACGCGGCGATACGACTGCCCTAATTTTCTTCGAGGCATCGCACCGCCAGTGCGTGAATTAGGCACAGCTAATGTTAGGCCGAAAATATTTTACGAATCCCAACACACACAAAAAAGTAATTTACGAGATAAACCCACGCGAAATGTGGCTCAAGGTTAGTTCTGTCATTATTTGTGGAAATTATAGGTAATAGGATTTTTTTATGTTTGACATGAAGGGTGAAAGTTCACGATTTTTTACTGTGGCTTGTGCGACCTGAGCGTTTCTGTTGATCAAGAGTAATCTAATTATTTGCAGGGGTTGCGTTAAACGTATATTAAACAGTCACAAAATTTATAGAAAACATTTTTATCTCTATGCTTACTAATGTAATAAGAGACGGTTGAGAAAATATACCAACTTCTACAGTGAAATATAAAAGACATTGTGTGAAAGTTTCTAAGAATTTTGATGCCATAGTAAAACAGATTTTCCAATAGATAAAATCCTAGACTAAAACAAAAAGGGAAGATACGGCATTCATGGCAGAAAAGTGATCCGCTTAAATTGTTGTGCATGACCACAATTTGCTTAAGTCACAATTGGACATTCAAATGTTGACATTCTGCATGTGCACTCAATATAACAATATTGCGCATATTCTGTGTTATAAAGATAAAACAATGCCTTCGATGCCTATATAAAGAACACATATAGTTTAAAATCAAATAACCAATTTAACAGCAACACTTTTCATTCGAAAGACTATGAAAACAATTTTCTCTCAAAAGTCACGGTTGGTCATGATTTTATTTACTTTTTCGCCATTTTTTGTCAAGAAAGGGACAACAATACAGCTCAGCCGTTTGTAGAGAGAGAAAAGAAAACGCAGTCACCTAGGCAAGTGACGCGGACTCGCCGTTTCGCTCGCGCTGCGTTGAAGCTTACAGTTCTGTCTCGCTCGCTCGATTGAATGTTTATTTACAGAAGGGTGCGTGCGTGAGAGATGCTTATGTAGTTGAGTCGGAGCATATTTCATTTTATGCTAGTATGAGCGAACCGTATCTTCCTTTTTTGTTTTAATATAAGATACAATCAGATAAATTGTATTTATTAAATGGATTTAGAACTTAGTGTTGAATACACACTGGCATAATTGTGATTGTGACCAGACTCCCTTGTGTCTTTTAAATTATTAGTTAAGGAAGAGCGGAACCTCCAAACACAAGCCTTTTTTTTTGCTTAAATGGAGACACCCGCATCGATGTTATTGTTTAAAGCTTTTACGAAAGAAAAAATGATTAATAATTTACATATACACATAAAAAGCTCCTTTCATTTTTGCACAATTGAATGTGCTGTTCATTGTACATGGTTTATTCACATCACATCGTGTTGTTGTAAAACATTAATACATCACGTAACATGTGGTGATGCTCGCAATATAACTTTTCTCACGCTGAGAGGCGTAAACTCGTGTTTTTCTTAACTTGTGAATGTAACATAAATCGTTAAGAAAATACTTATAAAAAGCACTTTCGATTAAGCTTACAGATCAACATAAAAAAAGAGATAAGAATGCGAAAGGATAAAAAATATAGTGATATTTATCTATTGTATCTTGACTAAAATCACCTCTTAATAATCTTGACCAACTAATCAAAATTTTACTGTCAACCAACCCAAAATACTAGACAGAGAAAAACATATGATGGACATAAGTCTTCGGGAAGCCCGTCCGGCACCCAAGTAGAGTCGGCATTTGACAACTTGATCAAAGGCAATTGATCTATTATATGATGATTGCATGATTCTTTATACTGTTGTAGAGGTGCAATTAAGGGAATGTGAAATATGGATCGATGGATGTTTCAACTTTGCCACATTACCGTGTTACCGTGAAATTACGCGCCACATTGAATTATGATAGTAGGACACGAAACATTGCGTGACAGCGAACGTGACGCGCAACAAGTAGGGGTTTCAATTTCGAATACTGTTTCGTATGCAATTTCGACAAAAAACGTGATAAACATCAGGAACAAAAATAAACAGAATATATATTTAGGGTTCCAAATCAACGAAGAACCATAATAGTTTCACTATGCCCGCCTGTCCATTCTTTTGTCATCAATGTCCTTTTGTCATCAATATCTACTAATATTATAAATGCGAAAGTGTGTGTCAGTCTGTTATCACGTCCTCACGCTTGAACCTCTGAATTGATTAACACGACATTTGATACAGAGATAGTTTGAGTCACACAACACAGAAAGAGATTAGAAGGGCTTTGTGGGCGGGACAGGTGCGCCACAGTTATATGTGTGAGCAAAGGCTCATAACTTCACCAAAACTTGGTTCTGATTGCTTTGTTGATCTCGGGTGTAAGCGCTGATTGGTTCGATTGTTTGAAGTCGCGTCGTTTGATTGGCTATTATCTATTAGGTGGAAGTGTAGTGGGGTCGACCGGCGAGTACGGTTTCCGTACAAACGGTATATGACAACCCTTCTAACCTCTTTCTGTGTTCTGTGATTTGAGTCTCCGGCATGAACGAAGGATAGTTATTATCCCAGAAATCAACCTATCAACCTTTAAATGGGTGAAAAGGGGGATTGGAAGTCTGTAAGGGAAAAAAATCTGCAACGCAGACTAAGTCCCAGGCACCCACTGATATTGAATAAATGCAACCATGTCGCTAGGTATAATCAATTGCTCTTTTTCAACTCGTTTAATTGTTGTTTATTACAATTATTTTCCCACAAGCAATTAGTCTCGTCGCTTTAAAGACAATGACATAGCTGTCTTAATTGTACAATTCGTTAAACTTTAAACATATACGCGTGAACGAGTACAAGTACAAAGTATTGTAGGGTGGTTCAATATTTATGGAATCTTAATTCATTTTTTTACTTATCTATTGAATTATGTACCTATATTTACTTTTATTCTATTGTAAAGCAGCTGGAATGACGTAGGTACAACTTATTTGTACTGTTTTTGTTTTTTTTTATTACATATTGCTACTTATTATTTTTCAGAATACATGCATATAAAACCTGACAGTGAAATAGTTTCACTTCTATTCTTCTTTCACGCTCATATCCACTGTTGTGCATTGTACCCTAGCTCCGGTATTTCATAGCCAAACTGATTACTATTCAACGTAATAACAACCTACTTATTGCTATAGAAAGAAATCGCCGGTATAAAATACCTGGCCTTATATTAAACAAATTGTTAATGTTACCGAACAGATTCAGTAACATTAGTTAAAATTTCCTATACCCTGTACGTTACTGAGCGACTTTTGTAGATTCTTCACAAACCCGTAGCCGTATTCACAATAAATGAATTTTCCTACTAATATCATAAAAATGAAAGTTTATTTGTTTCTTTTTTGGATTTGGAGATAATTTGGCATCATCATCAGCAGTCTCTTGATGTCCCCACTGCTGGAGCACAGGCCTTCCCTACGGATGGAATAGTGACATTGGAATCATCCCCCCCCCCCTAAAGTTTTGCATATATGTAGTTGCTATCTAGATTAACACATTGGATACGAAATGTTAGTGCCTATGCAATTCTAAAAAAATATAGAGCGGCGGTAGTCGCGGGCGGAAGTACTTACAATAACAGCTCTTAAATCTACCACTCACCGAGACTTTGTTGTATTCGTGGTGGTGCGTCATGTGTAGAGGCGCACAGCTGGAGGCGGCGCTGGAGACGCTCAGCGCATCGCCTTCGCTCGTGCCCTCCGTCTCGTCCCAACGCCGCCGCCCCGACCCGCTGCGAACACCCGCCACCCCCGCACCCCGCTCAAGCGAAGCATCAAGCGACACATCGTCCTCCGCCCTCGGGACACCGCTGTCGTCCCCACCCACCCTATCCTCCCCGCACTCGGACGAAGAACTCCCAGAACCATCGACACTTATACCACTCTCAAATTTTGAACTCGACTCTATCAATGTATTAACGTCATCATCATCCTCCTCCTCGATTTTGCTTTCGTATTTAACATCTTTATTGCCAAATCTGAAAGAATCACTGTGAACCCAAGGCCTTTTACTAACACTAACATCAGACTTAACAGTGTCGGCATCGGAGGATTCGTCGCCCGAATGCAAAGTACAATCTGAATCTTCTTCCGAAGATTCCTCGAAACATGTCACGAAGGAAGCGTCCGATTTGATTGTAACGTTGGACTCGCAAGATTGCAAGGACCAATGACCAGAGTGTCCCGAGGAGCTGGACTTGATTTGCGATACTTTATCAGAAGCAGAAGATAGGCCGGCGGTTGTCGATGTTGAGTTTAGAGATAGCACTTCTGCTATGTCTTTTACGGAATAAGGGGTAGTAGAAGAGATCGTTGAGGACAATGTAGATGGCGACATTGAGACATAATCGGGGCTGTTTACAATATTGTTATTATGATTTTGCTCCATTTTCTTTTTAAGTATTATATCTTCAATATTTATAACGGCGTACGGCTCTTCCAGATTTGATGGCACTGAAGCATTTCTTACTAAATGACTGTTATTAACTGTCAAAGAAGGAGAATCGTATAAAGTAATGTCTGGTGTTGAAATACTTTTATTGATAGCAGAGAATTTCACAATCACATTGCCCATATCTCTTTTCTCGGTATGAAAGATACATTTAGTCGAATCACAAAAACACCGAAACGACGTGGAATCCATTTCACGGACCTTACTGAGGGCGTCAAAATCAATAGATACTTTTTCTTCTTCCTGGGGATGAGAAATTTCTAGTAAATCCTCAGCGCTATTGTGATGTTTAGGGTGTCTAGGCTTACAAAAACAAATGGCCGTTTCAAAATAGCTGTCTCTCTTATCATTCTGTATTTTAGAGAAAGGTGGGACGTCTTTGTAGAGCGTTTCTCTATTAAACACATCAATAAATTCTAACACTGTAGGGCCACTATAAATACAGTGCCCCGTACCTCTAATGTGATAATTAGCTAAGGTTTCTTTTAAAATTTCATTATTCCATTTGGGTAAATCTGTCACCTTCACAGAATTTCTATCGACTTCGATGTTTGTAAAAGTTTTATGTCTGAATAATACTTTTTTGTTTTCAGGTCTTATCGTTTTTTTATTGGGTAAAGTACCAGTCATTGATAAATAAATACTTTTTTCGTTAGTATTTTCATCACTACAATCAATATTTTCTATTGCACTAGCTTCGGTTATATCGGAAGAGACTGTCGAACTAGAAACAGTACGGCATATGTCCCTCTTGTCAGTAGTTCTATACATTTCAATATGTTTGCCATGTTTAAACGATTTAGATTTTTGTGATAGTAAAATATCTTCTAAATTAGTTTCATCTATCATTGAATCTGATGATAAGGTT
Source organism: Chilo suppressalis (assembly GCA_902850365.2). Lineage (NCBI taxonomy): Eukaryota > Metazoa > Arthropoda > Insecta > Lepidoptera > Crambidae > Chilo > Chilo suppressalis. The sequence goes on along the minus strand of OU963894.1, from coordinate 14,930,181 downwards.
GAAGTTCTGCTGCGAGATATATTTCCCTCATCTGACTCAGTGTGTGATGTAATAAATGTTCGTTTTGGGGGTTCTGGTTGCCGTCTGTTTAGAAGCAACGAAACATTTTCATACAATACTGTGTTTTCTATTACTTGAATAGGTACTTTTGGGGGAAGATGTGTTCTGGCTGCTGGAATAGGGCGAATATTTTGTTTACTTATAATAACATTCTCATATATAGTATTATCATCACTTGACGGATGCGCTAATATATTGGGTCTTGGAGGAGGTTTGGGCTTATTGCTTTCGGTAGTCTTTTCACTGTCGGAAAATTCATATGATTCATAACATTCGTTAACAAAATTTGCTGATTCATTAGATATGATAGATACCCTATTATTAGGTTTAAAACTGTTCATCGCAGCATTAGAATTAATAGCTTCCGTCAAGATATTCGTGTTCTTAAAACTTGTATCACAGTTAATTTCTGTAATCACTATAGACTCAGCTGTAGATTCATCGCTAAGTTCGTTGTTTTCAGATATATTGGGCAGAGATGTTTTAAATCCCGGACAACTGCGGTTACTCCTATTAACAACAGAATCTCTGTGTAATGTACTAATTCTATCTAGAGATATTGTATCAAATTCATCATTACAAATTACTTCTCCAGAATGCTCCTTCTTTGAGAGTCTTTTGAAAAACTTACTATTACCAATTAACAATGTGTTTGTAGTAGTTTTTTGTTCAAAATGTTTCGCCTTTACATCGACTTCCGACTCATTGGCCAAATTATTAGTTATGTTAGGAGCAGAATTAAACTTCGCTTTTAGTCCCAAGCATTTGGAAGCAAGCTTTTTAACGAAACTTTGAGAAGGGGTTTTTGTTAGCTGGTATGAAGAAGATGGAGATAAGCTATAGTTATACGTGTTAGTATTTTCTTGGGTCTCTGGGGCTTTCCTGTAAAACACATAAAGCAACAAAACTCGAATAAATAATAATAACAGATTGAAATAATTTCTTCAATTGTATAAGTTAATAATGTGCATGTTAGTAAATAGTATTAATTAATATAAATCTGCTTTATACAATGGCACCACCACCGAATGAAATTAGGTATTAATTTAATATTGTAAAAATAAGCCATAAAGATACTAGGTTATAATTATTTATAATTTAACTCTCCCAATCAGTAAAAAGTTGTTTGAATTGATCAAATTTCTTTCTAAAAATTGACTTTTTTTTCTCGCGGATGTCTGATTCCGTTTGGTCTTTTTTTACAAAAGGTCTGAAAACCACATTGCCCTCAATTTGATTATTAGGTTCGTCAACACCACAATTAGAACCAGTGGTCACATCAGGTTTAATATCTGAAGTATACGTGATTCCAGTGTTACTTAATTTTCTTAAATCAGTTAGAGACGAATGTATCTTATTCGTCTCTATACTTTCAGAGAATTGGACATAAATATCTTCACAACTGTAGTAAAGAAGTTGACTCGAGTCCATATCCCTCTTTTTGTCTCTGTTTGGAGGAATTTTTTGTTTATTGCTATTTTGACCCGGACAAATACATGGAATGGATGTAGCTTTTTGTTTCCTTTTAATAAAGGGGTGTGCATTATTACGAGTAGCTTCAGGGTTCAACTCGTAAATATATAAATAGTCTAATGATTCATATATACAACATCTGTCACCTTTAGTATGGACACTTGATGTGTATTGTGAAGAAATAGGGTTTGACCTTCTACAAATTTGCATTTTACTTTCCATCGGAGTATAAATGCCTTGTTCAAGATTTTCATAAAACTTCGTATCTGCTTCCCGAAAATTTTCACCGTATATCGTTTTGCGTGAAATGTAGTCTATAAATTTTATTTTATGTTCACACATTTTCCCACCTTTCGGTTCTGTTGTGCTCAATGAAGGTGTATCCATAGAGGTATAGATTGGTTGAATTAAATCGCATTCAATTTTACCATCAGAGTTATTCATAGTGATATACATTTCGTCAGTGTTTTCGTTATTTATTGTGATCGTTTCGTCAGGGGACAGCGAATTATTGATTTTCGGTTTAGCTTTTGCTTTTTCTTCATCAGGCAAATTCCTCGCTTTATTTACTTTTAAACTTTCATCAAACATTGGGCCACACTGTTCTTTTCCAACCACAAATTTGTTAATAGTATATCTCTTAGAGCGATTACCTGTGTACGATTTGTAATCAATAGAACCTTCACCCTCGTGATGTATAGAATCTGTATTATTGCCTTTTCCCAGTTTAGGAGAAGGTTTAGGTTTCCTTTTTATCGTAGGTGTTACATCTGTTAATTCAAAGGATGCAGAACTATTTTTCTTTTTGACTAGGTTTAACTTTTGCATAAGTTCTAATTTAAAGTCTTTTTCAATATCATGTTCAAAACTGGAATCTATATCTTTTTTCAGATGTGTTAAATTTTCATATAAATTTGAATTGTCGCAATCATATCTATATGTCGATTCTCTTGTGTAACTTTTGATTTCATCCTGATTTACGTACGGTTGTTCAGAAATATTAAGATCAGTGTTAGATATCTTACCGCTTTGAAATTGTTTACTTAATTCTATTATATCATTTTTCAGTGATGGTGATATTGTCTTATATTTTTGGATCGAGGTAACGTTAGGTACTTCGTTAACATCGTGTTTGTTATTTATAAATAAGGAAGCATGGTTATTATTGCGAGGCGGTAAGGCACTAGATTCAGGTTCAACACACCTGTAAATTGGAATTTATTAGAAAAACAAAATATGTTATTACATCGTATTTTTTCTACTTATATTTTCTTTTGAGTTAAAGATCAAGCAGTTACATGCTTAAAAAAGAAAAATTATAACTATGTTACTACATGCTATAATTGCATGTGATGTTATTACAAACTGTCGACTATTTTTTTATACTTAACATGAAAGAACATTTAACTTTATACAAAGATTTTTTCTTGCCCACACCAAATGCTTTTCAATAATATTAGATGAAAATTTTACTAGAAAAATTCCACGCGGACCAGGTAGCGACGGGACTCGAACCCGCACCCTCTGCTATCCGGGCGGATGCACTGACCATGTTGCTGCCGCGGCCTTATGGCCGTGTCAAATTTTCTCTAGTATTTCTTAGGCTGCAAGACAGCGCCAAACATCAAGCAGTTAAATGCTTAAAAAAATATATGAATATTTTATGAGTTTTATAACAACTCAGGACTATTTCATTTTTGAGGACCCTTCCACTATGCTTTTGCCCGGCGGCATCAAAGGACAGCGCTGCGGGTATCTTTATACCGTGAAGGCACCTGGCCATCTACAGACAAAATCAAAGGTACGGAAGATTTTAATGAGGCTAGCATTCACGTTGTTGTTTAGCATCCATTCGACAAAAGGATAAATACCCAAGTTAAGTTTATGGCAAGGAGATCTGTTATTTTCGCGGCACTGTAATTATTTTTTTTATTTTATTTTACATATATTTGTGAAATAACGATATATCATATTACAAATCGTTATATCAATTTAATGTAAGCATTTTTATATAATTACTTTTAATTTTAAACTGTGCAATACCATCTTGATTATATTTTATATACGTACCTATATATTCTTTAAATTATTTAAATATTGTTAATGATTATTATTGTTTAAGAATATTTTTTAAACTTCCTAACGATAAATAGAAATAAGATTATAAAAAATATTTTACAAACCATATGTATTTATTTATATTCAGTGAAACGTAAATAATATATATATATAAGCCTTGTTTTTTCGGTGTATAGACTTTGTAATATGTACGTACTCGTATGTTTTATTTAATTGTATAAATAAATAAAATACAACTTATAAATAACCAAAGTAAAGAAGATGACGTGTTATAAAAGAAACGAAAAACCATTCAAAACCAAAATATGGATTGTACGAAATTTCCTACAACAATGGCGTTCATTAGTTTGGGTGTAAATTTTTGCGGTGACAAAGCGTGCTTTCGCCAAAAGAGGGAGATATCAAAATGCTAAAAGACCGTTACGAAGATAGCAATCAGAGTTCAAAGGTGAGACAGCGTGTGTCGTAATTGAGTCAGCTCTCCAATTAAAACCGAATGTTTAGAGCCGCGGTAGGCCTTCGCGTAATTACAGAGGGAGCATTCCTTTACCAAAAAGTCCTATAGTCGACCTTTTCACAATCCAACGAGCATTTTTAATATTCTCAAAGGGATGCTGCCCCGCTTCGTGTGAGCGGTGTTAGTGTGTTAAAAAGCGGATAAAATAAACGACCATGGTTTAGAAGATGCCCCACGTTTATGCACGCTTGAGTGTACGTACAAGTCGAGATTGTAAATTATTTTACATAGTGTTTATTTCTGAAAGAACTTTTAGTGTGCAGCGCGTCAGATTTCATTCTTTACTTACAACATGGGTTTATTAAATGCATTTAAAATTGTAAAAATACATGTGTTAGTACTAACCACGTTTGACTGAGTATGACGCCAAATTGTTGTTAGTAAAAAAAAGAAACAAAAATCCCAATTCGTAATTTAAAATATGACATTTTAAATTATACCCCTTTAACAACCACAACTTTGATTTGTTTTTGTTAAATTATGGCTTTCATTTACTGAATTTCTTAATGTAATAGCTTGCGCAGACGAAGGAGTTTTGACCGACAAAATAGATCCCTTACAAACTTCTATTGGAAATAGTCAAAATCTTTTCTAAGGGGGTAAACGAGGCGCTCAAAAATTACGATTATTTGCAAAAAATGTGAAAGGGCTCTTAATTCTCACAAAGGAAAAAAAGATAACATTACTTTTACAAAATGTTGATAAAAAGTAGACTTTCTCTTACTATAATGAGTAATAAATAACCAGTCAGAAATCAAAGAGAAGAATTCTTTTGCTTTAGTAGATTTCAAATCATACTGTACAATCTACCTATTAACCGTTTATCAGCGAAATTGTTTAACAAGTGCTAATAAAAATCATCAGAGATTCAGTGCAAAAGAATTGTTCTGAGACCAAATAAAATAGAACCTTATGCCATTGAGATAACTTACACAAGGCCGGCAGGCGGATAGCCGGTGGGACTGCAGTCTTGTACGGGGAATGGAGGCAAGTCTTCCTCGCTCTCATAAGCGGTACGTGTATGGTTCTCAAACTCTAGAGAAACAGGCAAAACAATCTTATAAAAGTCACAACCAACGATACCAAATAAATCTTAAGATTTACCATGAGCGCTCACAAATCCGAGTAACCACAAGCACACAAGTGAGAGTTACTATTTTCGATGACAATATTGCAAAATTAAGTTGTGTCTCAGTAACATACAATCAAACGTACTCATCATTAGTTTTAACTCTAAGATATTATCGGCTATGAATGAATTCAACACTGAATGCAATAATTATCTCAAACGAGCACGCGTGAGAGAAACTGATAAAACAATGAGTCTTCACAAGCACTCTTCTATCTTACTGATAAAGTCCTGATAGTACCGTTATTTTAATACGATTAGTCATACCTATACAAACGTTATTATCATTTTAATTGATAAAATGAACGGTGCTATGCTTATGGTTCTTACAGTAAGAACTATTGAGAGAGAACCTTTCATAGTAAGACAACGTTTAGATATTTCACTACTTCTGCAAAGACTTGATCTCAGGCCAACTTTATTTCAAGTAAGTACAAATTAAACTCAGAAAACCTCATCCAAATTACGTAGTGCAAAACATTAGTTCCATTTTCCAATGGTCATAAAACTAATAAACATCTATCTTCACAGCGCTAGCCGGTATCAATTAACACTTAACATCGGGTCTCTGGAGCAATTTGCTAAGCACTGAATGATTATTTCTTGAGATATTACAGATATTTTACCATACATGATTATTTAACGCTTTTAGATATCTGATGGTGAGGATCTGGAACGAATTATAAATGAATGAACGATGAATAATTTAGCATATTATGCAATTCTTACCTCTGATAACCCTTCGGACCCTTCTGGTGGCTTCTTCCGAGTAGTCAGCGAGTAGATGGTGGACAGTCTTCCCTCTCCGATCCACTGCATTAAGATCAGCACCATTGGCCAGTAGGATGCGGACTACGGACGCTTTGCCGAAGCACGCTGCTTCATGCAACGGCGTGCCGTTGAATGTTCGAACGTTGGGGTCTACGCCGGCCGCAAGTAATACTGACACCACTTCCCTGGATTTGAAAAGGATACGATGCATATCAAAGAAATGTCGAAACAATACACAGAATGGATTTGCGGCTCGAATAGGAACGCGCGTAGTGTTGTATTTTTGCAGCAAACAATCTTTCTAGGTTAGAGAAATTAAGATTCTAGACCGCCGAGTAGCTAGTCGCATCTGGACTCCACTTACACCTAAAGTCAGGTATGGTTGATTCGTTTGAACCTATCAAAAAGGGGCTAATCTTAAACGTTTGATAAAAGTAACGAAATACTTTACAAATCATTGAAATCGATAACAATAATAATATATATATAATCGATTGACTTGATATCGTAACAATCATAGAAATGCAACATGCGAATCGTGGACAGTTTTCCTCCTTCAATCAAAGGCGCCGTAATACGACCACGGACCAGTAGGATACGGACTACAGACGCTTTGCTAAAGCAAAGTTGGGGTTGGTTGGCTACGCCAGCTGCGAGAAAAACTGGCTTCACTTCCATGGTGGATAGACTGGAGTTTCAACTAAAAATCAACAGTATACTGATCTAATTAGTTTTTTTATTGATATACTTTTTAAATCATCGAAATCGGTTCATTCGTTGCGATTTTATAACTATTTTTATGGTAGCCAATATTCACCGGCTGCCGAAGCGTGTGACGTCACAGAGCTCGATCGTGGTTCACTCCGGTCGAACTTCAGTAGCGTCTCCACGCACGCTCGCGCCCGAGCGGTAGAACTCTGTGACGTCACAGCCACCACGCGGCTAGCCGAAAATTCGTTTAGTAATTTGGTCATAACTTCGTCAATATTTGTCGTAGAACAAAAATATTACGACTGTATTTTATGGAATCCTTAGCTCTTTGAATCTGCATTCTCAACTAAAATATTTACGGATCCTCATTGCAACCTGTTGAATTAGCAAACTAGCAGTACATTGCTCGCATGATCTAAGCGGTCATTACATATAGGCGCTTACGATACTAGAGTATCACTTGTGAGTAATCTATCCTAAATCTACCCTTACCCCGTAGAGCCTTGGAAACCTTGCTCACCTTCAGAAACATAACACAACTAAAAGGGGCTTATTATTATTTGCAAAAGACCACGTTGATTCTCCGACGGACTGCTTACAAGCTGCTTATGACTGCTTACAAGCGAACAATGTAAGCAGTCATTACCTTTAGCCTACCTATAGGTGCTTACGATATTAGAGTATCACTCGTAAGTAAATCTATCCTAAATCTAACCTTACCCCGTAGAGCCTTGGAAACCTTGCTCACCTTCAGAAACATAACATTACTAAAAGGGGCTTATTATTATTTGCAAAAGACCACGTTGATTCTCCGACGGACTGCTTACAAGCGAACAATGTAAGCAGACATTACCTATAGCCTACCTATAGGTGCTTACGATACTAGAGTATCACTCGTAAGTAATCTATCATAAATCTACCCTTACCCCGTAGAGCCTTGGAAACCTTGCTCACCTTCAGAAACATAACACTACCTACTAAAAGGGGCTTACTGTTATTTGCAAAAGACCACCTTGCTTCTCTGACGGACGCTCCAATTAAAGTGCACACCTTAACCTAACCTAATACTCTTTTTCCCATCTGACACATTTTTGATCTGACTTATCAACATTATCAGCCTTTTTTATTTCCCCACTGCTGGCGCACAGGCCTTTTATGGGATGGAATAGGCAGATTGGGCAATGATCCAGCACGCGGGCTTAGCGCAGGTTGGTGGGTACTAATGACGACAGATGCATCCAGAACAAACGACTTAATGTTCCTAACGAAGCATAAAGAAGCTCGCGATAAGTTTTTGGTCACTTATCCAATGACCGACCATTGCGAAAGTTGCTTAACTTCCGCGATCGCAAGCCGAACGCGCTAACCACCTGCGCCATCGAGCTCCTCCATCCATCATCAACCTATTATATCCCCACTGATAGGGCACACGCCTTCGGTATGGATGGAATATGAAGAACACAAATTGACGATATTACATAAAAAAGTGTTTAAATGAATTCCAAGAAAGTAATAATTATTTTAAGCTAAGTACACACTCCGAAACAATTGGAACGTATGTATATTCTTCTATGCATAATTACGTGAAGCGTCAATTTATCGTGTTTTACATATCATCGTTTACAATCCAATTACGCGAACGTTACTACAGCGAAGGTACGCTGTGATCATTTCTCACACCAGCCAGCCGTTTATGGCGACGCAAATTCGTAGGCACGAAACCTATTGGTGCGTTATAACGAACGAATGAATATGAATATGAGTCGATTGAGGCACGTGTACACACTGCCTTTAAATTAGCATAAAATAATAACGAGCAGTAAATATCTACAAAGGTGTCGTTCCAGATATTCTGGCAGGTACATGGCACAAGAAATATTAATAGCTTTGAAAAAATTGGAAAATATATCCTTAATATTAATTGAATACGAACTCTCGTTAAATATCATGATGAGTATAAACTCTTTACTTATATATTTATGTGTGATTATTGAAAAACCAGCTATCCCCGTCGAATATTCCCTAGAAGATCTCGATGGCGAAGCGCAGCTTTGGAAGTCAAGCAACCTTTGCTATAGCTCTTCATATAATGGATGACCAAAAACCAAGTACCTACTCCGTGTTTTTCCCATATTCCAACAAAGATGATGATCAGGGAAAGCCTGTGCCCTAGCAGTAGGAAGATTTATGGACTGATTATGAGACGACAAGTTTCTAAGAGATTTTTAAATTGCAAAAACGCAGCCGAAGAGGCGGGCAAAATCTTGAAAAAATCTAATATTCAGTACTCACTTTCGTCCGTACTTGCTGGCTCTGTGGAGGGGGGTTGAAGAGAACACTTTTCCCCTACACTTATGCGGTTTGTACCCCTCAACCAGCTGAGGCATCACACACAGCAGATGCTGCACCGTTTCCAACCTTCAGGACAAGTAAATTTTATGCATTTAGTTTTTGTTGTATCTGTACCCCCCGGCACGAACAACTAGCGAGAAAGTATTCGTTCCGCCATCGTCAACGTTTGGAAACTGAACAGCGCCCCTACCGGATGTAAGGACAAACTAGCTGTTCCATTCCCTTCAATGGCGATACGAATACTGTCTCGCTAGTTGTTCGTGCTTTATAGATACCCCCTCTCCTTACACTTCATATCAAGTTCTATAAGAACAATTGACGTCCCTTTTTATTAAAATTTTCTTTTAGATTTGAACATGTAGCAGTTAAATAATAGCATGAAAAAAAACACATGAGAATTTTTGCCACTGGAAAAGTGATAAATGTTAGACAACAGTTTCGTACTCCTATTTCTGTTTTGTTTTATTATGATTTCGGCTAAAGGACTGAGTATCCAAAGCCAGAATAAATTAAAAAAAAAATAGACAACAGTTTTAAAAAATTGATAATACACCTAAATAGAACATAATTCACAGAAGTTATAAATGTCTGTACACAATAACACGGTCATAATAAAATAAGATAAAAGCTTCTTAGGACCACCCAGGCTATCAATTTGGTGGAGGTAAAAAAAACATTTATTTTCTTATCACATAAAATGACAACTTTTCAAATAACAACGATAAGTTTGTGTTAGACTGATGCCTAAACTTGTAAAATGTAAGATACACCAGTGTCATGGTAACGGACCATTGGGGATTTTGTATGGACCCCGTCCCTACCGTGCAACAGACAAGGAATGCGTGTGGATTTGTTCATTCGTACTCAAAAATGGTCAAAACACTTGTTTTAGTAGGGAAATCAATGGGGTTAAATTATAATTAATAAAAAAAACTTTCTTGCAAAAATGTGTTTATGTCATACAAAAATATATTTTTTCTTATAAAAATGGTCTAGAACTGATAAATTATTGACTTACAAATGCAATGTTTTACTTAATGTTCGTTTTTAACTGACTTCAAAACAAGAGGAGATCCTAAATTCGTCATTACATGTTCTTTATTGTTGTTCGCGCATATCTCCGTTATGCGTGGACAGATTTTAATGATTATTTTTTTGTTTGAATCAGTTTTTTAGCGAAATGATCCCGTATTAATTTGTTGAGGATCTCATCAGTGCTGTTGAAGAAAATAATGGACTCCTCATTTACGTGCATAAGTGCTCAATTCGACTTCAAAAAGAAGTTTGGTTATTTTAAGAGATATGAAAGAGATAATGCAGGCCGGGTACCAAGTACTTAGTAAGTTGATCTTGTTCTGGCTTATAAATAGGGTAAAATAAATACTTTTTTAACAAAAATAAAAACCAACTTCATGCAAACATATCAAGTTTCAACCACCAAAAAGAAAAAATAATACATATTCTTTACTTATATCTACATTTAAAAATAATTTGAATTCGGAGGCATGCGTACCATTTATGCTTGGATTTGCCTCTGGATTTTTCAGGTTCTATCTAATTCATTTTACATAAAGTCATGAACTACAAGGCCCGATTTGAATATTTCTTTTTGGTGGACTAGTGCATTTATGGAGGAAGGTTGGTTATAAGCTATATAACATAAAGATACAACAAAAAGGAGCAGAGCAACAATGGAAAATGTTGCTAAAACGGGAAAAAACATTCCATTTGACAGCTTCCGGGGGGGACGTTTCTTTCCATTGTCCTTTCGATCAAGATAAAGTGCTCTGTATTATATGTATATTCTATTCTATTTAGTGTTAACTAAGCAGTTAACTGTGCTACCACGGCCCTGATGTCCATTCGTTTTTTCTCTAGCATTTGTTAGGCTGTAAGGCAGCGCTATCTCTTCGCATTGTTGGTAACCTACAATGTTTTTTTTCTACTTTTTTTTAGTTAATTTTTCTTTACATGTAACTGTTGATACTTAAAATTAAATATAATAATCTTCAACACACTAGTCAAAAGGTCATCTAGAAAAATATGTAGGGTAAATTAAATAAGCTCTTATTAGTTTCAGATAAGTTCTAGATTCGCTTATACACATCCCGGTTTCTTTACATATTTTACGTAACACTCCACTCAAGCGCCTATATTTAAGTTCTGGCAAAGTTTCGAACTCAAAGTGTTCTCGAGGAAGGAATATAAAGTCGAGTCGGGTGGCTTATTATGATCTAAGTTATGATTTAGGGTCTAGCAGTCTTCACAAATTAGCGTTCACGAGTGTCGAAGTGAACTCGACCTTAAGTTTTGTAGATACCGACCAAGTTTCGACGTTAATTAAAGTTGAAAATGCTCGAGCAGTCCCGTGTAAAGAAGTGGTGAACTCTTGCTCTTGAGCATGTTATGCAGTAAAGGTAGCTTTTATTCTGCATGTTAATTATGAATAAAAATTTTATAAATCCCCCCGTGTTAGTGACACGTATCACTCCAGTGTACGATCATTTTGAATTTGATGAGTGCATGACAAAAGGCATCATGAAGTACAGTCGATTCCATAAAGATGAAATTTTGAAAGTTTAAAAAAATTTTATCCATTGGTTAATGTTCTTTGTCATCGTTTGTTACAAATACATGATGTGGGCCAGATTTATTTTTTAATAAAATGTGCCAAAGGACATTGTTCAGCGGCCATACATAGTTAGCCTAAAAACCAACAATCATGAAATATTATTATCTAGGTTCGAAATCGTAAGTAAATGACTGTAAAAACAAAGATTATGGACGGACACTTCTGAGAACTTAAATTATTAGGAAAACTATAATTTTTTTGAGGTTATGTTTAATATTCAATGAAACATAGGACAACCTACGAACTTAGTATGAACTCAGTATTAAGTGAATTAATATTACAACTAATTCATTTTGTTCGGGTTGGAACTATTAAATGATAAACTGATATTGTAGTATAAAACTGTATATTTGGAGAAAGGACTAAAAATAACTATAAAATAATAATTGCTATGAGTACGCGTGACTTGATGAGTTGATGATTGCGAACTGATTTTGTGCAATAAAGTTAATTGTGAATAGGTAATTTAGGTCAACGAAATGTGCTGATGTGACGATGTACGCGCTTGCTCGTACATATTCCCGGGCGGGAAAAATGGAGGATAGTAGTTAGATGAAAGCGAAATAATAATATTGATAACAAGGTGATCTAATTTTTACTAAAGCTAAAATAAATCTATGTTAGTTTCCCGATGAATTAACAAGATGAAGGGCATAAAAATCGTTAAAAACTAAGATACTGTTTTATCGTCCGCAGTTACGAATACTGGTCGATGCACAATAGGGGACGACCCTACATCTTTCACTATCACTCGTTTACTCGCACTCGGTACGGTTGGCGGCGTACCGCGTATTCGGTGCGATTTTAAGGAATAACTATTAGGAAAAACTTGGTTAGGTAGGAATCATGAATAAAATAAAAACTGTAGTTTTGCTTCTTATTATTTATTGGCTATTTTTCACATAATTGTATCATATTGTATTTATTTGTTTGACACATGTTTATTGTGTAAATATGCAGCGTGAATGTGTATCAGGTGTTCTTGAATAATTTGGCAGTATGATCTTCTCAGGATGTTGTGGCACAGGTTCACTAGCACTTGGTAATAAGGTCTTTGGTAACATCGATGGCATATTCTAATATATAGCCGAAATAGTTAAATTAAAGGAAAAACAATCGCAAATAAACACACACAACAGGTAATCCGAAACGAGAATGCACTTTCCTGTATATTATACTACTACTCTTTGGAATGCACGAATGCCACAGATTACTACGAATGCAAACTGCCTGCACCACAACCACAGAGTATCAAGTTTTATGCCGGCCCTTTACTTGACAACAGTTTGTCCTTGTCATGCATAATAAGGAATGAAAAGGACAGACTGATGTCATGTTTTAAAATAGCAAATACGAATAGCCAAGTGAAGTGCCGGCATTAGGAAGAAAGAGTGTTTTGTTTGCAGCGCTGTCATAGATTATACACATAAAATGGAATTTATTGTCTCAGATTATTTTTTAACTTTTTAATGTAGCTTACTTAACTGGAAGTGTCCGTCACAATCTAAATACTGATAATTATCTCAAAAAATATATTAACAATTGTCATAAATGCCAAATTGGTGTTGGTTCTTAGGCCAATTTTAACATTGTCCTTTATGTATGTATAGTTAGAATAGTGCGGGAATACTTGTTTTCACCTTTCATTTTGTGCATGACGTTATAGGCGTATCATTTGTTTATAGAAGTTGACTTACAAATTATTTTTGATACTTATTTCGATTCTTTTTCAGTAGACTGAAAAGAAGTAATACATCTTACACGCTCTAAACTACTATATTTTGCTTAAAGGATACTTGCCAGTAAAGGCTATCTTAAAAATAAAGGTATACAGCAGTAAAACTATAGTCATTTCAAAAATGAAGTGAATATTTTAACCACATACTACATTTATTTCCATTTTTTTGCCATCTACTATATTTTTAGAGGTAACAACTTCGAAAAAACTATATTTGATAGAAAAAAGTTGGTAACCCTAGGTGTTAGTGACCATGAAAGTTTAAAACAATATTTATTTTATTTATTAATATTTCATGCACAAAATTACGATAGCGGACTTATTGCCGTAGGCATTCTCTACCAGTCATCCATGGGGTGTTGTCGAGATAATTAGTAGTAGGACGCAAACTAATGCGGAGATCATATTAAAGAAAAAAAAAAGCAGTGGTAATAAATAAAAATAACAATATATATTGATTAATATACACAAACACATAAATATGAATAAATATATACATACTTCACTAAATAAATATACACAGTCAGGTCATAAGTATTGTCACAAAGTAAAAGTTTTTTTTTAGAATGCTGGTCACAAAAAAGTTTATTGAATTCGAATTTCGAGTTGTTCATGAAAATATAAATGTATACTTTTTAGAATTTTACTCGTTTTTGAATATGGAGTGGACGCTTAAAGAAGACCGGGTTGCAGTTGTTGCGTTGCATCGTTGCGGTTACGTGCCAATTCCAATTTTTGACATACTGAAAAATTTAAATATAACCAAAAGATTCGTTTATCGTACCATCAAACGATCTATAAAGACTCTAGTGTAGATGACAGGTAAAGAAGTGGTCGCCCTCGGTCTGTTAGGACTCCAGCAGTGATAAAAGCTGTGAAGGCGCGAATTCAAAACAAATCCCAAACGTAAGCAGAAACTGTTGGCCCTTCAGATGGGGTCAAGCCGAACCACGGTGAAAAGGGTGTTAAATAAAGACTTAGGGCTTCGGGCATATCGAAGAAAAACAGGACATCGTTTGAATGCTTGTCTAATGGACCTGAGACTGAAGAGATGCCGGGCTTTGTTGAAGCGGTACGCGGGAAAAAAATATCGGGAAATTCTTTTTTCGGATGAAAAAATTTTACACAGTAGTGAAGAAGCGAGCAACCGTATTCCGCGTGTCCAACGAGGTCTTTTCCATCCTCGCTCATGGTATGGTTGGGAGTTTCTTATTGGGGCTCAACAGAGGTACATTTTTGTGAGAAAGGGGGCGTCCATATTTCCAAATTTCTGGCCCCGAGCATGGACCTCGTTCGTGCTGCGATAGACGACTGGCCGCGCAGATTGAAGGCCTGTATTCAAAATCACGGAGGTCATTTTGAATAAACTTTATCGTCATAAGAATCTATGTTTTGTTAAGTTCATTTTGGTATATAAATGGTCACATAACGAATAAACTTGTTTCAATTATTTTATATTAAACATGTGACAGAATTTATGACCTGACTAGGTATAATCATAACTACTATAACTACTGAAAGAAACGTCTGCTTCAATAAAAAGGTTCGCAGCTTGGTTTTGTAATGTCAATCGGAAGTTCGTTTAACACAAGTATAGTCCAAGTATAGTTTGACGACCTCCGTGGTCGAGTGGTTTGTACGCCGGGTTTCATGGTGTCGCCGACTCGAGAGGTCCTGGGTTCGAATCCCGGTGGGGGCAGATGTTAGTGTGATGATCATGAGCATTTGTACTCTAGTCATGGAAGTTTAATATGTATTTCTATATAAATATACTTAACTATGTATAGTATATGTATTCTATCCGTTACCCTAGCATCCCATAACACAACCCTTATAGTGCTTACTTTGGCGCTAGGCTAATTGGTGTGTGTTGGAAATATTTATTATTATTATAGTTTTGACAAATAAGGAAGAGTGAATGATATCGGAGGAGTGAGATGGATGGATATAAAACAAGTTCTACTAATTAAAAAACACGACTGCCGTTAAAAATGGTACCATATTTTTATATATTTGATATGGTCTCGTTTAAACCTTTCAAATGATACGTATACTGTAATAATCTGAAGATTGTTTTGTTACTTGACATAAATATTGTCATTTTGACATTGCTGTTATTTAAATTTTAACAGTTTAGGCAGCATGTGTTACCCGGTATGGTAAAAGGATTCTAACGATATCACACACATCTAAATCGGTTCAGGCGTTTAGAAGTAATGGTGGAATAAAGAATTCTAAATGTGTAATGTGTGTCCTATTACTCGCAATGAGAACTCCGTGGAACGGTTGGTGGTGCAAGGGAAAGTTGAGGGCAAAAGGTCTCGCAGGCGCTCACCAACAAGGTGGACAGACTTTATTAAATCGGTGACGCACTCTAGCGTAAATGATTGTTCTCGCTCTGCAAAACATCCGAGCTGCATGGCGATGCATCGCGATTGCATCAGTGGCACAGGAATTGACAGAGACATGACCACGACCACTCTGTCAAGAGTGCACGACTAGGAAGAAGAATGTGTGCAATCACTTACCTCCCAAACTGTGCGGCGAGATCCAGAGCGCTCTCGTCCTTGATGTTTCTCACGGTGACATCAGCACCCTTGGCCATCAGCTGAGCCACGACGTCCACGTAGCCGAAGTGAGCGGCGATGAGCAGAGCCGTCTCGTGGTCCGACGTCTAAGGGGAAAATATGTATGAATAAAAGCGACCAAGTGAGAGGCGTACGAAGGGTACCGCACGAGCAAAAACGGAAAGATAAATCACATCTGTTGTATGGGTTCCTTTAATATTTATTTTTAAAGTGAATCTACAACTCAATATTATGTGAAAATTTCAAGCGTTGCCTTTATTAATATAGAGCAAAAATCGACAAAAATGTTACGTTTGTTGTAAACCCTTAAATATTTATTTTATTCTGTTTTTATTATTTGTTGTTTAAACGGCAGGAGAAACGCATCGTCTGTGAAAATTTCAGCTGTCTAACTATCATGATTCAGATGCTTGAGACAGACAGACAGACGGACAACGGAGTCTCAGCAATAGGGTACCGTTTTTACCCTTTGGGTACGGAACCCTAAAAATCTCGCTCCGAGTCTTAGGCCCGTATTACAGAATGACAACTAAGTTTTGATCTTTACTTGAGTACAGTTAGAAAGGGATGTCGCTATGTGCTATATATAGAGACATCTCTTTCTAGCTATGCCCAAGACTAGATCAATCACTGAGAATCTTTCTATAATACGGGCCTTAGTCACGGGGAAACACACCCACCACGTGTAATTTTTATCTCTGTTGTGGGGGTGCTGTCTTGTAAATCCAGTCCTGATGACATCTGATGTAAAGCGTAATTGGAGTCTTAATAATTAAATTATAATAAGATATACTGATTCAGAAGATATTTTATCTGTTTTTATGTTCTTCTAAGCCAAGAAAGGTTTAGATGGCGAGATACTGTGTCATCATCATCAGCATGTTAATATTCGCACAGGCCTTGTCTATGGATAGAATAGGGAGACTAAGCCAAGCCCCACCATGCTCGCCCAGTGCGATTGGTTGGTGATGGGAGATGCTGTATATCATCACAAAATACAAAGTAGCCAGAAGGATTTGCTTTATTGCTGACAACTTTAGTGGCGTAAGCGTTATAGAGACCCGTTTTCAAGGTGTCACCTACTCCTGGTTGAAACGACCAGGAAGGAGTGTCAGATACCTTCTTCTCACTCCCCCCCCCCCCCTGGTTGACGGATGCGTAAGGCATTTCCCAGACACAAAAAAAATGTGTCACCTACTCAGAGGTACTGTCACCTTGGTATTCCATAACACAAGCCTTACTTTGGAGCTAGCCTAATCGGTGTGAAAGGAATACATGTTCATTTTATTATTCAACTGCTCATAACACTCACCAGCTGGTCGATGTTGACCGGCGGGTTCTTGTGTGCCAGTAGCATGGCGACCACGTTGGAGTCGCCCTTCCATGCTGCCAGGTGGAGTGGCGTAGCACCCTTCTTGTCAACCACGCACGGTGATGCATCGACGGACAGGAGTAACCTGACTATTTCCCTAAAACAATAACAATCTTTAAAATACACATATATTATTTTTATTACCTTTCCATAGCTAACCTACTTTTTAGAGGTTCATTAACTTAATGATGAGATGAGAAAATGGCACATATTATTCCTCCGCCTAAAATATCTAACCCATTATTGCCTTGCCATTTTCGTCCTATCTCCATCCTACCCTTTCTTTCCAAAGTTCTCGAGCACAAAGTCCATAAGCAACTCTCATCTTTCATCTAAACTAATAATTTGCTGGATCGCTACCAATCTGGTTTCTGCTTTGGCCACAGCACCGTCACCGCCTTGCTTATACTGACGACATTCGCTAATATATGGATAACAAAAAGCTTACTGCTCTGGTTTTACTGGACTTTAGCAGTGCTTTCACTTCTGTCCATTTCAATACTCTATTTGCGATCCTTCCCTCTTTATATGTCTCTTCTTCTACTCTATCCTGATTCGATTCTTACCTTCAGGGCCGCTCGCAGCATGTCCGCCTTGATGACTTTGTCTCTGATTGGTGTGAATTTATTGCGGGCTTACCCCAGGGCGGCGTTTTGCCGCCACTCCTATTTTCATGTTTCATCCACTAGGTTACTAGAGTTATTTTCTTCAATTTCATCTCTTTTTAAACGACTTGCAGCTATATCGCCATTTTAATATCGACGGAGTGGATTTAGCAATAGCGGCCATGAATGATGATCTTTGACGCATCAGAACTTGGGCAAAGTCTTACGGTCTCCTTGTTAACCCCAGTAAATCGCAAGCCATAATCATAGGGAGTAGGTACATGTGTAACGGTGTGTAAATATTTGCCTTGCACTTGCCATCATTGTCATTTGATGGTATCGACATTCCATACAGTGACAATATTAAATATCTTGGTGTCACAATGGACTCCAACCTTTCCTGGACGACCCATGTCGCTAACGTCAGCCAGAAAATTTACTACACGATCTATTCCCCTAAATTTCTTCAATATTTTTTGCCATCGCAGTCCAAAATTTCACTCACTCAGTCACTCATTCTACCGCTTCTCGATTATGACGATTCATGCTTCTTAGATGCCACAGAGACCTTACTGAACACACTTGAGCGCCTGCAGAACCTCGCTATCCGTTTCATCTTTGGTCTACTCAAGTATGACCATGTTCTGGATTTCGTAAGGAACTCAAGTGGCTCCCTACTCGCAGACAAATCGCAGAAATGTTAGAATCCTTTGTCTCCTTTTCAATATATCTATAATCCTTCGTATCCACCTTACCTCGGTGAACAGTTTTCCTTAGTTCACTCTTCAACAGATCCTTGCAGATCCCATCTCTAATCCCTTCTGTAATGTCCCACCCATAACACTGGGTTCGCATCCTATTCCTTCTCAGTACATGCCGTCCATCTGTGGAATTCACTGCCAGCAGAAATTAGAGACTCTAGTTCTGTCTCAGTGTTCAAAAATATCTAAAGGAACACTATTTATCTTCTTACCCCTATTTTGCCCTTGTTCTTCTCATTGTTCCTCTTCTTGTCGTCCATATTATATGTATGTATGTATTTATTTATGTATTGTCATCAATATCAAATTTGTACATATGTACGTATATAATATGTACATGTATATATAAACATGCATATGTAGTTTCCATATTTATAAGTATTTAACATGCATTTTGACGACTACAGACAGCTCTACACCGACGCAAAGCGAGGGCGGGCCACTAGTATTCTATTAGTTCCTTTCAATATATATTGGTCAAATACATAATTTTATAGCCACTAACTACACAATGATCGCCCTTTTTATTTTGTGGTTAAGCGAAGCACTCGTGTTATAGAAATCAAACAGCCACACAGGACAATGAAGGTAGATAGTTTCTTTTCTATAATGACTGAACAGTGAATCGAAACTGTCTTTTTTAGGGTGGCGACAAGACCAAACCTTTTGTTGTTTTATCTATTTGAAAACCTTGTAAGTATATAATATTACTTATTTATTACTTACTTATTCATTGTCATTAAACATATTATTAATATTGACACTGAACTCTCTAAGTATTGTAGCATTTCTGTATGTTTTGTAACTGAGTAAATTTGCAGGTCTATGGTGTATAATTATTCATACACCAGGCAAGGTTATACTTAGTACGTGCGGAAGTACGGTGTAGTGTTCGAGTGGTTTGTATGCCGGGTTTCATGGTGTCGCCGACTCGAGAGATCCCGGTTCGAATCCCGGTGGGGACAGATATTTGTGTAATGAATACGTGCATTTGTACTACAGTCATGGATGTTTAATATGTATTTCTTTATAAATATACTTATATATGTATTGTATATGTATTCTAGCCGTTACTCTAGTATCCCATAACACAAGCCTTACTGCTTACTTTAGAGCTAATTGGTGTGAGTGTTGTAAATATTGATTTGTTATTATTTATTTATATTCATTCATTCAAAAAATTCCGATTGTAATAAATTGTGCCCTTGTACATGTTATATTTAATTAAGTTGCTCCTGTTTCTATATTCGTGTGTACAGAATATATAAATAAAGTTGAAAGCTGAATTCTTAAATTAATATCAAAGAAGTGTAGTGAATAACAATTAAAATTTGCGTCTTTTTGAGTTTCCGCACGTACTAAGGTTTTATAATAACCTTCCCTAAACATACACCAGACCAGCAATTTTACTCAGCTACAAAACATAATGAAATGCGACAATACTTAGGGAGTTCAGTGTCAATATTTATAATATGTTTATAGGCTATATTACCAGGCTACGACCAGCAGCAGCGGAGCATCGATGAAAAATGTTGCAAAAACCGATAAAAATATTCCGTTTGTGAGATTCCATTGCGTGCGCTAAGGAAACGTTTAAAGTTACACAAAAATCAAGTATAACGGAATTCTTCCTCTTTTAAAGTTCTGTAAAAAAGTACACGACAGCCTATGTCCATATTTTAAGTTTGACTCACTATAGACCTTTTTCTTAAAATTAACGCGGGTAAAACCGCAGGGGACCTCTAGTTGTGACATAACTGTAATAGTTAGACATATCGTATCGCGGACTTTTTTGTAGATATTGGTATCCTCTATTAAACTTTAGTACATCACTTTGCTCTATTGTCAATGACTTCCGCAGCGTACGCGATATAAGGCTATTTTTTTGGTATTTTTACACACGTTGGGTTACCTTATCTAAGTTTTCATACGGAACCGTTACGGTTTTTAAATACACTATAGCCTATATTAATCAGTGAAAATGATTGCTATCAAATGTTGAAGGAATTTTTAAAATCGGACCAGTACTTTTTGAGCCAATTCGTTACAAACATACTTACATACAAATATGTCCTCTTTATAATATTCGTATAGACATATAGATATCTTAGTACAAGATTTTGTTAAATACCTATAATAAAATATTACTTACTTGTGTCCATTCAAACAAGCATGATGGAGTGGTGTGTACCCATTATCGTCTTGGACGTTGACGCCAGCGCCTCTTCTTAAACTAAAACAAAACAAACACCATGTAAATAAAAACAAAAATAAAAAAAAGTTCGCAGTCGGTAGGATTCGAACCTACGCTCCCAGAGGGAATCTGATTTCTAGTCAGACGCCTTAACCGCTCGGCCACGACTGCCACACGATAATTGGCGAAAGTAACATTTAGATATTTAAATTCTACATTCTATGCTCATTTATTTAACAAATTCATTATTGATAATAGTTGTTGTTACTCATACAAATAATATTGCTACGTGTGTTGTATAGAAGACTATGTGTCTCTAAACACTTTGTCTTTCTGTATGGGTATGTGATGTGTGGACGGAAAACCCCGAGAAAATACCCAAATTATATGCAATACCTAATCTAATATAGCACTTGTTTCGTTAAGTCTTACTCTGGGTAATAAACTCAAATATTAAAACGGTCCGTGAATGAATAATGAAAATCGACGACTATAGAAGAGAGATATATTCAAATAAATGATAGTAATAACTTAGCTAAAATTGTTATATCTTTAAACGGTATAACTGTAAGGGTTCGAAAATATCCGATATTCATTTTATAAATAAAAATATCCATTATTTATCATATTGTACCGGATATATACCTACATCGATCTGATATTTTACGATAAATTAATGATTTATTTCTAAAAAAACAAGAGTTGACAGTCTTTTTATGAAAAAGTTTGTGTGTGCGATCCGTTCGGCCTTGACACGAAGCTGACATCACGGTCAACGAACTAACTAAACGCAGTCACAAGAGCGTGCGAAGATGATATCTATGCCAAACCGTTAAACAGAGACGATCTAAACGGAGGAAGAAAAATTTGCCGTAGAAAGTGAGAAAATCCCAAGAAACAAACCGTAGAATTTGGAAGATCGTGTGAATATTATAGACAATTAAGATACTGATGCTTCCACAGTGGGGTTAGCTACCATTTAGTTATATCCAAATTTTCTGAAATAATTGCAACTTCTGTTAACAACGATTTCAATCTTATATGAATCTTTGTGACGTTTAAAAGTACTTATCTTTAGTACTATTTGCTTCATGAGTTATGCTCATAGAACGAAGAAAGAAATCTTCCGTTGACACATACGATTTATTACAAAAAGTTAACAAAGTTAAACCAGATCTTAAACAGATTATATCAGCCTTGTCTGTTTCCCAAAAAGAAGACAAAGACACCAATAGGTTTAGACCAAGTCTAATTTTAGTCCAAGTTCACCTTTTAAGTTCATCTTGGCTGGAGCTATCAGCTGTTGAATACAGAAAATAAATCAATACAAATTAGATTTCAGCAAAACACGTTGCTGAAAATTTTATGAAACAAGAACAAGTTTTCGTGACACTCGAAAAAAACAAATGAATCTAGACCTAAGTATGGTTGATCAGTCACGACAAATACGAAGTCGGCAATTCATTACGCATACTCGTTTTCTTAGCAGTCGAACCTCGAAATATTTGTTTGACCGGAAATGGCTATACCTGATTAGACAAGCCACAAGTTCAGTTAATCGCTTTCTTAGAATTTCAATATTCGCAAAGGAACATCAACAATACTATACAAACAAATCACAAAATATCACAGATTGATCTCAAGATTAAAATTGGAGTATTGTCATTTCCCTAAGGCGCATTACGTTTATATATTTTTTTAAGCATGTAACTACTTGATGTTTAAATCTAAAGAAAATATAACGAGAAAAAAAAATTCGCGGACCAGGCATATGTTTGTAACAGTGAAAGAAATTGTATTAAATCACAGTACTATAGCAGAATCTTAAATATAATTAAAACAGGAACGTTAACAGCTTAGTACAATAGTACTTATCACTACATACTCGTAGTTTAAAACAAAGTCGTCCGCTGTGTCTGTCCCTACGTATGCTTAGATCTTTAAAACTACGCAACGGATTTTGATGCCGTTTTTTAATAGATAGAGTGAATCAATAGGAAGGTTTTAATGTACAATACTTGCATAATATAGTAGAGAAACACTGATAATATTAGAGGTTTCTAATGTGGTATCGTAGATGAACACATTGTTTTGCAATCCAAAGATTGGCTGAACCCTACGAGATAGATCAAAATAACGTACTACAATATTGTAAACCTTAAAAAGGTCTACAGAAAAGACCGCGATGGTATATGTCTATCTCTTAGGGATAACCCACAATAACAATTTTTTATCCTTTACTTTTTACGAGAAATAATGGCTTATCTACGAAGCGATGTTAAGCTATACAGCATAAATTATTATCCAATTAAGTACCTTAAATACATATAGATCAATATAGCCATTTACAGCATATATTTTAAAAGAATATTTTCGAAGGTATTACAGATTTTAGATGCGCGCGCGAAACCCGGTCAAGACAGAGTAGTAGTGAAATTTAAAACATTTATTCGGTCTATAGCAGTTTAGCTATTTAGTTTAAATATCTTATGTATAAAGAAAATATAACTAGAAAAAATTCCACGCGGACCAGGCAGCAGACGGGGCTCGAACCCGCACCCTTCGTAATCCGGGCGAATGCACTGACCAATTATGCTACCGCGGCCCTCACGGACCGCGTCGAAATTCTTCTAGCCATTCTTAAGCTGCAAGGCAGCGCTATCTCTTCGCATTATAGGTAACCCACAATGTCAAATGCATACTTTTACAAGTATTAAACATTTGAAAGAATAAATAGCAATTATAGTTATAATTTTTATTATTTTTAAAGCATGTAACTGCTTGATGTTTAAATCTAAAGAAAATATAACTAGAAAAAAATCCACGCGGACCAGGCAGCAGACGGGACTCGAACCCGCACCTTTCACAATCATGCTTTAAAAATAATAAAAATTACAACTATAATTGCTATTTCTTCTTTCAAATGTTTAATACTTGTAAAAATATTCATTTGACCGTTTCGGAGGAGTATGGTAACTAACATTGTGACACGAGAATTTTATATAATAGATTTCCCGTGCAAAGCCGGGGCGGGTCGCTAGTAATTGCTAAAAGCCGTTTCAAAAGTTACATTCATAACCTTTAGTTGAATACATAAGTAACAAAACATTTTAAACGACAGATTCCACAGAACTAAGAGATAGGCAGATTTCAAGATTTATTGTTAATATTAACACTTACCTATCTTTATCAAACACAATCGTTTTTAATTTCTTTGTTTTTAGCCAACTTCGTCTAATGTTATGTCTCACGTCAGACATATGAAAATCAAAATTATTTCCACAACACTTCACTGTTTTCTCCCCCATCGTATAAAACAAAGAAAAAATAGACAAGAAATAAAATAACATCCATCAGACGCTTTACTATTGAAAAATAAAAATAAGACTAAATCTGGAGAAAGGAGTGAGTCATAGAATGGTAAACATGACACAGAATGAACAGGTTTTAAAGCGGGACACTATTTAATAACACTTCGTGAACTAGCCAGATATACACTAATTAAAGCAAGCCCGAAATAAGCAGTAAAGATATGAACGGGTGTAAAGATAACGCGTGTTAGATAAGATTAGCGAATTAGACCATAACGTAAAATAATCGAATATTGTTTACAATTTACAATAAAACCCAGTTTTAAACTAGAGGAAATTGTGACAAACCACGAGGAAAACCACTCGAAGAATATTTTAAAAGCTCCTCAAATAAATGTGGCGTCGCTGAGCAGTGAATAAATAATTATGGAAACTCCTTACTGGATCTACCTTTTATCGCAGAACTTTTAATGTCACTTTTAATATTATGCATACCGGCGAATGTCTTCAACTTTATTTCGCAGATAATCATTTGGCATTCACTCATTTGTCAGAAATTTAAACATATTATTTTTGTAAGCCAGAATCATATTAAGGGCCTATACTGCGTTAAGCGGGAGCAAGGAGCGGCAGGCCCCTCGGCATACATTTAATATCCGGAATAATTAAAATGCAAAACCATCATATCACAGAGGGTTCAAAAGCAGATTCGTCTTTTGGCATACAAATATTTAACTTTTATTCATATATTTGTCTATCCTATGACTGACCACAAACATCGATTTTGCTTAACGAAATTACGCAGAAAAAATCCACAGAAACATAATATGTCTAATAAAGTTTTGCTATTGTGAATTCGGACATATAAACATTCAGCCAAACAATGATTACAATGCATTTAATGACTTGCAAATATTCATTCAAAGAAGATTATGTCAAGTTTATGAATTTCGGAGCAACAAACTTTCTGCCAGATACAGAGAACCCCTTCATACTAGCATTAATAAGTATATTAAGTTGTATAAAAACGACCTTTTGTTGAGTGCAGTTTTTTTTTCTAACTCCGCAAGTAGCTTTATGTTTTATCAAAAAAGCTGTAATTGATTTCAGTTAACAAGTTTCGAAACAAACTAGGACATTAAAAACAAATCGTAACCAGGCAACAATGCATTGGGTAACAACTACCTGTTTAAGAAAAATGGCGATGGATATTTTTTGTTTTATAAACATCTATTACAATGAACAAAGACAGGTAGGTCAATGGGCCGTTTGCTAGTAGACTGGCTATGCCATATTACTCATTCAATGTGGCTTGGGGAATTTCGACCACATTTTTCCTTTAGGAGGCTCAACGCTTATTCTTAGCTTATGTTAATTTAAGGCCAGTTTCAATAATGAACCCGTAGTAAAACGGAAATGATAATCTGGTTCCGTTAGCTTAGCAACAGTTTGTCATTCACCTTTGTTGCCTAGATATTTTTATTATTACTGTTGCGGAAAATGGAACCAGAATATCCTTAACTTTTACTGGCACTTGATTATTGCAACTGACTGGTAGTTCTCAGTGTCAATAGGTCGTTGGATAAATTCGAAAAATCTCATTTAGGACACGTAGGTTCCTTTTTTAATTACACACAATTTTAATTACAATATTGCATTGCTTAGTAAGGAAGGACGATAACAGGTCTTCATAATATTCAACCATAGCGAACAACAGCCTACGGTATGCAAATGTGTTATCGTAAATTCGTAACAATGGTTTGTTTACAAATTGGCAGTGAGTAAACTGTCGATAGATTTTATATATTATGAACACGTATCTAAAGATCTAATAAACATCTCACTCAAAATCAACATGATCAGCAATTTGTCTCTCCACTCAGTGTTTTAATGCGAAAATAAGTTTAGAATTTAAATAGGTTTTATGTCTTTCAAAAACACTGCCTTCTGATGATTAATAACGATGATTTGACATTTTTAGTCATTTATTAAGATAGGTATCAAGTAATTAGAAAATCTTTGTAATTAAGGGTAATGGCAAAACCCTGCTACCCTTTGGTACTAAACCAAACAAAAAGATACTTTTGTCTGAAGGGTTGGTAAAATTAGACCTCTACCGCACCTGCTTAATCTAGTAATTAGGCAAATCAGGACAGAACATAAAGTCGAAACTAACTATAACATGGATAGACATTAAACATGCATAATTTATTTACTAGTTATAAGCTAGCTTATTCAACACAGACTCCCTACCTAAATCGTCTCCTGAGCTTCTTAAGCATAATGTCTTTGTTGAAATACGACAGCCAGAAATTCATTCTTACTGGAAACTCACTCGTGACTCGATTCACTAAACGCAACGAGCGTATCATTTACATGTTCTCCGTTCAAATATTGATTTGAAAATATTTACAGGAGAACATACGGAACGTCCAAAGCGCGGTCACTGAGTGACTAACAACGAAGCACGCTGGTGAATCATAGGAGCAGGCAACAGGTCGGTTCACTTGGTTAGAGCTTTTTGTTGCGGTATATTTTCGCGTAACTGTAATTCGGTGCCGAGGCGGACGACTAGGTAGTTGATGCTAACCTACTGAAGCGTGATTTGTTTTCGGCATGCCGCAGATAACAAACTTTTAAATCGGGCGATATTTTGTCAACTCGAGCTCTTATTCAAGTTTAAAGATATAATTATGCATCTGACAAAAAGAAATATTTAAATTACAAAAGCTTAAAAATACTTATTGCCTAAAAACTTAAAATCCGAATTAATTAGTTGAATAATATACAATTTACAAAATAAAAAATATATCACCCCCCGGCGCCGTCAGAAATGGTGCCCAATAGGCTGGCGGCATTCCCACTTGAATATAAAGGCTAATACCTTGACCAAGGTAGCTGCCAACATTTTGATTACCAGTCACC
This sequence comes from Chilo suppressalis, assembly GCA_902850365.2. NCBI lineage: Eukaryota > Metazoa > Arthropoda > Insecta > Lepidoptera > Crambidae > Chilo > Chilo suppressalis. The sequence continues at coordinate 14,902,963 of OU963894.1, read as the reverse complement.
ACGGTGATTCTCTAAGACAATCCTTAAAAAAAGGAACGCTCGAGAAAAGAGCTCCTTGGTCCCATAATCTCAACACCAAACGGCACAAATATGTAGTTCTCATTGAAAGCTGAATATTTGCGCCGTTTGGAGCACTCAGCAGAGTCCGCCGCCGCGTCCGCAACAAAAAAAGGCTACCTGTATGGCACGGAGCAAAAGTACTCTCGCAAGTTGCGTCCCATACAAGAGGACGACCCCGCTTCCATGGAATGAGTGCCATTCCGTCAGGTCTCTAGCACCGCTTGCACATTGACTGCGACAAGAGCTCTGCGGATGACGTCATTGATGCAGGCGTGGCGGAAGACTCGACAAAATTATATCTTAAACTTGAACGAATGCAATGAAAATTTGTATGAGGATTATTTCAAAGTAATGTTCATTCGAACATTTGTATTAGGATTATTTTAAAGTCATGCTCATTTATTAAATAGCTCTGATTAGACATAAAGACAAAGCACGGTAACTACATACTAGAGCCGAGCTCTTGCTCTCAAATCCCGAAAAAAAAACTGCCCAATACTTAGAGCATGCTCTAAGGTCAAACCGATAGAACATGTATTTCTTGATGTCATCCATACCTATAGAGACGCGGAACAAACCCGAGGATTACTTTATAAAACAATCAATATTTAGCAAATACCTTAAATTGGTATATAAATATGCGCCGCGCGTAGAGTAACACACTATGAAACACGTTTCTCTGTAATCCCTCCAGTCCAGAGGATCCCGCAAGTTTTTAGAACGAGATTAGCCCCGAAAAATGTATGCGGGATGCCGGTATTGCAATCTTACTTGCGAGGTTGGATATGAAGATTATAGAATGCGATAGCGTGTGACCAATAAAAGTAAATTAGAAAAGTGATATTTTAGTGTAAGCAAACAAACATGTGAGGGTAAGCGGCCACCATAACCTACATATACGCTCTATGCTAAAACCTTTATAAAATCACATACAAATGCGCGCTGCTTACCCTTCACAATCCTCACGCCTCCGCACAATCTGTTGCTTTTGCACATCATTTTATTTATTAGTTTAACGGATTTTCCGTTCTTACAGTAAATATTTATGTGGGAAGTATGGTATTTCCCACACTATGATTCAGAGAAAGAAACAGATAATTATGGTAAGACTGCGAAGCTGTGGGTGTTGAAGCAGTATGTAAATTTGATGAAAACGAAATACTGTTCATTACACTTTTATGAATATTCGTGGTAGGAGCGTTGGCAATTCAATTACATCTCCTCGTAACAATGAAAAGCAATATATAGTTTGCTTACATAAACTTTATTATCTACTGTAACCTTCAAACACCGTATGCATATATCACTTTATACTTTCGTCTATCCTCTCTCTGTACTATCTGCCTATTCTCTCTCTTTACACCCCGTCCTCTACCCCCTCTTGACCCGCTTACGCTGTCCCGTACTAGAGCATCTCGAAGCCGACCTACAGCCAGCGTGGGCACTTAGATATAAGAACAACACCCACACATTAAGTCACAACCACTTTTGCCTAAACAATTTTCTTTAACTTGAACAAAATAGGAAAAAAAAAATACCTTCAAACACCCTTTATTGGAGTTTAGTTTGGTTATAACTATGGGCATACTGTATTAGAACAACAGTTGGTATATCAAATGCACTCTATATCCATGCCAGACATATGGAGGCGAACCAAGAGCGACGCGAAGCGTTTATATTTTGTAATGCACGATGACGTTTAAGTGTAATCACATTAAAAGCCAAGATGTTTGCCTGTGTGGTAGCATGGTAGCATGAGAACAACACCCACCGCTGTTATTAAGCCGATGCTGGGGTTACCTACCGCCCCTAGTTCTTGTTGTAATAATAATAATAATTTATTTCTCTCATAAATTGTGTATATGTTATTGTAAAAGAATAGGCGACCCTAGCGACCATCAGGCTTGAAATACTACAGCCCCTAAATAGATATTCCAGAATCCACCATTTACGCATAAAGGCTTTTCTTACCTTAGGACAGGTAGGGCACAACGGATTTACTCTCGAATTGGAGTGCCCGTCTGGCGAAGCAACCTCCACCTTACACGAGACCACAGTAAATAACACTATCTTTTGGTGGTGTTGTGTTTTTGGTCGTGAGTAAGGGTCAAAGATTTTTAAGATTGACCGGAAAGGGAATCACTAGAGCGGCATCTGCTACTGCATCATCTATCTTCGCGACTGGACTCCACTTGGCGGGGTATTTGGTTGCGCCACGTATAAAAAAAGATTCAATGAAGTTACAGCCCAGGATGGCATCAGCCAGCGACAGAACCCTGAAATCACACTGTTTCCTAAAACTACAACAAAGAACTCACAGTGGAGTCGCACCATGGCTCAAGTACAATGGTCCACTTAAATACTTAGTGCGGAAACCATCAGCCAAGTCATGACGATGTATTAATAACAATGAATGTACTCATATTCATAGAGCCTTTAAAGATCCCACAGCTCCTTATTCTGGAGCACAGGCCTTTCCTATCCCTATGTATGGATAGAATCACAGGATTATTATGCCACCGCATGGGTCCAACGCCAATATTATTGTGTGCTTATAACTGCAAATACAGACTATAAAAACAACCTACACTCTTAACCGAAACACGGAGGAGTTCAAGATAACAAATTTTTGGTCACCCATCCAATGTAAGGCCGAGGAGTAAATGGCTTACTGCCACAATCGCCGACTGAATGCGCAAACCGTTGTACTTTGGGAATATGAATCGCTTGGCACACTATTTTACTACTTATGATCCTCAAATATTTCCTTTTCTTTATATCAGCTTACAGACTTCCTAAATTAAAGCCTCTCATAACGAAATCTATCTATGATAATAATATGTATACAAACCAACAGACAGACTGAACAGTTCAATGTTCGTTTCTTAACATCGATTGCTGTCTGGCGCGCCGCCAAAACACTCCACTTTAATGGTTAGTGTTATCCACTTCCTTAAATAGGTAACTGTTTTTAGATCAGAGGTAGGTATGTTACTTTTGATAAAGCAATTACTTTTGTGTTGTTATAAAATACTCTATTTAAGGGATTGTAATGCAAATCATAATAACAGGAAGTCTTTGAGTAGGGTCAGCATATAAAAGAAGACTAAAATATCAAAAGAAAATGCAGGTAAGGAGACATTATTTATATGACATATGATTACATTTTTTTTAATGAAAGAAAAATACTAAAATGAATTTAAATTAAGGAACCAAAGTTCAATAATGAAAGTAGCATACACCATTTTCTTACTGATGATCCAAGAACTCTGTATATTTCTGTACATAATAATATATTTATTTATTATGAAAGAAAGAAGAAAGAAAGAAAGATAGCTAAGGGTGTGGGTTCGAGTCCCGTCTGCTGCCTGGGCCGCATGGTATTTTTTCTAATAACATTTTCTTTAGATTGATAAGTGTTGCTTGATGAATAATTAATGACCAATGTGTCAGTTGTTACTAAACTTCATTTAAGCTGCATTTTATTAAAACTTAATTTTTGGTGAATAACAATTAATAAAAACAAAGTAGTAATTGACATAGTAAATTAATATCTTCACATAGGACGAAGCAGTCAATGTTTATACTAAATATAATGAATTTGCACATTTAGCTATTTATAATCATTACATATTTTAAATATAAAACTAAATAAATGTTCACTGTTAGAAACCAAATTTTCTAGTAAAATAATGGATACTTAAATAATTGAGGGTAAAATGATTTAGAATCTTTGTTTGCAAAAATATTGTAGTAGTGGCCCATTGATAATTAGCAACTAGAGTTAATTGTGTTGATAATTATGTCATGGTCTCAATTGTATGTGGAACAGTAAATATAAAATTGTAATCAAAACTTAAATGCATTAGCAGAATAATACTTGCACATATTATGAAATGTTTCAAATTTATTGAAATTATTATTTATTGAAGAAGTTAATAGTAAATATTTGAGACAAAATCTTTTCAATCAAAATCTGGGTGAAAATTGTTAAGAAGCTAAAACTAATTAGATAAGAAATTGTAGCAGACATCCAGCAGCGAGACCATCACAAAAAATATCTCTGGCGACTGTTTTGGTTTTTCTTATTTGTTGCCTGATGCTGGATGTGTCTGCCACTATGTCTGCTAGTTTCAGCTACATAAAATTGATTAGTTTTAACTGGAAATCTCCAATCATTTTACCTAGTTATCATTTATTTATAAAACTTTTAAATGATAAAAACAGATATTAATTGAAGTATAGAAAGGGCTCAGCTTTCCATTAGTTGTGATTGAGTACCGAGCTGAGATTTTTGTCATGGAAAGTATTAATTATTAGGAACACGTACACGAAATCTTTTTATACAGAAACAAATAGAACTCGAGAAAAAAAAAATTGAAAATTTATATTTTTATAGGTTAAAGTCAATTTTGACAGCCATTTTGATCAGTGCTGCCATTTTTTCATGCAGAAATAACATGTTTTTCGTTGTCTGTGGTAAAAAATATGTTTTATTATGTTGTTACTATTGTCAAAATGACAGATGTCCCGCCGTTTTGTGTTTTTTTTTTCTTCTTTCTGTGGCGTTCTCCGTTTTACACAGAAATTTCGCCAATGTCCAGTAGGTAGTGAGAGAGACACAAGAAAGACTGCTCGGTAGAAACAGATTAAGGTGATTTAAATAACCGATTATACGTTCTTCCTTGAGTAATTCACTTTTCTGAAAGCACAACTCAACAAACAAACACAAAGACGTCACAGGTTAAACAATATTAATTTATATGACATGGGTAGAGCCGACAATTATTTCCAAATAAAAATAGAAAGGTTAATAAAAGTTAGAGTTTAATATTGTATTTTTTATGAATTTACATAAACACAAAAAGCCAGGTTTGTCGGTCAATGTTAGAATTGTATTAATGTTAACGGGACGTACAGTTTTGGGTGGAAGTAGAGAATGTAGAGATGGGTGTTTTTGACAGTTGAAAAAAATGTGGTCTACAGTTCCTTCCTCGAGTCTGCACTCACAAATGGAGCTGTCTAGTATTCATAATTTGGAAAGAAAGACTGGCGAGGTAACGTGGCCGAGACCAAGACGGCTAATAGTTGTAATGACCCACCTGGGAAAGTCGCGGAATTTAGCAAACCAAGGTTTTATGGGTATTATTTCCTGAAGGCTGCCATTATGGTGGCCTATAATTTTGGAGTTACGACTCCATCTTTTACTCCATTCGGATTGAAGGTCGATTTAGCTAATTGGAGGACATCTGCCGAGTAATTTTGAAGACGCGAAGGGTAACCCGATAGCGTAGCGTCTTTCGCCCAAGTGTCTGCGGTTTTGTTGTCTCTAATATCACTATGATCAGGAATCCATGCTAGCGCAATATCAATATTTTGTGAATGATATTCTAACAGTGTTTTTTTAATATCTAAGATGATAGGGGATACTGTTTTGGACTTGAACAGATTGCTCAAGAGAGCTTCCAGGCAGCTTTTGGAGTCTGTGAATATAATGGATTTGTTAATCCTGTGGGAGAGTATAAAAGTAATGGCTTCCGAGATAGCTACCGATTCTCCAGATAAAGTTGAAGCCTCTTTTGGACATTTAAAACTTAATACAATATTAAATTTGGGGATCCATACTGCTGCTCCTACATTGCCATCAGGACAGATCCTAGAGGGTTTTGTGTTTGTTTTGAGAAATGTCAGTCAATCTGTGTTCATCAATAAAAATCATATTTACTATTAATTACTTGGTAAATAAGAAATGGGCTCCACACTTAGAAAAAAAGGTAAATGGGGCTTTACAACAATCTTTAATTCAGAACCGACTTGGTCAACCCCGACACGCCGTGGTCTTGGTCTGCCCTACCCCTAGAGTGTTTTTTAGGCGCGTAGGGAGAGCAACCCCCGCCTGCTGTGGAGTGATGCTTGTGATTTTGTCACGAAAAGGCAGAGGGGCTGCTATTCCGGCAGCACCGGAGATAAGGCAGAAGTACTGGTTCTTACTACCCTAGTCCTTGCATCCTAAAAAATTTATGAATTTTTAGGTTAGGTTAATTAAAAAAAAAACATGCAAATCTGTCTAAAATCTTTAGTAGGGGAGTCGGAGAGACCCCCTCCTTCCCCCCCACATCAAAACTACCCCGAAATTCCACCACAACTAATGGAATTTAGTACCATAAAAAAAATCCCTCCTACATAAAAGTGCTTTCTATATCCAGACAGTTTTTCAAACAGATCCCCAGAATACTCAAAAATCCTGAATGCTGGTCTGGCAGCACAATGCACAACAAGATTCTGAAAGATTCTTCAAGAAGATTTTGTATTTATGTTTACGACTGAAGGACTAGGATCCATGGTCATGAATAAATTATAAAAAAAAAATTTGATGGGGACTGCACAATTGAGATACCTAGGTACTTTTTGTATTTCGTAAATATGAATAACAGAAGATTGTAATTACTTACTAAATGTAAAATTCTTAAATACTGACAATGAAGATAGCATATTTTCTACTTAACAGAACAACTAACAGGAATTACATTTCTCCATTACAATAATATTATTGCCTGGCCTTCCTAAAAGTAATTTGAATAATTCCGAGAAATTTTGTTTATAGCATGTAGCAGTGTACTTTTGAGTTTGTATGTTTTTAAGACCTTGCTTTAAATAATTGTTTAATTTAGGTAATAGCATATCATCCACTGACTGCACCGGCTTCTTAACATAAAAAAAGGCCATAATCTCCTGCCGCAAAATCCAAGATAATCGCAAATTTTATCGAGACAGTAAACATTTTAAAAGTACAGTGCGATAATTATTGTTAGATTGTTCGATAATGACAAGTTTATTTACATAGATTTTAGATTATCATAGATGAATGTAAACTAAGTTTGATAAATAATAATACTGTAGGAACCGACGATATGTAATGAAGCTCAATAATTAAAAAACATGAACCCACCTCGTAAAAGGACCACTCCTTTTTGTTATTTGATTGAGTATTTTCTCTACAGTTTTCTTATCGCCATTGCGGGCTGCATCAAGCAACTCCTGACCCCTCCCCATTGCCTATTAAAGTATAATATCACTCACAAAAACAACATACAATCCGACCATTTCAGTTTTTTACACTAGGAATTCCTTCACTACACAATCCACCTTCATTGATCGCGCCGCCATCTTTGATTGTAGACTGTGGTAGAGTTTGACGTTTTGATTGTCGGAAAATCCTAGGTCCATGGATTCGTGAATTCAATTATTCGTTCAGTAGGTTCAGCATTCATTAAAATCTAACGCTACAGGAAGGAAGGAAGGAAATATTATTCTTTTTCGCTAAATATCATTATGATTTTCATTTTCTCCGAACTGAACGAGAAACACTTGCCAACATTTCAAATAAAATTTAATAAAGTTATCAGAATGTTTTCACTGATGTTTAATGCAATATAAATGTGTTAAATATTTTATATTTCTTTATTCTTCATAAACTAAAATATGTAAATTAAACCTTATTTAAGAAACAGGAAAAATTTACAGTGCTTAAAATTAGTACAATAAATTCCTTTGATATGTCAAAGCCAATCAGTTTGGAAATCATGTTTTACGTATTTAGATATTAATGGCTGTTTTAAATGATTTACAAAAAATCTTATACATCGTAGGGAAATAACTAGATTTAATATAAATTCATTGGTATAAAAATAAATATCAAATATTATTAACAAAAGTTTTTATTTGATTCATTTAACATTTTAAATTACAAAGATTAATTACTGAAATTTATTAAACAAATTACTATAATTACATCACAACAAATTAAAGTAAAGTTTGTAATTTTGCTTTTATAAAGTGAATAAATTATATTTTCAATGTTTCATAAATAGTATGTCTATGCTTTTCACAATATTTCTCGATGCCGCCGTTATAAAACCATAAGTAACAAATTTCCTTATTTTAATTTTTCTGTGCCGTAAGAAAATCTTAGTTTCTGAACGAGTCATAGCCAAGTAGCATACATTGTCGATAGAGGGCGCTCCACAATAAGGTAATCAAAATACAATCCTTAGCGTTATATATTTAAGTCGGTTTTCGTTTAACGCTTACATATTGATATCTTCTTGACGCAGTTTTTTTATTGTTGATATTGATATCACTCGCTCGCAATAATATTTATCCTTGTAAAACGGCGAGTGTTGTTGTACGTTGCTCGCTGTTATCACTTCGCATTAGAGATTAAGGTTCTTTAGATTGCCATTAAAATAGAGCAAAATAACAAGTTTTGGATAGATTGTCTTGATGCGGCACGAACGGATGACATCGATGAACAGCTGATTTTGACAATCAAAAATGATAGGTGTACTGGGTGTATCTTAAAAATAGTGTTAATTTCCCTACAGTGGTGTATTTTTATTTATACTCTAATAAAAATGATGTCATTGCAAATCGTGCTTCTGTTGTTGTCGATGTTGATGTTTGGTGCATCTTCAGTCAATTCTCAAAGTAAGTTTAACCCTTACTGAAATTCAAGTTAGGTATCACACAGGATTTTCTCCAACAGTTCATATTTGTTTGCGATATATATGACTAAAATACCGTAATGTTATTGTTTCTCGTTTTAGCTTTCATCATCCCTCTGAATGAATCTACTATATTGCTGGACAAACAACTCTTTAGTAATTTCATCAACATAAATGCTTCCTCAACAATCGGACTTGATTTCATAGGCATCAACAGCAACGTTTCATTTATTATATTTCAAGTGCACAGCCACAAATATAATGTGAATGTATACAGCAAAACATATACTGAAGTCACAGGTCAAAACATTGGCCTCTACAGCCTTACTAAACCTAAACCAGATGTATTTTACATAGAAAACAGAAACACATTCAATTTGAAGTTATTAATATCTGTCTATGGGTACAGAGAAAGAGGTAACATTTTCCTTATTTTTTAATATTAGTCATTGTCTATTTAAATAAAGTAACTAACTATAACAGATTTACCCTATAAACTTTATGGATTTTAGGTAATAATTAAATACAATAAAACATTTGTTTTATAGCTACAATAGGATAAACTCTTAATTTAATCTGTGTTGGAATCGTCATCATCATCATCAGCCTATTAATGTCCCCACTGCTGGGGCGCAGGCCTTCCCTATGGATGGAATAGGGAGATTGGGCCATGACCCACCACACGGGCCCAGTGTGGATTGGTGGGTGCTAACGACTGCAGATGCAGCCAGGACCAACAGCTTAACGTGCCTTCCGAAGCATGGAGGAGCTTGAGATAGTAATTTTTGGTCACACATCCAATGACTGACCACTGCGAAAGTTGCTTAAGTTCAACGATCGCTGCCAAACGCACTAACCACTTGCGCCATCGAGCTCCTCGAGTCTCGTGTGTTGGAATACACTGCTGTTGTTACTAAGGCCAGAACTAACCAGGCCAGTAAACAGATGGTAGATATATTTTTAGTTATAGTACATGACCCTGTAAGAGTATTGCAAAATTAGGTTGATAAAATTTTATGATAATTAATAAGTATTTTTTGTGAAATACAGCTCGGTATACTGTTATTATACTATGTCATCTGTCACAATATTGTTAACATTTGTAATCCATGGTTATAAGCTGCCTTATATGATGTAAATTTTAATAATTATTTTTGTATAACTTAAATAGAAGTGAAATATAGCAATATGAACAGTAACATGTTTCTTAAAAAAAAAATTGTTGTGTCTATTTTCATTACAACAGCAGTATATTCGTGCTCTGCATGCATTGAATATAATTTCTTGATCTTTTTTAAAACATATTAGGTACAAAAGGCATAAATCTCCATTTTAATTTCTCCATTTTAATAACGTATAAATACTTTCATTACTGAATTTAGTGTAATGTCAACTTTGCTTATTATAGCGTAGTTGGTAGGTTGTCCTTTTTCATATCTCAAATTCTTCCATGCTTTAGAAAGTATGTTAAACATAGTCCTTTCTTCTATGTCATGTGGGATTGTCTTAAGAAAAGTTTGGTGATATGCAGTGGATACATAAAAATACTGAATGAAATTTCAAAATTGTTAACATAACAGTTGCTTAATTAGTAACCTTTGTAGATCCTGTACCTGGAGGTTGCAATATGGAGTTCCCTGTACCAGTAAGTCCGTTCATGAGGACTTCTTATCATACAGATTACATTTTCATTGATGCAGCACCGGCTAGATATTACAATGATATACAGTGTCTTAAGTACAATGTTGTCAATGTGGAATTCTATGTTATGTATTTACCAGCAAGAAGTTATGATGAGGATACTTACTTTAATGGCATTAAAGACATGATGTCAAAAGAGAGTATCATTCAGAATGGTTACAATGTAAGTGAAGTGGAATATAAATAAAATTACATTATTTTTTAACATTACAAATTAATGGTCTTATCATCAAGGAGTCTGGTAGTCCCCCAAAGATACAGCAGTGCTATCCTGTAAAATTTTGCAGAATAACACTGCAGTAGTCTTCTCTAAGGTGTAGTGATAACTAATAGGTTTAGAGGAGCTCTATGGCTCAAGTGGTAAGCGTGTTTGGTTAACGATCGTAGAAGTTAAGCAACTTTCGCAATGACCTGTCTTAGGATGGGTGACCAAAATTTTATAATCGCGAGCTCCCTCTGTGCTTCAAAAGGTACGCCGTTGGTCCTGGATGCATCTGCAGTCGTTAGCATGTACTTACATTAAACAGAAAGGGAAGATGCGGTACGTTCATACAAGCATCAAATAAAATATGCTTCGACTCAACTATATCATAAGCAACTGTGACGCACGCACACTTCTGTAAATAAACATTCAATCGAGCGAGCGAGACAGAACTGCTCGCTTCAACGCAGCGCGAGCAAAACGTCGAGTCCACGTCGCTTGGCTTGCCAAATGCGTTTTCTTTCCTCTCTCTACAAACGGCTGAACTGTATTTCCTTTTGTTATTGTTATCCTTTTCTTGATAACAAATGGCGAAGAAGTAAATAAACATTCATGACAAACCGTGATTTTTGAGAAAAAAAAATGTTTTCATGGTTTTACGAATGGAAAGTGTGGCCGTGAAACTTGTTATTTGATCTTCAACTATTTGTGTTCTGAAAAAAAGCATCGAAAGCATTGGTATTTCTTTATAACACAAAATATTCGCAATATTGTTATACTGAGTGCACATACAGCGTGTTTGAATGTTCAGTTGTGACTAAAGCGAAATGTGGTCATGCACCACAATTGAAGCGGATCACTTTTGAGTCGCGAGTGCCGTATCTTCCCTTTTTTATTTTAATCTAAGGGCCCGCGTGATAGATCGAAGTTTAAGCCCATGCAACTTATTCCGTCCATAGGGAAGGCTTTTGCTCCAGCAGTCTATTCATCATCCATCCATCTAGGGAATGCAATCTCGTTCTCGCGAGATCTCGTTCTCGCGAGATCTCGGCTTATTTTAGCGAGATTAATCTCGGCCGAAAAATGAGCGAGATCTCGCGAGCTTAACGAGATTGCACTTGAACATAAATTCGAAGCGCGACAGCGCGCGAAATGTCACGAATTGACACGAAGCTGCGATCTGTTTCGGCGGCGCGGGTGATGGCGGCCTGAGGTAGCGGTCGCGGGACGAGGTCTCGCTCAGATTTTGTTACGTTACGTGCTGCGATTGGTTGAAATGACAGTTGAGCCGGCGGCGTGTGGCGTGCATTTGTTTACTGATTGCGTCCGAGTATTTTTGTGGTTATTTATGTAAACAAAAGTTTTTTATGTGATTTGTGAGTAGAATAACGAACGATGTCAGCGGATATAGTTTATAAAGACTATGTGAGTGTGTCGGAAGTATGGAAACACTTTTTAAGAGCGGAAAATGGGTTGAGTGCTAAGTGCAAACTTTGTAAAAAGATTCTTAAAACCAAAGATCGATCTCCGCGTGGCTTACATGTGCATTTAAAATCGACTCACAAAATTGACACGAAGAATGTGCATTCTTCGTCCTCTGCTTCTACCGTAGAAGAGAGCGAGGTGCAAATTATATCACCACCGCCGTTGCCGCCACCATCATCAAATACTGGGTCGAATGTTAGTCTAGAATCGTCTGCACTAGAGCTACCAGCAAGAAAGAAGAGGCAAAAAATTACTGATCACTTTCTCCCGGTTGAAGATACTTCTATGGAGAAAAAAGTATCAAGAATGGTAGCTAAAGATGGACTACCTTTCCGTGTTTTCTGTACCTCCAAAGATATGAGAGATCTCTTCAATTCTTCGGGACACAAACTGCCTAAGTCCCCAAACACAATTAAACTTATAGTTATGGATTATGGCATGACATTAAAAATGAAAATAAAGCGTGAACTGGCTCAGCTGAAGGAGGATGATCACAAATTTACGCTTACATTTGATGAGTGGACTTCTTCTATGAACAAGCGATACATGAATGTAAATGTACACACATATTTGAAAGGCAAAGCTGTCTTTTGGAACTTGGGGCTGATTCGCGTCTTTGGAAGTATGCCGGCTGAAAATGGTGTCAGTATTTTGAAAACAAAATTAACCGAATTTGGCCTTATTCTGGAGAAAGATATCATCAATATTACTACAGATGGGGCAAGTGTGATGAAAAAGTTGGGTCGATTAATATCACCTTCACATCAGCTCTGCTATGCTCATGGAGTTCAACTTGGCATAATAGATACAATTTATAAAAAACAAACTGATGTTGAGGAAGAGGAACCTGTGACTGTGACAGAATCTGAAAACGACAATGAGGTTTCTTTTGAAATGGATGAAGTATCTAGCACAGACTCAGACGATGACGTTTTTCATTGTTCTATACCCAGAATGGAAGTAGACCTAGTTGCTGAATATGCGGGTATTATTGAGAAAGTTAGGAAACTGGTTAAACTGTTTAAAAGATCACCTACTAAAACTGATACATTGCAAATATATGTAAAGCAAGAATTTGGAAAAGATATAAAGTTGCAACAGGATTGTAAAACTCGATGGTCAAGCCTAGCAGACATGATTTCTACATTTAATAGAATCAAGCTGTGTGTCAGCAAAGCCTTGATCGACCTGGGCCTGGAAGCTGATCCGAACTACTCCTTGAGTGCGGAAGAACATACGGTTTTAGTGAACTTAGATAAGGCATTTCAACCTGTAAAACTGGCTGTGGAGGTATTGTGTCGTCGAGATACTGACTTGGCTATCGCAGAAACAACACTTAGGTTTATGATTCGTAAACTGGAAGAGCTAAAAACTCCATTGGCAGAAAAACTCGCTGGCTCCTTGAGAAAGCGCATTATTGAGCGACGAACGAATTTGACAGCATGCTTGTTATATATCAGAGATCCGGCTAAATACCAAGCAGATAAAGAAGAGTTTGCGAAAGACGGAACCTTTAAATTACCTGCGAAAAACGTGATTCGAACTGAAATTAAATCACTTATAGAGCGCTTGCATTCGCAACACTGTGTTACTAATTCACAGACACAGATAAATTCAGATCCATCATGGTCGATCGCATCAACATCAGCTGCCGCCGCTAGTGATGTTATTGAATTTGATGATGACTATAACGATAATGAACCGCTTTCATCTCTTTCTGAGGCTCGTAAAAATATTTCCTTGGAAGAAGAACTACAAGAAACATTGACTGCGTTCAAAGAACCAAGAGATAGGGACAGAAAGCTTACTACAAACTCACTGGAATCATTAATAAAAAAGGAGATGAATTTATACGAATCCGGGGGGTCAAAAGGCGAACTTTTACAGTTCGCGGATAACTGCCTGAGATCTGTTGTTCCCACGAGCGTAGAATCCGAAAGGGCTTTTTCTGCGGCTGGTTATCTGGCCAGCAAAATAAGAAGCCGTCTAGCAGACGATTCTCTGGACATTTTATGCTTCTTAAGGAGCTACTTCCAAAATCATTCGATATAATGTGATGTGAACTGATCAACTGATTGTCTGAGCCTTTCATTTGATTGGTATATATTTTTAATTGATCTCTAATTTACAATTGATCTCTGTCTGACTGAGTAGAGTAGGCATAGTTTTCTTTATTTGATATCTTAGAAACTTAGTTTAATATTCAACTCATTATTTGTTATTTGTCATTATTTGTTATAAAAGTATTGTTTAATTATTAAAATACTTTTGTTTCATGTAAGAAGAGAAGATTCTTTTTTATTTCGTTTTTTATTTGATTAGATACGTACGTAGTACGTACGTCAAAGTTAACTACTTAAAAGTTTATTACGAAAAATGATAGATATGTCTAAAAATTTTAAATATGACCTAAGTTTATATTAAAAATGCTTCTAAATAAATGTTTATTTCATGATACCTCTAATTCTTCTTCATTTTTTCCTAATTCATCCAAATATCGTAAATATTTGCAAAAATCTCGCGAGATCTCGAAATTGGCGAGATCTCGCGGTATTGTTATCCATAAACTCGCGAGATCTCGTCTGAGCCCCAATCTCGCGAGATTGCATTCCCTACATCCATCTATTCACCATCATCATCAGCCTATTAATGTCCTCGGCAATAAGAAAAAAACTTTTTTATGTTAGATATAACTTTTTTACATTTCTTAGATCCCCAAAAGTTATTGGCCCATGCGGCGTATGCTTAGTGCTTTCACTGGCACAGGCACTGTCTTTGCAGCAGTGGCTACTGACGTCGAGAACCCCGAGTACTACTCAGTGTACATACCGACGCATAACTATTCATGCATGTCGACGCCGGATGAAGACGGCTGTGAAATACTTGGTAAGTTTTTTTATACGAGTCACAGCAAATTACCTCTGCTCACTTTTTACGGACTCCATAAACATTAGTCAATAACGTGAGATAGTTTTCTAAAACTTGTCAAATACCCTATTGACGTTTTCAATAACTACCGTACGTAAGTAGTTTAACAACAACTGTCACCCAAATTGGGTTTTGCATAATTAAATTCTGAAATCTGAACTTTATTTTCAGAGGACGACTTGTCCAAATTCGTCTGCGCAACGCTCCTGTTCGCAGGCTTGTTCATGTGCTATTTTGGACACAGGTTCTTCAAAACGGAGATGTTCCTGTTCGGAATGTTGAGCGGCGTTATGATTACTTTCATACTTATATCAATGATTGCTGACTTAGATAAAGCAGGTGAAGTTACTTACCCTTTTCCATTTATTCTATAACGTGCACAGTTTCGATTAGCCAAGGATTCCTCTTTTTAACCAACACAGAAAACACTACAACTGCAATTGCAGCTAGGATCAACGGCTTTACATGCCAATCGCAGGACGGAGAAGCTTGAAATAATAAATTTTTGGTTACCAATCCTATAATTGGCATGTTGATTAACTTCGTCCATCGAAGGCAGCACGTTAGCTACTGTGCCATCAAGCTTCCCAGGGTACAAGAAAATAACATTACATGTATATTGAGTCTAGTCACCTTGCCAACCTGAATCAATCCCCAATCAATCAAAACTCTAATCAAAGGCCTTCGTTCATTGGAGCCACCCGGAACCCGACCAACACCGCCTCGACTCGTGTGATTGAGCCTACTTATTCGTTCGCAAGCTAACCATGCTTGAACGGTGAGTGGACCACACTAACCAACACAATACGTTACAATTGTGTTACTTTTACTGCTTCCACACTGTGATCCCCGATACTATATGCTCAAAGCGTTTTTCAGCGCGTTTTTTATCGTCTTCTCAAGGACTATAGTGCGATTCAAACTCAGGGGCTGTGAAATTAGCACAACTCGCTGTTAACGAAATGTAGCGTAATATAGGTGCTTGGGGGTTTTTAACCGAACTGAAAAACTGCACGTAGTTGCGCTCGTTGCTAACTTCACAGCCTTCATAAAGTTCCTATCTAAAGTGAATTGGCGGTGAAGTTTGAGCTCGTGTGCCGGGTGGATATTATGAACGGAGTCGTTCTTGAAGTAAGATAGCGTCAATATTTAGCATTCCAGTGCATAAAGGTCTGATTTTAGCTCTAATATCAGCGTCAGTTCTGTCGGGTGTGTTCTTCGGCGCTATTTGGGTGACCTTCTGGTGGTTCTATGGGATCCCGATCATCGCTGTAACGCTACCGGCACTCAACTTGGGATTTCTTTTGTCAGCTATCGTTTACAACAGGTTCCCAGGTAAGTATTTGTGAATTTATTTTGTTTAATTTTTATTATGATCAGCTGTAAATAGAATAGTTGTCTGTGTATGTATTAGTTAGGTTTCAAGTATTAAAACCACGCTGCAGGTGAAACTTTTAAAATCGTTAATAAAAATAGCAGACTAACTTTCTATCACTGGCCTTGTCCTGCTTGTTGATAAGATCTGTTTTTTCCAATTACAATTAAAAATGATGATGTCTACATCCGTGCGGGATGTCACTGAACTGAAACCTGCGCATAGTTGCGCTCGCTGCTAACTTCACTCACAACTGTCAAAAAGTTTGAATCTCACTACGTTGGCTACTCGCTGATACAGATACAGATGTTAAAGTAATATACTTTATTATACTTGATGAAATATTATTTCAGGTAATATAGCACTTATTCAAGAAAACTTTAACTTCTGGACTATATTCATATTGGTTATGGTTCTCGCGACCACGATACTTATCTCGATGACTTTCGAGGCAAACATACTATGCTGCGCGGTGCTCGGCGCATACGCAGCTGTATACCCTATAGATATATACTTAGGGTCCAATTTGAAGTATATAATCATAAACACGGTGAGAAGAGCCGTCGTGCCTAAATTTAATAATGCAGCCATCCTTACGCCCTTTGGATGGAGGGGTAAGTTTAGTTTTTCTGTACTTAGCTTGTTCTTAATCTCGATTTTTAGATCTTGGAAGGAAGTAATAAATAAGTTTGAATAGGGATGATGACTAATTTTTTTTTCTTCGTTTATCAGGTAGATTATCAAAAAGTATTGGACACGTATTTTTTCTTTTTTCACATAATATAAACATTGCAGAGATATATTGATTTGAAAAGTCGCATGACGTCACGTTTTAGTACACTTATAAGGGAAAATTCACTCAAAAGTGACGTCACGAGCCCCTACTCCCAAACTTTGACGCTCTATAACTTTGTCATTTTTTGGTTGATTGCCCAAAGAAAAAATATGGGTCTAATATTTTTTGATCATCTAACTGACGGACTAAATAGAATTTCGTTTACTGTACCCCGTCATCACCCCTATTCACTTAATATTAAAATTTATGACGTATGCAACATCAAACACTACTTATTTGTTTCAACTTTTAAGATATCTTTCTATAAAATATTTATAGATAAATAAATATTTCCAACACTTACACCAATTAGCTTAGCCCCAAAGTAAACTAAAACTATAAGGTTTGTGTTATAGGATACTAGGGCAACGGATAGAATACATATACTGTACATATATACACAGTCAGGTCATGAGTATTGTCACGCAGTAAAATCTTTTCTTTTAGAATGATGACCACAAAAAAGTTTATTGAATTCGAATTTCGAATTGTTCATGAAAATAAAAATGTGTAATTTTAGAATTTTACTCATTTTTAATTATGGAGTGGACGCTTAAAGAAGACCGTGTTGCAGTTATTGCGTTGCATCGTTGCGGTTACACGCCAATTCAAATTTTTGACATAATGAAAAATTTGAATATAACCAAAAGATTCGTTTATCGTACCATCAAACGATACAATGAAGACTCTAGTGTAGATGACAGGTCAAGAAGTAGTCGCCCTCAGTCTGTTAGGACTCCAGCAGTGATAAAAGCTGTGAAGGCGCGAATTCAAAGAAATCCCGAACGTAAGCAGAGACTGTTGGCCCTTCAGATGGGGTTAAGCAGAACCACAGTGAAAAGGGTGTTAAATGAAGACTTAGGGCTTCAGGCATATTGAAGAAAAACAGGACATCATTTGAATGCTCGTCTAATGGACCTGAGACTGAAGAGATGCCGCGCTTTGTTGAAGCGGTATGCGGGAACAAAATATCGGAAAATTCTTTCTTCGGATGAAAAAATTTTTACCTTAGAAGAGAGCTACAACAAACAAAATGATAAGGTGTACGCAGACAGTAGTGAAGAAGCGAGCAACCGTATTCCGCGTGTCCAACAAGGTCATTTTCCATCCTCGCTCATGGTATGGTTGGGTGTTTCTTGTTGGGGCTTAACAGAGGTACATTTTTGTGAGAAAGGTGTGAAAACGAATTCAGTTGTGTATCAAAATACAGTCCTGACGAACCATGTGGAACCTGTTTCTCATACCATGTTCAATAACAGGCACTGGGTATTCCAACAAGATTCGGCGCCAGCTCATAGAGCGAAGAGCACACAAGACTGAAATCAGCGCGTGAAATCGACTTCATCCGGCACGAAGACTGGCCCTCCTCCAGTCCAGATTTGAGTTAGATTACAAGATATGGCAACACTTGGAGGAAAAGGCGTGCTCAAAGCCTCATCCCAATTTGGAGTCACTCAAGACATCCTTGATTAAGGCAGCCGCCGATATTGACATGGATTTCGTTCGTGCTGCGATAGACGACTAGCCGCGCAGATTGAAGACCTGTATTCAAAATCACGGAGGTCATTTTGAATAAACTTTATTGTCATAATAATCTATGTTTTGTTAAGTTCATTTTGGTATATAAATGGTAACATAATGAATAAACTTGTTTCAATTATTTTATATTAAACATGTGACAGAATTTATGACCTGACTAAATAAGTATATTTATATAGAAATACATATCAAACATCCATGACCAGAGTACAAATGCTCGTATCATCACACAAATATCTGCCCCCACCGGGATTTGTACCCGGGACCTCTAGAGTCGGCGACACCATGAACCCGGCATACAAACCACTCGGCCACGGAGGTAGTCATTACCAATTTGCCATCCAATCCTGCACCTATTTTGGATAAGAGGATTGCTCTTCCTCTATTTCCTTTAAATGCGAAACGAATCCCTTCAAAATATGTTCTGTCTGTATAAGTAATTAATAAGTAACATATAAATTTTATATAAAGTTATCTGTTTCAAGACAAGACAATTTATGAGACTATTCTGTATTTAATAGGTTCAGTTATTTTTTCTCTATGTAACTGTTTGTCTCTTAATAAATGAAATAATAGTTTGTCCCTTAAGCTGGACCGATTACAATAAAATTGTTACATTTGGGACGAGGGCACTTTGATGGTTTGGATTCGCGTTTGGCGTTACAGGCGGGCAGGTCGTCTTTCAAGTCCGCTAGTAATTTTATATTCGCCTTCAACCATAGTATTTTTATATTTGTTTCTTAGGTTTTCACGCACATCACTCATTAAATATTGACGTTTCGTAGCCTGAAAAGGCTACGAAACGTCAATAAATAAATAAAATTTCGTGCATTAACCCGTAAAAACTAGTTTTATTTATAGTATTTTTTCAATGTTTTAAGGGTAGCAAACAAGCTTATGTCCCACCTAATGGTAAGCGGTCAACATACTCGTAGCGTATTGCACAGTTGCCTACCATGACTCCATCCCTTACCCCTTGGAGCTCTGGAACTTTACTCACCTACAGAAACACATCATCATCGGCCTATTAATGTCCCCACTGCTGGGCCACAGGCTTTCCCTGTGGATGGAATAGGGAGTTTGGGGCCATGACCCACCACGCGGCCCCAGTGCGGATTGGTGGGTGCTTACGACTGCAGATGCAGCCGGAACCAATGGCTTAACGTGCCTACCGAAGCACGAAGGAGCTCGAGATAGTAAATTTTTGGTCACCCATCCAATGACCGACCACCGCGAAAGTTGCTTAACTGCCACAATCGTAGGCCGAATGCGCTAACCAACTGTGCCCTCGAGCGCTTCAAGCTTCTCTTTTTGTGCTTTTGTCCTAAGTTTTTCGATAACATTTTTTTTATAACTTATTCTTTATACCAACCAATATCAACTTGTTTGTGACTTCAACGAACCCCCACATTTCCAGATATCCTAGTGGTTATAGTTTGGGTCAGTCTCGCGGTATCAGGGTTCGTATTCCAGTACTACAAAAACCGTGGGCGGCCGCCCTTCCCGCCCCCGCCCAGAAGCGTCCGCCCTACCAGACCGGAGGGGTATGATGCTATACCAGAGACAACTAGGTATGTTTTGGAGTTCCCTCTACCTGGCAGAATCTTTTTTTTATTCTTTATTAAGCCATACATCTTAAAGGTTATGCCGGCTTGGCAGAATCTTGTTGCTACGAAATTCATTTGACTCAACACACTTGGCATATGGCTTCTTTGAATGAATATTTTTAAGTCATATTTTTCTTAAAAATACTTATAATTGTTGTTTCTATCGAATGTTTGTATGTCCGAATTCACAATGGCATAGTTTTTTTAAAATGCAGAATTTTATTAGGTACTAGCGGCCCGCCCTCGCTTCGCTTCGGTGTAGAGCTGAAGCGTAGACTACAGTTTTTGTTCTCAGGCTTGTTTTATACACAATGACATTCATCTATGATTATTCTTATACCTGCATGCAAAGTCTCAGCCCGTTCGGTTTTAAAATTGACAAAGTTTCATACAAACTTTCATTCCCTATTTTATCCACTTGGGGGTAGAATTGATCAAAATCCTTTCTTAGCGGATGCCTACGTCATAACATCTACCTGCATGGCAAATTTCAGCCCGATCCGTCCAGTGGTTTGGGCTGGGGTTTGATAGATTACTACGTCAGTCAGTCACCTTTGAGTTTTATATATATAGATTATAAAAAAACTGAAGATGGTATATTTATCTTTTCCAAACTTCTATTGACATCACGTCGCTCAATTGTTTTGCCTTCCCAGAATCTCTCCACTAACATTTGAAATTTATGGTATGGTATTAAAGTTCAAATTGACTTTTAAGTTATTATTACGAATCGTTTGTATGGGAGTAAAGAAAAGTTTTGTTTTTTGACATTTTCAGGCATTTTTTTTAATTTTTCTCTTCGTAAGAACCATCCTCGTACTTCAAGGAATATTCTAAAAATCAGCCAAATCGGTCAAGCCGTTTTCATGTTATGTCGTGACAACGGAAAACGGGTTTCATTTTTATATATATAGATAATTATCTTTTGAATATCCTAAATAATTTCGTTAAGCATTAAAATTATGTTGCGTTGGATTTGGGTTATATTGGTCAGTGGATTAGGTAGACCTAAACATAGCGCGAGCCGAGCAAGCGTAGCAAGCGTGCTGCGACAGCGACGTACAAAGTGCTAGTCATCTGATAAATAATAAATAGACAAAGATTAAGGCAAAAGGACAATGTTGAAATTGGCCTAAGAATCAATACCAATTTGGCATTTATGATAATTCTTAGTATATTTTTTGCGATAATTATCAGTATTTAGATTGTGACGAACACTTCCAGTTAAGTAAGCTAAATTAAAAAGTTAAAAAATAATCTGAGACAATAAATACCATTTTATGTGTATAATGGCAGCGCTGCAAACAAAACACTCTTTCTTCCTAATGCCGGCACTTCACTTGGTTATTCGTATTTGCTATTTTAAAACATGACATCAGTCTGTCCTTTTTATTCCTTACTATTACTAAGCATGACAAGGACAAACTGTTGTCAAGTGAAGGGCCGGCATAAAATTCTTTACTCTGTGGTTGTGGTGCATGCAGTTTGCATTTGTAGTAATCTGTAGCATTCGTGCATTCCAATGAGTAGTATATAATATACCGGAAAGTGCATTCTCGTTTCGGATTGCCTGTTGTGTGTGTTTATTTGCGATTGTTTTTCCTTTAATTTAACTATTTCGGCTATCTAATATGCCATCGATGTTACCAAAGAGCAGGAGCTCTATTTTTGAATCACTCGTCTGACAGTATCATCGAATGCGACATAAGTCACCTTCGACTTTCAAGTCGCATGATACTGATTTTCCATATTCTCGTTGTCGTTTCATATAAAGTATGACAATAATAGATTATCGTCGTCTAATAGCACAAAAAATTTGGCAATTATTCTATCATTCTACTCCACCATTCGCCATGCAGCGAGTGGTCTCACCCATTCGTTGCACTCGAGCGATTCAAAAATACGGAATTAATTATGTCGAATGAAATTTACTAGAAATGGAGCGTTCGACGCAAGACGAGTGATTCAAAAATAGAGCTCCAGAGTCCTTATTACCAAGTGCTAGTGAACCTGTGCCACAACATCCTGAGAGGATCATACTGCCAAATTATTCAAGAACACCTGATACACATTCACGCTGCATATTTACACAATATACATGTGAAATACAAATAAATTCAATAAACAATATGATACAATTAAGTGAAAAATAGTCAATAAATAAGAAGCAAAACTACAGTTTTTATTTTATTCATGATTCCTACCTAACCAAGTTTTTCCTAATAGTTATTCTTTAAAAATCGCACCGAATAAAATGAATTAGTTGTAATATTAATTCACTTCATACTGAGTTCATACTAAATTCATAGGTTGACCTATGTTTCATTGAATATTAAACATAACCTCAAAATAAATTTAGTTTTCCTAATAATTTAAGTTCTCAGAAGTGTCCGTCAATAATCTTTGTTTTTACAGTCATTTACTTACGATTTTAAACCTAGAAAATAATATTTCATGATTGTTGGTTCTTAGGCTAACTATGTATGGAAGCTGAACAATGTCCTTTAATAATTTGAATGCCAAAAGACGATTTTGACTGCGTACTTTCTGCGAAATGGTGGTTCTACTTTTTAATTAAAGTGGATATTAAAATTCCCACCGGTAATTCTGGCTTACAGAATTATCAGTTTTGAATGTCTAAAAAATGAGTGAATGCCAAATGACGTTCTTCGAAATAAAGGTCATGCCATCCGCTGCTATGCCTAATAATACTATGACATAACGTCAAGTCAAGTTCAACGTTAAAAGGTATATTGCGACAACGACCAGGATCTTTATGAATGTGGCGAAAATTGGAACTAACGCCGTTGTCTTTATGAACGTCATATTTTTCATGTCACTTAGGAGGCGTTTGGGGGTCGCTCCACGACAACGGCTAACTACAGCTGAGTTCCGAGTCTCAAAGACGCCCTCTAGTCGAGCCGACTCCCTCAGGTTCGAGTGGTCTAGAGGCTCCAGACGGAGAGGAGATGCCCCCCGTGGGGAGATGCCATCCACATGGAATACCTCTAGAGGCACTCGCCAATTCACGGCTCGAGGTCCCCTTAACATCTTGCCGTCCCCAAACCCGGTGACGTTGTAAAGGTCATCTGCGGCCAACAGCATACACGCTCAAAAAAAATTACATTTACGTAAACAGTGGCGCTGTCCCTGAACTGTCACTCACATTTAATTTAATAAAGATGTTTGTCGCATTATAGACCCTAAATTTTGACGATAGATCATAGACTCTTCCGGTAGATATTTTAATTTTTTTTGCACACTGGCCATTAATGAACAAAAATTTGCTCCTCCCAACAGTACCTCGACCGTGGGAGGCCGCTCCACCAGACCGGAGGGGTACGGTGCCATACCACAGACCACTAGGTAAATGATGACCATAGACACATATACACTTCACTATGAACCAGCATTCGTTTCAATATACATTTACCAGCATCGAAAACGATTAAAAGAAGCATATCTAACTATATATTGATTTAAACATTCATGATCACTAAAATTTTAATTATTATTAACGGGTTTGCTAATATTTAGCGAGTCTCCGATATTTGGGCACTGTTGCAAGCGCCATGATCCCGGAGTAACTCATTATCATATCGGCCATACCTACCTTAGGTATATAGTATATGGTAACAATCCTGAAAATAACAAATTACTAGGTATAACGTTAGTGACCATGAAAGTTAAAAGCAATATATCATAACATATTCATTATATCATCATCAGCCTATTAATGTCCCCACTGCTGGGGTAAAAGCCTTCCCTATGGATGTAATAGGGAGATTGGGCCATGACCCACTTAGTGCGGATTAGTGGGTGGTAACGACTGCAGATGCAGCCGGTACTTCTTAACGTGCCTTCCGAACCACGGAGGAACTTGGCATAGAAGATTTTTGGTCACCCATCCAATGAACGACCACTGCGAAAGTTGCTTAACTTCAACGATCGCAGCCGAAAGCTCCTCATTATATAGTATGATGAATTTGCAGGAACGCAGAACCTTCAGCTCCTACAATATCATATCCAACGGGCAACATTATCGATGAACGTAAGCGCCTTATGGCATGGGTTGATTCCACTTATTAATAAAGAAGATAACCCAAAATGTATAGAGTCTGAACCAGGAGGTTTATTCCCTAACTTTTTTGACATTTAGATATTCAACTTGAGCAACGACCATAGTCAAGTAAGCCTGCACAGTAGCAATTTTACATACAAAAACGTCTCCTGCTCAAGTTTATTTGTCTGTGGTTTTGCTCATGAAGTTTGCTATAATTAATCGGCAAATCGCTTATCCATCGATGCTTTTCATATATCACTTCCATCTGTCAAATAAACGTTAGCGAATAACCCTACTTGTCCAATCATAGTACCAAAGTACTTATGAGTTCGCATTAAAATCGCAAAACGCACAAGAAAAATACTAACATCATAGTGAAATATGACTTTTTCATGCTGTTTGTCCATGGATTGTATCGATCCGCCTTTACATTTCTGTGTCAAACGTCATTTTATTTATTTATTTAGTAATGCGTCACACCCACATTGTAATGTAAAAAAAGGAAAATTAATACAGATATATGACGACGGCCGCTTGGCTTTGCCTTTGCCTTTCTCAATAGGGAAAAATAGAACTAACAAAAAAATTTTATTTAAACTTTTTTGCCAAACGTCGAACTTGATGCCATAGGCATTCTCTACCAGTCAACCAGTATGAGTGTTGGAGACAAATGGAATGGCGATAGGGCGAAGTTGCTAAAAAATTTAATTAAATAAAAATTAAGATAATAACTCATGTCACGTCATTGTGCATTACAATTTTAAAATATCTTATTGCTTTAAACCTTCATGGTATCTAACAAACCTTTGCTACCAAGTACCTTGTTTTTTATGAGGCTCCGATATTTCGGCACTGTTCTAAGTGCCATGATCACGGAGTAATTGAAGTAATTGCGGGTAGATTTTATTGGCAGACATATCGGTCTACCCTCTGATGTAGTTTTTTATTGCGCTCGACACCCGTACCAATAGTCACATTTTCACTACTGACTCGCACCTTTTCCCGACACATAATAAAGGTTAGTCACAAAAAACAAGGTACCTTGTCTTATCTTAAGTGCTATCTTAACCTTTTTAATCGCATATTACTTAGATTAAAACAAAAAGAGAAGATAGGGTACGCTCATACCAGCATCAAATAAAATATGCCACAATTTAACTACATAAGCACATTCACACACACACTCTTCTTTAAATAAACATTTAATCGAGCAAGCGAGATAACTGTACGCTTCAATGCAGCGACCGACTGCATTTTCTTTTCTCTCTCTATAAACGGCTGAGCTGTATTGTTGTCCTTATCTTGATAACAAATGGCGAATAAGTAAATAAAATTCATGACAAACCTGAAATGTTTGTGTTCTTTTTAAAAGCATCGAAGGCATTGTTTTATCTTTATAACACAGAATATGCGCAATATTGTTATATTGCGTGCATATACAGCGTGTTTGGATGTCGAATTGTAACTAAAGCATATTGTGTTCATGCACCACAATTTTAAGCGGTACACTTTTGAGCCGCGAGGGCCATATCTTCCCTTTTGTTTTAATCTAAGGCTTATTATATTTTTATTTTAGGCATTTAACTGCTAGATTTGATCTAAGCTTTGTTAGAATCTAATCCGCCCGGATTGCGAAAGATTCAGGTTCGAGTCTTGTCTGAAGCCCGCGTGATATTTTTCTATTTAAAATTTCTTTATATTTAAATCGTTCTGGCAATATTGCTGCGGTGAGAGGAGTTTGGGCACATGTGCATTGCATCACTTGCACGCAAGTGTATAGCGTACATACATAAAAGAAAATTGATATTATGACAATATAAAATAATCATGATCGCACTTCTTTTAATTATATGTCCAACTGGGCATTTAATATTTCGTAGGATGCAGTCGAAAATCCTTGGGATTTTGCGAAAACACGGATAAGATAATAGCGATGACATTTAGCATTCTCACTGAAAAAATATAGGCGAAAACGCGTGTCGCCTCTGTAAAGTTAGGAAAATAATCGTTGGCTTATATTAAAAAAAACTTGGGTTTTTAGGTTCTTGGATTCACACTATATAGGTTAGGTTAGAAGGCAGCGCCCGGCGAAGCGTCAGAAAAAAATTTCGTTAACAGTAGGATTTAACAATGTCGCCATTGTGTAATTATCCGTGTTTTTACAAAATCCCTAGGATTTTCGCGAAAAAAATCGTTTTGTCATATCATCCTACGACATAGGTAATACTTTGACAGACGGAAAAGCTTTTTAAGGTCCCTCCTGACGGTCTATTCGCTAACTTTTTTGACATTTACAGTGTTTAACTGAAGAGAAAATTGCATATCCATCGATGCTTTTCAGAACAAGTATCTTAGTGGCGTTATAATAAAGCATTTGTGGATGCCCACTGGCCGCGTCCGTGTAGTTCTGTACCTCTAGCACGAACCAATATCGAACTCGAATAGTTTGCGAGTCCGAAATGTCCTTATCAAATGTATACTGATTTTTAGTTTTCATTACGTACTTTGTGGCGCTGCTGTTCCATGCGAAATTTGACATTGACATTAAGCACTCGCAAACTATTCGAATTTGATAATGGTTCGTGCTTGGGATACTGCACTCAGCATAGTTATCTTAATCATTTTGTCGGCTTGACTCTTGAGACTCGAATTAAAATCTCATACTTGTCAAATTAATGTAAGTATTTTCTTATTTTGTTGCTATCACAAAATAAGTAACAGCATCATCAACTTTGATAAAACTTAAATGTTTATTAACCTATCTGAGTGCGTCAGTTTCTTTATGTTTGACCCAACCTAGGAATTCATTAACTAATGTAGGTAAGGTATTCATATCATATTATTTGTCATTAAGGCTGAAAATCTCATATCATTTGTATTTGAAGTTGAAGATCACTAGCATAAAATTATAAAAAAAACGTTTTTAATTAAGTAGGTAGGTACTTACTTTAAAATATCTTGTCATATTTTTTATTTAATAAATTAAAAATATGACAAGATTATTTTTATTTAATAAACAATTACGGCATCATTTATTAACTAAATAATAGCTTCTAAAATGCTATAACAGTCAAGCACTTACCACATGTAGATTTTGGAACTAACAAGATTTGTATGTTATATTTTTGTATTCAAGCATTTGACTGGTAGATGAAAATTTGACGAGAAAATATTCCACGCGCTTCAGGCATCAGACGGGATCTGAAACCGCACCTTTCGCCTGGATTGAGGAATCGAATCCCGTCTAAAGCCTGGCCTGCGTGGAATTTTTTCTACTTAAATTTTCTTACGATAAGATTTTTTTAAATAATCATTTTTGTAAAAAAATATGTCGCAATTGTTTAAAACAGATTAGATAAGTAATTAAGCTATAGTTATTTTTAAGTTACGTTAATATATTTAAAGTAAATATAAAATGTGTCTAAACCAAATAATATGTTAGTATTCCGCGAGTTAAAAGTCATGCTGATATTCATATTTCATAATGTACAATGGATCAATATAATTAAACATAAGTACAGTAGAACCCGTTTAATACGCTCACGCTTAATACGATTTCTCGTATAATACGCCATTTTGCGTTATTTTGCGTTTTAGACATGTTTTCTTAACGCTTAATACGATTCGTCATCCCGTTTAATACGCCTTAATCGCCAACACGTACCACACATATTACTTCTTGATAACACACAAGAAGATGCCCTAAGTGATAATGATTAAGAAGAAGAGAAGTCAACTCCGATTTTGTCACACGCCTGCCAATGCCTGGGGTATTATCACCAGTTAATGATTTAAGACGCTACGTAACTTCTTTGAATCAAAGCGAAGACGCACTGCAATAGTTAAATTATGTTGAAAATTTTGTAATTGGTAGTGCCTCAAATCTTTTTGTCAAACTAAATATGTGATTATTTTAAATAACGTAATATTAATACACTACATTTTATATATAACGTACATAATTCTTAAATATTGTACATTTAAAACCTCAATACTTACATTCGACATAATAATAGAATATAATAAATATTAACATGTAGTACGTTTTTCCCCCTATCGATTGAGTCCCTGTGAAATCGTCTTAAACGGATTTTACTGTACCTATTAAGGTGGGCTTTCGTAGCGAGCGTCAGTGACGCCGCGACAGAACGTCAGATAGAATTTCTTTGCAAATGACATTGTCAGTGCCGCTTTGACCGACACTGACATTGACATTTGCATAGAAATTCTATATCTGACGCTACGAAAGCCCACCTTTACCTACACGTGTAAGCTTGGTTTAATAAACGTCCATGTTTCTAAATAAATTTATTAGTTAACGTCCACAACTTTAAGGTTCAATTTTATTTAATTAAATAAAATATAATCAGTTTAGAATAAGGTAATCTTTGAACCTTATTCTGTTCAGTAGAATTTAAATTATATTTCGGTTTAATTGTTTGAATTTATTTTTTGTGAAAAGTACGCACATTCGTTGCACATGTATTATAATTGTTATTAAAAGCTTAAAAAATAGAGCTCTTCTACTAGTTAATACCACAATAATTGTAAGACTGTTCATGTGATGTTTAGTTTTTAAGGTATATAAATATAGCTCTTATGCTCAATATAAAATTTGTGGTTTTTATTAAAACGCACTTTTATTAGTGCCTTCGAAGGCAGACGAGTGAACGGGCCACCTGATGTAAGTGGTCACAGTAGCCCATGGACACCAACAGTCCCAGTGGCATAGCCATAGTCTAGTCACTCTAGGGAAAAAAGGGGTCAATCTCGGAATTTGAGATAATAAGCTGAAAACTCGTGTACAGCTTCATTTTGGCGTTCTAAAAGTTGTCTCTCTCGTGTCTGCGTCGTAAGTTAATCGAGGTCAAAGGTCACGAAAATCCTTTTTTTGCACTTATCTCCTTTTCTATGGTTTCAATTGCTTTAACATCTAAGTATTATGAAAATTAAAGATAAAAAAAAATGCCACAACTTTTGTCTCAACTTTTGTTCTATACGCTCAACCCTATTTCGAGATAGGGGGCGAAGAGCACCCAGCGCTCGGGCATACATACTATATATGTATATATACATACTATATGTTCAGAAGAGCTTATTATCTCAAATTCTGAGGTGAAACCCTAAAGTGACTGGACTGATGCCGCTGCTTTTCTTGGAACACTGTATTTTAGCCTATCTTAAACTTGACTATGTTAAAGTACTGAGAGAACAGCGTGGAGGGGAGCTCATTCCATAGTTTTATTGTCCATGAAATAAAAGATCTTTGGAAACGAATATTTATTGACTTCTATTGTAATATGGGCAATCTCGACTCGAGTGACCAGTGGTGCGGTGGTAAAATCATGCTGTGGGTATTAACTGGAACAATTCGTCAAAGCACTTACCACGAGAGAGCCTGTAGAATACGCATAGGCAACCAAAGTCCCTGCGCAGTTCCAAAGTTTGAATGAAATCAAAATGTATTTGAAAATCCATAAATATTCCCAAGAAACTCTAGGGAAGATGCATATATAATATTTATGAAAATTTTATGATTGAAATGTTAAAAAAATATAAAAGAAATGCCACTGCAACGTTTTTATTTTACATAATGTTGTTTTTTTAACAATTATTACGAATTAAAAATACTTGAAACGGAACGTATTTTAAAACACCAATCAGCGTTTAGTGACGTCACTCCTGTAATGACAACTTCTTTGAGGTTATGGTTGTTAAAGTAAATATTATTTTATGGGAATATTTATTGCGTTTTTTTACATTTAATAAAAATGGAAGTTGCGTTTATCAAAGCAGACTCCAGGAATTTACCAAGACTTAGCGTTGACATGGTTATAACTTTTTTTGTCCAAAGTGCAGAGTTTTTAAGTGTAGAAATGAAAGGGACTATATTACTACGGTATGTAAAAATCGTAGTTTATTCGTATTTTATTCAGCGGCTTCTACAAATCTTACGGCGATAATGCAATCGGCTATGTCCAAATTAAAAGAGATGGAAAATTATGTACAGTAAAAGGTCGAGTTCTCCGGAGCATAAACTACGTAAAGAAGGTTATCGTGTTACAGTTATTTTAAATGAAACGCAAAGCTTGGTTCAGTCCTGCCAATATGAAGATTGTGCCACACATTTTAAACTTTATCTAATTTTCGACGTCATTCTCCAACTGTAAAATTAAAAATATGTTATAGACAAGTTTTGTAAGTATTAGGTAGGTTACTAATGGGTTTTTACGTACAAGCAGATTAATTAAGCATATAACAAGTATATTCGCCAACTTACGTCAAAGTGATCTTCTCAGCATCGAATAATGGTCTTTGGAGAATAATTGTCATTTCTCTTCGCAGCTTGAAACCACTTTTTTTCAGTTTTGGGTCAGAAGTTCCAGTCAAAAACAATTTATTTGGGAACTTTGTTGAAAAAGATTGGCACAAAACATGAGTCAACACGGCTTTTTTTCGGAATATTAGTGGTATTGTTATGATCACATGATGTTGATGGATAGTCCATTTTAAATTTTTCAAAAAAATATTTCGAAAATATGCTAAAGTATGAAAATTTAAACCCAGCAACGAACAATTACGACCAGTGACAGACAGGAGTGACGTCATCGCAATCATAGGTTCGTTTTCGCGCGAAAATTTAAATTGTCAATTTAAAACCGCATTTTTTCCGATAAATTTCATTGAACATGATCTTGCTGACTCTGCCGCGAACCTTGAGCATCATCACTACTATTATCAATATGTCTATCACAAGTTGTACTTTTCCAGACCAATGGAAAGTATCAATTATCAAACCCCTCCATAAAGTAGATCATCCAACAGAGCTCAACGAACTTCGTCCGATTAGCATCTTGCCATTTATGTCAAAAATTTTGGAGAAGGTTGTGTGCGCCCAACTAATAGAATACTTGAACGCGAATAACATTCTGCCAAAAAGACAGTCTGGTTTCAGAACGGGTTTGAGCACGGCAACAGCGCTGTTGGATGTCGTTGATGATATACTGGCAGGTCGAGATGCAGACAAAGGTACAATGCTTGTTTTGCTTGACTTCTCTCGCGCGTTCGACACAATCGACACTGATTTGCTTTTGGCCAAACTTAAATATTACGGTTTCAATGATTCTGCTGTTCGTTGGTTTTCAAGTTATCTGTCTGGTCGAAGTCAAATGGTTGAGGTTTTATCTAAGAGTGGCATAAAAAAGTACTCTGCGACTTCTCCTGTTTATCGTGGCGTACCACAAGGATCTATACTTGGGCCTATACTGTTCATTTTATATACTGCTGACCTACCAAGCTGTGTACTAAACTGTAATCATCACTTATACGCCGACGACTTACAAGTTTATAAATCATTTAAGCCTGTTGAGACTAATCTAGCGGTGAATGCAATTAACAGTGATCTAGATCGCATATTTCAGTGGTCGGTAAAGAACGGTTTGTTACTGAATCCAGTAAAGACTAAACTGATGGTCTTAGGCACGGAAACTCAAATAAAACAAATCAAAGCCCATAAACCTGTGTTGAAAGTAAAGTCTGATGCAATCGAACAAGTAAGTGAGGCTAGAAACTTGGGTGTTTTATTTGATTCTAACTTGAGATTTGAGAAGCATGTAACAGACACTGTCAAACAATGTTTTTATAGGCTAAGGGTGCTATATCAAATACGTAAGTATTTGAGTGTGGAATTGCGAATTCACCTCTGCGAGACACTAATATTATCTAAATTAAATTACGCAGACACTGTCATTGGAGATTGTCTTTTAACTAGATCAAAAATGCTTATACAGCGAGTTCAGAACGCCTGTGCCAGATACTGTTTTCCAATTCCCCGAAGAGCGCACGTGACACCCTATCTAAATAGAAGTGATATGCTAAATATGGAAAACCGTCGCAAAATGCATTTTGCGAGTTTGTTGTTTGGAGTTATACAATGTAAGCGCCCCATATACTTGTATGAGAAGCTGACTTTCTCTGAGCGTCCTTTGCGGATAACATCTCGTATGAGGTGTCCCGCACATAGAACTAGTGCGTTTCGAGGTAGTTTTCGTTATGCAGCGACCAAATGTTGGAATAACATTCCTCCTCCAATAAGGAACTCCAAAACGGTTTGCACTTTTAAAGTTAAATACAGGAAATATTTATTAGATGTGCAAAAGTTGCAATGAACTAACCTGAACCTAGAACACTATGGTTGATTTTGAGCACCATTTCATACGCTGTAAATTTTAATTTCATTTATTTTTTTTTTGGCTTTCATTTTGTTTCGCAATATTTATCCAATTGATTTCAGTAATTTGACATTTGTATTTAAATCTTTTATTCTTAATTTTTATTTAAATTATTATCGATGACCTTAAATGTCATTTAATTTAAGTAGGCTGCTGCTGAAAATCAGTGTCGTGGCACATGTTGCCTCGACATATACTGAGCAGTGACCTGTTTGGTACACAACCTTTATGTAACACAATAAGTTATTTTTGTAATTTGTGCCAAATAAACGTTTTATTATTATTATTATTATTATTATAAATCACAATGTTTTAATTTTTTAATATATCTGTGGTTTATTCTACATGGAATTCTTTAAAATGAAAACAAAAATAAAAATATTGCATCTTCCCTATTTTAACATACGCAAATCGATAAGTATACCAATAAAAACCGCCGAAGATTATCCATTCAAAGCATGGGTGTTCATACAATGCAGAACGCATGGTCAGACAAAATGTAAACCAATTATGCACGCTGATAATCTGGTGATTGTTCGCGGCATGGCAGGGGGAGCCACGGGACAAGTTTAGTTGCGTGTTTTTGATAGAATTCCAATGAAGGGAAACGTACAGGCTGATGTTTAAGGATACAGTGACAAAAAGTTTAGTCAAGTCTACATAGGCAAAGAGTCTTTTTGTTAAAATATAAGATGGTTATTTAAACATTTCGAATAATTTTTTTTGTTTTAAGCACATTTACTTCAATAGATTTTTTAGGTTAGCACTTCGATAAATCTTTATTAGAAACCGCACGATTCTTGATTTTTCTTGATTTACTTGCATCTTTTCTGAATGTAATTTCCAATTATTTGTTAACGGCTTGGTTATCGCTATATATATGTACACCTACGTATCTATAGAATACAAGCAAACTGAAAAATCATGTAAGTTTCTGTACGCCCCTTATATTATCACCACACCCCGTACGCGCCGCTCTGTGGATCAGTCTAATACCTACAATGGAACACGTTTAATGCCATTCTATTGTTGCCCACCCTTATTTTAAAAGTTACTCTTATTCTAAGTTATCACATATATAAACATAGTCAATAATACCTACTAATTGTAAACTCGAGATGTGCCTAAAAAGTACGTTTATTTAGATTCATGTTAAAAAATCTAAAATTTTAATTAAATAAAGGCATCACGTTGTAACTAGGTTATAGGAGTCGGTATTAAGGTTGCTTGTCAGGTTTTGGGCTGATGAAAAAGGATTCATCTTTATTCATATTCTGCACCATTGTAAGAAATGTGTTTAGTAGAAACATTTGGAGGCTGATCATCAGCCTCAGATGTAACTCAAATGCTGACAACAATCCTTAAATATCCCTCATGTCTGACTCCATAGACAACCAATTAGGCTGGAAAGACCAGCCCCTGTACTCCCTGAGTGGCTGAGCCCACTGTTGTGAAAAATCGCCGCAAATTAGTCAATCGCGATAATTAAAGTATGAAATTCCACAGAGCGCACGTTTTGCAGTAAAACAAACGCTAGAAATCTTCGTACAGAAAACTGGCTCCCTTTCCGTGCGCGGGTGCGCGTAAGCAGGTATAGTTGAATTTCGATATATACTGATCGCTATCGTATCGTCTACCATCCTAAGTCTTTCTCCATTCTAAATATAAATAACATAGTTTTTAATGCCGCCGTAGAGTATGAAATAGGAGTAAGGGTGAGAACGTGGCCATTCCTAACGGGGTGCCACGACCACACCTCTGGGGACCTCGGTTCTTAGAGTGCGTGTCGGGTGACCAATGCAGGAGTATTTTTTAGTGGGTAGGCGGTAGGGCCCCGCTTTCGCTGAGCCCTGTGCTGTAGAACAGAGTCCTCACACACGTATTCACATTTTAACCCCCGGTGGTGAGGAAGGCGTCACGTCTTTCCCAGAAACATAAAAAAGACGACACGATGAAGACCACCAAATACATCAATCGCCTAATTATCGTTTTTCTGAGAACAGCCCGGACTGTTTACCTTGGGTAGGTATGTTTGTAGGCATTGCTACCATGGCACCTTGTATTTAAGATGTTGCGATATACAATATTGAGATTGTGAACAGTGGTAAGTGTGTAGAGCACTGCGATAGAAGACTATGAAAGAGGGTAGATCAAATTTTCTGATAATAATATCTTACCCGCAATTATTTATGTTTCTCTGTGATGAAGACACTAACAGTTGCGATAAACATTAGAGACTCGTAGAAGCGAGATTAGGATTTCCTTTCAATAAACTAATATTACTGACCATGTACAATTTTAAGTAACTACATATTATTATTTTAGCTTAAATTTTCTCTTGCAGAGCCTTAATAAAATCGTTGTAGTTCAGTGTTATTTAATGATCTTGTGAAATAATGTGATTTATCTCTCCTTGAACAATAAGCACTCTTTAACAAATATTAAAACTTACCGTTCCACCAAAACATGATAATATCCTTAGATTCAGTAACACGAGGGGCGGCAGCACCGTCATACAGCCAACATCGCCATCTGTGAAGGCTTATTGATAATATTTTATTCCCTGTATTAGCCCATTGTTGTGTGCTATTAGACACAGTCGAGTATCCCCATCAATCATATTAAATGATCACTACTTATGTTGGGGTAATTTTAGCTTGTTGAGGCGACACACAATAACTTAATTATTATTCTCTCGGGGACATCAGTAAGTTTAATAAAACGAAAACAGTAATTAATGGTTAATGCAATATTTATTAATAAATTTCACTGTAGTTCTCCTCAATCTATATGCACTTATAATCGAGTAATAAATTATTTTACACTTATAAATTCCAACCTACTATACTTTACATACAAGTACGCCTACACCGCTTCCATATTGCATTTTATTTAATGAAAATATATTATAATTTACATTCATTCATTCATTTAAATGTGAATTCAATTTCATTATTTTTTCACGTGTGCTGAATACCAGCAAATTACCTTTTTTAAAACAAAATCTATTAAAAATTAATATTTTTCCCAAAAGGTAACTAGGTATACAAATTTGTACATGGGTATTCATTTTAATGATCGATTCCAAATATATTCAGACTGTGTTACAAATCTTGGTTATCCTGATAAAAATAATTATAATTACATATGTACTACATATAATATAATCACAGCAATATCGATCTCCTTAATTTAAGTAATAAATAATAAATTAGTTCGTCTGAAAGTTCGTGCTATGCTATGGCGATGTTAACAAAATAAAACATTTAAATGAGACTATTATTAGTGTACTATTATTTTACAATAATAAAAACATGATTGGTGTCGATTCGTCGGCAAGGCGAGGGGTGTGAAAACAAATCGCTATAACGAATCTCATTGCAAAGTTTTTTCCTGTATCATTAATATTTTGCACCCCTAACGCATACATCAAAGAAATAAAAGGGTTGTGCTCGCTTAGGGTGCAAACACTCAATTATTACCAAACGTTGGCACAAACAATTTACATTTTATTCCCTCCACTCAACGCTTGATGACGTCTTGTCCACAGTGAACTCGCGCCATCCAGCGCGGCGAAAGAAGCTTCTTCTACCCAACAACAGATGGCGTTCACTAATATTTACAAAGATACTATTGCTTTCCTAGCTTACTAATTTTAAATTGACCATGCACGATGAAAAATAATGCACGTGTATATAATTATATGTAAGTACTGTACATCGGATAAGCAAACTATTGCATGACTTCAAACAAAATCAACTCATTTGGCAGTCTGCGTTAAAATTCATAGTACACGGTCGCTTACCGCTAAGTTTGAACATCATCAGTTGCCTCTTAAAATTAATTTTAGAATAGTAATGTACAAAATGAAACACTGTTAATAGACACTGGGAAAATAATATCACTGGGATGAGATTTTGATAACTGTCTTACGATACGGAATTGTTTTCTTGCATTTCTGGTAAAACGTTGGCGTCATGTCCCGCCGTCATGTTGAGAGCGTTCATGGACATGTCAGCGTAGTTGTGCGCGATCTCGCCGCTAGATGGCGACTCGGGTACATTAGTCGGGTTCTCCGGCATCGAGAGCAGTCGATGCGGGAACCCGAATAGCTGAGATCACTGAAGCCGCCCCCAGTAGTTGGACGCGAGGTCTGGCCCCTGCGACGGTATTTGTACTGGCACGCTCACCCCCGCCGATATTACACCTACGGACAAAGAGACAGTGTCAATAAAAACGATAAGAATGCGACGCGACTCGTCACCGCGTTTGTGCAGTCAGTTTTGCTGAATGCCACATATTTATACTTGTGGGTGAAACTTTTGTACTATTGTAAGTTTTACTTCATCTGGTTACTTTAAAGCTAAGTAAGGTATATAACAATACCTAAAGATAGTATCTTACTGGAAAAAATATAAACTGTTTCTAATCCTAGTTAGAAACGAACTGAATAATATTGAGTAATATTTTGCTAAATATAAAACAAACAGCTTTTCAATTCACTTGAAAAAAGTTGTAGCGTATTAATTAAAAACAATTACGTCAAAAGCTCTGGCGAACACTTTGTTCCAATCACATCAAAATTGTACATATTTAATACCTTTAGCGTTTGAATCTAATTTGAAACATTTGACTGTTAAAAGCCACATGTATTACGCGTCAATCAATCCTATCAAGGCGCCACATGGTGAGTGCATCAGTGCACTGAATCCTGATGTGCACTATATTAGCAACGGCTATACGTCTAATAGGATTCCGATTGCATTCTGTTTATTAGTTACAATCACGGTTACCGGTATATGCCACAAAGCTGCAGATGTAATACGTTCACGATAGATTTACGTATATGTGGTACGTATAGTTTTCTGCATGTTTACTCAGTTGTTAATAATTTCAGTGTTACACCTATACGCATTAAACATACATGTTTTCACTAAAACATACCCTGATACTCTTAAGCATTGAACGCATTGATATTTATCATTCATAGCGGTTCATTTGCCAAAGCTTAATGCAATAAACTGATAGCTGTTATTATTTTCTTAAGGTAGTTGTGTGTCAAAGTAAAAAAATCTTATTCGAATAAAAAAACTTATTGGAATGAGATGCATCAACTATAATACCTTTAAGATGAAAAAGCTTTAATTGGACTACCCTGTTTATCTTGAAGGGCTTTTGAATATTGTTTCGTTATTGCAATTCATTCAAAATTTAAACTAAGGAACAATAAAGAGTTATACTTATAAAATTAGTATTTCTTAAAATATTTAAATAAAATAGACCCTTAAAATTATCTTAAACAACAAGTTTGTTTTCCTCGCTCGGATGACGTTTACTACCTGTAAATTATGAATAATAATTCGCATTGACATTATTTTGTCTTGTTTCCTTTCTATTTCAAATTATAAATTAGCGCGTCTATTCCTGCCGTATCTAAACTACAGTCTAATAGGATTCCGATAGCATTCCGTTTATTACACACAATCGCGTTATCGCTCGGTTCGATATGCCGCGCGCCGTGGAGCTCGTCTGCAAATGTCTGCCGATGCCGTCGGGACTAATTCTATCAAACGATGACTAAACATTGTTGTTAAAATGTAAGAAACATTTTGCAAGATTAATTTGTATTTAGCCACTGTTAACGAAGAAAATTCAGTTTCACAGTTTATTTATTTAATGCTAAACTTTATTGACCAAAATACGTAATAATGGTGCAAAAGGCTGATATAATGCTAAAAGCATCTCTTCCAGCCAATCTTTGGGAAAAATGGAAAACACAGCTCAGTCAGACTTCTGGGTAGATTATCTACCTTTAGTATAACTTTCTTTTTAAAGTGAAACTTTTATTTGTTTTTGATAATGAAAAATAATAAGTGATATTTATGAAAATTATTCACAAATGGTTTGATTGGCAACCAATAAAGAGTACTTTTTTAAATAACATATAAATATAGTTTCCTAAAAATAAAACATCTTAAAAAGGTGGTATGCATCCATTTTTAAGTCATTAAGCATATAAATGGTTTCTTTCTTAATTTTAGTAGGTAGGTAGGTATGTATTACCAAAACCTCATCCGGTCTAGCGTCGATTTTCCGCGTGTAAATCGGTAACGATCGACGGCTGCAGCCTCACGATAACGCTTTCCATGAAGGGGTTACGTTCATTATGCGTTATTATCGCCACTAAACAGCCGCTCCGCCAATTGCTCGTGTGACTCTAGCTATTTGTTGTGCAGTTATATGTATTAAACCTTTTGTTGTGTTTTAGCATTGTTAGTTTATCGATTAAATACGTTGGTAATAGTGGTATTTCAAAAGTGTTTAAATAGCTTTGTCCTAAATGAATTTCACAAAATATGATACTACCGTTGATTGTGTTTTATGTGTGAGATACCAGTTTTGTTTTATTACATATAACTATACACAAACTCGACTTGACCGCGAATTGTCTATATAGGTAAACATTGACGTTTGGTCTGTTGGTAAACATGACAGTTAAGCTACTATCACAATGGTCGGGAATAGGAAGCATGACCGAAAAATTCTTCGTGCTTGAGAAGATACTTTGGTCTCGGGTTTAGCTATATAAAGTTATGATGATAATGAATAACCGTAAAAAGTTAGTTAGATCATATTGTATAAAATTTATATATTTTTTTATGTAAAAAATATAGTTTGACGGAAATGAATCTAAAAAACCAGGGACAGAACGGGAAAAAAAAGAGGAAAAACAGAACAAATCCGCGTATTATTTATATTTAATACCGTACGAAGCTGCAAATGCACCCGTCGAAATAGCGCAAAAGAGTAAATGAAACGTGAGCGCACATTTTGAATTGCGAAAAACTCTTTTGTTCGCGGTCGGAGCTGAAACTCGGCAGTCGAACAATGCCGCGAAACGCCCCAAACAACAATAATTCATACCGCTTTCCGCCACCTACGGCTAAAAATGTCCGCCTCGTGATATATAATATCAAATGCGAGAGTTACAGCTTTTTAAAACAATGCCAGCGTCGACGCTTCTCTTATGATTCTTTTTCTGAATAATAAATCTGTGATTTTATTATACTTTATTTTGTATGAAAAATGTTTTGCACCACCATCCTTTGTACCGAAAATTAAATTTCAGCACCAGGCATGCGGAAATGAAGTTCCCAGCCGCAATCACACTATTTGTTAACAAAAACGATCGATATCCAAAATCAATTTAAAAGCCATTTGTAAGGAACAGACAACGGCAAATCCAATCGGGGCATAGACTTCTATTTTTCCTGCTTTCCTTTTATTTTTCCTTTCCCCGTCATGTCGCGGTCTTGCCAGCCAGACGCCCCCAGCTCTTGACTCAGCGGTTTTTTCTACTTTTTAATACGAAGTTGGTAAATATTTTTCGAAGGCCTCTCATCTCTATTCCGACGATTTTGAAATGTTTTTGTGGGATCCAAACACACTTAGCATCAGTAATTCAACCTTTATAGCTACCTATTTGTAATTCATGAAATCCGTAGCTTTATGGTATTCCATTAACTATATATATTTATATTCTATGTAAAATATATTGACCACAGTCGTATATAAACCTCTTTTTATAAACAATACTAATAAACACATAAATTTATCAGATAATTTGGAAACATTACCTACATTATTGTGTGTATTGCGCCACTCAAAAAATTAAGAATACAGTTATCACTTACCTACCTGCTTCGAAAAAAAAACAATTATTTTATGATATTTTAGCTTAAGCGTGTTATCAAATAATCTAATCCTTTTAAGGACAAGGAAAGTTTACATACATTCAGATGAAACTTTTATCTATTCAATATTTTTCTGTAATTTTTAGTTAAGAACTTATTTATTTATACCTTATCATTGTCATGCGTTCAACATGGGTTTAAAAACAAAATGCCATACAAAATTTGCCGGAATAAACATGATTTAAAATAGTAATTAATGGCGACTGTGCTAGCCTCGGACTGTGACTGTGAGTACCCGCCGCCGCCGAGCACGTCCCTGAACATGTATGGGTAGCCACCGTCCCATTGCTACAAACACAACGACGACAGACCACCAGACATGGAACTGGTGGTCCATGTCTCTTAATAAATAAATGTGTTAGCTCACTTACCCGTGCTAGCCGCGGTCTGCGGTTGTGAGTAGGCGGCGTGCTGCTGGTGAGCGGCGGGCGCGCGCGAGTACCCGCCGCCGCCGAGCACGTCCCCGAACATGTACGGGTAGCCGCCGTCCCGCTGCTGCAGGCACGACGACGATAGACCACCGGACATCGAACTGGTGGAAGAAAACTCACTTTTAGTTATTGAGAAAAATGGTAGAATTATAAATTAACTAGTGGCTACGCCATCGTTTCGCTTCGGCGTAGACAGCTTTTGTTTTCAGGCTTATATTATAAATATTATTATATAAACCCTCCGTAAAAAAATGTCTTACTAAGTGAACATTTTGTATTAGACCCAGTAGTACCGAATGCATCCTTTGCTTTGATGTTGAAAAAGCTTGTCCCCGTTACCATTGATCTCTGTCCTTATTAATAAACGTATCTCATAATTAAGTGTTTTGTACACATAATATAGTCTTGAATAATCAACAGCCTATTAATGTCCCCACAGGCCTTTTCTATGCATTGAATACGGAGACAAGGCCGTTACTAACCACGCGGGCCCAGTTCGGCTTGGTGGGTGCAAACGACTGCAGATGCAGCCGGGACTAATTAAAGTTTTGCTTCGATACTTACTTCAATTTAAAATAATTCTTATCAATACTCAATTTGAAATACAATAGCAAACAGTTATAAGGTTTAGAAAAACCAATCAATAAAGTTTTTTTTATTTTGTTTAATATATTTGGACATTTCTTTGTCAATCGAGAAGAAAAAGTTTGTAAGACCGCGCCTACAGTAAACGAAAGTGTTATGCGAACAGTGTAATAAAATCCAGTCAATAGACCGAACTAAAGAGAAAACTTCTCGTTCGACTAAGTTAATTTGCTCCACGACAAAAGCTAAAGCCCGTAGTTCACTATTAAAAATCAATTCAAGTGGAAACTTAACCGACCTTCGGCGTTGAACTTCGCAACGTCTCGGTGCAATGGCGGGAAACGCAAGGAGGCGCGACCTTTGCCGCTCGATTTCGCGCGCAAATTAATTAGTGTCGCCACTCGATGATAGATGGCGTTGCAAGTATAAGGAGGTGCGCTGAGCTTTCTTTTTTGCCGAAGGAAACCAGTGTTTGTAGAGAAAATTATGTAACTTTAAGGATAGAGCTTTTTAAATTGATGATTTCGAAACTGTATTAAAAAGATTAACAGATATAATTTTTAAGTTGGTAATTAATTGATTAACTAACTGAAGAAATATTTAGGGGTGTCCACTTATTAAAAGATTTTTTCTAAATTTAATCAAGAAGGTGATTGATCGCCTTGTTTATGCCATACATAACTTAAGATTAATATAAAAAGTAGTTTTTTTCGCAATAATAGGATATAAATAAATACCTACCTATATTTTCATTAAAAGTTTAGTTATTTTTTGGTACATATCTATATATTTACAAATACCTATCTGTTTTTTAATATTTTACCTTAATAAGTAAAACTTCTATCGATAACTTTTCGTAAACAATGCGTCATCATTTTAAGTTATTATCTTTTCATCCTGAAAAATTAAGATAACAGATAAGTTCAATCATCGCACCTATAAGAGTCACTCATGGTAGCGATGGGCTGCGGTATGGGGCTGTACATTGAGTTGAAGCCTCCGTTGAGCGGCAGGCGGGGCGCGGGTGGCGCCGGGGGCGAAGCCGCTGGCGCGTCCCTCCTCTGGCTGCGGAGCTTTTCCTCGCGCCGCCATTTTGCGCGCCGATTTGAGAACCATACCTGTTTTGAAAAACGGAACGTGTTCATTTGATACCAATAAAAAAAGTTAAATATTATCATAAAGTAGATGAGTAGACAAGACAGTGCGTGACATTAGTTTTATATGTGTAACATCTTTCCTGCAATTTGTGGGAGTGATTTCGTGAAATCTGACGGAAGTTTGTAACAGGAAGTCGCGAAAGCACGCGCTATTTGATTAAATTTTAGAACATAATGCACAAATGGCTTATTCCTTTTGTAGTAGGTTTTATTTCTTTTTTTACTAATATAACGTGAGGTTTCAAATGTTACACATCATACGCGACTACTGTGTAAGGCTCGCTCGTTTTTTTTCTCCTAAAGCATAGGGAAAAATAGTAAATTCCGAACTAATCACAAAACAATTATTTAGTCTCAAAACTAAACAACGCTAAAACTATGGAAGATTATAAACAACCATTCATTCACAAGTGTTTGTGCTCATCACACGGATAAATTTTTACCGAGTTTAAATCTCGGTATAGGGGCATACCGAGATTTAAACTCGGGACCTTTGGGGAATAGCGCTGTTGCTGCACCAACCGATAAGTACGTAGAAGCTCGTAGTTACCTACAGCCTTTTTGTGTTATTATGCCTTTTTATAAATACATAATGTCATGAATAAAGATAATAATAATATTCTTTATTGGCATACACCTCACAGGACATACAAGACTTTAAACATGACAGTGAAAAGGTACACAAAAGGCGGCCTTATTGCTAAACAGCAATATCTTCCAGGCAACCTATGACAGTGAAATAAATAAATTATAGGAAGAAGAGTTACACCCCCTGTGTAACAGCTATGGTAAAATAAATAATGAATAATAAATGCAATAGATATTTTATTTATTTATTTAATTCTAGACCAAAATCCACAACATTTTCTTAATATAATACACGTTTTACAATATAGTTTATCTTAATGCCAATTACAGATTTTCATTATTTAGTTATAGCATAATAGTTTAGAAAACCCTCTACCAAACAAGGGCGAGATGTGTGCAATGCGCGCGCGCCATTGTATATGTGGATGTGTGTGTGTGGATGTGTGTGTGTGTATGTGTGTGTGTATATGTGTGTGTTTGTGTGTATATATGTATGCATGTGTAAGTGTTTCATTTTTGTTTGTATATTACCAATCAACCAACAGCCCTAAAAGTTGTATTTTAAAAGATGCTTTACTTTTGCAAGTAAATATGTCAACAGCCGTGAAATTTTTATTGTATGTACTTTGCGTTCGAAAAACAACTGAGTTTTGTGCATAGCTTTGGCGACATGTAGGAATTGCGAAACAGAAAGATGATGTATGTCTGGTACGGGTAGTGGGTGTGTAGAGTGTTAAAAATGAAGAGGCAAGCTCAGTGCAGTCTATAGTCCCATTGCAAACGTCGTAGAGAAATGTCATATCGAGCATAGTGCGCCTGTCCTCAAGAGGGACCAAGCGATGGAAACGACATCCTTCCGTATAGTCCGGACAGTCATTTCTTTTTCTGTAATTAAGATGCTTAACAAATTTTGACTGTATCGATTCTAAGTAATATATCCAAAGAGAGAGACAAGAAAGGATAGATTTAAGATAACATAATGACAGCAAAATTTTGTACTAAAACACTTTAAACCGTATCCTTATAACTACTATCATTTTTTTATCGCTAAGTACAGTGTCAACCTTGCCTTCAAGGATCCTACTTATAAAACATGGCCCCATCACCTATGAATAATTAAGGCTTTTAATAAAGTTAAGTTAATAAACTTGTAATTATTACCCTAATAGCTCACGGCAGGTTATTAAGACACGCGACGAAGTAATCACTTGATTACTTAACTACCTGTATATGTATACTTTGTGGTGTGTAAAATACCTAAGTATATTGAATGTTATCTTCATAGATTTTAAGTAATGGTAAGTAGATGGAATAAGTAGTCATAATTTTTTTATGTACTTATTTAAATTAATTAATACATAATAATCGTTGAATTAAATGTATATGTAGTTAGGTACTGTTCGCATGAA
The DNA here is from genome assembly GCA_902850365.2 of Chilo suppressalis. Taxonomy (NCBI): domain Eukaryota; kingdom Metazoa; phylum Arthropoda; class Insecta; order Lepidoptera; family Crambidae; genus Chilo; species Chilo suppressalis. The sequence continues at coordinate 14,858,509 of OU963894.1, read as the reverse complement.
ATTAATAAAAAAAAAGAAATAATGAATTTGGAATTTTATTAAAGTAGTAGCAAATAAACTTCATCGAATTATTTTTCAAGAAACGAAATGTCCGTTTCGATCTAGATGTGCAAATGTAAAGCGAACAATTAAAGCGTGGACACAATATTGTGACATTGAATTGCGTGAAACGGAACGTGGCCCCGGAAGCAGCCCTCACGTGCGCATCACTTCCGCCACCGACAGTCATGGCAACGGCAATATGGCGCCTGGTCTTTCCACTCAGCGAAAAGGCGGGATTCATAATAATTTATAAGTCCAAAATATTATTCTACTCATACTTCAAACACCTTATATTGTAGATAATAACCATAGTAGCTACTATTATACCAGTATAAAATAAAATGTTTTTTTCTTAAACACACTTGGAAATGTAAGCATAATTATGACAACTATCTTCGAGATAAATCTAAATTGCTGTACTGGCCATGTACAGGCCGGCAAAATTTGTATGAAAATCCATTCTGTCCTGTTTAGCGGCCAAATAAATTAAACTCATGTCTGTCGTATACTTTAAAAATGGAACGATATTTAACTCCGAAACATGGCAACCAAGGAGGTATCTTATCAAAGGTGTTACATATTTAAATTTCGAACTGGATTTCGAAATAGAAAGCTGTTTATGAAAGAAAAAAAATAAATAAACACTAACACGGGAAAGATTATTTCGTAGATTGATTGTCATTGATTTTTGAGAATTTCAAAAGTAAGTTGTCCCTAAATAGACTAGGTACAACTTAGTTTTAATTTCCGCGCAATATTTGAGAAAATTACTATACAAACCTTGGCCACAACTAGGCATTAATGGACTTACGTTTGTGTGCCCCGGCTTCGCCTCAGCCCACATTTACACGTTCGTCATCAATGCCTCTATTGCTGGCCGCTGCAGTAATATAGGTACTATAAATACCTACATCAATATCTTATATGTATTTCCTAAAGTAATAACATAACTAAACCAAAGACAAGTTTGATATGTTCAAAATTGCGTCGACTAAGTAGATACTTCTGGAACCAACTTTTTTAACGGATTTTTATATTAATCCTAAGAATACAATAAATACAGTTTCTAAGACAATAGAAAAGTGTCTTAGGAAACAAGAAATATACGGTAACATTCGTTAATTATGTTCCCGCGCGTGCCCATGTAATATTTCTTGGGAAGGAAATACAGGAATTTCCCCAAGCAGGCGAGGTTCGTTCAAAGAGCTCCGACGAGGCAATATGTCATAATATTATTGCTTTGGCCCGACAAAGTCGTCGGTACGGTTCCTCGCAATACTTTATTCGACCCTCGAAAAACCTAGAATAAGCGGCCGATAAGGCTTGAGCACACTGTGCTTACCTATTTATTTTTGAAGCGAAACTTCTTTTCGTGCGATGATGGTAGCTTTACAAGGTCACGACACGATTTAAACGTCATATTTTAGTGCGAGGATTTCAAATAATAAAGGTTTTTTTTTGTTTTTTAAATTATGTAATTAATATATATATATATATATATATGCTTATGTAATTAAGTCAATATACATTTTTAAAATTATTATTATGATAGTTCGTTTCACTTCTGACATGCGTACGTACTGTACACGCTGTTTTTTTTCATAGATAGACGATTGACAAATATTGTTTTCTATTGGCATCAAAGAGCATGTCCGCCTGCAAATATGGTACCAGCAAGGAAATGACTACATTGAAACGCTCTGATATTGGTATTTTCAATTAAGCATGAACTTGGATTATAATATACATTTAAGATGACAATTTCATAAAATGAAAAGTATTCTCATTTTGAATTAAATTTCTCTACTTAAAATAACTTGGTTCTGTAAAAAGAAAGCTACTGTACTAACTGGATGACCATTTAAAAATTAAGTTTTGTACCACAAAATAATACCTGACCATCAATTATGATAAATTCAATAAACACTGTTGATCATTTCGATCTTTGAAGATTTAAAGGAAATATCATTAGCAGTTACAAGATTATAATATGTTAATGTTTCGTAAGACATTGTTATGCTGCACCACCCCTAAGGTCAACGTAAAATACTATGACGTATCCACTTTTCCCTATTCTGTCTTGAATTTTTTTTTTGTGCGATGACAGCCCTCTTTCCCGCCTCACGTCGAGCCCACAAATTACGCTACCCCACAACAAGGCGAGGGATAAAATAGTTTGGCCACACACAGCCAAAGGAAAAAAAACTTAAATGTAACTATCCGCATTCATTTGCCATAATGTTAAAAGAGAGTTGAAACGTTTTGTGATCCTATTATTCAATGTTGGTTTTATTATGAAACATTATGAATAAAATTAATTCTAATTTGTGAGAAGTGCTGAGACTGAAATATCCTTTACTTGCCGTGATAATCAGGTATTTTCTTTATATTTTTCTTGAATATTTTTTTAATTACGTACTTTAATTTTACATTTACATCTGTTCTTAAAGTCTTTATCTTTGCATAAACTTTTTTTTTTGTTTTAAAAAGGTTTACCCAAATATATTTTAATACCTATGTCACACAGTATTGCATTTTTTATCCTTACTAAATAAATGGGAAATTGAGTTTGTTTGTTGATTTGTAAAGCTTTCACGCTGGAACAGCTGAATAGATAATGATGATTTTTCGGACAAGAAGATAAATATCACCATCGAGACGATTAAATGCTAGTTTTTCTTGAGAGTTAAACTTGAAGGGGGTGAAATGGGACATGAAAATGTGAAATCCATTGTTACGCGCAGACAAAGTTGCTGGCAAAAGTTAGTATCGTATAGATAACTTGTTTGACGATCGATTGTATAATACATATCACGTAAAACCTAAATGCAATTAAATAAAATAAATTTTTCGATATCTCAATGTAGCGAAATATAACGAGGATTGCGATAAAGTAAGGGCGGAATAATATTAGAGAAGGGTTCCGTCCAAATAGGATTTGCTATAATTCCGTTATTTCGCCGGCGACTTGCCATTGACGTAATTGTTTTTGCTTGTAATATTATATTTCCAGGGTGATTTTTTAACGAAAAGACGACACTAAGCAAAATAATTCAGTTCTGAGTTTTAATTGCTACATTAGTTTGAATGTTTCATTTAAAACTTTTCCAATTAGCGGTACAGCGTGTATCCGTATATTTTCGTTATAGTCTCTTCTAATATTTTAAATGCCACTTTTACTTACATGGAGTCGTATTAGGCACCATTCGCTTAATATGACGTACTTGAAAATATAATTGTTTTAATAAAAATAAGCCAAATAATCACCATGTACCAGTTTTTAATAGTATACTCTGGTAAAATACCTTGTTTTGAAAGCACCAAAACTGAAAAACAAAATAAATCAGAACACCATTCTAACACCGCAAGATCTCTCCACTTATTCAAATGGCAAAATCTTAGTACCACTCTGTTGGTTCTTATTCTGTACGGAATAAGGATTGTTTCGTTTTGTTTTGGCGGCAAAAAGGTTCAGTGTTGGCGTTACGGTGCCAATTTTTCAAAACACCCGCCCCTCCCTTCCCCGACCGGAAACGAACCCCTCTTCCTGTAGGCTCGAAGATCGATACTACCCCTCGCGGTATAGTGACTATGATCAAGTGAAAAATATTCGGGATTCTATTTACTTATTATATGTATGCTCAATGATTTGGAAATAGGATTAATAATGAAATTTTAAATCAAATTAAAACTTTTGAAAAAATGTAGAACATTCGTAGAATACGATTGTTAGTTTTTGTGTTTGTAGTTTTGTGTATACACTTTTACTTTATAAATATAGAAGGTACCTATGTTTAATTAATGAATATTTTTTTTCGATTTAAATTACAATATGAGACACTGACAAATTCATTATAAGAAGTATAAATGAACCCCGCAACGTTAGCACATCATCAAATATGCGGCACACAGACACAATAAAATATCAGTAAGTATTATAAATATGTAAATTCACTGCTATACATAAGAACAATAATTCCACAAATATAGTATTATTTGAGCTAAACAAAACATAAGTAATTATCGAACCCGCACCCTTCGCTACCCGGGCGAATGCACTGACCATTATGCTACCGCAGCCCTGATGACCGTGTCGAATTATTTCTAGCCTTTCTTAAGCTGCAAGGCAACGCCATCTCTTCGCATTGTTGGTAACCCACAATGTCAAATGAATACCTTTATGCCTGGTCCGCGTGGTTTTTTTTCCAGTAATATTAGCTTTAGATTTAAATATCGAGCATTTACATGCTTATTAAATATAAATAATTCTCCTTCTATGTTCTATCCCAACAACTCGCAGAGGAACTATATATCCAATGTTATATTTATATCCACATGCAATACCATGCACTATTACAAATTCAAGCTATTGCCTATACGATTTCTTTTCAATTTTCAGCATGCATTTTTCAGCAACAGTTATCCATTCATCCATCCACTTAGAAAACAAAAAATAAGTTTTTTTTTTCTGTTCTGTGATCCAGTCAGCCTTGAACTTAGGTCATTACGTGGCTCCGTCCGCGGGAATACAGAATTATGTTCACGCTACTCAGCACGGTTCTCCGAGCGTGAACAGAACTGAGCTTTGTGCCGTTGTGTAAAGACTCAATCTGCCGTGTAACGAGTTTAAAACGATCAGGGCTGCAATGTTTACTGTAAAGTGTTTCATGAACGATTTTTTCCCGGGGAAATAAAAACTATTATGTAGGTATTGTTTTTATTGCTGCGGTCGAGGGTTTGGTGAAAAATAGGAGTTAAATATGTACCTACATAATACAAAATGTAATTCATATAGGTCGATATTGATACATTGTTGATATCTTAGCTCAATAAAAAGTTCAGTACTAGCATAAAGTTCTTCAATCATTTGCCTGCAGAAATTAAAACACTCAATTTGCCACTGTTTAAATTTAAAGTAGGTAATGCAATTTTTGATTGAAGATAGTTTTAAGTTCTACATTTTACCATTACATGCCCGCTGTGGGCACAGTGTTGTGACTTTGTTTATTATTGCAATTCCAACTGCAAAATTGTACACAGATTTTTAAGCAATAAAGTTATTATTATTATAAAATGTATTCGAATTTAATAATAAAAAATATTCAAAGGCGAAAAATATTTCTTAAAAATATAAAAATTTAAACTAATCATATTCTAGCGCAATATTAGGAGAAAACACGACATTCCTATTACAATGGTGTCGATTATGGCACAATTCTCTGAATTTGAAACAAAACTTAACAATTGTCGCTCCTTTTCATTCTGTAAGGAAAATGACAAGGATACACTGTCAAATTTAAGTTTAGGCTTAGATAATCATGCCAGAGTCGTCACCAATATAGTTTAACTAGTTTTTACTAGCGGCAGCTTTTATCTTCGTTTGAGAGGAAATCTAAAAAAGGAAATGCCAAGTGAAGTAAATATACAAATATTTCCAACACTCACAGTAATTAGCCTAGCCTTGTAAGGCTTGTGTTATAGGATGCTAGGTTAACGGATATAATACATATACTGTACATCATCATCAGCCTATTAATGTCCCCAATGCTGGGGCACAGACCTTCCCTATGGATGGAATAGGGAGATTGGGCCAAGACCCACCACGCGGGCCCAGTGCGGATTGGTGAGTGGGATACTGTACATATATAAGTATATTTATCTAGAATACATATTAAACATCCATGACTAGTACAAATGTTCGTATGCATCACAAACACATCTGGCCCCACCGGGATACGAATCCGGGATATCTGGAGTCGACGACACCATGAAATCCGGCGTACAAACCACTCGACTACGGAAATAGTAGAAGAAGGAGTGAAGCTGGCAACCCTAAGCATTACTTGTTAACCGTACGATGTGACATTGCACCAGCGCGCGTGTACTCCCACGAATGTTAACTAAAGGCGGCGACGAGAGGTTAATGTAACAGCTTAGCCTCTTTTGGGAACAACACCGCGATGCTCGGCCGCCATTTTATTCTTTTTCCACCCCGAAAATGGCGACGCGACGGAAAGCTGCGTTCTTAATTTGAAATCGAATAAAATTTTAACTTATTTAACTATAATATTTATTATTATTGCTATCTCATTTATTTTATTTCATAGTTAGGTTTTTTTTATAAAATAGATATAAAAGTAAAATACAAAAATAAAAAAATAGAAAAGCGAGCGAGCCTGACAGTAGTCACGTATGATGTGTAACATTTGAATTTGAAGAAATAAAACCTACTACAAAAGGAATAAGCCATTAGAACATTATGTTCTAAAATCAGATCAAATAGCGCGCGCTTCCGCGACTTCCTGTTACACACTTCTGTCCCATTTCACGAAATCACTCCCACAAATTGCAGGAACGCTAGAGGAAAGATGGTACACATCAATATAGTATAAAAAACCTAACCTAGAAGGCCACCAGCAGCGGAGCTAGGCCCAAGCTGCCGGTGACCGCAGAGCAAGACACCGCCTGACGATGCGCGCTGTGTCCAGGAGTACTGAGTATCTTTATTAACTCCAAAATTTTAAAAAAAGTCAAGATTTTTCCGTACAACAAAATAATAACTAGTTTTTTTTAATCATTTATGTTTTATATTCAAATCTGTCATAATAAAAAATCATTTATTCAGTCTAGGCTGTTACAAGCACTTGTGAATGTCGAAAAAGTACGCCATCGGTTCGCAAAGCTACTGCGGGAGACGACGTACTGATATGAGAAGAACCGGCAATAAACTAAGCAAGGGCTGCTTTCTTCTCCATGTATCGTTGCTTATGTAACATACTTATTTCCTAGAACGATTCCTAATTTATTTAGAACACTTAACGCTTCAAAATGAAAACTTATTTTAAAAAAGGGATAACTTATTTTTGTCCACTTGAATTAATAATAATTTAATGTGCCTCCCCTCCGTTTAAGCCAAACTGTGCCGTCATCTCATCATTCTAAATTTTAAACGTGTTAAAACAAAATGGCGGACGCAGCGCTCTAAGGTAATTCGATTTAGTTCGAATCAGAGTTGAGTGCTTCAAAACATTTTAAAGGCTGCAGTAGAAATTACTTCAACGCATTAAAGGAGCGCCAAGTTTTTGATAAATGATGGTTTAAACTGTTGGCAACGTAATAGGCGACGACAAAAAGTAATAAATCACAGTAACGTTTATGGCAACACTTTTAAAAAACACAAATTTATGTGAAAAGTGTAAGTAATATAAGTCTAGGTATTGCTAAGCGTGTTATTATTTTATGAAAAAATATTTTGTTATCAATTTTTCTATTATTATTTTATCATTAATCAATGTAAAATTTCTCAAATAAGTCTCAATAAAGAAACTAGCATAATATTGTAGACAACCATGTTCCATATTAATGAGTACATACATTTATTTGCAAAAAAGGGAGCGGAAAAACTGTTTTTGACTCCCCTATAAATCAAAATGCACATAATAACTCGACGCAGTTTAAACAATATAGAATATTTATGTATATCATAATATTTAAAGAAAAACATGAAGGCTTGTTGACTTAAGTGAGGGTTGGCAGATTGGGATCCCTGCATTCATTTACGAATTTAACGTTTGTGTTGCTTTAAGGAATAAGATTATTATTAAAATAAAAACTGAACTCTAAGATCTATTACTTCCAACATGTTCATGTTTTATTATGTATTTTAAAATTAGGGAAATTGTTTTAGTTAGGACTTGGATGTTTGATAATAAGGAGAAATAGTTAATAAGGGGTTTCGGAGTAACGGAAGAAATTTCGTTTGTCGATTAAATACTTGATCTATTCAAGTTCTTGCTACAATCATGTTCAAGAATCGATTTTATATTACAAGATTTTAGCACTTGGCAAATTCATATACATCCCGACAAGTTCCTTGAACAGCGACCACAAAAAAGGTTAATTAACCTATATACTGAAATACTCATATTAATTATATTTGTAATGATATGAAAGGACTTTATCAGAACTCTACAAAATAAAAACCGTATCTCATCTCATTGTAGTTTTTTTTTTAATTTATGGTATTAAGACATTATCTTTTTGCCTGTAATTTTTTAAAACAAGTTTTTAACAAAGGAATTTATTACAATACAAAACAGCAGCCCTAGTTATGTATTTCACATCGGATTATGGCGCATATTTGCTATGACGCATTGGTGGGGTTACATCGCGCAGGCTAGGCCCTTGTTTTTTTAGTATATTTGCTAAAGACGCATCTACATAAGCCCGGACCTATGTAAACAGGGAGTGTAAACATGGACTTATGAACGGCTTTATTACAACGCAACGCTTTCCCGATTTTATTTAAAACGGAATTAATTAATACGAACTGACTGGCGGGTGCAGCCGTTCGAAATCTGACAATATTTAAAAATTACCCATAAAGAACACACATAAAAAAACAGCTTACTTTTTAAAAATACTGACGTATGAACCTTTTTATAGTTTATTATCAAAGAAAATGAGAGATCAAGCAAAATATAACTTCATACTTTAACGTCATGAAAAGTTCAAAGAACATTTTTTTTCATAGAAAAATTTTTACCCGCTACCTTATAACTTTACTAAGGCATATTAAGTAAGTGGTTCATATTAACTTTGAATGGTTTTCTAATTAGTATTAGAAAAAAATATTGTAACATAACCTTCTGATGGTTTCATTTCATAAAACAAGACCACATCCACCAAGTTATAATTTCGTAACCCGTAAAAGGAAAAAAAGGAGATAAGACAAAGCTGGGTATCGATACAGCCACCTCATCGGTGTACTTAACTTCTTTATTAAGTAAATACCTGCGTAATTCCTATTAACATTTGTTAGTTTTTCAATTAATTAAGACATTTTTTTTATTGTGCAACGTAACCATTTGATGATTTCATTTCTTAAAACAACACCACAACCACTAAGTTATAGGTAAAATCCGTAGCCCACAGTAAAAAAAGTTGTTATTAAAAAGTCAATAATCCTTTCGTTAGTAGATTAAACAATGATGGTTGTTTGATAAAGCCACCTTACCGGTGTAAACTGGAGTTTATTTTACCTGGATACGTGCCTCAGGCAATCCGATCTTTTCCGCGAGCCTCTCACGCGCGAAAACGTCCGGGTAGTGCGTTCGCTCGAACTCTGTGGGGAAAATAGAAAAAAAAAGTTAAATACATTCTCTATGGTGACTAAAAAAAGAAAAAAGCGTATTTATATTTAGAAACTGATAAATATTTCAATATTTATTCTATAGTGGGGTTCTTTTCAAGGAAAAATATCATGGAATACTCCTATCATTACGGCCTGTGCTGCGGAGCGGACATACGCTGCGCGGAATACCCGCCTTACTCAGCGCTGCTCAATGCAATAATATAAACAAACACGCTGAGCGAAAGCCCGCTACGTTCTCCCGCTTAACGCAACGCAGGGCCTTATCAGCCTTTTAATGTCTCCACTGATGTGGCACTGTCCTTCCCTGGATATGAAATAAATGACCACACCGGCCCAAAGCTGATTGGTGGGTGCTAACTGAAGGCAGATACAGCTGGGGACAACGGCTTATCGTGTTTTCCGTAGTGCGGTGGAGCTTCAAACAATAAGTTTTTGGTCACCCATCCAACGTCCATCCATTGCAAAAGTTGCTTAGCATCCACGATCGCAGACCGAACGTGCTAACAAAACTACTGCCGATTAACAACTATACTTAAAGTATCAAGTAACAGTGACAGTTAGCGCATTCTAAAATAATTATAGTAATTTATGTTATTTACGGAATTGTTACCATGTACCTTGTTTTTAGCGACTTCCCGATATTTCGGCACTGTTGCAAGCGCCATGATGAAGTTACTCCGCGATCATGACGCTAGCAACATTGCCGAATTATCGAAAACTCGCAACAACAAGGTAGATGGTAACGATCCCGTAAATAACTTAAATATAAGTGACCATGAAAGATTAAAACAATATTATGTTATCATTCTTGAATTTTCCCTCACTCCCAGTCCAAGATAGAATACCAAAAGTAAGATAAACCCAGAGCTGGATTTAAAGCGCCCTGCTTTAGGCAGGCGGAGCTGTGGCCCAGGAGTAAGAAAACAAAAAAAATGCCTGTAAAGTCGGTTTTACGGGCGAAGATTTTACGTGACAACGTCTTTTTCTCGGTAGAATATTTATTGATATGAATATAATTAAATTGCACAATAGGAACAAGGAATTGAATGAAAATAAGAATTGCACAAATTTTAACTATAGAAATATATTTTGTTTACTAAAACATTGTACATGTAAACTTAAACTTAACACGAGAGACTCATCGTAACGTTACCGAGCGTTACACTTTTTCATAAGTGACTCCCAGCCGCAACCTAATTTAAGACGTTGTCACGTCAAAATTGTTTTCTTTTAATTTTGAAATTTAACTTCAATGGGTCAACCTAACCAAGAGATGCCAATCGTGGTCTGGCCCAGACTTACGGGCCCCTCTAAATCCGGCTCTGGATAAACCGAAAGATGTCGCGTATTTTCGCAATAACACAGCGAGCCGTCAACACGACTATCAGCCTGTTGACAATCTCGAGTCCCCCGGGACCTCATAAACCCATTTCCCAATGTCCCTTTCATCTTATTTATTGTTTGCCAAACAGTTATTAGTAAATAATAAATCGTGCCCGGTGTTTGTTCATCACTCGACCGGTGGAATCGTTCGTCCAATTAATGGCCGTTGGACCTTACAATCTTAGTTTTTCCTGTTTGTGGAGCACTTCGTTTTGTATGGGTTTATTATTGCTCTAATTAGAGGGGGATAGTTTTTGAGATTAGTTTTTTGTCGGTTTGTTTGGTGGTTATGGAAATAAACAAATAAGCTTGTTTGTTGGTTGTTTGTGATTGTTATAATGCACTTCACATGGCAATTCCTATTTGATATTAGTAAATTAGATCAGTACATACTCACTATGCTCTTATTGGAAAAGAAACACATATTTTTCAAATGTAGTTTACGTAGGTTGAATAAACGAAATAGTATTAACATAATGTCCTTTGTTTCCAAATAAATATTTTGTTTGCAAGCTTCCGCCGGCGGTTTTGTCACGATTACTTTCGTTTCAAGTAACTTGTTTTTTTTCCGAAGAAATATAAAAAAGAGGTATGGGAAATTGGCAAAGTTACTGCGTGACCAAGGTAAATAATGTCATGAAATGGCGGGCAAAATTGTTGCACCAGATGTCTTTGCGTCTAGCCTCTACCGTGACATAACAGCAGGTCGGGTGGAGTCAGTTGTTGTATAGTACCTTTATATATATATAAAAAATATTTTATATAGCATCATAGAAGCCGTTACCTTTTTCTAAGCTGTCTATCTGGTCGTTGGTGAAGCTGGTCCGATTCCGCTGCAGCTTCCTCTTCAGTCGTAGCCTCATCTGCGAGTCCTCGTCTCCTGATGAAGCGTGCTCGCTGTTCCCGTCCGAACCGGCCTCGGACTGGAGGGTGTCTGCTGGAGAAAACATGGAATTTAGACCCTCGACCGAGACAAAATATAAAACAATAGGGATGTAGACTAACTTTTTTTCCTTCGTCTATGCGATAGATTATGAAAAAGTATTACCGTATTAGCCGACCTCCGTGGTCGAGTGGTATATAGGTTTCGTGGCATCAATAACTCAGGGTTCGAATCCTGGTGGGGGCAAAAGGCATGGATGTTTATATATTTCTAGATAAAATAGCACCCTAGCATCCCATAACACAAGCCTACAGTGCTTTCTTTGGGGCTAGGCTAATTGGTGTGAGTGTGGAAAATTTATTATTTATTAATTTTTTATTGGGCACGCATTTTTTCTTTATTCACATAACAATACAGCGATATTAAATAAAACTAGTTTTTACGGGTTAATGCACGAAACTTTATTTATTTATTGACGTTTCGCAGCCTTTTCAGGTCTGCATCGTCAGAATAATGATTTTTTATTTAAAATTGTCGAGCTACCTTCGAAAGACTTATATTGAGCGTTCGGTTATTTCATTGGAAGATTTTTAAAATTTTATTGTCTATGTATGAATTTATTATTTAATTTACTTAATAAAGTATTTTATTTAAAATTATATAAATTAAAAGGTATATACCAACCATCTTCCCTATTGAATATACCACCAGCTTGGGAACCTATTATACAGGAGATAAAATCCCAACCCCGAGCACACACTGCAAGACCATCAGATACTATTAGTTCTTTTTGTTTGCATAATTTAACATAAGAAGGAGATAGAAAGCCTCTCTTGAGTTTGTTTCGCCGGTTCTTCTCAGGAAGGTCTCCCAATTTTGGAACCGGTGGTAGTTTACGGTAGTTAGGGTCTATATAGGGTATAGGGTTAGGGTATACTTTATTAAGTAAATTAAATAATAAATTCATACATAGACAATAAAATTTTAAAAATCTTCCAATGAAATAACCGAACGCTCAATATAAGTCTTTCGAAGGTAGCTCGACAATTTTAAATAAAAAATCATTATTCTGACGATGCAGACCTGAAAAGGCTGCGAAACGTCAATAAATAAATAAAGTTTTAACCCGTAAAAACTAGTTTTATTTAATGAGTGATGTGCGTGAAAACCTAAGAAACAAATATAATACAGCGATATATTAATTTACAATATCGCGTAACGACACGTCTTGGTACAATTTTTACTTAGAAGTGACGTAACGAGCTGCCACTCCTAAGCTTTGACCCTGTATATCTCTGGTACTTTACTAACTACACCAGTCACCACTAAAAGAAATTAGTGTTATTTCGCTGTAGTCTTAGAAGATGTACGTAAGGTGAAGGTTACTTCCACAAACTGTATTTCTATTTCTAAACGAACGGGAACTATTCTTAAATTTGCTCGTTTTGGGAAAGTGCTTAGATTTAGATTAGATTACTGGATAGTAAATTTTGATGCTTTCTTTAAATAGAACTACTAAATATTAGCTTCAATTCTATATGAAGAATTATATTGATGATATGTTTGTTGTCTAAACATTAAAGTAACAAAGCGGCAAATTAGCGAATGCTTGCTTACATACTTAATGTACCGCCTGATCTAAGGGGGAGTCTTCATTTGTAACTATCAATAAGACCACTCCACGCAACACTCGAGAACCATCAAGCAAATGCGTCAGCAGAATTGTACAACTGCGTTCTCGAAAGACCTAGCTTTTCAAACATATCCTGTACAAACAAGGATCTTTAAAGACTGGTTGATGCGAACAAATTCTGGCATTAAGAGACCCTTCGCTTCAAACATCAGCTATAAAACTAGGGCTCTAATAAGATTGGACGATTTTAACAAAGTATCGCATTAAACACAGCATCATCATGACATCTCCCAAAGAACAATTTGTACTAAACGAAGGGTCCCGAAAAAATGGTTTGGATAGAAGGGTACCGAAATTAAACGTTAGTAATGTCGACATGCCCCCGGCTAATTGATTAATTTGCTTTATGGTCTCGGGTTCGACTCCCCGTAATGGTGCACGGACAACTGACTCGTCACAAAGGCGGGGGCTGTTATGCAATCTGTCACATTTTCGTCCCGCTACAGTCGGTGTGCAAGGCAAGGGCTAATTATCTTGATGGATGCAGAAGCCGTCAGCGGCGCAGGGAACTTGGGATGGAAATTGGCAGGAAATTTTGTCCCATCGCCTGATCGCCATGTGGTCGAAGATTTGACTCTAAAACGGACGGTCATCGGTTTGAGTGCGGCACAATAAGCCGTTAGAGGTTTTACCGGACTGTATGTTTCTTTATTCATGTAGCGACGCACCCACTGTCTATGACAAAGGTTTTTAAAAAAAATACCCTAAACAGAATATCTGAAGAAATTACTACTAGATTTTTTTATATATATTTAAATCTAGCAGCTCATGTTTTAAATAATGAAATATAAACCCTGGTATAAATTGCATCTATGTAAGTTGTTTTAAAAACATGGCTTCATTTTTGTTTACCGTTACCAAGCGTATATTATTAGTAAATTGATAAAATGTTCTCGAAAGAATCGCTACAAATAACGAAATCCTTTCTCCCTATGCACTAATTTATTACAATGTATGTTTTTTGGCTGTGTCAGATGTGGACATAAATAGGAAATCTTTGTGAAAGGACCCGAAAAGTATTCTAAAGGTTTGTTTTAGGTTTTCTCGTGACCTGAATCAGTAATGGAGTGGGGTGTTTTGATCTTGTGAATGGCTGACCAAAACGATGGCGGCGCGCCAATAGGAAACCTACATGCTAATAGCTCGAAGTCGTAAATTTGAAAAATAAGACGATGGATTTTTTACAAGAAAAAAATTCTTTCGGGTTTTTTTTTAGAAAAAAATCCTTTGGATTTCATTTCATTTCTACATCTAGCAGTAAAATGATTACAAATATAAAAATGTAACGTAAAACGATTATTCGGATTTTAATAGGTAATATTAATAATATCACAACAGTATTTGGGGTTACATTTCTTAATATTTATCGATAAATACTTCGAACAGTAGATGCTTTTCTTTAAGAACAAATTCACTTTTCATCTCTCTTTCCGCGGTGTAAATAAGTACACGATTCACACTAATATCACACTAATATTATAAATTCGAAAGATTGTGAGGGTGTGAGTGTGTATGTTTATTACTTCTTCACGTCTAAGCGGATGGAGCGATTTTAATAATATTTGGTATGGAGTCAGCTGACACCCTGAATCAACACATAGGCCACGTTTTACTGCGGGAAAATATCCCTAATAAACCGCGGGTAACACCGCGGGGCATAGATAGTTTCAAATAAATTTCAAATCACACCAGCGAATTTCGCGGTGAAAAGTGAGTTTGTTATTACAGAATAGCACTGAAAGATTCTCTATGTAAGTGTCTATTGAAATGTTCTTCTATTCAAGACCGAATAAAATCTTAGGTCTAAACTTCTTCCCCCTAATTGATAAACGAATAAGTTTAGACTTTGTAAGAAAAAATATTAATTTGTTTCTTAAAAACAGTGATGTTCACACACATAATACAAGAAACAAAAATAAACTAACTTTACCTGCTACTAGGCTTCACAAAATTAATAATTCATTTAAAGGTCTTTGTGTTCGCTTATACAATAAAGTCCGAAGCAATATCCAAGAGTTAACCATAAATAAATTCAAAGATAGTATAAAAAAGCACTTATTAAAAAAGCTTATTACAAAGTGTCTGATTATATTACAGACAAAAATGCTGGGGTTTGAACTGTTCCAATCATTCCAACAGGTTTTCTATATTAAATAAATCACTAGCAAACCAGTGAACCAAATGTTCACCAAAACCTGATTTCTCGAAAACCGGAAGTGCTACGATACTCAAATCCGGTTTGTAGTCTTATCAGACTATTCTTAACTTATAACTTAAACATTCTCTATATCTATCTCTTACGGTTTGGCCGCTGAAACAGCACCACGGACGAACGGACGGACTTGTCTATTAGATAAGAGATGATTGTATTGACGTTGTAACAACATAATGATTTGTAAATGTTGTTACATTATACTTTTAATGTTGTGTAGATTTTTTCGCATGTTTTTCTCCGCAGCTAAAAAATATGTCCCATAACGAGTGGTAGGGAAAAAAATGTTTGGACGATTCAAAAGTGGTGTACTATACATCCAATTTGAATAAAGATATATTGGTTTCTGATTTCTGACTAGGTACGCAGTATTTTATTCATGGCACTCAAATGCCATTTGTAAATAAATGAATAGAGACAAAACATAGAGAAACTAATCAAAGCACATTTTTCGTTTATTAATAAGGCGGCTTCGGTGTAGAGATAACTTTGAACACCTTGTCAAAGACTTGATCTAAGTGTAGGTAGTTGTAAAGGTGCCACAAGCACTCACACCAGAAACGATATTTTAATATTTCGCATTTCCATGCTGTCTGGACCCAGCATAATAATTCCATGGAAACGAAATCTCAAGCCACTCAGCTATGAGATTAGCCAAGTTTAAGACAAATAGAAGATGATTAGATGAATACAGATACGTGTCTTAAACTTGACTGAAATCGATGAAAGCTCTAATATTATATCATATTACCGCTTTTAAGTGAAAGACTCGCTCTTCAAATCAACTTTCGGTTTTCTCTTAATAGACGTTTCTCATCTTGATGATCTCTTTATAGGCTAACATCAGTGCTTGTAACAGCCAAAACTGAATAAATGATACGGATTATGATTATGATTAGACGAATGGCGCGCCAAATTATTTGCAAAGCGACCGACGCAACACCACCTGTGCCGAACCAAAACGCGATGGAAGCACAAAGACATTCTGGAGCGTAACCGAACCACTCGTAGCATGATTGATGCGCCATTCTCGAAACATGGCGGACTTTCCAATCGGATGACAATTTTGATGGATCACTCGTTCCGTGTGCACACGCCCTTAGCGCATGACGTCAACTTCTAATGAGATCTCCAGTTTACAAATGGGCGTTCGATCGCGAGTTTGAATTTTGATTTTAGAATAATTATTTTGAATGTTTAGAAAGTTTTTTGTCTTCGGGTGTTAAAGGTTTACTTTTTTGTATTCAACATTTTCGAGCTAAACCTAATATTATTTTGTTTCTGTTCACGCACACCTCTTGTTAAATAAAACAAGTTTCAACGGTATAGATATTCAGAGGAACGTATCCGGAAAAGGATGCGAGACGTCAATGAATAAATAAATCAGTGCATCTATACTGTTGAAACTTGTTTTATTTTAACCTAATAATCCAAAATCCCAGGGCTACCAGACCTCCTTTTTTTTCTCATGACATTAAATGGATATTCGAGTAGTAACTATTAGTGTGTACAATGAACGTATACACACTCGCTAAATTGTGCTGTGGGCCAATTCTAAGGTATCAGTGCGTTAAAATTTTACTTACATTACTTACAGTCTCAGGGCTCAGGTATGTTGTAGAGAATAATGTAAATTGAAATTAATCCTGCCAGACACATTCTATCGGCATTAATATTTATCAGGTCTCAGACTGTAAGTAGGTATACATATTTCTGTTTGTTGCTTTCGACATTAAAAGTGTCTCGCAATAAACACTGCTGATAGAACATGTCTGGCAGTAATATTATTAATTTCAAATTGTAATTAATGTGAGCAAAATTGTATAATTACCTGTTCCATTTGATACCTGAGAATTGGCCCACAGCACTAGTTAGCGAGTATGCGCGTGTACGTTCATTGTACACACTAATTCTACTCGATTATCCATCCATATTTAGTCCACCGGAAAATAAGTAACGTATGGCGGTCCTGGGGACTTACTCTATAAGTTTGTGATACAATGGAAGTGTAAAAATTCACTGTATCACGTATCATAATTTTTAATATCAATTGTGAAAAAAGTTCTATGATCTCCAAATGTTTCCATACTTAAGTAAAATTCGGTATATATCTTACAATAACGCGAAAATATGGTTCTTACCGAGCAAGACCCAAAGTAGAATCAGATCTACGAGTATATATATCTTACCTCGAGAGCACGAACAGACAAAAGGAATCTATTGAGTCTCATTCTTTTGCCAGAAACGAATATTTTCAGCGATCCACATTTTCATTATTTATTATAGAGCCTTCTCCGTATAAAGGAAGAATTCATTAAAAAAAATCGATTCGCGAGCGCACTTAGCCACAATCCCAATAACGACCTACAAATGATTGAGGCGAAAACGCGGGTAGAAAGGGAGGGTCGGCCGGGCCGGGATGAAACACGAACGGAGAAAAAAAAAATACATAAGAGAAAATAATAGTAGTGGGAAAATAAGAAAAGAAGCGAAATAAAAGTGGGGGTCGGGGAAAAAAATTGGAGAAAATAGGTAGCTACAAAGGGGCGAAGAAAGTCGGCGCTGCTGGGCAGATAAAGCGGAATTGGAGTTATCGGGGTGGACGGGCCGCGGCGAAGGTGGGGTGAGGCGCGATTATGTGAATCGATACTGTCACTCAAGCAGGCGCCGCCTGGCACAAGCGGCAGCGGGCGCGGGCTTGAGCGTAGTCTTCTCTGAATAAATATCAAACAAGATTTAGATAAACGTGAGATAATGGCATTTAATTATCTATCTATAAAATTAACACAAACTCAATAGAAGTCTTCCAAAGGTAGCTCGACAAAGTAAATAAAAAAAATCATTATTTCTGAAGACGCAGTCCTGAAAAAGGCTGCGAAATGTCAGATAAATAAATTCAGTGCATATAACCCGTAAAAATCGTTTTATTTAATGAGTGATGCGCGTGAAAACCTAAGAAATAAATATGGTTAAAATATGTTCATATTCTTAATACAAAGTAATGAAAACTATAAATTAATTATTTTTTGTAACACCCTATTTAGAATTTGCGATAGTATTATTGTACTGTAATCGCAATATGATTTATGTTTTATAGCAATTTGTATTTTGTATATAAATATTACTAAAACGATCTAAAAAATATTTAAATATAAAAAGAAAACTAGTATTTGCGACCTACGTTTATTACGCCTGGACCGCGGATCTCGTTTTCTGCCTGCACCGGGTAGAATTTTTCCAACTTGATTATTTTTTTAGATTTATAAATGTAGCAGTTAAATGTTTTAAATAAGAATAATAAACATTTTTAATAATTACATACAAATATTATTCTAAAAAGAGCCGAACCGTTTTTATATTACGCCCGCTGCCACCTATCACTTAAGGTGCAGCCCTTAAGAACACGATATGCGGCCGGACAAGCCGCTACTCTCCTAATTCGCTGCGCTCTCTCTAATAAATGCTGCCAAATAGCAATGCAATGCATCGGCATCCACTCAAAAAAAGAGAAAAAAACCTTAACCATTGTTATCAGACCTAATCTTCATAAGTAGTTACGTGACAGACAGACTAAAAGGAATCGTTGTCTGTAATAAAAAATCATACTATTCCAAGGATAACGCATTTCCATACTGAAATGAAAATAAAACTATCTAATACGTGAGTTATTAATAGCATTACCTAAATAAAATCCCACAATCATAGGGCTTGTAATACACCAACTGGGGAGACAGCCAGCGTAACCAAACATTCACTTAATGTCCCCAACAGGCCCATCTAAATTACTTAGCGGGGGACAGATAAGGTTCAGTTTTTATTATTGTGATTTCGAGGGGCAATTGCTACACTAATTATCTTTGGGGTTGTAACGGACCTTTGTCGTAAGTACGTGGATATGACGGATACAGATGCTCTACGAATATAGCTCCAATTGTTACGCTATAAAAGTTAATTTGATAATTTACAGATATCAAACAAAATAGGTTTACTCCTATTATTGGTCTTCGGATATATCAGATACTTTGGCTTACGTATTTGTGTCTACATTAGATTTCATTAAACAGTTGAATTTTCACTATGGTTAGATTGTAATGTTTGTTTGGTTTGTTTAACACTTATGAATTAAAAACTGAAAATAATTTATACAGGCTGTTCAAGCTCTCTTGAACGGACATAACATAAGTGAATAGCGAGATATTACTAAAAAAACCGACAAGAAATTTAGTAAGGGTGGTTTTAAAACTGTCGTAAATGTGATTACACACGCTTGGATTGTAGATACTTGTATCTCAATTGAAAATAGTGTAACAACAGTAACACTCACAACAATTACCCTAACCCCAAAGTAAGCACTGTGGGCTAGTATTATGGGATACTACGGTAATGGATATAAATGTTTGTAAATAAGTAGAAGGTTAGATAGAACTCACCAATTTTTGAAAATAAAACCTCTAGAGAAATTCAAGATAGGAGTGTTATCAGCTAATAATTAGATTACTTCACTTTTAAGTGTCAATTTAATTTTGGTTGTCAGATGTACACTTCGTTTTATAGATATTCTAAACGTTAATTTTAAGAAATTTCCTATAATAGTCGTAATCAATGTGTTGTAAACAATACTATCAAGATGTTTTGTAAGAAAATGCCTTGCAATTTCAACTTCATTTCGAATTTTCAAGCATCAATAACCAATCTTGTCAAACACAGCAATTACACCGCCACGTTACCCCCTAAACGTCAAAACGGTATGAATTACATCAATAAGTACGATTTATTACAATTAAATAGTGCAGTAAGCTTTGAACACAACTGCAACACGTGGCCAGTTACATTGTTACGCAAAGAGCACTTGATTTTGAACGATTAATTGTATTGAACAAGCATACTTATAAACCGTTTATTAGAGGACGTATGCGTTTTGTTTCTACGCGCCATTGTCATAAGGGACTTTTGAACAGTCACTGTAGCATGCCGCTCTTATATGTTTGAGAATAGGTGACATTTCGATTAGTACCAGTGCAGAATAAATATACATTGGTAGTGCGAGTAGTTCTCGGCTTGAGGGCCCCTTAGGAACTCGTCATCCCGAAACCCGGTGACGCTGTAAAGGTCATCTGCAACCGAACAGCTTTAACACTCAAAAAAAAGAGCTTACATTTTTTTGTGCGCAAGAAAATATTTGATTGAAAAATCGTAAGAACAATAATACAACAACATTTAAGTCGTAATCAAAAGGTTTTAAGCTTTTACGTCGATACCCTATTTTATATAATTACAATTCTTCTCGCAACTGAAATCGTTTAATTTTTTACAGACTACTGGGCCTTATTCAGAATTGGGTTCAATATACGTGGGAAAATAAACAGTATTTTTAAAGATTTTTTTTCTTTTATGCCAGCCTCGCACAAAATAGTTAATTTAATGAGTTTATTTCGCCTTGATTTCACTAACAGCATCGGGATGCTGAATTGTGATTTCTAATTATTGGTTTTCACTCCAATTGCTATTTTGTTAGTACAGAATAGAATGGATGGATGGCCATCGGTTACCGCTGCGCAATCATAGCGGTTCAATCAGTCTACTCAGATCTGATATCTGATTTCTGACTAATTTAAAAGATTTAAAACGCTAAGTGCTGTAGACTAATTCGAGATTCAATACAAAATGATGATAAATAATATTACTTCTTTAAATATCGAAATAAATGCCTTTTTTACAAAATAGTTAACCATATTGTCTATCTATTTTTTTTTATTTTTAACTTAAAACAAAATAATAATTAAAGGTATTCATGACTTTTTTAAAAACAATATGTAAATCTATTCTAATCTACCTATTGAAGAATATTTCACAACGTCTTTGCTCTTATATACCTCCAATTTTTTGTTAGATTAAATACGAATTAATATCTTTACGAATACCACCCATCAAGTTCTATCTATGATACCACCCTAATAACAATAAACAAGAATGACAAATTGACCAAAAAAACTGGTGTGACCAATACAAAAAATGTAGTTTCGCGCCAAATAGCGCGGCAGAATAAAAGTTATATGATGTCCGTCCATCACAAACGTAGCTGACTTTTTTTTTGTCGGAAATGCGTCGTCCATTTTCTCTCTTTTTTCACATTTTTTTAGGGGCCTTTATATTTGTATACTTCCGAAACATTGGGCGGGTGCGTCGATGCGCGAGTGAAACAGAACGTTCATGTTAAAAAGCTTCCACATTTGTTCCATTCTTGTGTAACTTTCGTGTTTCTATACACGATACAAATAGATTCACAAAGTCACCTTTCCCTAATTCTAAACTGAGTTAAAGCATCGAAGATAAGATAACAATTAAGATAACAATCTTTGATACAAAGTATGCATTAACATTATGTAGATCAATAAGCTTAAACCTAAACAAGCAAGACAGATAGAAAAATACACGTAATATGGAATCAATTCCGTGACTGCTTAAGTTACAATCACTTACCACTAGGCCAAACGAGTCGTCATTATTCCGGATTAATCACAAATGTCCCGGGTGATGATAAGCCAGCATCTGGCAACCCTAATCACAACGTAAACATTAAAACAAAAGCAATTTCTGACGAGTTTCCCGGACTAATCAAGTGGATTGCCGTTCATAAAGATGACGAATACTTAGAATCGGAATAAGAAATAAGTCCCCATTTAGTCACGTTCCCGATAAGATATTATGATTTTTAAAGGAAACAAACACGGTAACGTCTATTTCGCAAAGTTTTTAGTCGTCGGACGGAGGACTTCAAAGTTTGGATGAGTTCCCCGAAAATAAGCGTGTAACACTCGTTTCGATCCGAGGTAAGAAAACGACGGTGAACTTCTCGTAAATTGGGTACAACGGAGAGTAACACGTCTGCAGCACTTCTAATACAAAGCGTTAAGAGCTATTTTAGCAAAACTCGTCTTAATACTATAGGTTTATTCATTGTACTATAAGGTTTTTCTATTTGATACAAAAGTGAGAGAACTAATTCAGGATTTCGGGGAAAACGAGCGCGGGAAACGAATTCTCAATTGATATTTTGGACGTTTGAGAGTTAACGTTACCTACTATTAAACGTCCATAATAGATTTATTTAAAATTATATCTTAAGTAAGTTTATTTTTAACTCGAACGTGTTTAACTGGCTTTCTGCAAATAGATTCAAAATAATATAACTCTTAAGATATAAACAATGTTATAAATGAATAATTGATAATAATTGAATTTTCAACCGTTTTAGCTTATTCGTTGATAATATAGACTTGTCAACAGTACAGCTAAGTTGGTTTAACGCATCTCACAAAACACAGAAGAGCTCTGGATATTAAATGTTTCATTACCCATTCCATGACCGGTTATTGCGAAAACTTCCACGATCTTACACCGAAGGCTATTTAGTCATTATTATGTTCATTCATAATTAACTAACTATAAATACATTTAGAAGCTATTCAAATAAGATTGATGAAATTTAAAAAAAATCGATATCCCGGGAATAATGCCAAAATCCACCAAATCAAATTCGAAAATCGATCATGCACAATGGAACGATGTCCATGCTTAGAAAAAGAAAAATGGAATTATTTTGAAAAACGAACCGTCCTCAACATTGACGACAGCGGGCGTTGAGAATGCACTTTTTTATTATACACTTCTCACGGCATTAGATAGACGTCCTTTCGCACGAAATGTCTCTCTATTTCCGCGGGCGCCGACCGACGCGCCAGTACACATTCGGGTCACGCGTACAAGACGCCTCTCAGCCGGTAGCCGGCACTCGAAGTTAAACACCGAGATACGTGGGTCCGACTTGTTGGCACATATTAGCAAGTATGCCTCAACATTTCTAGCTTTTGTGCAATGCAGGCACTAGAAATTTCAATTCAACTTTTTGAGATTTAACCTATTTTCTAAGATCCTACGTATGCGAAGTACGAAGACATTAGACAAAAAAAAACACCGTTGACCCTTTGCCTCTGTGATGGATTGGTGACGAAGTTACCTTACCTACCTAAGGCGAAGAAGAACTGAGTTCGAAACCACTGCACGACATTAAAAAAACTCTAGACTATAGACAAACGTGTATTACGTTTGATTTTTAAAAAAGGAGATGAACGCAAGCAAAAAAGAAAGAATGTAGGTGTACAATCGCGCAAAAAGCCAAGGAGTTTGGTGTAACCTACCCCCTACTCTTACCTCCACCCATCTCCCATTCAAGTGGGGGGACAGGGTTACTAGCACTCGTATCGAGTGAGAATCGTCGCGGCGTCGTCACTGCCTCGCGAACCAACTAGCCGTGCACGGAATTGTATTAACTTCTACGCAATGTAGTGAGTACGTGGTTATTGTAAGAATATTATAGACAGGCAAATGAGTATTTGTTTTCATTTGCATTCTTGCTAGATGCAGTTTTAAAGACGCTTATGCATCATGCATCGTGTCGTGATGTCCATTTACTTAAAAAAAGTACTCAGAAGAATTACTTTTGTTTTTTAGATCCTTTACTTATACTTGTAGATACTTTAGATATTGTAGGTATGTTGTGATTTAATTTTGTGACTTCAATATTGTCTGTTTTTTTATGAATTAGACTACCAATTTGATTGATTATATTTTTTTGCAAAAATGTGTAATTATTTGAGCAAAAGCGAACTTTTTACAACTAAAGAAAATTTACACTGGAAATCTATCGCAAGAATTAAAATAAAAGCAAGAATAAACCAAAATACTGAATGAACGGAGTTTAATATTTTCTATGTTACAAAAAATATAATTTTTAAACGTGTCAACCCTTGGCCTTGTTTCGGGAGTACAAGGCACAAGACATACAGCCTCAAAGAGACGCAAAAAAGAACATCGGTTCTCAGCGGCTAGCAACTTTGGTCCTATCTACCCCCACGGTAAGTACTAAAGTACTGCTAAATTAACTCAAGATATTGAATTAACCTCTAATACTAGAATAACATTTTTATTTGATCAGATCGAGGATGAGTGGCATGTGATGGCTGAATGTACGAAGGTTGTAGCTTAAAGATACCACCTTTTTAATCAATTCCCTGAGCTGACAGCAATGAATGTCGGTTTATATAACAGCATACTGTCTAGTCCCTTTTATAAAATAAGTAAGGTTTTGTATAAAATTGTATAAATCTGTTTAAGAAGACGATAGAAGGTTAAAACGGTAAGGGTTACATGGTGTAATAAAAAAAAATATAGGTTTATTATCATCACGTTTTCATTGTGCCTTTTATACACAAAATACTTGGTATTGTTATGGATAAACGGAACAGGTGCCTTACAGAAGATCACAGTAAAATAACGCTACCTTTTAGTGCTGTTATATTTTTATCTGTGAGTAAGGTTCTAGGGCTCCACTAGGGAGGGGATAGGGTCTAGGGAGGCAATGGTGCTAGTGATATTTTGATTGTGGCCGCTTACCATCAGAGTGGGCAATACGCTTGTTTGCCACCCATATAACATAAAATAAATAAGGCACATAATATGTTAACTTATATATCATGGAACATGTTTGAATGATCTTAAAAAAAATGTAAATATGCTGAACCCATAAAGTACTTTAGTTATGATTACAAACTACCCTATGAAGGTACCATTTTTCTAAATTTTGACCTAACAAAAACATTATCCCTACCTATTTAATAAAATAATATAATTAACTACTAAACAAAATTTGGTCATATTTTCAACTTAACGAAACCTTAAAAACATTGCCTGTGTAAATTCTAAAACACTCTCGAACCGAAGCAAACTTAACTGTACAGACTTCGTAAACCCTTCAATAAAAAAGTACGTTCGCAAAACTTTTCTCAACGACCAACCTCTTATATATTTTCCACGCTTTTCGTCATGTTGAGTTGCTTCTAGAATTCATAATAAATGAATATTTCTAACACTCACACCAATTAGCCTACCCCCAAAGTTAGCACTGTGTAGGCTTGTGTTATAGGATACTAGGGTAACGGTTAGAATACATATACTGATACATATATAAGTATATTTTTATAGAAATACATATTAAACATCCATGACTGGAATACAAATGATCGTATTCATCACACAAACACCGGCCCCTACCGGGATTCGAATCCGAGACCTCTCGAGTAGGCGACACCTTGAAACCCGGCGTACAAACCACTCCGGCCACGGAGGTCGTCAAAAAATTTCTTTAGATAAGCAATCTCACTACGTCCCTTTCTGCCGACGTTTGCCGAATACCACCAGTCCATTGCCAGCTTAACTACACTGTTATTTTTTGAATAGGTAACCAAATTCTTTTATGTAACTCGTCGTATTCAGTTGCAGTGGCAGCGGCGCAAGCATGGCTGGTGCTTCCGGCGCAGTAGGCAGACCAGTGTTCTATTTTACCAAGTCGACATTATGTCACTGACATAATATGAAAGCCGACGATTTGTTGTGGGATGATTATTATATCAAACTTTTTTTGAACGCTAAAACAGCGATATTAAGGGATAAATTTATTAGTTTTTTATTTATAAATTCTCCTGTTTAAGAACTCGTCATTTTAAGATTTCGCAGAGAGCCATTTTGTAACCAACAACGAAAACACTGCAAATGTAACGCAAATCTTACACAGCGCTTCCACTTAAGTATTTCATTGTCATATTTAACATTGTCTGTATCTTACTGCAACGACCACTATGTTGTGAAACAAGGGTTTTTTTTAAGTCGACATATTTGACAATTTGTCAGTAATACTTGACATGAACCAGCCAGCCACTTAAATATACTGTCATTTGTTCAGTAGGCAACCAACCTCTTTTGTGTTCCTCGCTACTCGTCCTATTCAGTTGTGGTGGCAGCGGCGCGGGGATGGCAGGCGCCGCTGGTGCGGTAGGCAGCCCAGGGTACCACCAACCCGTGGCCGCTTGTCCGTTGAACATCCTCAGCTTCTCGTAAACGCTGTCGTTCTGCGCCGACGCCGCTTGTTCCTTCTGCGACGCGAGGTTACGTAGCACCCGATTGATTGAAGACACCTGAGTGAGATATTGTTTATTGTGAAATCAAGCTGCTTGGGAAAAGACTAATATTATTCTGGGATCTGGTAACGCAGAATTCCGTTTTTAACCCACGAAAAAACAACGGAGGAGATTTTCAAGTCTATGTTTTTATTATGCACTAGTGGCCCGCCCTCGCTTTGCTTCGGTGTAGAGTTTGTATTATACACAATGACCTTCTTCATAATAATTATAATTCCAAGTTAAAAATTCGTTGCGTAGTTTAGGACCCGTTCCCGTACCGAATGCAACATTGCTCTGCTTTGAATAATTATTTTTGTATCGGACAATGCATTTATCGAGGAAGGCTATAGGCTATATATTACCAGGGTATTAACCAGTAGCAGCAGAGCATCGATGAAAAATGTTGCAGAAACGGGTTTCAATTTTCCATTTGTGAGATTCCGTTGCGTGCGCTGGGTAAACGGTTAAAGTTACACAATAATCACGTATCACGGAATTCTTTCCATTTAAAAATTCTGTAAAAAAGCCCACGACAACCTATGTCTATATTTTAAGTTTGACTCACTATTAACGCGGGTGAAACCGCAGGGGACCTCTAGTTGTGACATAACTGTAATAGTTAGACATATGGTATCGCGGACACTCTTGTAGATATTGGTATTCTCTAAAAACTTTAGTACACCACTTTGCTCTATTGTCAATGACTTCCGAAGCGTACGCGATATAAGGCTATTTTTTGGTATTTTTTACACACGTTGGGTTACATTATCGAAGTTTTCATACGGAACCCTAACTTTTTTGAAAATACACTATAGCCTATATTAATCAGTGATAACGTAGCATTCATGGTAAAAGAATTTTTAAAATCGGTCCAGTACTTTTTGAACCAATTCTTTACAAACATACTTACATACAAACCTTTCCTCTTTATAATATTAGTATAGATGACCATAACGCATAACTTTTGACAGGGTAGTCCGAGTATCGATATTTTTTTTTTGTTTTGTTAATTAATATAACTAAACAATCATGACAATTTTAATTCGTGCAATTCGTACGCTCTGACACAGTAATGAACGGTCACAATGTGCCAAACAAGTTTAACTCAGGAATACACAATTTCGCATGTTCCATCAAAATAGGTACGTACATCCTCCTAGTGCAGGAAACAACTATCTAATACGCAATAAATTGGCGCCCGACCCCGCTCTTTAAGTTCAAAACACGTGTAATTTAAAATCTAATATGATTACTAAATTCCAATCGGGAGCCTCAAAGGGACACAGATTAGGGAACCCCGCCCCTCCCGACCCTTGGGGGAACCTAAAAACCCCAATATCTATGTACTTTAGGCAGCCCACGCATGCGTAAAAAACCGAACTCACACAAATATAAAACTCCCGTGTATGCCTATTTTGACACTGCGAACGGCGTGCTGATTCTAACATTGTTGTAGTTATGTGAGCCGCCTCTAGAATATTATTATATCTGTTTTCGTGTTGCCATGGCAACGGGGAAATTACATTTTTCCACATACATGACGGGTTTCACTCGTAGTGTTGGTGTTTTGTACGAAATCGGGTTTGTGCGTGATCGAGATTCAATGTCTTTCCAGTGTTTTAAGTTTATTATCTGTTTGGTATACGCTAGGTAGTTTTAAACCACATTATATAAGTAGTATAAATATGTTGGTACCTATGTAATTTTTAAATAAAAAAATCTGATAAGATAAGTCGATTAACTTATAAGACCAAACACTTTTTCATGGAATATGCCCATGTTTGAGACTTTAGGAATCTAGTTTTAGAATTTCATTATTTTACCCGACCCAGAATCGAACCCGGGAAGTCGGAAAGCCGATTTTAAATTGAGGATAAATAATATTAAGGATATTTTTCATATTATTTCATGCTTTCTTTAAAACTCAAAATTAAGTTTAATGTCACATCACACATTGCTCACAATTTCATAAAGTTAAGTCACTTCAACAAAGGCTAGTCATCTGATGTGCGACAAAAATTATTGTCGTTTCTTAATCTCTTCTGGGCTTTGAAGGCATCCGTTACGCCGTATCCGTTATGAGGAGCTTTTGTTTGGCTTCATTCGAAGCACTAAGCACAGCTGCCAAAACTTAGAGTCGAGTGGGGGACAGTGTAACAAGGAGCAGAGTGTAACAAGGAGCACACTGTAACAAGGGTCACATTGTAACAAGTGGCATAGAGCAATCCAAGGAATATCTCTACCTTTTCTCGATTTGTCCATTGTCTGTCTTGACGTATTTTATTAGTTTCATAAGCCGGCATCTTAAGCAGCTATCATCAGTCGTCAATATAGAGATATTTTTTTATGTTACAGTGTGCCCCTTGTTACACTGCCCCCACTTGACTTACCATGGTATGAAATGATTCATCCTCCCCATCAAACCCATAAGGTGTTTCTAAATACTCATAAAAGAGGCATATGCCACATAAGCGGGGTTATTGGCAGTATGATTAACATTGAACATTTTGATTTTGACAGGTAAATTTGCGAGTTCAAAATAATTAAGACTTTGAACAAACGAAACAAATAGCTCGCAAGGTAAAATGTAGGTATTGTTTCACGAGGTCTATGTTTAACCTTACTCAACGTGTGGTATGGTGAATCTGATTTAATCCCTTGTTCGCCTAATGGAAGATAATGTACTCCGACAGGGCGGGCGGGTAAAAATAAACGAGGAGCACGAATCCTATCATAATAGTACTCGTATATCGAAAAAGTAGAGTTATGACAAAATAAAACACACATCCCGTCTGAAACC
The DNA here is from genome assembly GCA_902850365.2 of Chilo suppressalis. Classification (NCBI taxonomy): domain Eukaryota; kingdom Metazoa; phylum Arthropoda; class Insecta; order Lepidoptera; family Crambidae; genus Chilo; species Chilo suppressalis. The sequence continues at coordinate 14,829,327 of OU963894.1, read as the reverse complement.
TGGACTAACTGGAATTATTTCTAGTACTTTTTGTTACATTAAAACATCCAGCAGTTAAATGCTTAAAATAGAAATATCATAAAACAAACCGGTACACGAAAATAAAGAGATTAAAAAATATTATTAATTTATCACTACATTAAATGTATTAGGAACGAAAGAGGTCCTCTAACTAAACAACTTAATCAGCATTACGGCGAAAAAAAAAACAAGTTCTCAAATGAAACGGTCATTTGAATAGATAAAATAACGAGGTCCACCCAAATAAACGATTGACAAAAACTAATTATATAATAAATCCTTTCCTAATCTGATAAGAGATTAAAAAAGATCCGTTCCATTTTTAAATGGGAATTCGAATGCGAACCAGACGGCTGTATTTAAAATGCGAACTCTGCTCCTGACAGCACTAGCCAATCAGATTGCTGCTCTAAAAAGATTAAAGAGTATTTATGTATATACCTATACCACCTACTTACGACACAGTATCATGCGCCCGGTAATAAAAACCTGGTTGGTTAATCATTTTCAAAATATTTTTTTTTGTCTGAACCCACAAATTTACATTCACATTTGCTTGCTTTTTTGTCATTATGGTATTCTAGGTTTTTTTTTATACTAAAACACAGAAAGTTATTAAGATATTTTATCTCAAAATCAGAGTCAATCTTCTTCTAAATTTGTGTATGTGACGTTTTCGTATCGTAAAGCAATATCATAAGCAACAATCGACTTATCAGAAATTGGGGTAAACTAACTTTAATAAAATATCTTGGAACATATTTCCGGAATCGGTTTTTAAAAAGGGCACGTGTTTTTAAAAAAATACGATGTTTGAGGCAAGCTTTTTATCAAGCCTCATATTTGCTCAGATGTCACTATTTGAGGAATCGGTGGATTAATTGTACGTTACTTCGCATTATTACGCGAGGACGCGCGCAGCTGCCAGTTGTGTTTTTGTGTATTCAATTTGTATAGCTAATTGGCTTTGTATTTTTATCAGATCACTCTATTTTTTCTATTTGTTCATAGTGTCAGCTTTAGTCTGTTCTTCGGTTAAATTTGGTTTTTCAAGATAAATTAGCTTGAGTATGAAATTTTTAAACGGTTTTTAATTTTACTCGATAAGAAGTCTTTTATGATATCGATCACCTTAAAAAACCCCGATGCAAGTGAAACTTTTATTATTATTATTAACAAAGTCCTTGCTCGACGAACTGACAGCCACTGAACCACCAATACTTATTAAAAAGGTCTGATTTATTAAAAGAATTGATACATGCTAAATATGTGCTTAAAAAAAATGGTGCGATGTCGGCTAAGTAATAAAAGTTTCACTTTACTAACCATTTACCTCACTAAATTAAAATATTTATAATAAACATAAAAAAACTTTATCTACGCGAGCGAGCAAAATAAAAAATCCGTTTATATATATATTTTTTGTTTTCTACTTATACCCTTTTCAACGCAAGCCACCCGAATTAGTGATCAGTGATGTGTGTGAAGGGCCTAAAACTTTCGTCAGTTTTAGAAGCGGGGTTATGCGAGCCCAGCCGTGGGTCGAAAGTGGGACTTTTAAAAACATGATCTCGATACAATATGTATCTCTATAAAGTATATTGTATAGCCGGTTTTTGAGCGTGGATGAAACAAAAAAGGTTTTCGACCAAAATAGTAATGCACCCTTTCAGTCGTGGCCATGAGTTTTACGGATTTAGGATACACACATAATGTGTATTTTTTCTCGCAATACTTACGTTTCAATTTGTTCATAATGGTAAATTAAAGTTAAATTTTTGATCTATAACTCCAGCTAATATTTAGAAGGATTATCTTGAAGACACAATATAATATTATTCAGGTTTAATGGATCAATCGCACTAATATTATAAAGGCGAAAGTTTGTGAGTGTGTGAGTGTGTATGTTGGTTACTTCTTCACGTCTAAACAGCTGGAGCGATTTTAATAAAATTTAGTAAGGAGTTAGGTGACACCCTGGATTAACACATAGGCTACGTTTTACTACGGGAGAACATCCCTAAAAACCGTGGGCACTACGGGGTATAGCTCGTGTAAAATAAGTGTAAGCTTCGGGACAAACCTAGAATAAATTGATCAAAAATATTTTTAGGACAAATGTAGAATAATACAAAATGAGGCCGTCTAAGTTTTTTTTATGTGGGACAAAGCTCAGTAGGATGAACTCCGAATAAATAGTAATTAAGTACCCGTTTGATACTTTTATTATATCCTATTAATATTTTAAATGTGAAAGTTTGTATGTTTGGTATTCATTCAATAATAATTCGGTAAATTTTTAATTTACCGGCACTGCCGCATATAAGTAACGCGACACCAACACCTCATCGAGATGTGTCGAGCGACCTCAACGATTCGTGTAAAACGTAGCGATTACTTTCTATGGACTGGTGAGGCTGGCGTGCCCAAGCGAACGTGCCGCGTAATACGATACTTTGGAGGAATGCACCAGTTTCAAATTATGAAAAAACTTATTGCTTATAAATAATTTAAAAAGGGTTTTCGATTAAATTTACATTGAGGCTTGATAGCTTATTTTTTTAATTTCGAATCCTGCTAATATTATAAATGAGAACTTTCTCATGCATGTTTGTGTGTCTGTTACTCAATTACGCAAAACTACGGAACAAATTTGGTACGCAGATAGTTTATGACCTGGGTTGAGACACAGGATACTTTTTATCTCGAAAAAATGTATGGTTCCTATAGGATTCTTTAAAAAAACTAAAGTTAACGCGGATGAAGTCGCGGGCGGAAGCTAGTTGAATATAATTTTATAATAAAGTAGATTCTATAGCTTTTCTTTTCGCTACTTAGAGCAAGGAATTTCACTATTTTTCGATATTTACAGACGTTATCACAGATGCATTACATACTTCAAAATTAAATTTAGTTTATTTAGTAGGCATAATTGTAAAAAGCTCAAAGGTCGAGAGCTTTTTATTTCAGAAATGGTTTTATTTCAGATTATAAAGGTCGAGTTTTATTTACTTAAACAAACCTTTTTCTCGGTCTTTATAAGTCGCTAAATCATAAAGTTGGTCCTTCATTCCTATGTATCATGCAATAGAGGAATATAAATATGACTTAATGGAAAACTATTAAAAATAAAAAATATTAAAAAGAACCGATATAAAATCGTTACCGAAAATAAAAGGTATACAGTGTTTTGTTCGTCCTGTAAAGTTGTGGTTATGCTCATATTGTATGAAACCAGCAATATTGACTTTCCTTTGAATACCTGATATTGTGATCAATACAGTAGTTTTTACCCGACAATAATTTGGATTTGGACTAACCTTTTTGCTTTTTCCTTAAAAAGCCTTATAGCACTAGGACCCCACGGACCAAGGGTCTCTTCTTTTAGGCGAAATGTTTTTCATCAATACGTCGGAAACGCCTAACTTGCGATAATATCTGGAGCAGAATACTCGAGGTGTGTATATAATTAAAGACGGAGGTATCCAGTTTCGCGATAGCACCAATAGATCATCCGTGAGAGAGTGGGCGCGGTATCATACAGCCAGGGCTGCCAAAACTACAAACATCCAAAAAGTCTAACATGCATAACTTACGAAAACAGAAAGTTTTATCACTTGATACTTTTATATTATCGTTATGATTTTTTTTTTTTTTTTTTTTTTTTTTTTTAAACACACACCAATTAGCCTAGCCCCAAAGTAAGCACTATAAGGCTTGTGTTATGGGATACTAGGGTAACGGATAGAATACATAAACTGTACATATATAAGTATATTTTTTTTTTTATAGAAATACATATTAAACATCCATGACTGGAGTACAAATGCTCGTATTCATCACACAAACATCTGCCCCCACCGGGATTTGAACCCGGGACCTCTCGAGTCGGCGACACCATGCAACCCGGCGTACAAACCAGTCGACCACGGAGGTCGTCAAATCATTCTTTAATTGCTTTGTTTTGCTTTAGTCATTAATAAATAAAATTGATTATGTATTTTAAATAACAGAATATATAAGTATAAAGAACATTTTACTAGAAAAAAATCCACGCAGACAAGGCAGGGCATAATGCATTTTGCTTGCGAAAAAAATTTTTTTTTGTTAATATAAAAGGCATTTGAAATACGTTATATCAATCAAATAAATATTACACATACTTAGACCCTAATGATTAAAGAAATATACTCTATGACAGAAGAATTAAAAATGTCAATTTTCGACCAGTCCGCGATTTCTAGTCCTTTAAATACATGATTGATTAACATGAAATATGATTGTATATAAAATAAGTAATCGTGAATTAGACTTTATTTTCAATCCACTGCTAAAGACTCCACTGGCACTAACTTATAGAGCCTAAAAGTTAAAAAAAGACAATTTAATCATCCTTTATATTTTCTATCCTATCCTCCCTTAAGTCTTTCTGCACGTCACCTAGACAACCCTGTGTACAATTGACAGGTGTCACGAGACGTGCGCGCGCGCCGCTCATTACCTCGGACGCGACACGATAGATCATCTACAGCGATCGATCGCGTCACAGATCCATGGATCCATCCGTGTTGGTGGTCCAAAGTGAAACAAAAAAAGCGATGTTAGGCGAGTAACAGTTTACTCGGATATTAGTTTTGTCGACTTGAAAGGATGTGATCTATAAGGTTGCGAAAGTTACGGAATTCTCGCTAAGGCTAGTATAAGGATTGGTAACTGAAAATATGATACTTATTTTCTTATATATCTTCTTCTTCGTCTTCATATACTTATTTTTTTACCGAGTATAGTTGCAAACCACTTTTTAAATAGTTAATTGACAACTTAGTACTTTTAGTATGTGTACTTTTGCTTTTTGGTATTGCATGTGGTGATCACCTTTAAAATTTGTTATACTTAGCCTTACTTCTAAATATTTTTATTATTGTTTAAGCAATATCTAACACCTGTATACATACTTGATCGGTTTTTTTATATTCAATTTTATATACACGTTCCTAATAAAATAAATAAATACAAATATTTAGGAACACTGCTTTGGAAGATATGAGGCCAAACAACAGTTTTTCGTGAAAACCTATAGGTACTAATACCGAAAATTTCATTATAAACTGCTTTGAAAGATATATATGAAGCCATTGCTGGTCTTGAAATACAGTAAGTGGAGTTGTCGCCGGATGGCAAAGAGAACCAAATAACTAAAGGCGAAAACAATATCTAGTGAAAACTTGAATTATGAAAAACGTACAGTGAAAGCGTTGACCTATTCAATGCTTAGAAACAACTTCGCCCTACCTTGATTGCTTGAAGCCGTTAATTTTGCAAAGCCAATAAATTCACATAGAAAAAAAAACGAATTATTTAAGTGCACGAAATTTATAAAACGTATTATAATTTCAGCACTAATTTACATAAAATATCAACACCGGAAACATACCTAATCACACACAACGTTCCAACAACGCACATCGACATGCAACCCACTACAGTAACATCCGACAACAATTTAACGACCATAATGAACTCGATGAAAGCTTGGCGAACTATCCAATCTGGGGTCCCTCTGAGATACGCAAAAAACGGACCCCATCCGAGGGCTCCAAACCAAACCGCTTTCCACTGGGGACAGCGGGGTCTCCGCGGGTTAAGCGGGCACACTAAAATGTTTATAGATAATACCGGCGTAGGTAATAGTAATTCTAATTTGGGGGAGTGCCCCTTGCACGTAAGTAAGTACGGACGGAACTGTCGGAATCTGACGGCATTATTCCGATTTAGAAATGCCCTTTTGTGCTACCATATCGGTTTGATGTTGAATGGATCTTTTGGATGAGATGAGCGATGGAAATCTTCTATCTGACCAGATCATTTAGATAATTGACGGGGAATTGTTGCCGCCTTTTGAAATAATAGCTATAATATATAAACCGAACTGCACTTACTGAATTCAGCGGACCTAGCTGTCAATATAAGGCTTAAATTAAAAAAAACAGTGCATTGCTAGTTTATTGATTCAACCAAAGATACTTAATGCAATACTTGTTTTCAACTGACTTCAAATTAAGAAGAGGCTGTAATATTAACATCTAAAGCTAAGATTTCCACATTTTTGTTGTTAGAATTTATTAAAATGGTTAAGTAAAAAAAACAAGGTAAACAAAACATAATTTCACTACTATATTGTTAAGTAATTGCAATCAAACCGTTTAAGAATCATATTTAAAAGCTAAATAAGTGTCTTAGTTTAATGCCATTAACTTTATGTCTAATAACCGCTCTCCCCTACCCTACCCCGTCAAATAAATACCGTCACAGCCCGAATGAGAGTTAAGTGAGAGCAACACTCTGTGTACGGGGGAGAGCAGCTTTTCATCGTTCCTTTGAGCAACTCTGCGCGTATCGCGGCATCTCAATTATTATTATTCACGAATACACGTCATCTGCTCCGCTCGCTCGCTTTTCCGACGACTGCAATTATTCATGACAACGCGAATGCCGGGCGCAACCCTAGCTAGCCGTTTTCTTTTTTTTTCTTTTATTTCAGTATTTAAAAGTGGAAATAGAAAAAAAGGTTTTGCGTTGGAGTTTTTTTGTTTCGTGTTTCGATGTTTTATTGATTGAATTGATGTAATAGATTTGTATATTATGTCTGTGGTATTTTATAATGTAAAGGTACCAGAAAAATAATTAAAGCTTAAATTTTTGCTATTTAGGGATTTTGTTAGTCATTGAAATCTACCAAGAATTCCTGATTACACTTTTTGTTATTTTATTCTCATATTTTCACGCACACCACTCATTACATTAATCTACTTTTTTACTATCATTAAATATAAATTAGTAATCTACTGTGTTAACTAAACTCTTGCGTATCTATTAAGATTTTGATGAATTTTGGTAAGAATATTTCAAAGAAGGATGCGCTACTTTTAATCGTGAATAAATAATGTTAAGGTGTAGAAAAAGGGAATGAAAGTAAGAATTCAAGTTCAGCTAAAGTCCTGTGTCACTCATATGCTCCTTGGCTAAAAATAAAAAAAATATCCTGCCAAAAATGTTGGTACACATTTTTCGACACGCATCCTTCTTTCAAGCACACCAAAAGTTCCAAACACGCCGCTCCACCCGTCTCGAATTACTACCGTTTTGCGTGTAAACGAAAACGAAACCTCCCTACCAACATAAGGCTACATAATACAGTCGTGTACGAAGCCTTCGAAATGCTATTCGGTAGCGTTCCGGCGGTGTCAGGTTGCCGGCACTGCTCGATCGAACTCATGAATACCAAATTTAAATTAGTTGTCTCCAAATCGTATTTAACGGTGCTTGAATTCGCAACTGTTGATTTCGTTTGTTTACTTGTTAAAGTGTTTTCTTTTGTTCATAAATAGACGGTGAATATGAATAGTGTGCGTGGTGTAATAGATTACTACGTAAGTGGTGTGATTAAATTACGGAATTTGGTATAATACTATCCGATTAAGTTTACTAGTACACTGGTGTCGATTCTAGCATGATTCTCTGAACTTATAACTAAAACACCAGTCTCACCTTTTCATCTTGTATAGAGAATGACAAATCCAAATGCTTTATTGTGAAATGTAGGTTAGTACAGCAAATTGGTGTCACGTAAAAAGTTTTGTGTCACTACATTTCGACCTTATTATAAGGTATGCAATATTGTTATGAAATAATCAGGGTTACAATTATATGCAAATCAAAATTATTATATTACAATGACAATCAAACAAGTCATAGTTAGAAATAAATGTCAAAATATGTTTATGTCAAAATTACTAAGCAATATTTTTATGTCAAACAAGGATATACTGTTCTCAAATATGTTTTAGGTTTAGAGAGTTTTGCCAAAATCGATACCACTATGTTCTCACTATATCTTCTAATATGAATGAGTTACAGGACAACAATGACATTAAAAAAAACCAAGAATAAGTAGTTACAAAATATAAAGATATCTTCATTTGGGCTCGCTACGTCTGGGCATCAAACTTGGTCCTGCATTTTATCCTTGTTTGCAAACAATGATCCAAATCGTATCTTGGTGATAGTATGTAGTACCTACCAATTGTAAGATAGTGTATGTGTTAATCCCTATTACTTGTTGTGAGTTCAGTTAGTGAACATATGAAGTTTTCACGACGAGTCTAACTAAGCAAATATCACATTACTAGCAGTGTTCTGAAATATGACTGTTGATTGGTCCAACTTATCGTGAAAATGGAAAATGTTTGCGATAGCACGACAGTATGGCCATAGCCATAAAGATTAAAAAGTCTATTCCATTACTTTTTTTTATTGTTAATTACTACGATTAGGTAATGGTAGGTACCATCAACAAAGTCATCGCTTGACCAATTTCAAAACTGTTTTGCTTGCTCTGGATGAGTGTCGGTCGGCTTACTTCTTATATATTTGACCCATGGCAAACAATATTTTTTATTAATTATGTAGTTGCCGATTGTGTACCCAATTTTATGACTTTAGCAAGTACGAGAAGGGATAAATTCTTCTGTTATTATTTTTTGTGTGATGGTTTGTGATTTGTGAACAAGAACAAAAAGGCTGGGTGATCCGTTTTTCCAGAAAACGGTCTTACAAAGGAAAATCGTCTTTAAGGTGGTCCAGCCATGACTTTGTTGACTGTACATTAGGCACTTATTGAAGCGCAGATAATAAATCATATAAATTGAATTCTGTCATATGTAATTGAATCCTCAAGAGTATATTTTAAAAATATTTCTTAAAGGACCTTTAAATAATTGATTAAATATAATTCAACATTTTGTCTAGACTCCAGCATCCGTTCCTACATCATAAGCAGTTGACGTTAATCCGAGTGAAAAGGTCGGCCAGATAACTTAATGCAGATCTTTGCGGTGTCCCCATAGGTGTGAGTGAGACAACAAATGTTCTGTGCATTCACGCGTAAACGGATTTATAAAACTGACGAGCCAGAAAAACAGTGACGTAAGGGGAAATTTGTTCACACACAATTTTATACTTGATGGTCCTAGCGATGCTCTTAAATAAAAATTGGAAATGTTTAAATAAAAATAATTTAAAATACACATCTATTTGTTCATAATCATCATCCTGTTACTATACCTATTGTTATGACATACAAGCCATCCGTATAAATGGAATAACGAAGAATGACCGTTATTATAAGAAGTAACAGCCAAATTGTTAATATAACTTATGAAAATTCCAGCGAAGGAATCTTTATTACCTTTTCATTATCTTTGTGTGATGTGCATAAGATATGCATAAAAAAAGTATCATATTATCGGTTTTATTTTTTTATAATCAATGTAACGACTTTTTATATTAAATTGGATAATTTTTACGAAATATGAAACACTGGAAAGCTCTTTACGGTAATATTTATCACACTTTGAAAGTACATTGATTGATTAAAATAATGCGGTATCATTTGCATAAAGTTTCGCCATATTCTTTTGAATTCCACATTCATATTTATGCTATCAATATTATTTTTTAAGATTTAAGCATCATCAATGTTCTATAAGTTATTAATGCGATAACTTCACTCGAGTTGGATTAACGCGAGCTTCGCGACGCCGCGCCGTAGCAGTTACGCCGTTCTGCCGCTGGCTACAAATCGATTGTTCCACGTATTTTTGTCCGCTTTCAGTTGGTAAGAAACATCACGCCCATTCGACCGTTATGACTAGACGACGCAACGCACGACAATGCACCGTCTCACTCGCGCATATATGATCGTGAACACTGTCCCTTTCGCCTATTTGCCCAGTGGGCCGAGTGCGTAGGTACGACAGTCATAAAAATAGCCCCTTCGGCGCCGAATCTTCTAGGGGCATTCGGTGTTTCGATTTTATCCTCTCGTTACAGAGGGTGACGTGCATGGTAGATATAATCACTTATAGGTGTGTCTGGTGTACTGTCATTGGTTATTATGGAGCTGGTGTTCAGTCCCCTCGGATTAATGCGTTATAAGGCTGTGGCGCATACTCATTTAATCTTACTTTTGTTAAAATGTGTACTTAATATCTTTAGTATATTTAGGTTTCGCCCAGTCATTTAACAGTTATTATTATTGTATTGAGTTACCTATTTTTTATGTTTAAGTTAAGATTAAAGAGAATCTATTAAAGTGTCCTGTGGAATTTTAAAAGGTATATATACCTTCTACTTGTATGTTAAATATCATGTTAATCTTTTTAGGCATTCCAGCGTGATTGAGTAATATATATCTACGAAAAAAAACAGTTATAGCATTGTTATTAAATAAAACTAGAATTAAATTTATTGAGAAGTAGGTATATTGAACATTCTAAAATATTTTTAGAAATGTTGAGGGAATTTCAGCTGTCACGTCATCAACATTAAACAAATTTATAACGTGGAAGGTACAAATGTCAAAAAATCTCAACACTCGAACAGACAATGCCCTTTTTTCATAAGCCACGACATCTTTTGTGCCACCGAGTGTTTACATTCGGCTCCGATGCCAAATATCACAAAAACACCATATATTCGAGTTGTGACATTATTAACAGAAAAATTGGCGAGATGAATTATACTTATGCGAGTGAAAAAAGGTCTTTTGTGATTTTTTGTCGTCATCATCGCTCGGGCAGATGTCCTTTCGGCGCGTCTGGTTCGATTACCGGTCGTGTCACTTGGTACAAAGCTTTATTTAATATGTTGTACGTGATATTACCACGAGGGATTGTGCGTTGTGTGGTTGAGTTGTTTTTTTTCTTTGTCTTATTAAATCTTTGATGCTGCGGCATAGGTATCTGCATTGGTGACTTCGTTATAGGGAAGTAGAGGTGTCACATAGCTATCACCTTACCCATTCATTTTACCTTTTGTATAATTTGATTTACACGGTTAATGTTTCAGGTCCTTATCAGGTACCGTGGTCGTGAGTGTGAGAGGTGTTCAATTGGCTTTTTTTGGGTGAGGAGAATATTGGTAATCTTCGTTAAGGATAAGGTTTTGTTTTTTTGCTTACGTATATTCTCTCATAATCTACTGATGTTATTTGCTTATTTGCTATCGAAAATAAATTTCGTTATCTAGGTTAACTTATCCAAAAAAAGATGATAAGCGTTAGTGACCTAAACGAGCAATGAAAATTTAGAACCACATACAACTAAAATACTGTGAAAAGAATACGCTTTATAATTTCATTAAGGATTTTTAATGCAATATTCCTATTGTGAGCTAATAACCGACACGTACACTCCCAAAATTATTGAGCTACGGATTTTATAAAGTCCGAAAAGTCTTTAATAGTCTTCCATCACAACATACAAAGACTCATAGAAATTTTATAAGCCATCATCAATAACTGTGGAGAATAGGCCACATTATAAGTAGGGTCCTCAAAAGGTATTCGACACAATAGATACTCTTTGGACATCGAAACATATGGCCGTTAGCTGAAAAACTTATTGCGAAATTGGATTAAAAGCGATATATTGTCAACGAAAATTTTAGTCCAGATTATTTGGAGGGCGGCACAATGTGCGACGGGCATATTTTTGCATGGATTTAATTAAAACTCACTCAAGTGTTGTGACATTTGCAATGTGGATTGTTGTTAAATGGTTCCTTATGTGTCGGTGACATATCAAGGTGACATGACATGTTAGAATTGCAAATAGTTTTTCTCGTGATTATATCCTAATTTGGTGTGATCAATAAGAATACATAATAAGTATTTTCATTTAGTCTTATAATAAGTAGTTTCATATATCTTATAGATATATAGGCTTATAAACACTCAAAACACTTAGGCGTAGGTATGCTAGGATTACTACAACTTTGAAAATTGCAAATTGCTTCTTCTTAATATCTTATTGAAAGGACCTCAAGTTACCGTTTACAATTAAAAGTTTTCTTTTATATAGTATTTTCTTCTTTTTCTTAAATGTAGGTTGTATTGTAACATGATGTGTGTGTGTGTGTATATAAACAACAATTTTTATTATCCTTATACAAGTCAAAATGTCAGATCACATTATGATTTCTTAATTATTTATTAAGTAGTGTGTAAAACTTTGATCTATATGTGAAAGGATAAATTAGCTATTATCGTATTCATAACCAAAAAGTTGAAAGTACTCACGCTAGGTATGTTGTCGTTATTGCACACGTTTTCGCTGAGCAGGCGGTCCCTGATCTCCCACGCGAAGATGGAGGGGCACTCGCGCTTGTAGTCCGCTATCTTCTGCACCACTGGCGTGGTGGCGACCCGCGGCTTCGAGCCGCCGATGGCGCGCGGCTTGATAGACCCAGTCTCGTAATATCTGCATGTAAAGCTAACCTTAGTTTGGATTGCGGAAGGCGGCGAGAGCGCAACACTTTACCCATAAAAATAAAAAGTTGTACTCCGGGAGTGCCGGCAGAAGTGAAAACTTGAATATTAACGTTGTGCATTTTTGATCATTTGAAATGGTTAGGGAATAATTTTACACGCATTGCTTTAATTATCGGTATAAAAGTACTTTCATATTAATGTCGTAGAATACAATATATATTTATTGCGCTATCTTACACTAACATGACAATTTATATTACATTAAAAAGTTAATCTCTCAGAAAAATCAACTTACATGAATCACATTTCAGCGCACCTAGCGACATCTATTGTAAAAAAACATGCCTTCGCAAAAAGCTGCCACCTGGACGTCCTAGTTAGAGCTAATATATTGAAATTCAACAACCTTTCCAATTTTACTGATTTCGTCTTACGAATTTTCGAAGAGGCCACGTGTCCTGATGCGAGTTTAACATTTTTTACCCATTATAAAAAAAAGTGCACAACGCCGCTAAAGAAGTTTTCACTTCATAAATGGTTGTCTGTTAAGTCAGTTGACGGACGATATTTTTACGTGATATCGTCATAAACAAACATTGATTGCTAGCTCTGACGTTACGCCGTATACAGAAAAAAAGTTGGTAGCCTACCAGCGTTTTTAGTAACCGGTTCGCGCAGGTAACCGGCGCAGGCATTTCTATGGACCAGCGCCAATAAGCGCCGAACGTCGCCGACAAGTACCGACAATCTTCGATAAGCGCTGCTCAGCGCTGGCACCGTCCTTTGAAATTAATGAACAACTACACACATCAAAAGTGTCTAGGGATCAAGCATTTTTATGCGGATTTCTTGAGATTGAGATGTGGCTTTGTAATAAATTTATGATTTTATAAATTTATATGGATCCTTTTTGGTGCATTTCATAATTTGAATCAGGAACTGTGAATCAAATTCGAGTAAAAGATGAAAATCAGCTGTCAATATTTTCCCTATAAAAACATACAACGCATTGAAGACATTATTAGTGCTACTGTTTCCCTACTACTGATTAAAACCAACGTTATTATGGAGCGGCGACGTCATTTAAGCAGGGAAGAAATGCTCAGAGCCGTGGGAATGATAGAAGCTGGTTCCCGGCAACGTACTGTGGCTTTAGCTCTGAATACAAGTCAGAGTGTTATCAGTCGACTTTGGACACGATACCGAAGCACTGGTACCGTGGCTGAGCGCCATGGAGGACGGTATCGCTGCACCACACGGAGACAAGACCGATACATTCAAATCTTAACTCGAAGAGCTCCAACAATAACCGCCATGATGTTAGCCGTGAGGCTTCATCACTCTTCAGGGAACTTAATTAGCGACCAAACAGTCAGAAACCGCTTGCATGAAGTGAACCTTCATTCCCGAAGACCGCTACGGGTACCACCTATAGCAATGCACAATCGTAGGATTCGATATCAATGGGCTCTTGAACACAGAAATTGGGCAGAAGAACAATGGCGTTTCGTGTGCTTTTCTGATGAGTCTCGTTTTGGTATGAGACCGGATACAAGACGTATACGACACTGGAGAACCCCTGGACGCCAACAGCGATTAAAATCCTGCCAGGAAGTCCATCCTTATAGTGGTGGAACCATCATGGTATGGGCGGGTATTTGGATCGGCGGAAGAACTGAGTTGATTTGGATCAGAGGCAACCTCAACGCTCAAATTTATGCTGAGACGATTGTATCAGACGTCATCGTTCCTCTACAAGTGCAAATCGGTCCCTTATTTCAGTTAATGCATGATAATGCACGACCGCACACCGCAAGAGTTGTAAGACAGACTCTCGCCGCAGCTAACATCAATGTCCTGCCCTGGCCTGCTCAGTCGCCAGACTTGAACCCGATTGAGCATGCATGGGATATGCTACAGAGAAGAGCTCTGCCGAATATGGAGGGTATCCAGTCGCAAGAAGACCTTTTTTTGTTGTTGCAACGAACATGGGCGGCCATTCCACAGCGTGATTTGGATGAACTCATTTTGAGTATGCCAAACCGATGTTCTTGTGTTGTTAGTGTTCGCGGTAGAAATACGGATTATTAATTGTTTAAGTTACCCAATAAAATTTTAGAGAAAACTGTTATTTCAGTCTTTTTTTCGAACTTTTGTGTTAGTGGTTCAAATGTCAAAAATCCCTTTATTAGGAAAATGGCAAATTTCTTTATTAATGCAAAGGTGACTTGGTTTATCGTTACTGTGACAAACGAAAACACTTTATTTGATGAATCCTTAAAGAAAATTTTAATTAATATCAATCAGGAGAAAAGTTATTGCAAAAATATATGTTGATCCCTAGACATTTTTGATGTGTGTACGTTTCAATCCGCTTCCTTTATGTAACTGTTACCAGTAAGGACCAACGCTGATAAGCGCTGGTCAGCTTCCAGCTTTCTTTCTGTAAGGCCGTAGCCTTACGCGAGAAGAGAGACATGTGTACAAGCCGACGCTTGGGCCGATCGTACTTCTCTATCGCTTGTTCCACGCTCTCGCTTGCACGCTCAGGCTCAGGCGGAACGTGACACATTTTCGTGCGTGCAGCCGGTGTTCATCGATTTATAAGACATTATCACGTCAAAAACAAAATCATATCGGGAACTAGATGGCATACCGTGCAATTTGTCAACTCACGCTTATCCCACACACGAAGTTTCGAGTAGCTGTGGTACTGAAATGCACTAAAATTTGCATTCGAACTTTAAATTAAGTACCTACGCTCCTACTTTTATTCGTATCAAATAGCGAAAAACAAACATCCATATGCTAAAATGCTAAACCATCTAAATAATCTGATTCAAATAAATGTTCTTTGGTAACTCTCCGGAGAATAACCACCGGAACCCAAAAAAAAAAACGCTCCTTCAGCTGCAATGCACAAAATTATGAAATGTAATGAAAAGTCATTTATTCAGTCTAGGCTGTAAAAAACACTTGTGAAGGTTAAGAAGCTACGCCATCGGTTCGCAAAACTATGGCGGGAGACCTTGTACTGAGAAGAACTGGTAAGAAACTCGTTATAGTTTTCCACAACCTCCTGCAGCGTATCAAATTAACGCCAGTCAAGCTATCGTCTAGTGTCTATAGACAAGCAACCCGCTAATTCATTACGACAGAACTAATTAAAATTTCGAACACTTATTTAAGCGCATTTAGTACCAAAGCCACCCAAATCTTCATCGCACTGGTGTGGGAGAAGCATGAAACGCAAGTCGTTTTATTCGACGTCATGATAATAATAAGTAATAATAAATACTTCCAACACTCACACCAATTAGCCTAGCCCCAAAGTAAGCACTGTAGGCTTGTGATATGGGATACTAGGGTAACGGATAGAATACATATACAACGATATTTAAATAGAAATATATATTTAACATCCATGGCTGAACTACAAATGCTTGTATTCATCACACAAACATCTACCCCCACCGGGATTCGAACCCGGGACATCTCGATTAGACACCTTAAAACTCGGCGTACCTACACACCACTCACTGCATCATCCCCCTCTCAGGGGATGATCGCTTCAGATGAAGCTTGTAAGGCCCTTCTGGCCATAAGCATGATTAACGGGTGTTTTTTAGCCTATAAGAGTCTGACATAACCCTACAGCCGGCTGTAGGGTATCCATGAGGATTTCTGACCCGCTCCTCCGCCTGGGAGGAAACAAAAAAAAACATACCACTCGGCCACGGAGGTCGTCAAAAGATCCGTCGCACGAAATCTGATTAGCTGACATCATGAAACAAAGTTTTACTTGATAAGCAAGAAAATGTATGACAAAATGTCATTTTATATTAAATGTGCAAAATAGCATGAAAACTGAAAATTATGCAATGATTTTTGTCATTTATTAATTCAATAAACGTGGCAGCGTGCAAAATGATTTGCCAACAACAACTTAAATTATGGAAGTTTGATTTCGAAATTGCTGTTAAGTGATACTTTTTTCAAATTAAAAGCCATCAAATGTTTTAAGTAAAGAAATATCATCACTTTCATACACATAATATACACAACACAAATTGTAATTTAGCTAAAACCACGGGCTAAAACTTGTCATTAAGTGATTACTTTTAAAATAGCAAAGCATAACGTACTAAGTTGAGATAATAATGTAAGTTCTTTAATGTTACTACCCCAACTACTTTTCGTTCCACTAGGAGCATCAAAACACAATTACAAACATAATCCTACAAAATCATCCCTTTAACTTCAAGTAGCTATCCACAGAAATACCTACTCAACGAACGTACAAAGATACATTTACTTCCCGTTTAAGAAGCATTTAATCGAAAACATGCTCTAAACGTTGGAAATAAACACTAAACCGTCTGTTTGTTGGTCGTAGACCAAATCTTAGTTACGACCAATTCAGCTGTATCTATCGAAATTCGACGACTGTACAACATTGGGCATTAATGACAACAAAATAAGGATCAATTTATAATGATTGGCACGAGATCTGATATCATTGTGTCGATACAGGATACACTCGACGCGAACCTATTGTTGCGAGATAGACATGTGTCGATATTTAGACCAACATGTCGATAGGTCTGTAGTAACTGTAAGTACGTTTATCAAGAGAATAATAGCAAAAAAATAAAGCGGAACCGATAAAATCTTGGTTTTGATGGAACGTATTCCTTTTTTTAATTTAAATGATTTTAAAAATCGAACTGCAAATGTTAACATTCCGAAAGATAAACATTAGGGTGTGGTTTGACAATTTTGTAGCTGTTCTATTTTTGAAATTACATAATTCCCTTTGAATTTGTTGCAAAACATTCAAGCCCTCAAGGATTTATGTTTAGAAATAGTCAACTGCCAATAGTGTTTGTTTTATCATTGTCGAGAAGCATTTTGCGTATTATTAGAGGGTCGGTTCGAAGTGGATCGTGCCTCGGGGCTGTCGAACGCTGAGCGTTGTTTAATCGCTTTCGCCTTGGGCGGGAAATATTGTGCGAGCTGAGCCCACGTTTTAATTAAGTGCCATTTCGTTCGTTCAAAGTTTAGAGGTCGTTGAACTTCCGTGTTGTTTGAGACTTTTCTTATGAGTGTTTATGTGCAGTTCATTTTTTTTTGTTTTTCCTTCTTTTTTTAGCTAACCATGTTTTTGATACCTCAAGGTCAAACTTGTTGTTAAACTCATTTGATTTTAATAAAAGTAGGTAGTCTATCTGTATCTTTTTTTACCTAGTTTTATGTAAAATGACGAAATAAAGAATACGAGAGATTCTAACTTGGCTGACATGATAGAAAAAAGCAAAGAGAGATATTTTCGAGGGACTGGTAATCTTCACTGAAATGTTACTGAATAAGAGATTATAATTATCCAATCAATGAAATCTGACTAAGTAAGTATATTTAAAAATCAGTGCTGTCGGATCTTTTATGTTTTACCACCCCTCTATATAAATACTATATTATGAAACAAACTGCAATATTCCGCTTTATCTCTTTGATTTCAACAATGAAATAAATCCTGAATATGCATTTTACCCATTCAACAAATCAGAGTAACAGTCCGTTAATGACCAAAAACAAATTGGTCTACCGAACTCCAGCCGGTCAACTAAACTCGACCGCAGATGCAGCGTCCAACGAAATTGTCGTCAAACCAAGTAATTGTATCGTCGAACAATGAACGAATCGATCGAAATCAGTAAAGCTATACAAAATAATATATACAATACGATACAACGCTACCTACTGCGTTTTGCGATTATTAATTTCTGTTGCGCATTAGTTTCTCGCTAGACAGAGCAAAGATAAAGAACTGGCTGTGTCTAGTAGACCATGAAATCGGAAATGTGTTACAGTATAGGAAATGTGGTGTAGACCAGTAGGGGGCCGAAGATTGGATGTGGATATGCACTGAATCAAATGTAAGGATTGTAAGGCCTACTTTTTGACAAACGTTGCTAACATAAAAAAAAAATCATAAGTTACGTTACAATGTGATTGTAAAGAAGTCTTATTATGCAAGGTTGAGCTACACAGTGCTTTGAAGTTGCGTTGAAAAATGTATAAAATCACTAGCTGACCCAGCGAACTCCGTACCACCTTAAAAATAGAGGTCAGGGCAGGAATGGGGCAGGTGGTAGAAGAGAAAATTTACGGGTGTATGTATTTTTTATTACCACATTATAAAAAAATAAATATTGTCCAAAATAACATTCCTCCTAACCCATATGAGAACACTACGTTACAATACCCAATAGTTTGAATTTTGGCGCGAAGGCACAAAAGCAGGTTTCAGAACACTACGTTACAGGTGGACAACCATTATCACTTAAGGATATGAAAAATAGATAGCAGCCGATTCTCAGACCCACGGAATATGCATATAAAATTTCATAAAAATCGGTCAAGCCGTTTCGGAGGAGTATGGTAAGTAACATTGTGACACGAGAATTTTATATATAAGTTAAGATAATGTAAAAGAATGATGCAAAGAGTTGGTAGAACTGTGGCAGTTATGACAATTTTTATTTTCATTGTATATTTACTTTCCTTTATTTGTTATCATTAGATAGTTACTGAAGGTTATAAAATTTCCGATGTTAATAACCTTTAAAATTAAGTAGTTTTATTACGAACTACAACCCATTTTAGATTTTATATATATTTTTTTATATAGCCAGGTAGGCAAATGACTCTACCCCACCTGATGTTAAGTAGTGATAAAGTCCAAACGTAAATATAGCTGTTATAGCAGTTATAAACTGACACACCAACCATCCTCATCTTGCCGTACTGCAAAAATGCTTCTTCACGCCTCTCTTAAAGGACCCAGAGTGTAGGCAGGTGAATATTTCACCAAAAGGAAAACTAACATATCAGTAAGCAGTTTCCTTTTTCTAGTTTTTGAGCAAGAAGTACAAGTCTATCCATAGACAGGCAATTCTCGGAATCTAATATTGATGATAGCTGTAACAACTATAACTATTACTGTTTTATTTTCAAACGAATTCCAGTTCCCTTTTAAGTAATGTTAAAAGTACTAGAATCATCAAGTTGTATTCAAGAGAGAGCAATAGATCTTTATTACGGCACCTTGCGGTCACTTATATTCTGTGTTTATATGTTTGTGTGAAAAAGAAAACAATTAACATTAATACGTTTCTTCTATAGTGTATGTGACGAGTTCGCAAATATTTCTAAAAGTTAGCCTTTTAAAGAAAATATTACTATAAAAAAATCCACGCGGACCAGGCAGCAGACGGGGCTTGAAGTTGCCTTTTATGAAACTGCCATTGAAAAGAGTTTTTATAAACCTTTACCGAAAACACAGAATAAGTAGGATCTCTCAAACGGTTAAAACGTCAAGAACGTAACAGCGGGAGTCTCCTTAATTAGGAGTCATGCCACGCTTGCCCTTTCTGTGGGCCAGCCAACTCCCGAACCCTTTCGTAATTGGCGCGATAAGGATGGCCAAGGGAGTGTGGGAACACACGATACGCAATAGCACTTGCAGCCGATGTAAAATCGAGATAAAACCTGTTTCAAATCATCCCTTTTCGAGGATAAAAATATTATATGCATAAGACTATTAAACAAAATGGAGTGTAGTAGAGGATTTTTAGACATTGACAGATTCTGAAATAGAAAAATGCATCCGCCCGAATTTCTCTTTTCCAGTTATTATTCACTTATAACAACTTTTGGCCCTCTCAAACAAACATTTGAAGTTGCTTCGCCAATATCTTAACGAGCAAAACATCACAAAATAATAACATGTTGTGCCCCCGGGGTCCACTTTGCCCCAACGTTTATTTTCCTATAAGATCTCCTCGAGTGGCGTCAAGCAGTCTCCCTCAGTAGGGGTGCCAATTACTACTGCAATAATGTTGTATTTTGATTTTTATTTAGGGGCGGTCGTGGGACAACCCTGAAAGGTACACCGTGCATTAAAAAGTTTTGGCTCCTTTGATTGACGTCTTTAGCATTTTTTTATTATTATGCGGAATTGACTTTTAATTTTTTGTTCTCATTGACTGCCATTGTTGGTGAACTATTAATTCAAATGTATTGTAGATTATTAGTGGGCATTTTTATGGCGTTTTGTCACTAAACTACTGTTCGACTGCGCATTACAAAGGAGCTTAGTATGTTGCCATGAAATCTATTTATTCTCAGGAAGAACGACATTACTTTAATACTCAATAATTTCATACATTAGAAGGATCTTCATTGTTATCAGCTATCAGTGTTGATTCCGCGCCAAAAGTCATTTTTTTAATAATTTTGTTTGTCGTTGTTGTAATCGCCAGTCAGTACAGATCTACATCCATATCGATGTGCCTAGGTTTAACCCTTAAAACTATTGCACCTGCTTGCTTCACATTGCGAAATTACTCGCATAGATTTACAGAAATTAACAACTAATAAAGATTAAGACACAGTTTTTCTTTTTGAGAGCTTAAATGATTATATAAACGCAATTTTTAATACAAAACACATCGCAATATTTCTTAATTATAACTCCATTTACTAAGAAACGGCAAACACTTGTCGAGTAGTTCCGATTAACGTAAACAATCGAATTCCATTTCAATAAGCCCCAAGAGTGGGGTGGGGTCCGAAATCCACCGTGATCTCCAGATAAAATCGCAATCATACAATAAAATTGCCATCGAAATTAGACTCGGCACCCCATAGTAAGTACCTACGGCACCCGATGTCGATTCCCAGCTCGTCACCCCGCTGAGCACACGTCAGCCATTCAACAAAAACAATGCTCTATGGGAATGCAAACTTCTACTATTGTATTGATTAAGTCATTCAAAATTATTCCTTAATTTTGTCCAAAGATTTCTTTGTTCGTACCACTGTGCGGTGCCATGGGCGGTACTATGGGAATTCCGTCAATTTGCTAGCAACGCGTGGCGCTTCGCAAAACTCCTTTTAAGATCGATTCCTTCACTTAATATGTGCGACAATAGCGTCTTAAATAATTCGTTTAGTTCGCACTATAGTAATGGGAGCTTGGTTTAATTGTTATGGGTGCTTGGTTCGGCGCCACAGTCCATTCATTGCGCGGTAAGAACCGACCGGACGACTTTCTGGAAGGCAAGGTATTCAGATTGTCTCCAATTACCGAGTTAAATGGATTATTTCTGTCAGTTCAGTTTTAATACAATTTAGTGAAATCTAATATGTGGGTAAGTATTTCATTGTAATAGCATTCCTTTTCTGGGTGATTTGACGTTTTCACCTCTTAGCAAGAGCAAAATATACACTAGAATTTATATGTAATTTTTTTTAATAAATTAATTTAAACTATAAAAAATGTAATACATAGAATTTAACAAATATTTTTTTATTTTATATTAAATATTTATTATTTCCTTACGTAAGCACGTAACTTACAGAACGTTTATATTTAGAGTAAGATACGTTAGTTATGATTTTGCATTGTTCAATTATTTGTTTAAAAGTATGAACTAAGTTTAAATATACTTATTATTAGAAACGAAAACTGTACGACAGTAAAAATTATAATTTGATTTCAGGAAATTATACCTGCGTACCAACTGACCTTGTAAGTTGGTAAGTATCTAAGAAACTTTGCGTTCTAAAATCGGCAAAGGCTCCGTTGTTTGATACATAGTTTTTGACTACAAGTCAATGTTTCATCAACTACATAGTAAAATGTACACAATGTATCATTTTACTTTTTCTATAGCATTTAATTTATAGTCACATTAAACTATTTATCAAACAATGCGTGCGGCCTTATTTTTCAAGTAACAAGATTTATGCAGCATCTAACAACCAAATATTCTAGAGTCGCCTCCTTTGGAGAAAACGGGTTATATCGTAACAACACGCTCTGACTAAGTTGTGTCTAAAATAATAACATCTTTCAATATTCAGTAGGGTGTCTTTGAGATGCAGAATATTAACGGAATCAGATAGGTGTCTAAGTGTAAAACTGACCTGCCCAGGATCTGGGACATGCATCCGTTGAACACCTGCAGGATGCGGTTGATGTCGCAGGGCTACAGTCCAAGTGCAGGGAGAAGGATGTATGTCGACTGTCTAGATGTAGCCAGCAACTGACCTGCCGAGTATCTTGGATACGCTTCCGTTGGAAATCTGCTGTTTGCAGCTGATGCCGCAGGGCTACAGCCCGTGTGCAGGGAGCAGGATGTGTGTCGACTGTCGAGATGTACGCAGCAACTGATCTGCCGAGTATCTTGGACACGCATCCGTTGGACACCAACAGGATGCGGCTGATATCACAGTTCTACGCCCCGAGTGCAGGGAGCAAGATGTGTGTCGACTGTCGAGATGTACGCATCAACTGACCTGCCGAGTATCCTGGATAAACTTCCGTTGGACACCTGCTGGATGCGGCTGATGTCGCAGTCGCAAGGCTATACCTCAAGTGCAGGAAGCAAGATGTGGGTCAACTGTCGAGATGTACGCAGCAACTGACCTGCCGAGTATCCTGGATAAACTTCCGTTGGTCACCTGCTGGAAGCGGCTGATGTCGCAAGGCTATATCTCGAGTGCAGGAAGCAAGATGTGGGTCAACTGTCGAGATGTACGCAGCAACTGACCTGCCGAGTATCTTGGACACACATCCGTTGGACACTTGCAGGATGCGGCTGATATCACAAGGTCTCGCGCCAGAGTGGGCCAGCTCCACGATCTTCTGCCGCGTGGAGTCTGGCAGCGGCCTCCCATTGACGTAGACTCCTCCCAGCTGGTTGATGCCGCTGTGGCCAGCTGACGAACACCCAAATAAGGCGCCCCCGCCCATTGCTGCGCTGTGCATCAGCTCATCTGGCAACGAAGAATAGTCACTTATTTTTTTACCAGATTGGCAAAAGTTTAGTATTATTTATCTTGGTAGTTGTTTGTTCTTAAGGTAAGGGAATCGAGCGAGAGGGGAGCATATCAAGACCCATAACAAAAATGTAAACGGCCAGTTGCGATAACTATAGAAATATAGAAGGCTATGTACTGCCAATTCGCAACTATTGTTTCTAGAAAAGTTCTTTGGCTAAAGTAATATGTCGTCGTTGAGATGTGAAGTAATATTATGGTGATATAATTATAATTTAATGGGTAGAGATTTGTTATAAAGTATCTAGTAGTAAGTAAGTATTATTACTATGTACTTTAATGTGTCGGTCAAATAGAGTTAAGAGCTTTGACTATCTGGATACTAATCGAACGAGGGAAAGCTATCGTCGGAAGGGAGGATTGTCCCAATTGGGGTTGAGGTTATTTTTATTTAAGGTCTAGCGAAGTACTCTAAAGCACCTGAAAATAACTGAGAAAAGAAAACAAAAACGTTTTTGGTTAATTCATTGGTCTTATAATATTTCAAGTTTATCTGACTGACAGGCAAAGACGACCCTAAACAGTGAAGTTATTCATTTTTATTTGAATTCTAATTAATATTCTTAGTTCCTCCTTTCGACTATAATGCGGATCTTCTGATTGACAATTTTATACGAATCCTGTGTTGCCTGCCTTTGGAAATGGAATCAATGCATCTGCTATTAATTTTTTTCAAGTGTGCACAGAAATAGGTACTCCAAGATCCTTCACTAACTATTGTCTGCGAGATAATAATCTGTATACCATTGATTTTTAATAGCGGTCGCATCTTCTAAGCGTAAGTATTAAAAAATTTAACCCGTTTACAAAAATAATCCGCTTTGCAAAATAAAAAATGGGTTTCATAACAAAAAGGGTTTCGCGGTGCGCGCCAAGACCACAGACAACACTATGCAGTTAATCTGCAGGGATACAAAACTTTTTACTAAAAATAAAAAAAAAGTACAATAGACATGTGGCATTAGCAACTCACAAAAGAGAAACTTCAAAAAAGAGAAACTTAAATTTCGAATGCAGCAAAGAAGTTTAGACCGTAGCGTAGACATTTATGTTTCGCGTCTTTCCGTTGACACAGCACTCAATAAACACTTGCTTAGAGTCTCAAACAATAACGCTTACAAACTTAATGTTTCGTTTGTCGCTCTAATGAGAAGCTTTCCCCGAATTTGAAAGCTACAAATTGCTTTACCCACTTACGTAGGTGGCCTTTAATCGTACGCAAAATTACAGATGCTTTAAACCGGCAGTTGTCTGTGCCCAATTATAATCATTCGTTGTTTTCACGCCAATACTTCTGAATAGCGCATTAGATCAGATGTGCTCAACCGTTGGTCGGCGGATAATTCGCTTTTTATACACCCCTTGCAAACACGCTTGGCGGTAAAAAGTGAACAATTGGATGCAATTTGTGGGCGAATTTTGGGCAGGACCTTGATTAAGGCCTTAGGAGCGGGGGACAGAGTTCATTGTTTTGGCCCTATTTTGCGGTCGCTGTCCGCGTATAATTTTGATCGAGCGTGGCTTGAATGAAAATGGGTTTTCTTTTTTGTTTTTACTCACCAATTATAGTGACAGAAGGACAAAGAAGACAGCATTTCTTATGAATCCAAAAAACAAAAAAAAATATCAGCTAAGTACAATTAATTCGAGTATGCGAAAGAAAAAAAAGGAAATACGCCGGTTTAGATACTCGTCAGACGCCAATTAATTAGTGAATGCGCGTCGTGTAGATGAGTGGGGAATTTTTCGCGCCAAAACTCGTTGTTAGTCACACCTCTTCGGGTTCACCTTTGGCTGGGTGCTGCCCGTGCCCGCCTAACTAACAAGCGAGCGGCTGTTAAAAGAACAATGGACAATCGCTACGGAATTCCCCCCACTCCTCCCCGTGCGTGCGTGGTACAGGGCAGGAAAGGAAAGCGATTTTAAAATTTCGCTGACAATGGCCATTCATTATACCGATTAGTTTTAAAATTTACCAAATTCAATTAATTTTAAACAAAAAGTAGATGCTTTTCTAAATAAATCTCACCATTTTAGTAGATATAGTTAAATAAAATGGCAAAGGTAGCTATAGCTGTAGGAATACCTAAGCAAAAATTGATAAATGATCCTACTTTCTACTAAAATAAAAGTATCACATGACAGTTTTATACCTTATTATACCTAATATTTGTATACAAGACTATAATTATCTACACCCATGATGTGAATCCGCTATAAAAGGTTTTGAAACCATGGGGAGTTCCAAGAACTTAAAATTCAAGAAAACTTTCATTCATACGGATACCATGCATCGAACACTAAGAATTTGACTGTCTGATGAGTTAAGCCATTGCGCGGAAGGGATTGAAAAAGCAAAGGAGAGATATATATTATGATATTTTGCACAATCTCTTCAATAAAACCTACTTTGCTGTTCAAACTTTTAATTACTGTTATTGAAATACCAGTTTATAAAAGTACAATCATTTAATGTCCCCATACGGCCCTTTAAGTACCCATAACTTTTGCTGTGATTTAAATTGCTCGCGTCTCTCACTTGCACCACTGGCACTACAGTCGCGTCGCGTCGGTCGGTGCGAGCTCGGCGTGTCGCATGAGGGAGTGTTTTAATTTCAGAGGTGCAATTTATTCGAGCGATTTATTTTTAATCCCCGTTTTTATGGGCGACGCTATAAATTCTATGTGTACATGTATTTATGTATTTTATTTTTATAGTTTTGTGTACTATATTTAGTAGTTCCAAGCGTAATAGTTTAGAGGTGCTTTTTGCAATTTAATGTAGGTACTTGTTAATCCGTTCTCCTTTGTTGTGAGCTTAAGATCACTCTCGTTGAAGTTTATGGTTAGTTATATGTATTATAAAATCTTTGATATATACAGAACTTGAAATCAACTGATATATCAAATTAAGCCATAATCACTAATCATTGATTTTACAAAAAAGTGTATTGTTAATATTAAAAAGCTAATAAGAGTTTTGTTTAGTAGTTCACAAGATCAATAAATTAACATGGTAATATAATTCAGCTTCATAATAAGTAATTGGATAAATTGTTTATTTATTTATTTGCTATCATATACAAAAGTAATAAGATGTCACATATATTCTAGTTATAGTACATGGTGTTGCGTAAATTACAATACGATATTTTACTCACTAAAGTATCTTACCTAAATACGTATTGTGATTGTGAGAGTGACGGCTAAGATATAGGAAATATCAAACCTAAGTAAAACAAAAAAAGGAATCAAAAAAGGTTTTTCGTTCTAACACCTAAGTACCCTGTCAATATTAATCAACTACTTAGTAACACATAATGTACATAAGGGTCGTCCCTGCACATGACAGCACACCTGGCAGACACAGACGAACAGACAACCCCCACTAACATCCCTCTTATTATTATTATGTATCTGTTTTTGAATTACTTAAATCTATAGGGGAGATTTTGATTGTGACGGTAAACGCCATTTTGGATACGACAAATCCGGTTTGTGAGCTTCGGCGAAGTGAAAATACGATGCACTCGCAAACTTCGTTATGTGGAAATAAAAGCATATTCGGACATAGAAACGAAATTTAAATTAGAAATGCTCGGGCAGGTAAAATAAAAAGGTTTCATAATATGAAGTGCAACAACAGTTTTACATCCCTGGCTTTGAGTAATCACCAAGATTAATGAAATGAGCTTTTTATTTGGAGATAATTTTTACACAAATAAATATGATTACTTCAAAGTTTTTTATGGATTAAATAGGGAGATTAGGCCATGACCCACCACGCGGGCCCAGTGCGGATTGGCGGGTGCTAAAGACTGCAGATGCAGCCGAGACCAACGGCTTAACATGCCTTCCGAAGCACGAAGGAACTCGAGATAGAAGATTTTTGGTCACCCATCCAATGACCGACCATTGCGAAAGTTGCTTGACTTCAACGAACGCGCTTACCACATGCGCTATCGAGCTCCTCAGTCCAGTTCCTCAATACGGCCGTTAGTTTAACATAATTAAAAAACCATTGTATGAGAAAAAAAATTACGATCAAACGCATCAAAATATTCCAGAAATTATTGCCACTTAATTTTGAATCAAATCAATTGTCAAAAAATATACTACTCTGATGAATGAACAATATTTCTTTTTCAATAAAGCACCATTCACACATTCTGTTTGTTCGCCTGTTTGATATAATGATTGTGTTCGAAATAATTTATGTGTACGACCACGCCTCCAACGTACGGCACAAAAAATGACCATTCTCAAACAATGCGCGTGTAAAATTCTCTATGAGCGTTAATTTTACTGTGTATGACAAACTTTTTTTGCTTTTATTAATGTTACGGTTGGTAGAGGTTGGTTTGCTGAGATGCAGTAAAAATATCAAAGCTTTCAATAATCGTTATATTTAAAAGATAGAAAAGGGACGAGTAAAATAAAAAACGGAAAATCAGAGTACGATAATAATGTGGAAAACATGTATAAGCCCCTTGCGGCCATCATAAATCATCATCATCATCATCAGCCTATTAATATCCCTACTGCTGAGACACAGGCCATCTCTATGGGTGGAATAGAGAGATTGTGCCATAACCCACCACGCGGGTCCAAATCCCACCAACCACACATGGCCTGGCGAACCTTCTTGGTTATGCAGGCCGAAGCAGCGGGAGATACGCGCGGAATGGCCTCCACCGCGCGTACTTTCTTGACTCCCTACAAATTGTTCTTTATCTGTCTCCTTTGTCCCTATGGTAGCTCTCCCCTTTCTGGGGCGGACGCACACGATACGCCTTCGTCGCAATCCCAGCCGTCCCGTGCCCTCTATGCAGTGGTACCGCTAGCCTCCATTTCCTATTCCTCTGCTAATGCTCTTCTTTCTTCACCTCCCTCGAGTCCACTCCGAATGCTGTGCCATTTACGCGCGAAGTCCCGTAGCTGCCTGAAATTCGACTCCGATCCCATAAGATCGCGATAGTAGACCAAGCGGGAACAGTGCGGATTGCAGATGCAGATGGGATCAACGGCTTAACGTGACTTCCGAAGCAAGGAGGAACTCGAGATAGAAGATTTTTGGTCACCTATCCAATGCTCGACCACTGCTAAAATTGTTTAACTTCTACGATCGCAGCCGGACTCGTTA
Organism: Chilo suppressalis; assembly: GCA_902850365.2. Classification (NCBI taxonomy): domain Eukaryota; kingdom Metazoa; phylum Arthropoda; class Insecta; order Lepidoptera; family Crambidae; genus Chilo; species Chilo suppressalis. The sequence goes on along the minus strand of OU963894.1, from coordinate 14,800,924 downwards.
AGCACCTGCGACGTCGAGCTCCTCATAAATAATAAATATTCAACTGTAATGGTTATCAGGTATTAGGCCTTCTCCGGCATTCAAATATAAAAGCATAGATAAATGATTTGTCTCGCTGGAGTGTAGCGACACCAATCATTTTTCTAAGTATATAAGTATATACAGGGCGTCCCACGGCTACCTCACACGGAAGGAAAGTATACTAAATATTGAAGATAGGATATTTTACTAAAAGAAGACATCATTTTATTTTTAATAATAACTAGAACTGCATTCACAGTTTTTTTTAAAATCGCCTGCTACAACTAGGAATCAAACTCGTGAAATTTCGAAAAAAAAACGATATATTTTATGAGTACCATTGAAAGGGTTAATCATAAGGATTATGTTTTGCTTAATAACATAGCATTTTAAATGAAAGGAATGTCTTATTGCGTGATAAAAATAATAAAGTGATATACTAATTGTAGTACGTATGCATTTCTTTTTGAATTCAGTTACAATGCGATTGGCTGAAATTTGTAATAATAATTTGAAAATGGACCATATAAATTTTATAGTTTTATATTAACCCTTTCGATGGTTATCATAAAATATGCCGTGTTATTTTTTTTTGAAATTTCACGAGTTTGATTCCCAGTTGAAGCAGGCGATTTTTAAAAATCTGTGAATGCAGTTCTGGTAGTTATTAAAAATAAAATGATGTCTTCTTTCAGTAAAATGTCCTATCTTCAATATGTAATATACTTTCCCTCCGTGTGAGGTAGCCGTGGGACGGCCTGTATATGACACTCATAACAAGCAAACAACGAAAAACTCTTCAATTTAAGCTTTTTTAGTTTATATTGTGCGGTGAATTAAGTATGTGTCTTATTTTGTTTAATACTCGTGTATACAATAATGTCAATGATTTTGGCAAGATCGAGAAATGTGAGCTGAGATGCAATATGGATGACGACGGGGTCCTTTAAGAAAGGCGTGAAGAAGCATTTTTGCAGGCCGGCAAGGTGAGGATGGTTGGTGTAGCAGTTTATAAGTGCTGTACTAGAGCTATCTTCGCGTTTGGACTTTATCAGCACTTAATATCAGGTGGGGTGGAGTCATTGGCCTACCTCGCTATAAAAAAAATTAAACGAAATTCTATTTAGTTCGCCAGTAAGATTGTCAAACAATTGACACTTATTCTTTTTTGTCAATCAATCAAAAATTACAAAGATAAAGCACATCAAAATTTGGGAGTGGGAGCTCATGACGTCACTTCTAAGTATAAATTGTACCAAGACGTGATCATTATTATATGATAAGGATACACACTGTTGTCAAATTTAATTTTAGGTTTAGAAAGTTATGGCGGAATCGGCCCTACGAGTATTAGCTCGTTTTCTGTAATCTGTCTTCACCTTTTTAACAAACTCCAGACTTATATCAGATAGCACGGTGCTGATGGGTACTTGTACTTATCACAACTTATCAGAAAAGTTAAAATTATTTTTTTTATCCTGGCCTTTGATGGTATCTATCCTGGCATATCTATCTTTTTAAACAGTGCAGTCTATCGGAAATGGCTCTAAGATGTCATTTACTTATAGAGAATACAAAATTTGTAAGTACGGCGGGCAAAATTATGAATATGGGTATACAGTTTCATTTACAGGTTTTTATTTCTATTTAATGAGTTTCATGTGTGTCATGTTCATTCATTTTCGTACTGATTTCATATAAACACTAGCGCAAAAATCACAAGACAGACGCGCCAGCCGCACCGCGTAACGTAAATCATTAAAATTCCTTAGTCGGTGTGACAAAGAGAACACTATTTGTCCCGCTCGCGCGGCTGTTTTTCCGGTCTATTTGTCTTTATCTGGCGTCTAATATGACACAATTGTCGCATGCTCCGTTTGCCCGGAATTATACGTATAATGTACGTGTGTCGGCGAGTTTTGCCAAGTGAACGGTTCTACTTGATTTACGTACATCGCCACATGACTGTTGGCAACATTGTGTGTTTTTTGCGTAAAGAGGAGCATGGAAATTGTTTAAAGCATTGTCGTTTGTTTTATATACAGCAGTTGGCAGTTGCAGTATATATGAGCAGTTGATCTGGAAACCATTTCCACAACCTGAAACTTAAGTAATGTCTGTTATTTGTCTTCAGATTTTATTGAAAGCAAAATGGGAACATTTTGCCCATGAAATCTAACCTGAAGGTTGGATATTTGTTACAACTTTCTGTTCTGAAACTTCGTCTACGAACTTCCAATGAGAGATATGATTCTGCTAGACTCAAAAACAGAAATGTCCGTTTGAGAGTTTTAATCACTAATCTTAATTTTAAGATTATTTATAATTTATTATAAGTAATTCGCTTGTAATTGGTTACTGTAATTCTCGTGAATGGCTGAAATTATTTTCTAGATATTACATGTTATTAAAAGGACATCGACGAAATCGGCCCTAGCATGCCCAAAAGAATGTCCTTCACTATTATCTTTCTATTATTTTTTTAACATATTAGCAATTAATCATAGTAAACGGACAATCTGTTTAAAAAAATAAAAAAATAAAGTTCTGTTACTAGATACTACAGTCTATTCATCCAACTTGGCACTCCTTTTTATTGAAAAAACAGCATTAAAAATCAACTGATAACTGGATTCAAAAGGTTTCAGTTTATAATAACGATTTATTTTATAGTTTATTGGCTTCGTTAATATTTTATTATTAAATGGGTGATTCTGTTAAAAAGTTGTGCCAAGATTGTTTACTTTAATAAATGCATTAGAGGCGACCATATGTATTTATCAAAAGAAAAATAGAGAAACCTTAGTTAATAATACTTATTACTAGTATTATATTTATAAAAAGATTATTTCTGAAATTATGTAAAGATAGTTTATACTCCCATCCCATGTAATATCTGTTTATTTTTATGAAAATCATAATGATAATCAGGTACATACCTAATTACCGATAGTAAAATATAGAAACAGGTAAATGGAAAGACTGAACATTTCATTTGAAAAGAAATCTATTATTACTACTGATAACACTCATTAATCAATATGAATATAAGCATTTATTATTTTTATTATTAATTGCATTTTATGTTCATTTAATGCATATTATTTAAGTGCTTACATAGAGGTAAACACTAAATCTATTCAGAATATATAAAGTACATCTTTTACGATTAAGTATAATAATTATAACCTCAAAATCAAATACATTCTGTAGTAGGCCACGGTTCCTCAAGTTGTCCGTATCTCAACAAATGCCTAATTAGAGTTTATGAATGATTCCGAACACAACTAGCATTTTCTCATTGCTGGGCGTTCTAGGGCATTCAATGTATGGGGAACGAGCAATGTCCTTTGGGGACTTTTCAATGTAACTACAATAAAATTAATTAAATAGTTTGGACATTGAGGGTTCTGAAAAATACATGTGGACTTCGCTATTTCTGATGCATACGCTTATTTGACATTGCTTACTTTGAGACATTCATATGATTATTTCATACAATACTTTTAAAAGAATTATAATAATTTATATAGAACTATGTGGATATACTAGTAATGCGAATTTAAATACTTAGAGGCTTATCAAGACGCTGACTGGGTGAGAGTAAAAGAAACAAATTACAAGTAACATATTCAAATTTTGTAACTTGACATCAGGGTGTGTAGTCTTAACAACAAATAAGTGAAGGGTTAAGTTGGGGCCCTATTTGCCGCGAAAGTCAGCAAGTTTGACAACTTCCCAACTCGACTGGTCAAACAGTGGCGAAATATCTGCACAAACCACGTGTTTATCTTTTACTTAATTGGTGCAGTTGCTAAGACACGAGCGGTTAAGTTCTGAGTTAAGAGAAGACTTCTAGTTTGTATATGTAGTATGGATACTTTGTGGCGATGAAGCAGCTTTATCAGAGGCGGAAAACCGGATGGGTGACCAAAAAGCTTTTGCTCACGAGCTCTTAGCTTAAGGTAATTAGTTAGGCGGTCATGAGGAACCATCAACTTCACGTTGTGCGGTTACTTGTAAAATGGTCTTCATATATTATGGCGCTATTACACTAGATCGTTTGCTCGAATTCGAGTGCCAATGGAGTTCGGGTAAACGACTAAGTGTAAATGAACGGAGTCGAGAACGCTCATATTCGAGTAGATTTACTTTTGTTTACCCGATACCGTCTTCCAGCCCGTATTCCAGTGTAAGTGTTGCTTCGGGTGTCCGAATTCGAGTAATGTCTTTCGTGCACCCGAATACGGACTAAGGTTCAAATGTAATTGCGGTATTATCCTATCCTTTGGAAATGTCGACAGCTAACTAAACCTATACGTTAATACCATAGAAAAGATAAACATGCGACGACAGTTTGAGAAAAAAATGTCAAACAAATTTTTCTGAAATAAAGTTTAAAACCGTGTTAGACACGACAAAGACACGGCTTTTGTATTAAGACCGATAGATTTAAGCTCCAATAGGCTTTTAAAGTTTTCACTACTAAGGTTCAGGCAGCCAAAGATTGAGCTATTCAAACAATAATATTTTTCAAACAGACTTTAAACTTTATTTTACTTCGATTTAACTGATGAATCACCGGTTACGCGTTACGCGCGTAACGCTAAAATCCTCACACAATTGCCATTTTACCCCCCAAGTCAAGCGTGCCTAAAGAAGTTGCACTTGAAAAATAGGTATGTAGATTAAACGTGAAGTCAGCACTGTAATAGGCTTAACTTTCATGCTGGGGCACTGGCCTTTCCTTTGGATGGAATAGGGAGATTGGGCCCTGACCCACCGCGCAGCCCAGTGCGACTACCGACTGCAGATGCAGCCGTGACAAACAGCTTAACATGCCTTCCAAAGCACAGAGGAGCACGGCATTGTAAGTTTTTGGTCACCCATCCAATCACCAACCATTGCGAAAATTTCTTAACTTCCACGATCGCAAGCTGAACGCGCTAACCACAAACTCATAAATTCTTCAATCCTTGGTTCATTCACGCTAGCTGCCCGACTAATTATTATTCCTGTACATATACAGACAGCCGCACATCAAAGTACCACGAACTGTAAATTTTTTCCCAATATATTGTGAATCTTAACAATGAACAATAGATAACGGACCCAGTGCGGATTGGTGGGTGGTAATGAACCCAGCGCGGGTTGGTGGGTGATAAGGGACCCAGCGTGGATTGGTGGGTGATAAAGGACCCAGCGCGGATTGGTGGGTGATAATGGACCCAGAGTGGATTGGTGGGTGATAACGTACCCAGCGCGGATTGGTGTGTGATAACGGACTCAGTGCGGGTTGGTGGGTGGTAATGGACCCAGCGCGGATTGGTGGGTGATAATGGACCCAGTGCGGATTGGTGGGTGATAACGAAACCAGCGCGGGTTGGTGGTTATTTTTCTATGAACAAATCTTCAGGTTAAGTTTATGATTTTCAGATCATTGGAGTTAAAGAAGTTTCACTTCAGTCATGTGGTCATAAGCACACTCGCCTTTTTTTTATTTTCACGTTAGTAGCTCCGTATTGTAACGTAATTTCAATTTTTCAAATTCAATACCCGTACTGGTTGACTGGTAGAGAATTCCTATGGCAAACTTAATGTCCGCCGTGTACTGTTTTGGTAAAAAAGTATAAATAAACAAAAATTACATGTTGTTTCAAATGCTTTGACAGCACTTTTTACAATGCTCCATTAGATCTTAAAATGCTGAAAGTGTCTAAAGTCCGACTCTCCACAAAGCGTACCTATAAAGTCTGCGCAGCTGCGTCGGTTGCCCGGGCAACCATGACGCCAAGCTTCAACCTTCTCAACTAAGTTACTAATGTTTCTCGATTGCTTCTCACTCGAGAATAAACACGAGAAAGTAATATGCAGTTATTATTTTATTTATTTACTTATTTTAATTTATTAATAAAACTAGCATCGTATACATCAGCAAATAAAATAACATGCCGGAGATTTGTCGCTTTTATTAAAAATCTAAAGCCTTTTCGTACCTTTAACCAGCAGACTGCAAAATCCCGAACGCTTAAACGTTAATGTGTTAAGTTGTTAGGGTGACAAGCGGACCAGCGCTTTCACTGTCTATCACAGAGCTTGATTGATCTCTTAAACTTATTTTCCACTTGTTTTACCTTTATTCAGTATTAATTATTTTACTATATTTCAGAATTCTTCGTTTACGTGACTCGTAGGTAAACTTGACTTGGTCGATTCTTTGAAGCGACTATATAAATATTATTCCAAAAACTCATCCGCGTGAGAGCAAAGCGAGTTTCAATAGTGTCGCGTCACCTTACAGCAACAGCTAACTTGGCGTCTTTTAGAGCAAGTTGTTTAGTTGTAAATTGTAAACAAGAAGTTGCCACCTTGTTAGCCGTCCACAGATCACGGGCAAAAACTTCTGCTTTGGCACCAATACAACTGGATTATATAAGTAAGATGATTTTTATTATTAAGTAAGGGATTGCTTTGATTGAAACTACAAAGATTGTGTTAGGTTCGTTATCATGCCTGTAGAGTTAAAAGAACGCGATAAATAATTGAGGAGCTCGATGGCGCGGGTGGTTACCGCGTTCGGCTGCGATCGTTGATGTTAAGCAACTTTGGCATTGGATTGGTGACCAAAAATCTTCTATCTCGAGTTCCTCCGTGCTCCGGAAGGCACGTTAAGCCGTTGATCCTGCCCGCGTGGCGGGTCATGGCCCAATCTTCCTATTCCATCCAGAGGGAAGGCCTGTGCCCCAGCAGCGGGGGCATCAATAGGCTGATGATGATTAGATAATAAAGTGTTGTAGGGATTTATTACATTCATATAAAAGTTTACAGAAGTGCCCTTTCAACTCACTAGCAAGTCAATACAATTTAATTTACAAGTAATGAGATATATCAAATGACAGAAACTGTTTGAATTGTCTCCGGTATCATAAGCGTCTATTGCCTATAGTCGCCTCGTAACTTATGTCATTGGGCTAAATTAATGTCAGAAATACGAACCTTTATGGGGCATCTTCCAGAAGGCCTCTGCCGCCGTGGTGGGTTCCCGCGGCGGCGGCACCAGCCCTCCCACCAGCGTGGTGGCGGCGTGCGCGGGCGCCGGAGCCCGCCCCCACCCCCCGTGCAAAGCCACCCCGCTATCTACCCCGCTCCCCACGAAAACTCCCCTGAAAAAACCCCCCAGCGGAAGGCTTTAACTTCCCCAACTTTTAAGGCTAATCAGGTTCTGCCTACAATTTAAATATCCCCGCGAAATTGCCTCAAAACCTTTCAGCTTTAAACCTGGCTAGATTTTACCTATACTCCTAAATAGCACCCTCAAAACAAAACACCCCAACTCAAATTCTAGCAATTGTCATTAGGTTAGGTGAAATTCCATCTATAACCCCAAACAGCAACCTCGACACAAAACACCCCAACTTAAACCTTAGCAATTCTTTAAAAACTCTCGCGATAAAAAAAGAATAACGTTCACTATTGTCTAGAATAGCATATCCCCCGCAATTCAAGATAACTCCGAAAAAATTGCCGGCAAACGCATCGTGTCGTGTCGTGACCTGCGAACAAAAAAAACATCACGTTTAAAGAAACTTATTGACCCCGATTTTGGATCATCAATTACAATCAATGCCGGGCATCTTCTGTCTAGCTCCATTGCTATACGAATGAGCGAGAGCGCCGATACTAATTGGTGGATGATGGTGCTGAATTGTGTTAGTTGGAAAGCGCCATCTTTTGTTGCATAGTACAAATAGCTGCGGCGTTCGTGATCCCCGATAATGATCGATGCGATATGGTAGTAATGAAGTGAGATGAGAGAGATAGGTGCCACCCATTGGGACGGCAAACGGTAGTCATGTCCGCTTTTTGTTGTTGGTTTTTTTCTAGTACGGCTGAGAGGCTGTTGCTCGTCCGGTCGTGTGTGTTACTAGTACCAATGCGATGAACAATACATGTTAAATTAGGAAAGAATAATGCTTAAGGACAATACAACTCAGATTAATCTGAATATTTTATGTATATCAAGGATTACAGTATGTGAACTTGGCGATAACTAACCATGTCAAATGGAGAAATTGTCAAATAACAGGAAATTTTCGAAACATGTCCTTTGACAAGAGAAGTCAACAGATAAATGAAGCTGTTATTTAGAAAGCTGGTAAAAGAAAGATCAGAGGTTATAAAATAAATTTATAATTTTCCTAAATTTAAAAAGAAAATCTCTAGAAAAAGACACAGAATGCGGGTTATGGTGAAATGATTCTAATGATACCATATACATCTAAATCGGCTAAGGCATTTCGAAATGATAGCGGAATAAATATAAATAAAGAATTTAATATACATAAACACACATGAACCCTGAAAATACAACAATCTGTTTTTTGGCTGACGCGTAAAAATATGTAAAATACCTAAATTAACTCGTAGCCACCGTGTAATATCAAAACCACGAAAAACCAATAAGTCAACATCGAAGTTAGTATTAGTAATAATAAAGCCTCGCCACGTATGTAATATGAAATTCGCAACAAGGAACAAGGAAACTAAGTTAGCAAACACAACTTTTCCCTATAAAATAAGTAGGGCCCTCCCGAGACAACTTCACGTCACAACTCCGATCATAACCAAACCAAAGGCAATCGCGACACGAGCGAGTCGAGTGGCGGCTTTTTGATCTTTTCAAGGTCCGATCGAACGGTTTCACTTTGATATTTCTCCCCTGGAAGGTGGAAGTGCCCCTGAATGTGTGTCAAAGCGAGTGGTTCGAGTGGCTACATTGGGTTCGGACACTAATGGCGGCGGCGTTTTTTTTTTCATATGAGTAGTACAGCTCTTATTATTTTGCTCTATGCCTATGAATGATTTGTGATACAATTTAATAAGTCATTTAATTGTGTCATCGTCATATCTCTATGAAAGGATGAATGACATTGGAGGAATAACGTTAATGATTTGAGAGAACTCAAATTATTGATTTAGACATTCGCAAGCAGAGCTTCTACTAAGGGTCGCCGCACACGAGCCACACGCGACAGCCACAAACGCCGCCACGAGAAGCTAGAAGCGGCTACAAAGGAAGCTGAAGCGCGTGACAGCCACTGGTGGCCGGTGGTCGACTTTTTTTAACACATGCGTGCAATATCATAATGGACTCTAACGAAGAAGGTTTGAATGTGGGGAGTCGCGCGAGTGACATGTGGCGGCATTTTATATCGGCGCATTAGTGGCCGATGCGGGCCACAAGAAGCGAGCAACGACGATTTGTAGCGTGTATTGGCCAGCGGCGTTAACATGTATGAAAAGTACAGGAAATATGCCGGTGGCGGCGTTTTGTGGTTGTGGCCGGTAGCCCATGTGCGGCGACCATAAGGTTACGAAATATATTTTAATATATATAAGAAATTAATAAGTATGTAGGTATATACATATAAACAAGTATGCCACTAATTAAACAAATATTTCGTTCTCATCGAACAAAAAATATTCGTTTTTTTTTCTTATGTTAAAAGCCGTATGGCCCGCCTGATGGCAAGCGGCCACCATAGCCGACAGACGTTTGCGATACCAAAAAATATCACTAGCGCCGTTGCCTACCCTGACCAAAAGCCCTACCCCATGGAGCCCTGGAACCTTACCTCACAGCCAGAAACAAAACTATAAAAAAGTGGTGTTTTTTACTGTGATCTTCTGTTAGGTAGATCTTAATTTAGGAAAACCAAACTGGCTTATTTCTAAATACAAAAGATCTTTAGATGGTTAAAAGAATAACCTTTACAAAATAACGACACCTACAAATCCTTTATACAAATTTATAAAAGCTACTGTGAAAACACTTTAAGGGAGAAAAGTTTACAGACAGGGCTGTATGGACTCAGAATCCTTTGCCCGTCCCAACAGGGACAAATTGACCAAAAAAAAACCTTTTTAGCTTTAATCTTGAACTTAACTATAATAATAAAACTAGCCAAAAAATATTAAATGAAATTTCTAAATGGAGCAAACCTTAAACAAAACGCAGGTCATGTGATTCCAAAACTTTATATTTGGAATCTCAAAAAAAAAAAACTAAACAGAAAAATATACGCAACGCAAAATGTATTCATTCAATTCAAAGTGCAAACACAATGGCTACACTATGTTCTCAATCAGAAACACCATCTCGTTTAAAAGTACTACGTAAGCAAGAACAACCAGTAGGCACACATTTCCTACGGCACGATAGAAAAACCGAGATAAGGAAATATAGAGATCCTATCACTGATACACTAAGAGTTCTCATAGCTGAGGCCACCGCGAATGGCGTCCGTACTGTACTATAACAAATATACATCACAGCCAATCAGTCCGTTTTATCGGACGTATGGATCGCGCCGGCTTCAAGACTACCGACCAACGTATCGGGTTGCGCATAAAAACTTGTTCCTAATTAGAATAATTAGCTGTCCGTACACGTTTCGGAACGCACACACAAGGATCGTTGAGTGTGAGAAAATTGAAAATAGAACAGAGTATTTATTAGCTTATACAGTTTCCTTATTGAGCAACTCCTTATATGACAAAGAAAACTATTATAAGCATTTTTTTAAATCAGAACAATTGAATAAGGTGTGCTATGTATACATACGTAGTTATTTTTCTTTTAATTGATCTTAATGTACAGCTTATTTTATTATTTTTAGGGTTTCATATTTAAAAAGGGAAAAGCCGATTCTAATAGGTTCACGTTGTCTATCTGTTGAGACCTTTTATGTCGGAAACGCGTGGAGGTATCCAGTTAAAATTAAAATCATAAACTCAAGTTTATGGTCCCGTGAAGCTGGGAAAAAACCAAGCTTCTGAATTAAAGTGTAAAAAGATACGGCCGTTTTTTTCGGGAAACCCGTAAGGAACCCTCTATGGGCGAGTCTGACTTGCACTTGTCCGATTATTTAAGTCGGGACAGTTGTGATTACAATTACAACAAGTAAAAGAGTAAGGTATGTTATGTAGGTATAGTTATAATACTTTTGATACATGTTAATTTTCAAAGCTCATTTTTAAAAGTTAATCATTTCACTTGCGTCCTTTGTGATACGGCTGGCAATGTCCATACAAGAGCTGTACGAAATCTCATTAAATTACTTCCTTTGGAGACATGAAAAAACACACTGTTTGCAGAGAGAAAACGCAAAAAAGAAAACATTTCAGAAATGCACCTAAATGAAATGTAAAAAAAACACAGTTTTCCGTGTAAATGGCCGCCTGTGCGTCAAAGGTGCCATCTGAGACTGCATGCAAAGCACTTTAATCGGGTATAAAGTCTGAACCGTTTTAAATTCTAGCTTAACTGCGGTGGAGATAATGTTGGCATGTCGATAACTCGTCTGGCACTCATGAACTCTGAGACTGTCGGCATTAAGAATTAATTCGATTTTGAGTTGGTGCTTTTTTGTTTGCAAACGTCGAAGTTAAATGTGTTATACTTACTCGTAGGTACTAAAGTTACTAAGATATAGAGTAGGAAGTTTTAAATTTATTCATTAGTCAAATAAATTATATTTCTTCTGATTAAAGCTGAAAACATGTTTTTATTTTTCAGAAAACACTTTGCTATTTATTAATTTCAGTTTATTCCTCTTGTTTCATATTTTCTTATAAAAATAACTTATAACTCAACTATTTTCATAACTCACGTCAAAAGTTATCAGTACACAATAAATGCTTAAAAATTCCTACCAGTATTGCCAAAAAATAAAAATTTTAAAACAGCGTACCGTAAACAAAAAAAAAATAAAAAAAAGTGGGCACAGAGTAAGAGCGCGGCCCGCTCATTTCCATAGAGTCAAGATCGGATATCTGGTAGGTTCCGCCCGCGTTCACCTCATTAGGTCCGCTTTGATTCGTCGCCGTCGCAGGTGCCGCTAATGCCCCGCTCTCCTCACTGGCACTGATAGATTTTGTAATTCGTTCTTTTTTCTTTTTCCCGCTTTAAATAACGCAAGCGAACCAATAGGCTAGTTGACACTTGTCGAATTGTATTAAATAAATGTTTATTTCTTAAAGTATTTGGTCTAAGGAACCTAAATATATCGATTTCACTTCATAAAAGCAGAAGATTGCTGTAGAAATGTAATTTTAAAAAATATTTTTTAGTCTATATTTTTTAAACACTAAAAACGCTGTTCGCCACATCCGCCATGATTGTGGCGTCTCTTATGGTAAACAACTAAATGTCATTCGCGTGTTACTGTGGGTGGATTCTTTAGTCTGACTAAATTTATCTTAAAACACTTTTAACTTTAGAAAAGTTTCCGTTTACTGTTTTTTTTTTGAAAAAACTAATTATGGATGCCGGCTTTGTGAAAACAGAAAGCACAAATCTGCCAAGAATTGACGCATTGATGGTTAGTGAATTTATTGCACTAAACCCCGATTTCTGCTCGCGGAGCAGAGAAACGACAAGGCATCTATGTAAGTACAGTGTATTTAGTATTACAACATTGTAATACTAAATACACTGTACTTAATAACTACATAGTAATAAACATAAAACTGATACAACATATGAATAAGTGTAATAAAGTTGCGTAGGTTAATTTCTTTCGGCACTTTAATCCACAACTTTCCTGGAGTCTTCAAGGATGTGTTTTTATATTCCCGTACAATACAATAATGATAATTACTTTATTTTTCGTGGTATTTAGTAGAAATCATGTTTATTTTATTATAAAGTCAGTTAAATTATTTTCTACGTGCTAACGAGTTTTTGTTTACTGTAGTTAACGTCATAGCATAGATAATCTATAGACTAAAATGGCCGGCAGCGTTTTTGTATGTCCGTGAAAAATCAATTTTAAAATTAAAGATTTGTAGCTTTTTAGGTCTCAAAAAAATACAATACATTTTTTTTCGATCTAATAGAACATTTATTAACCATTTAAAACCTTTTTCCAAAAAAAGCGCTTGACCATAATTCGCCTGATGGAAAGCAATTTTATGGTCTACGATGGAGCGCGCTTACTTAAAAACTACCTATTTTACACGGCTGTTTGTAAGACGTACTCTTTGCTTTTTGGGTGATTAATTCGAAAAAAGTGTTAAGGATTTATGGAACCTAAAGTTGGTTTTAATAATATTAAATTTAATTATATTAACCAACTTTAGCCCCCTGTTTAATTCATTTTGATTAACAAACTTAATAAAAAACAAATACCAGTAGGACTTTTAAAACCATTCGCCCCTTTTTTAATCTTTCATGTAGATACATTCACATTTTTCTCGTACAAATATCATAATTGAAGAACGCGATAAAAAAAAAACAAGACCACGCTCCACTCACGTTTGAATCTGTACAAAACTGAGACACGGCGAACCAAACGCATCATCATCAAAGAATTAAACGCACCCGCGTTGTATTCAAAAAATAATATTTTACAAAGAGCGAGCTCGTTCCGCAGAGCGCCCTCACAGATGTAAGTACGAAAAGTCAAAGCCAAGCCTCTTCCTTTTCACTGGCACATTAAAAAAAAACTCAGGGCCCGCACTCACAAAGTCACATAACGCACATAATTAAAATTACATGTCTACAAAGTTTTAGGCTTCATGCTACAGTGGTCCTTTGATTGTGGAGCACCTATCATCGTGAGCGCACGTTAATTTATTATGCAATTTGTTTCTATGAGTTTCAAAAGTATTTTTAGTATAAGGGTACCGCGAATGACGAGACTGGAGCACTCTCTACTATGAGATGAGATTAAAAATGTAACCGTTTTTGATGTCAAAAATAAATATGTTGGGAAGTTGTAAGTGCTATATGTGTGATGTGTTTTAAAAAATACAAATAGATCTTAGTCAAAAGATACAACATAAGAACATAATAAATATGTTCTAAAGCACATCTCAGTTTAGGAAATAATTGGTAGACATTCCCATCAATGATTTCCCTCTTCGTCCGTTCATAACAGATAGCTTATTTTTATTTATATTCATTTGACATTGTGGGTTTACCTATAATGCGAAGAGATGGCGCTGCCTTGCAGCTTAAGAATAGCTAGAAGGAATTTCGACGCGGTCCGTGAGGGCCGCGGTAGCATAATTGGTCAGTGCATTCGCCCGGATTGCGAAGGGTGCGGGTTCGAGTCCCGTCTGCTGCCTGGTCCGCGTGGAATTTTTTCTAGTTTTTTCTAGTTATATTTTCTTTAGATTTAAACATCAAGCAGTTACATGCTTTAAAAATAATAAAAATTATAACTATAATTGCTATTTCTTCTTTCAAATGTTTAATACTTGTAAAAGTATTCATTTGACATTGTGGGTTTACCTATAATGCGAAGAGATGGCGCTGCCTTGCAGCTTAAGAATAGCTAGAAGGAATTTCGACGCGGTCCGTGAGGGCCGCGGTAGCATAATTGGTCAGTGCATTCGCCCGGATTGCGAAGGGTGCGGGTTCGAGTCCCGTCTGCTGCCTGGTCCGCGTGGAATTTTTTCTAGTTATATTTTCTTTAGATTTAAACATCAAGCAGTTACATGCTTTAAAAATAATAAAAATTATAAAGATAGCTTTAAGTTAAAAATAAAGGTGAAATAGTATTGCGAAACAAATATTATTAACCTTTGTCCGGATTCCTTCTTTTTGTCTTGTATGAAACTAGTGTGATATAGAAATGAATGAGACAATTTAAAAACTTTGTCTATGGCCAATTTCTTTTTCTGGCGGCCGAAAATAAATCGAACTTCTAACCAGTAACCGACATAGACAATGAGCTGTTGTGCTTATAAAAACATTCACGTTTATACCATAATCCCATCGAACAAGCCGCAGGCTCTATCTAGTGGTCTATACATTTCAGTAGTATCAGAATAGAAATAAATTACTATCTCCCGGTGCATTGGCGTCCGTTTGTATGGTCAGCACAAAGCCTCCGACGGCGATTTGTTACATTGATTTAAAACTGACGGGTAGGGTCAGCAAAATAATCGTCATCGTTATCTCATAATTATATGTTTTGAATTAGCTTGTTTTTTATATACAAAACACTTTATCAGTTGTTAAAGAATGTAGTCTGTATTTTTTAATATGTAGATTATGACGTAGTAGATACATTATATGTTATTATATGAAAATATAATACTTATTTTCGCTTGTGCAGCAAAAACCCAAATCTATTTTATCGCATTTCTATCTAACCAAAACTTTTGTAAATATAAAAATAAGATTAATATCTTAAAAATATAATATAGTCGAATTTGAACCACACAAAAATCTTGCCTATCAAAAAACTTTTTTTTAATAATATTTACAGAGTACATATATATATATATATATATATATATATATATATATTTTACATCTAAAATTAAAATCTTATAGCTAAAACCTCACACACATTTTACGTACTGATGATAATTTTTGGCAAAAATCAAAGAACCTAGAATTCGCATGATACCTAAGCATATTTGTCAAAAAAAATAAGATATTTTTGTACACTCTAAGCTCATTACACATCCCGATTCCTGTGCTATCGGTACAGCACGGTGATTCGGCAACCGGTAGGTTACGGTATGTGTGTTATGTCGGCATTATAAATCAACGGCGCAATAGTGACCGTATAGTGACGCACAGAGCACGACGTCTTCACCTACACCCTGTCAGAACAATGACCGCCCGCAACTAAACAACACCGTAGACAACCCAGAAGCTGCAAGAAACGCTTATTTTAAGACTTGAAGAAATAAATTAACATTACAATAGACAGTGCAGAAGCTCCGATACTCTTTTGAGAGTAGAAAATTAAAAATAACAATATTCTAATTTCGATGTCTAAATAGTGAAACCTGTGGAAATGTATGTTATTTAAAAAGATATAGACACAGAAGTTTATAAAATGATAATTTGACAATACTGCTTGCAGCTATTTGCTAAATCTCGACTCAACTTAAACTAGCTTTATTAACCTGTAGAAAAACGTCAAAACGTCGATTTGACATTATTGTACGGGCTAAATCTTGTTTTTGTTAAATTGGGATTTAGTATTTATTTTAAATTGAGATTTATATTTATTGAGATTTAGATTTAGTAAATTGATGCATGTGGACCTAAAAGCACTTTTGTAGTGGAAATCAGAAAATATCCAGGAAAGTTATATCATGATATCACAAACAGAAGTTCAAAGATAAAATTTAGTTCTTTTTCGTGTCTAGAGAATTAGCAAATTTATTTTTTAATTCATTTAAAAAAATAGTAGTTTACATACACGCAGAAATAAATTAAGATTTATTTCTGTGGTTTTACATTACATTTCTTAAATATTTCATAGATATGCACAATCTTATTAATATCTGCTTAGTACGTTCCAACCAACTAATAATCTCACCAATTAGAGGTCTTTTTTAAATTCATATCTAACCCATTAATAACAAACTCTTCAAATCAAAGGATTTTATTCTTTCGGTCGTCTAAAACCTTACAGGTCACCATCGAAAAAATAAAAAATAATGCTATAAGCGAGATACGTCGAAAGCTTTTTACTTCAAAAAAGGTTTTATCTTAATCCTTATTAAGCCTCATCGGCGGAAGGGTGAGGCTTTTGAGACCAAAGAGGTGTTATTTTGAGCCTGTCACAGATTATATTATGATATTATTTTTATAAGCACTAATAATACTTAGGTAACGTAACACTGGGAGTTGATATAACTGCACTTTGGATTAACATAATACGTTAGTCGTTTGCGTGTGTGACTTTTTAACGCAGAGCTTTGATAAGTAGAATTCTTAAAATCAACAGGCCATCCATAGATAAAGTTGAACTATCCATATTCCAAATTTAAATTAATACACTCAACTATGTTAGGCTTTTTGTTATTTTTTTACTTAGCAGTTTTGATGTCAAGGGTGTCAATTATTGTATAGTAACAAAATCGCATTTAGCACCGTGTAACGACAGCATGTGAGAACTCGTGCACCAATGTCAATGGTAATGTCTCTTTCTTTGTCAAAAAAATGTCATTAATACACTGGAGAAAAAAAATTGGCGATGCGAGACCAACGCACCCTAGGGAGTTGTTACATAATAAGGATGTCAACACTCCAAAAGCCGCTTTCAAGTATAAATAATAGTTGCCTGTTACATTTCAATGGTGTTTCAGTGTCGCAACACTTTGTCGGCGCGTTTTGGACACATACTATTATCGATTTATTGATTTTTATTCCCTTTGACGATATTTGTTGAATTATGTGTAACTTTGACATGCCGAAATGTTTGAGGGCTTTTTTGCTAAATGTTTCTTTTATGTTTGTTATTATATTTACCTATTTGTCGTTTACATATTTTTACCTATTTGTCGTTTACATTTAATTGTCAAAGAATTAAATAAGCTGTAGTCAGAATATTAATAGAAACATATATTTTGAAAGATGCATAAAAATTATTTAAAACTGCATAATTTAATAAACATACACATACACATAGACGGACAAATTTTAAGATTTTATAATTTTTATCTACAACTTCATATATACCTCAATCGACATTAAAAGTACCTAAGGTTTGGACAGTTAATATATATTTCGTAGCTACTCAGTTACAATATATTTTGTAACTGTTAAGACATAACTATCACAAATGTTTTTTTCATTTTTCTGAACACTAATATAGTTCACACAAAAATATTTTTTCTTTATCCAGAAATTTCCAAACCGATCTATGATTAAAAAAGGCAAGAAATTTTTGTCTATTACGACAAAAATTATAAAATTAGATGACAGAATAGAAAAAAAAACCGTGGCATCGGACTATTTGTAGGTACCCAGATATCTTCTTCAAAATTGGCCGTCCCACATCAACGTCGCCTATTGTGCATCCGTATCGCTTACCGCAGAAATTATTTGCACCCAACAATAGTACTCGAGGTCTCCATTTAACAAAATTACGAATTTGTACTTACGCTGTTTGACAATGGCACGGCTCCTATTATACGGCAACATGAAAGATACGATTCTCAACGGTTAACCCAGAATAACGTAAATGTGTTTTCATCATCTTGCTCATATGTCTTAATTTCAAGTTTTTTATTATTTTTCTTTCCTTTTTATTTTATCCTAGCTTTAGTTTGTATTTTCATTTTATAGTCTTGGCTAAATATTTTTTGAAAAATAAAATTAGTTAAAAGTAGGTTAATTTTTCCTAAAGAAATTCGCAAAATACTTAAATTAGATTTTTCTCTTTATGTTCGACGCAATATTTATGTCTATTTTATTCTGCGCTTTTTTTTATATATTTTAATTAAAATACTCGGCAAGTTACAAAAATTCGGTGCAAAAAATATGCTTAACCATGATATATTTAACAAGTAACCATTTAGAATTTAATATACTTAATACAAAATTTTTACCTACGTAAATAAGATACCTACATTATAATCTATTTAAATGATGCAAAGGAGATGACCATGATACTTACAATGTTTAGCACTTATTTAACCGAGTTCGTAGTTAAATAAATGTTATAATTATTTTAACCATATGTACAATTTATTTTATTTTATTGACGTTCTTAATTTTTGTGAACAATGTAGAAAATAACTGTGTCTAAAATATTTTAGTGTTTGCTAGTAGGCTAAACACATGTACATATTCTATATAAGAAGACATTTTGTAAACTGTATTTGTACAAATAAAATATTTGATTTGATTTTTGAGTGTCTTAATAATGAAAAAATGGTAAAATATTGATACTCATGCCAGGATTTAGACATTTTTAAAATTGGAGGAGACATTTTTAAAATTGCTTTTAATATTTTTTTAAGTATTTTTTTAAAGCTGTAACTTATTATGCGCTTAACAATTTTATAAATAAAAGTAATATTGATATTTGTAACTTTAACGAACACAGACCGTTAATATAAAAATTTCACTAACAATATTCTCTTTTTTAAAAGAAAAAAAAATTAGGTTGTAAAGAAATTTAATATGTTGCAAAATGGTATGGCCGTATTTTACAATGCGACCAAATGTTTACTTTTACAAATTATCTCCGACAATAGATATTAAATTTAATGATTAAATTACACTAGCAAAAAACCGGATAAACTAGCCCCAAACAAAAATATCATGTTACTGACATGGGAGGAAATTTCGACCAAGGGATCACAGGTAAACGAGCAAATTGTGGCATTTATTTCTAAGTAAAAAAAATATAAATGTATGGTACTTTAATAGATACTTTTTTTACGCTTGTTTTCACTTATTTTTGTTTATTTCATATTTCCTTTTCCGTTTTTAAAACTAGAATAAATTTACATAAATGCTCAATTAGGAGTAAATGGAAAGACAATGTGCTTTAAATTACATTATACACTTTTAACTACGTATTTTTTTCACATAGTCAATAATAGTCTCGGACAGGGTAGACATTGTTGCAGGTTATGAGATAATATTTAACAATTTATCTCTCTACGAATCCTTAATAAATGGATTCAAGATGTAAATGAAATATAATCGAATAACCAATATTTAAAATTTTCCCATGTTCTGTTATAATGTTCTGATATAAATTTTATTAATACACTCATCCGGGTTAGTCATTACAAGATGAAAATTGTTCAATGCAATACAGTATTTGTATTAAAATTATCAATATTCATATGTTTTCTGAACTCTTTCATAAAACGTATATTTTTCAATGTTAGAATGTTATTAAATTTTATTTTATTCAAAAAAATATTCAGCGCTTGTATAATACTGTACATTTCCTTTCAACTGTCATATATAAATCTTGATCAGTATACGTTAATGTTTGTGATGTTTTTGACGACTTTTCTATTATTTCCGCTATATCTACAATAGTTCCGCGTTTTCGTAGCGTAGGCCTACGGATCGTAGCCACCCGTAGTATAAATAAAATTTATCATAGTAAATCTATTATTTAAACAAATTAGTAGAATACTTATGTG
Source organism: Chilo suppressalis (assembly GCA_902850365.2). Lineage (NCBI taxonomy): Eukaryota > Metazoa > Arthropoda > Insecta > Lepidoptera > Crambidae > Chilo > Chilo suppressalis. The sequence continues at coordinate 14,780,974 of OU963894.1, read as the reverse complement.
TATTGCTTATCTGTTTCTTTATGTTAGTCAACATAACCCGACTTTAAATCATAATTAAAAATCCATAAAAAGACACAACATACCGAAAACCCGCGGCGCGTTTCAAAAACACAAAACAGCGTTCCTTTATCACTGAGATCATACAACAAAAAAAATTACATAACCACTTCAAACATACTTTCACAGTTGACCAGTTGCGCGTGCGAGCCTAAAAATACTTTTAATTTGTCAAGTTTCTAAACGGTTTCCGAGCAGTGTACCGCGTAATGTACGGATGGGCTAAGTATTGAGTGGCGTGAGCTAGCGAACCGTTCACGACACGGCTGGGTAGCGACTGCCCGACCATCTGATTCCAAGTCAGCCGTGTGACCATCCGAATGGGCGGGGCCTCGCTCGCAGACAACCCTAGGGTGGAACGCACACTAGCGTAAACGCACACAACAACGCTACGCCCACAATCACACACAGCGTATCTGTATTGTTTCATTGTAATGAAAGATGATACGCCACGCGATCGGAGAAAGTGATTTTTGGAATAACCTCCTTGGTTACATTCTTTTTTTAAATTTAGTTTTTAGTTTTTTGCAATAATGTTTTTTTGTGTTACGGAATTTGGTAGCGTATAATGCCATTAATTGTTCGCCGCTAAAAGGATTTAAAATTGGACATCGGAAATCTGGGATAATGGGATTATTACGCGTTTGCAAATCCGGGGAAATTAACGGAGCACGTACGTTTGTGAATGTAGTTTACCGATCGATATACGAGTATTCTTTCTTTGGTGCTCTTAAAAAAGTCTTAATATTGAACAAACCTTATTTCATGTACATTAAAATTATAAAATAAGCTTTTGAAATGAGAGACTTATCTATATTCGGGTTTTGAATTTCACCATTTAGTTTTTTAAAAATATTGTTGTTCCCGTGATAAAACACAGAATCCGCAGTTTTCTCCATATTTACGGTAATAAGTGATCAGTGGCGTATCCTCGTGAACCGCCTCGTAAAGCGCGGATCAGCTTTACTGCCGACCTGTCCAAAGTTTATGTTCACGACTTTAGGTATACTTCGGGTAGGGCGTAAAAGGTATGTCGGTTAAGCAGAAAAGGCTCTTAATTTTTTATGCGAGCTCTATTCATCTCATTTTTGGCACTTTCTAATTGGAGAAGACTTATATGCTGACAGGTTTCTTAATTTATTTGGTAAATTGAGGGTGGAGTTATTTCATTTCAAGATAAGCGTCCTAGTAGAGAACATGTAGAAAATAAACTTGCCTTTATTATCTTGTGTTAGATAAGTAAGAGTAATGCATGTATTATACCAATAAGATATGCTAAGAAACATAAATATATGAGAAATATTTACCTACCAGTGTCTAAAAAAAGTTGTGTGAATCAAAATTTAAATAATTAAAAATGTCTATTCTATAGCAAAAACATTACAAACATTATTATATCAGCGGAAGCAAGTCAACTGATATTTCACTATAAATACATAATTAAGGAGTCAACTCCCTCTGTAACCTATCAATACTAACAGTAAGCATTAATTATTGATAACCGTCAATCATTACACGGAATCGTACACAAGTCACAAACAAATATAGCGCGGGTCGAATAATGGCGAAACTGTCACCCGCAATTAAGTTGCATCATAATCGGCTGCCGGCCGGCGTAACGGCGTAACTCGCAGAATCAACAAAACGCGCCCGTGCACTGTTCGCGCCAACAATGGCGGACACGCGGCGTTCGTCACACCGCTCAAGCCGAAGAATGAGTTGGCCCTAATTTGCGCGCGGGCTAATTTCACGGTCGTTCTTGCACATTGTGAGATTTCGCGATACCATGTCACGGCTTTTAGATGCGGCTGGTTAGTCCGATTTTTTGATTGAGTTGTCGATTTTTTTCTCAGGACCTTTTTGCTTGATGTTTTTTTTTGTTTATTAATGTTTTAGCGTGGTTGATGAATAGACTTAACATTAATACTTATCAACCAACGAAATGACCCAAGATGAAGAAACATTTGATAATTGATATAAAAGTTTTCCAAAACTGCTATTCACGCAAGTTGAGATATTTATTCCAGTATCAATAAGAAAATTCCTTTATATTTTATACATAGAACTTCTCCCTGTAACTAAAAACTGATTGAAAAAGAATTTCGTCTGCCTTTTAATCAAATATCCCATTCATCATTTTAGTCAAAACAAATATAAACAATAAATAACGAAAAAACACATTAGACGAACGAAATAGTTAAGGGCACTGCTATGAAACCATTTTCTCATTTTCTCTAAGACGATCTTGTTTTTTTTACAAATAGGCACGCCATTGTCAAACTGTATCAACCAAAGGATCGATCGTTAGTAAGTTCTAATTTTAAACTTGGATCCGAAATAATTCAAGCGTCATTTAATCATTTAATGTGTACTATAGAAATCGTTTCTGATTTACTAAAAATAAAATAGCATAATGGAACTTTTTCGTCAACAACAATGAAAGTGTTTGTCTAAGAACAATGCGAACACCGCAGCGGGACATCTAGATACGCGGGGCCAATGTATTTTCTTTAGATTTTTTTTATTCAGCCTCGTACCTCGAATGAATGGCGTCTGATCCTTAATTTACGCACCGATAGGCTCATTTTGTAGTTTCGTGTTTGTAAGGGATTGTTCTTATAAAGCGTTGCAACATCGCGAACAAATGCGACCCGTTGGTAATGAAAAAAAAACATTAAGGTGATGATTCTATTTTATTTTTAAGCATTTAACTGCTAGATGTTTAAATCTAAAGAAAAGTTTACTAGAAAAAAAACATTAAGGTGGTTTTGATTTAAGTATCAGAGACTGATAGGTGCTTTCATTAATAACCTTTCTTTTATATTCGCCCGCTGTATGATTTTCGCAGGGTCTTTAATCTTAAAACATTCATTCTATTAACTTTACAATTTTCAATGCAGAAATACCTAGACATTTATTATATTAACTCCAAATAACGTTTCTAAGACCGCGTTGTTTGATACATAGTTAAATTCGATTATTAGTCAATGTCATGTAAAACTCATAGTAGGATATGTCAAATTTTGCCAAAAAAAATATCTATAGTATTTTAACTATATACGAAACTACACGGCCTTAGCATCAAGCATCAAAAAATCAGCAAATAAAACAAAAAATCGTGTCAAACAATTGACAAACCACTTTATTCTCCATATTCGATTTGCAAATTTCGTAATCGCTCCGAAGAATCATACAGCTACACCATTAGGCAAAGTAATGGCGACGTGAGCAGTGCAACAAATATGTCTTTTAGCAAATTGCCCTGCACATAATTTGTTGCATTTCGCGAAATAATATCATAAATCAGCGAGCCCTCCGATGCGGCAGTGTCGAGCCGCGTCACACGCAGCTGCCGCACCTTACACGCATCAGTGACCGCTCACAACATCCACGGGTTAAGCAACGAATGCTTTGTACATGCCGATAGATTATGTGTGGTACAAAATAGTACATTTTGTTTGGGTAATGCAAATATTTTTTTATGTATAACATCTTTCCTCTCGCTTTCCTGCAATTTGTAGGAGAGATTTCGTGAATCGAACGGAAGTGTGTAACAGGAAGTCGCGAAAGCACGCGCTATTTGATTTGATTTTAGAACATAATGTTCAAATGGCTTATTCCTTTTATGTATATGTATGCTATCCATTACCCTAGTATCCCATAACACAAACCTTACAGTGCTTACTTTGGGGCAAGGCTAAGTTGTGTGAGTGTTGGAAATATTTATTTATAACAAGCATGCGAAAGTGTGAATATTTGTACTCGCCTTTAAAGATTTGTAAGTGCTTATCTATATGGGTATTCGTTGCTTTTGGATTTTGTCACAGTAACTTTTTTGAGACAGTTTCACAAAGTAATGTGATGTTAGTTTTACAAAATTATTGGACCCGATTATACCTTTTCGTATACGGAAATTCGTCTTTGAAACATCAAAAAATCATTTTTTGTGAGTTAGAATATATTTTTTGGGTAATATCTACCTACGACAGAAGCTTAGATAAAAATACATACAACAAGGTTGGTTATCTTGAACATTCTTAAAATTTAACTCTGAAAAAGATTACGTCAAATTTACCCAATATCTTTTTTTAAAAACTTAAAAATAAATACTCCGCTGCCGCTCGTGATTGGCGCCAAAAAAGCGAATTAAAAAAGCGCGCGTCCTCTCCGCGCCGATAGGTTACAGATTAGACGGGGCTGCTGCCAATTTGGCGTTGGGTGTCTTCCGCAAAACCACGCTTTTAGAACGATATCGACCTTAGGTCGCTTATCTCGCGTTTGAGATACAATCCGAGATGTGAGCAGATCAAACTTAACATTCAGTTGTTTAAGACGAAATAACAAAGCGAGTACTTTATTGTGACGACTGGCGACTTTGTAATTTATGTTATGCGAATACAAGTTCCAAGCCCCAAGCCTCTGTAAAAAATGTTGTCAAATAATTTCAAGTCTGGTCTAGTATAAATTTTTTAGTCCACTTATTTGACTTGCTTGCCGACCAAACATTTGTGCATCTTGCACCAAGAAACTCGAATTTATTCACTGGGAAATTCCAATCCCAACTGAGTAAATTGCACTACAATTGTGAAGTTTCATTTTGCAATCTGACCATAAAATAAAAAATATAGTGCCTATTTTGAATGGCATTTCTTTTGATAGACATTCAGCCAGACAGATAAAGGTTAACCATGAATAAAAAAACGGCCCTGAAGGCTCTTTCAGTACTTGCTGAGAAAATTTATGAAATAGCCTATTCGGATCTTGCATGAGAGTTAAATTGCAAATGATGCTGTAAATTTTTTGCACAGAAAATCCTGTGGCAGATGAAGCAGCATAATATCAGTTTCATACTGTTATAAAGCAGATTATTGGCGGCGGGCTGGAGAGCCGCCACAGCCTTTTTATATTCATTTTAAATTGTTTTGTTTACCTATTCCTTTTTTACAGCTAATGTCATTCTGTCAATTGCTTTCGTCTTATATGTTTGCTCGTTTCGTGCTGTGTATATATTTTTGATATAATATATATAGTGTTTCATTCAATAAATCGTCTCATCGTACAGTCCGCGTCTTCCCTAATTATCACAGATAATTATATGAAACTTGAATAAAATTGGTTGGTCTAGCCGTTAATTTGCTATATCACTATATTAAATAAAATAATAATAAATATTTCCAATACTCGCACCATTTAGCCTAGCCCCAAAGTAAGCACTGTAGGCTTGTGCTATGGGATACTAGAGTAACGGATAAAAAAAATATACTGAAACTTATATAAGCAAATTTATATAGAAATACATATAAACATCCATGACTGGAGTACAAATGCTTGTATTCATCACACAAACATCTGCCCACATCGGCAGTTGAACCCGGGAGCTCTCAAGTAGGCGACACATTGAAACCCGGCGTACAAACCACACAGCCATGGAGGTCGTCAAATAACCCATCTACTTCTACGGCACGCATAAAATTATATTAATTATACAAAATCCGTTTTAAACTTAGTGAAAACAATGCATTAGTTAGTTAGGTAAACCGTTTTTATTCTTAAGCACTTAATGATATGTACCCTTCGCGCCTTCAGCTATGAATTCATAAATAAACAACTGTGAATGCATAATGATGTTGCATCTATAGTAATAATTACACAAGGGGAATATTAATTCTTGTATAATCTACCCTCCAAAATGGTTATGATTAACTCTTTTCTGTTATTTCGTGGAAAATTTTAAGCTTCCTATGTACTTTTTTAAAGATTATTAAGAACATTTTTATTTTAAGCATTTAACTGCTAAAATTATCTTTACATACTTTTTAAAGCTTTTTGTGTGCGTACAGAACATCGAAGTAGCTTTGAGCCTTATGCGGAAATGACAGTGTCGCAAATTTTCGTTTACTGAGTCATCATCATCAGCCTATTATTGTCCCCGCTGCTGGGGCACAGGCCTTTCTTACGGATAGGATAGGGAGATTGAGCCATGATCCACCACGCGGGCACAGTGCGGTTTGGTGGATGCTGACAACTGCAGATGCAGCCGGGACCAACGGCTTAACATACCTTCCGGAGCGCGGAGTAGCTCGAGATAGTATATTTTTGGTCACTCATCCAATGCTCGACCACTGCATAAGTTGCATAACTTCAACGATCGCAGCCGAACGCGCTAAGTACTTGCGCCGATTACTGAGCAGGGTACCTATACATAGTGCATTTCTGATGCCTGAACCCCGTGGATTTTTTCTAGTATTTTTTTTATAGATGTAGGCAAGATATCATAGATATGTTTTTTTATCGTTCGGTACATACAACCCGACAAATTTCTTGAGTTAACTAGTTAGGGAATAGGACAATACTAAAGTTTTGTTACTTTGCTTTCTTTTTAATTATTTCATTGTATGAAAAATTCAACAAAACTTTAGTAGACACATGTTATGAATATTATAAGGAATAATCAAAACCAATCTACAATGCGAAAAAGAATAATGAAAATTATCTTAAAATCTGATTTTTACTCAATGAACAGTGAAGTCACAGACCTTTTTTAAGTATCAAGTTAGTGTTACCTTGGTTGTTATTTTAAATGTAACGGCACTTTAATTTAGATATGAACAAACATAAAATTAATTAACACAATGGAAATAACTCAAAGAGTTGCTGGCTGAAAGAATAGAACTTCTTTTTCATTGCAAAAGTGCAACGCCTTTTTGGCGCCCAGTCCGCATCCGAATAATGAAAAAGTTCAAAAGGTGTGTTCTATTTTTAAAATTTATCGCGACTTTGTAGTAGCGCGCTCTCTGTTTTCCCCTTTCGGTGAAAATTTACGCACACAGATTCGTGTTTGCATTTGCACAAACACCAACGTAGGTTCTCTTTGGTTGAAGTTATAATCTTAATTCATATTTCCAGTTGTCTCCATGGTTTGTCAACTTTTACCATATAGCTATAAAGAAGACTATTTTTGTAAAATCCAAATCATGTTTTCTTTCTTATGCTGAAGACGATATAATATAAATATATCACACGCGTTAATCGAATGAACTACAAACGCGTTCAACGCGAGCACGCGAGTTGGCAATTCTTCACATAAGCCTATACATTATACAAAGTTAATCCACTCCTTACGTTTTGCACGACAAAAAAAATACATAAATAAATCGAACAGAAACCGATACTAAAACAACGCGGTGCATCATATTTCCCCCGTACAAACACACGGGCGTGTTCTGTCCTTGTCTGGCGCGCTGTTTTCCCGCTTCTTGTGGTCTCGGTTTTGGCGGGGCGTGTTCTGGCCTGTGATTGGTGGAGGGGCGATGGTGGCACGCTCTCCCGCCGGCTGCGTGCCGACGGCATTTTCCCGTCGCGACCGTTCCAATATCGAAAACGGAACGCGAGTTTTTTGTTATAATTGCGGGAGAAACAAAATTTATTTGTGGTAAAAATTTTAGTGTATCATAAAAAAAGTGTTTTTGGTTCCGAGAGGATATCAAGCTAATATAACATTGTGTGTGTGTTTTAAATGAGAATACTGTGTTTTTGTTTAATGCAAAAGAAATACAACGAACCTTTTTCTGTAGATAACATCAATATGTTTGTAGGTAACTTATATAAATCAAGTAATTGCATTTAGTACCTACTTAATGATAATTTGATAGCCATTAAATCTACATTTCTATTTCATCGTCGATTTTTGTTGTCCAACCGTAAAATACTGTAATTACTCACCTATTCATTGACTATTTTTAATATATATTGAAACTTATTTAAAAATATAAAAAAAAAATGGTTGCCTGTAAAGTCGGTTTTACGGGCGAAGATTTTACGTGACAACGTCTTTTTCTCGGTAGAATATTTATTGATATGAATATAATTAAATTGCACAATAGGAACAAGGAATTGAATGAAAATAAGAATTGCACAAATTTTAACTATAGAAATATATTTTGTTTACTAAAACATTGTACATGTAAACTTAAACTTAACACGAGAGACTCATCGTAACGTTACCGAGCGTTACACTTTTTCATAAGTGACTCCCAGCCGCAACCTAATTTAAGACGTTGTCACGTCAAAAAGTTACTTTCTTCTTTGGGGGTTTTTGTAAGTCAACGGTACTACTAGACTACTACTACTGTACGGTTAAATATTTTTTCAATTTTCTATGAAATATAGGCAGTTCTAGCTTAATTGAAGTTATTTTTAAACAATAAAGGTAAACAATCTTTTTGCTAGTAGAGTATAATGGACTGATTTTTCAAATAGAAACTTGAGTTTGCATAGAAAATTGAGTTTATAATAGCATTAAGTAAATATATTACAATAGTAAAAAAAAGTTTAAATATGATAATAATGATTTGTTTACAATTGTAGAAGAAGGCGTGAAGAAGCATTTTTTCATACCTGCAAGGTGAGGATGGTTGGTGTAGCAGTTTATAAGTGCTGTACCAGCTATCTTCACGTTTGGACTCTATCAACACTAAACATCAGGTGTGGTAGAGTCATTTGCCTACCAGGTTATAAAAAAATGTATTTTTGTTTCTTCAACAGGTCCGTTTTAAGTCTCAGAAATAGAATAAAGGTTTTTTTTATATACGAATCACAACAAATAAGGAACTCCATCCCACCTGATGTTAAGTGAAAATGGAGTCAGTATTTGCATAATGGTCAGTGTATTCGTGTAGATAGGTGCCTATTGAAGGGCGATGGTTGGATTCCAACTTTATACCTAGGCCGAGTTGATGTTTGAAAAAAAAACAGGTAGGTATTTTGAGTATCTGATTCAGGAATATTTTATAAAAGTGATTCAAGACTCTACTGCAAACTATTTTGCAGTAGAGTCGTGAGGGATATAGTTGATCGTGGGGACTGTCCACTGATTAGAATTTCTGTAGATAGGCTTATATCGGTTTTTAATATAATTGACGAACATAGTATTAAGTATTGTTTACTAACACATGGATCTCTGTTGTCCGAATAATAAATGATTTGAATTTGAAGTTAGGTCACGTAGGTAATTAAAGTTATATAAAACTAGGATTCATGTTTTTCTGATACAGTAAATATTCAAGGATACCTTACGGTATTCACTTTTACCCAGTTTCCCCCAAAGTATCTTAAACGCTACACACACACACACTAACAGTAAAAAAATATAATTAAGTAATTTCCATTATATATCTTTATTAGTTTTTTTATTATTATTTTTTTTAACAAAAATTGAAATTGAAACTGAATGTAGCACTCAGCACAAAATAAATGTTTAATACTAAGTTCAAAGTGATAGGTAAGTTGAATTATTTAAGAACGTAGGTTATGTAACAAATATTATTTTAGTAGGTATAACTTAGATCTAATTATTTTGTCAACTTGTTTTCTTCTTTACTCAAAAATATTGTCAATGAGACCTGTTTTTACTTCAACATATTTATTTATCAGCCATTTTACAAATCAATTATACAGTATAAATCAATTAAAAGTTGTTTTAATTACACCCAATATTTAACTCTATAAAGTGTCACTAAAAATTAAATAAATCAAGTTTCTACGGTATAGATGCACTGATTTATTTATTTTTTGACGTTTCGCATCCTTTACAGTACCCCTAGCACGAACTATTATCGAATTCGAATAGTTTGCAAACCGAAATGTCAATGTCAAATTTTGTATCGAAACTTAAACATCAGCGGCACAAAGTAACGAGAACTAAAAATCAATACACATTTGACAATGACATTTCGGACTCGTAAACGATACGAATGCGATATTGGCTCGTGCTAGGGGTACAAGATGTGTCGTCACAATTATGATTTTTTGAAACGACAATAAATAAATATATCAATGTATCTATACCGTTGAAATTTGTTTTATTTTATGATTGGTGTGCGTGAAAACCTAAGAAACAAACATGTCACTAAAATGTTTGGTGCTTTACCATTTTGTAACATAATAAATATATTTCATTTTTCATTTTAATGATGATGATTAATTTTTTGGTTTTGTTCAACATTTAGTTTGAGTTCAATAATATCCCTTTTTATCAAATTAAATTTTCCACTTCACTGATCCCTTGGTGAAATTTGAGTCGGAAAGTTTGTCGATAATCAAATAATTTTACAAATACCTTTTCATATTCGCTATCATCATCAGCCTATTACCTAATGTCTCTACTGCTGGGGCACAGGCCTTCCCATTGGATAGGATAGAGAGACTGGGCCGTGACCCACTACGCGGGCCCAGTGCGGATCGGTGACTGCTAAAGACTGTAGATGATACCGGAACAACGGCTACGTGCCTACCGACGCACGGAGGAGTTCGAGATAGTAAGTTTTTGGTCACCCATCTAATGACCGACCATTGCGAAGGTTACTTAACTTCTCTGATCGCAGGCCGAACGCGCTAACCACCTGTGCCATCAAGCTCTTCACTGTCAATGTATTGGACCCGATATAATTGGTAGAGAGAGTTTTTGGCGGGTTTTCACCGAGTGCCGATGGTGTCTTATTTTAATTATATTATATTATTTTTATTCGTTCATAGTGGGTATCGTGAAATAAAATTGGTGTGATTTTGTGTTACAACCGTCTGCACAATTGAAGTATTAGTGGAATCTTTAAAATATACGCTATTCCGATCAAGTGGACATGAGAACTTTATTGTAGTGTTGACTACCACACAGAAGCTTATCGAAAAGCCAACTTGATACATTTCGTGCCAAACACTCCAAGAAACGTTAGAAGTAGTAAAAAAAGAAGATGACTTCCACTTACTTTACTTGACATTGGCTGAACGCACAAACCTTTCATGCCAAAAAAAAAGAAAAAAATCATAATTGGTAGAAAGTTTAGAAATCTTAAGGATATTAAATAAATGATTTAAATTTTTAAGATTAAATTACCTCCATTATTTTTTAAGATAATGTAAAATATGTTTGCTAAATGACTAAGTATAGCTTGTGTTATAAACACCTGAAACAACGGATGTTAGTAACAAAGTTAGTTTTCCTGAGAATATTCAACAAAAATCTAACTAATTACAAGAACGATTGGATATCACAAGAAAAATTGACACTAGCTAAAGTGTCGTTACTTTGGTAAATTTTTGGATGGAGTTATTATATTAGTTGTGAGTAGGGACGATCGCAAAGGTATTATTGCGATCGTCCCTACTCACAAACGCATCAAAAAAATAATATCAATATCATTCATGCCGCAATTACATTGTAAGCCCGTATTCGGGTGCACGAAAGACATAACTCGAATTCGGGCGCCCGAAGCAATATTTACACTGGAATACGGCCTGGAAGATGATGTCGGGTAAACAAAAGGAAATCTACACTTAGTCGTTTACCCGAATTCCATCGGCACTTGTAATCGGGCTAGCGACCATCAAAGTACAAATTAAGGGTAATACTTTATCCCCCTTATTGGGTAACGATGCTGCGGACTGCACAGCCAGGGAGGGCTCCAGCAGGACAGCCATTGGTCCCGAGCCAATTGTACACATACCCTATCAACAGATGCGAACCTGGATAAGGGAGCGCGCTCAACGACAACACGACTGACTCAGCCGATTACTACGATGCACCTGATGATTGAAATGAAATGCAATTACCTATACTTTATTCAAATTGACTTATTGAAAGCTAATTTGATTCGTCCAATATTTTTTCCTTTCACTCTACCTTTTCAGGACATCTCTTAGCTGATGAGAAGAATGGGCGCCAGAAACTCATCAGCCAGCATTTAACAGAAGTAGCAACAACAGCAGAATTTACAAAAAATCATGTCGCTACCAAAACAATGATGTGTTATTTATATGATAAATCTAATATATATATAATTGGCCTCTAAGAAGCTTGGTGTGCTCAATAGATCGAGAATGTACTTCACACCGGCCCACCGACTGCAGCTTTATAAGGCACAGGCCTCACATGGAGTACTGCTCCCATCTTTGGGCGGGGGCACCCCAGTACCAGCTTCTCCCTTTGGATCGCATCCAGCGCCGAGCGGCTTGAATCGTCGACGACCAGGACCTTTCCGATCAGCTTGATCCTTTGGCTTTGCGTAGGGATGTAGCTTCGCTCTGCATCTTCTATCGTATTTATCACGGGGAGTGTTCTGAGGAATTGTTCGGATTAATTCCAGCTGCTGCATTTCGCCATCGTACATCACGACAAAAATTTCATCCCCATCATCTTGATGCGTGGCTATCCACAACCGTGCGTTTTTGTCGAAATGTTTTACCACGTACGACAAAACTGTGGAATATATTGTCGCCAGCAGCGTTTCCGGACCGATACGACCCAAAAACCTTCAAAAAATGAGCTTACTCCTTCCTTAAAGGCCGGCATCGCATTTGTGATACTCCTGGTATTGCAAGTGTCCATGGGCGACAGTGATCACTTACCATCAGGTGAGCCGTCTGCTCGTAAACCCCTATAACATAAAAAAAAACTTAGGTATATAGGTATAGTGGCATTGAAACATACCGCTATTTTACTAGCTACTAGCTTATACTGTAGTTATAGGAGATATTTCATCAAACTTCACACTAATGAGTAGTCTAGAAAAATAAAACCTATTTTTAAAGATTATTATCTATTGTTCTGCATTTAATGCGTATGCGCAATGTAAGGGTAAGTACGTACTGTACGCGCGGAACGCCCAATTACACCTAAGACACGGCTGGCTGCGCGCGCGCCGGCTCGTGACCAAAGGCCTTAGGCTGCGTTTCCACAGAAGCGAAGCTGCAGAAAAAGCTTGAAACACACAAAGAGCTCAAAATGGACACATAATATATTTTGAGCAATCCTATTGGTCAACTTCTTTAAGAATCTGCTCAGCTCAGAAAGAGAGAGCAACCTTAGAGCCCCACAGAAACGCAGCCTTAGGATTTTTTTTCAAAATACGCATCTCATCTTCATTCGACTTTGATGGAAACAATATTAGTCAAGCTGAGAAGAATTTCATTGCCTATCTGGTCAGCAAACTCGAAGCACTATAGTGCTTCGAGTTTGCTGACCAGAGCGGAGCGTTGTCATGCTGAGAGAGGCACAGTAATGCGGCACTGAGCGGAGTTGAGCTCAGTGTATCTGTGCGATGTGGAGCGGAGCTTTCTTTTTGTTTAGCGACCACATTGCTTTTTTTAATTATTTCACTGATTGCAAAAAAATGTATTCACTGCTCCGTTCAGCTCATCTTTCATTCTGCTCCACTAATTTCGTCTCCACTTCACATCCCCGTTCGGGTCAGCTAAAGCCTTTAAGAAAGGTAGGGGTAAGCGGATTTTCCACTTGGATTGGAGCGCTCGTCTGGGGAAGCAACCACCTCCTTATAGAAGACCACAGAAAAATAATCCTACTTTTTGGTGGCGTTGTGTTACTAGGGCTCCAGGGCTCCGTGTGGAAAGGAATTGGGTTCAGATTATCAAGGTGAGAATGGCTGGAGTGGCACATCTTCTGCCGCATCATCTATCATCTCGAATAGATTCCACTTACACTAAACATCGGGTTGGGTAGGATAATCATTTCCGCGTCATATTAAATAAAAGCTACACAGCCTAGACCTACACCGCTTATCTTCGCACAGCTTATATAGTATCACTCAACTCTTTACACATTTCTGCTCAGCTCAACTCGGCGCAGCTCCGCTTCTGTGGAAACGCACCCTTAGTGTTGCCAGCGTTTGTAACCCGATATTGACACAAAGATTGCTCGATAACCGTCGCAATTGGGTCAACAGCTTATTATCCGGTCGGAGACGGTAACAGTTTTGTTATAGGAATTTATAATTCTAATAGAATTTTATGTAAAAAAGGCAGTGCTTAACTTAGTTTCCTTAATTACGGTATCAAATTTGCTGTCTTTACTACGCTGAGTTAGGTAGGTACACAATCATTCATTTGCAAAATCTATGTTATCTAGCTTGGACTCAATGAAATGTTAGAAAATCAGTGATTAGTAAAGTTTAAAACAAACGTATGTACTTAAGGATGCACCGCAATCCCTTTTTTATTCTTATTAAAATCGTTAACAAAACTCTACTATAGTAACGAATATTAATTTCGAAAAAGCTAAAAAAAAACGACCAAACTAAAAACAGCTTTACTTATTTTACTTGTCCCTCTTTCCTTGACGTAAGCATTCAAAAATAGAATAACATTTTCTATAATTCAAATTCCGAAATGAAATCCGAAGAGGTTGGAAACAAAAATCACACCTCGCTAAGAGCATTACGAACGCTTATAATCGGCTAAATATCGAATCGTTCCATCCATTGTTTGGAGGCTTTAAGCCTTCAGCCCTCGGGAATTGCTTTCCAGAGTTCTAAGCCTACCGCCTTCGGAAAAACTTGGTCAAACAAACCATTTTCAACCTTAACGAAAATAAAATTGAGTCGAAAATCTACACGAAACCGTGTCTAAAATAATTCCTGAAAAGTGAAAGCTTTCCTACGTAAGGTATTTAGGTTTAAACTCCTATTGAAAGAGGTGAAAGTTTGGGGATGTTTCGTTTTAGATTGTGTACTTTATGGGGTGGAGAGAGGGTGTTTTTTTCATTGTCCTGATGGGTTGTAGAGGAGTGTTGAGAAGATTGTGCAGTAACGAGTCTACATACAGAATGTAATTGTATCGGGGATCAGAATCGACCCACTGTTGTTTAGGGTGGGGAAAAGGTCGATAGTTTTGGCAAGCGGTGTAAGTAATCATAGCACTTAATGTAAATTAGTGTTGAAGACGAAAGTCAGCTACTTTTATGCTCAATAGATTTATATAAATTACATTATTAGGATTTGATGTTAATATAACTCAACACGTTAGTCGTTTAAGGAGGACTATTTTAGTTATAATTTTTATTTTTTAAGCATCTAACTGCTTGATGTTTAAATCTAAAGAAAATATAACTAGAAAAAAACTATACTATTATAGTTCGACAGTATAAAATAATATAGCCCATTTATCCCGGTAGGAGATAGGTACTAATAGGAGCGGATCATCCAAGAAAAATATTGCGAAAACGGGAAAAAAACTTTTTCAGAGATTTCGTTGCGTGCGCTTCGTAAACGGTTAAAGCACGGTAATATTATCTATACAGTATTGTGACTCCACCCTGTCCTTGAAAATATATGCCTACGGCCGAGCGCTGTGTTAGCACGCGGTAGAGTCGCTCGCCTACAGTATTTTATGTAGTTTTGTTTTTAACGCGAGTGTAGGTAGATTACTCGTTTGTCTCTAGTTTTTCATCCTAACCACTTATTTATATATTATTCCAGATATTTTGCCCGATGGAAAAACCGAAATACCTAAATATTAGAAACAAATTACGTACTAGTAGATAGGTATATAAAAAAATATTCTATAAAGGTAAGACACCTTTCCAATATTTCAGATAATTTGAAAAATGATATCTCTGGGTGTGTTATTGAAGAGTTCAAGCAACCAAAAACAGCAATTGTGCTGTTGTACGATATTGATCGTCGTTTGTTCTTTTCCATACTAAATTATGTAGGTATCTACTTAATTAAATCAAATATTTACGATACAAAACGCACGTTTAAGCACGGCTAACTGCATAAAATACAATTCAGACCGTTCGGTCGTCGTTGCGGCGCGGCGGCGCATTCGACACTGGGTGCCCGCCGAGCACACATCGAACTCGAGTGGCGTAGGTATGACTCGCTTTCCGACCGTTCGTATGAAGATAGAATACTGTATGATATTATTACCGTCGTTAAAGTTACCCAAAAATTGTATATGAGGAGCTTGTTCTCATGTCTGCCTTTTAAGTTTGACTCACTGTAACCCTGTTTTGGTAATCAAAGTTTTTCTAAAATAATGCATCATCTGCGAAGGTGCTTTTGTAAACATGATAATTATTCCTTATGAAATTATCCACCGCAAGTATTTAATGTTGATCAAAATTGTTATTGACTTCAGCCAATTTCAATAAAAATCTTAAGATGAATCATGGTTTTAAAATAAAGCATAGTTATAAAATAATAGCATAAAAATAATGATTAAGTACCCCGCACGCATTTATATTGTTATTAATATAATGTTGTTGTGGCTAATATTATAAATGTGATAGTGTGTATGTTTGTAAGTTACTCAATCACTAAAAAACACAGCTGAACGGATTTATATGTGCTGCACATATAATTTATGACCTGGATTGAGACAAGGATACTGTTTATCCCTGAAAAGTGTCAGGTTCCTAAGGGAATTTGAAAAAAAAACTAAAGTTAACGCGGACGAAGTCGCGGGCGTCCGCTAGTATACTGATATACTGAATTGAAATTAGACTTTAAGAGTAGTAAAAAGTTGTCATTTATGGAATTATTTTATATACAGAATTAAAAGTGACAAATTACAATGATCTTATCGCTGACAATGGTATCTATCCGAATCAACATTTTTATCTGCTATTATCATCAGCTAGTCAATTTCATATATATTTTTTTAGATATGGGACCGTAAGAAGCTCTAAAATAGTGAAACCTTGCAAGGGATAGTGCCATTTTGAAAACAATAAATACTGACAAGGACAAGCTTATACCCTACATCTATATTGATTCCGGCATGCTTTTCTAAACTTAAAATCACATTTTAAAATCAGTCTCTCCCCTTTATTCTGCATAGAGAACGACAAGGATACACTGAATTTCAAATTTCAATATCGTTTATTCAGTCTAGGTTACAAGCACTTGTGAATGTCGAAAAGCTACGCCATCGGTTCGCAAATCTACGGTGGGAGACCTTGTACTAAAAAGAACCGGCAAAAAACTCTGCAAGGGATGTTTTTTCTCCCTGTACGATATACGGAGTCGTCAAATTGAAAAATTACTTCAATATGAGATAACTCATGAAATCACTTTCCATTACAAATGTAAATGATATGAAAATTATGACAATAAAATAAAAAAAAATAAAAAACAGATTTAACGAAGTTTAGGAATGTTTAGGAATGCCGTGTCTTACTGTTAAGGCATAAAAAATGTTCGATTAAAGTTAAATACAACGATAAATAGTACCCAATGTAGCAAGAGCAGACTCATCTCCGCTGGCAGCACCCATTCACGAGTATGACGCTCAACCATTTTTAGGGAACCTAACGACCAGCCTCACACGACGCCGCCGAAGAGATTTTTAAGAGACAAGACTACCCATAACCATTTATGGATACTTGGTTGCAAAAAAATAAATATATAAGTACCGGTGTACATTATTATAACAAACTATGAATAAACCTGTAGGACACATGCAAGTGATAACTTATAACATTATTAAGTCTTTACCATAGAAATAATAAATGTTCAGCTACATTTTCATTGCTGTATCATACAGTATAAATACAAACTGTGCAATCTAAATTAAGTAATCAATTATCATTACATAATAAAGTAGTATAGAACAGACTCGTTTCCACTGGCAGCACCCGTTTACGAGCATGATGCATAACACAGTCATCGCTTCGCTCAACCATATTTTAGGGAACGTAACGCAGCCTCATACGACACCGCCTAAGAGACTTTTAAGAGAGCATGACTACCCATAACCACTCAAACTCAAAACTGCAAAATTTTCATTTCATTCATAAGGTAATTTATCTGTACCTACGACACTGCACAAAATAACAAAACAAAGGTGCAGTTACAACCATGACTATTTGTCATTCAAATATTCTTCAATAGTATATTTTGCCTTTCTTACAACAACTTTTAATTTGACTTTTGAACTCATTTATGGGTAACTCAAGGATAGAATCAGGAACCCATAAAAGATCGGTAAACCTGCCGTAGCTTGTAGGGTGGCACAATGCAAGCTTGTTCCTATTCCTTGTGTTAAAATTGTGCATTTTACTGTGTTTGGTATATTAATACTATTTTTAACAAGGAGTATGCCATTGTAAATGAATTGAGAAGCAACAATCAAAATGCCAATTTCTTTAAATTTTTGTATAAGAGATGTTCGACTACTCAATTGATAAATAGATCTCACAGCTCTTTTTTGTAGGCTGAATATACTTTCAATATCAGCTGCTGTGCCCCAGAGTATAGTATGTCGTATGATAAGATACTATGAAAGTAACTAAAATATACAGTCCTGGTAGTATCTGTATCAGCAAGTTGTCTTATATTTCTCATGGCATAAGCTGCTGAACTAAGTTTACCTGCTAAACGCGTAATGTGATAATTCCATTGCAGTTTTGAGTCTATCGTTATATACCCAAGAATGTAGTTGACTCTACTTAATCTATTTTTACATTATTTATTATTCCAATATTTTCAACTTTTACATTAGGTAAAGAGAATTGAATACACTTGGTTTTATTAGCATTTAGTATTATATTATTTACATTAAACCATTGCAGAACTTGCGATAGAGCACTATTAACATCGTCATAGTTGTTCTTGCACCTCTCAACGTTAAATAATAAAGATGTGCCATCAGCAAATAATACTTTCTCACACAAATTTTCCACAAAAAATTGCAAATTATTTATATATAATACAAACACGAAGGGACCCAAAATTTAACCCTGGAGAACGCCCATAATGGGGAATTAATAGAATTGCTTAAATTACTTATTGAAATTATACTTAATTCAAATTAACTTATTGAAAGCTCTTTTGATTCGTCCAATAGTTTTTCCTACCATCCAATCAGGGCATCTTTTAGCTGATGAGAGGAATGGGCGCAAGACATTCATCAGCATTTTATTCTCATGTAGTCAATGATATTGGTATCTTAATTAATACGTAATATGTACTTGTTATAATGGTCAAAAGTTCCTTCGCAGCAACATTCTCGAGACCAACTATAAAGATAACATACAAGTTTAAAAGAGCAAAGATATAATTCAACAGGTCCCTTCACTTTATAGCTTGATATTTATATAAACTCAATAAAAGTATTTATCACCCATAAAGTCGATATTCCCTAATCACCACATTTGTCGATAAAACTACATCGAGTGTTTATCGCTGCCTACATCACTATTAGCATAGGGGTCGAACCTGCGACCGCGGGGCGGGGACGGACGCGGGGGTGTTTATCGTGCGTCCCTTATTTTTGTTTGTTTCACCCTCGCGTAATTGTTGGTTAATGATCAATAGAATGATATAAGCAGTGTCGCAATGACTAACGTATGACGTAGCGGAAAAGTGTCATTGCCCCACAAAAAAAAATTGCAATAGATGTGCAGTATTTCGAAATTATCTATATCATTTAAGTACTTACGAAATACTTATAAAGGGATACAACTAGAAACTAAATAGAATAAATAATATTAAGCAGACTTAAAAAATATACGGTCTAACCATTGTAAGGAAAACGTAGATAATTATTAAATAAAACTACTTTTAACGAGCTTGTTAGCTCGTTTCATATATTTATCATTAATTTTTACGTTTCGAGCCCACATACAGGTTCTATGTTCCATTCATTTCAGACATGTATAACTCGTTAGAAATGTTATATTTAATTACTAGTGGTCCGCCCTCGCTTCGCTTCGGTATTGAGCTGTATTGTAGACTAAAATGACTCTTCATATAATTATAAAAAAAAACTGAAAATGGTATAGCTATTTGCCTTTTCTAAATTTCTATTGACATCACGTCACTCAATTGTTTTGCATTCCCGGAACCTCTCCACTAACATTTAAAATGTATGGTATGATATTAAAGTTCAAAATGACTTTTAAGTATTTTTACGAATCGTTTGTATGGGAGTATAGAAAAATGTTGTATTTGGACTTTTTCAGGCATTTTTTTTAATTTTTCTCTGCGTAAGAACTATCCTCGTACTTCAAGGAATATTGTAAAAAAAGAATTATCGAAATCAGTTCAGCTGTTCTCGAGATTTGTGCTTAGCAACACATTCAGCGATTCATTTTTATATTATAGATTGTAGCGCGTGAAAACATAGCAATTATATATAGTGAATATTCTTTTAATAAAAAAATAGATTACACTAGTGAAAGAAAGAATTGGTTTAAATTTACAGAAAAAATCCTTATGTTTATTATATTTTTACGTTGGATATTCCAAAAGTTTATAAAGATGCAGTATCGTGTTTTTCAACCACTAACGACATCTAGCAAATTTAACAAGGAAACTGTGTACAGAGTTTCATTCCAATTTCGCAACCCCGACGTTGTTTTTGCAAGCATCATACTACGCAAGTTCAAAGGGCAGAGTGCATGTATTTTATTACTGCTGCCCCTTAACAGATGGCGCTGTGTTGTGCTTATGTTGCGTTGCCAATTTTTTACTGTTTTCTTTAATAAATAGGTATGTGAAATTAATTTTATTACAGTTTAAAGATATTTTTTTTTTTGTAATATATGGAGGTCTTTGAAATAACTTACGGCACTACAGACAGTTATTAGACTGTAGTGTAGTATTAGGTGGATATTACTACCCTGGAACGCTCTCCAATTCTAAAAATTCATCATCGTCATATTAACAGCCTTAATACATATAGTGCTCACTGCTGAGACATAAGTTTTCCCAAAGGATGAATTATGGGGGAAAATTGCAACTTTATGCACTCCGTTTAAAACCTTAAGTTTAAAACTTGCATAAATCTGCCTCAGAAAGAAAAGCTTTCTTTCGTGTAATTATATAATATGTAATAAAGGGTTGAGCTTCTTACACTCTTTTACGCACATTACTATTTCTGTTTAAAAAATATAGTTTGTAGGATGAGCTCGATGGCTCAGGTAGTTGGCGCATTGGGCCTGCGATTGTAAAAGTGAAGCAACTTTCGCAGTGGTCAGTCATAGGGTGGATGACCACTGCGATATTTTGCCAAAAAAAAAATTTCTCGAGCTTCTCCGTGCCTCGGAATGCACGTAAAGGCGTTGCTCCCGGCGACGATTTTCAGTCGTTAGCACCCACCAATCCGCACTAGGCACGCGTGGTGTGTCACAGCCCAGTTCCGTCCGTAGAAAATGCCTGTGGCCCTGCAGTGGGGACATAAATAGGCTAATGATGATGAAAAATACTGATAAAGGAGACAGAATAGATTATAGGTACTATCTTTTATTAATAATTTATATTAAAAAATAACATTGAATCTTCTCTAGCAGCGGCACTGTCGGCTTGTTATACTTACATCTTAAGCTTTTCTTTTCAGTTGTTTATAAAAAAACCTAATCTCTTACTAAAAGTATAGCCGCAAACCTTCACTAACAATAGTTGTGAGAACACTTTGTCGGTACACCTCGCCGCTTTTGATAGATTACGCGGTATCTTTGTAGCACCGTATTGCGCTTACGCAACGAAACTTGCGTTAATCTTGCTTGCGCGGTATTTTTTTTTCTGCAAAACAAGTGTTTGGTTTGTAAACAAGGCGACTTGTGAACTGTACGTGTTTTAAAGGAAAAAAATAAAAAAGAAGTGCGAGGTTTTAGTATTACTATCTGTGGCCTATGCATGCAAGATGATAAAGTAACTTATCAAACTTTTATTTAATTTGTCGAGCTACCTTGGAATGGTATGACATATGACAATGACTGTATTTTCAATAAAAAGGAATGCCAAGATTGTTCACCAAATAGGACAAGTTAGGATGAACAGACGGTAGAGTGGTTAGTTAATTAGGCTTTCAATACGCCAAACCGAACTTTGACAGTTCCGTATTCGTATCGTCATCGTCAAAGTTTGTATAGAAACTAAACAGCGCCCCTAGCGGACGTAAGAACAAACTAGCTCCTGCCATATAGAAGCTTTGACGTTGTCGATACGATTTTGGACCAGATTAACCCAGAAAGATGGTGGAAAGCCTCTGAAAAATCGTGCAATACTTGTGGTGGGGCTGGGTACTGCTAGGCACATATTGGCAGGTTGCAAGGTGCTCCTTGATAGGGTCAATACTAACGTAGCTATGATAGACCCCACCAGATATGTTTATCCCACAACTGCGTGAGAAATATAAAGCTTTTATAAGAACACTCCTTCAGCTGCACCTTCAAATTTATCGTCTCCCACAACCTCTTGCCTTCTCCAAATAATTGCCAGCCACACTATCGTCCAGACACACAGCACGATAATTTGCGACAGAGCGAAATAAAATTTTAGCGCATTTAGTGCCAAAGCCATACAAAACTTCTTCGAGCAAATGTAGGAGAAGCATGGCCAAGTACCCCTAGCACGAACCAATATCGAATTCTAATAGTTTGCGAATGCGAAATGTCAATGTCAAAATTTGTATTGAAATCTCGAACAGCAGCGCCATAATGGACCTAACAAGAACTAAAAATCAGGACATATATGACAATGACATTTCGCACTCGCACACAATTCGAATTCGATATCAGTTCGTGCTAGGGTTACAGCTTTTTAGGGTAAGTATTACATTAAGATTGAGCATACACACATCCTGGTTTTTTGGTCTGTTAGTCAATCTCCATGCACTGCAGATGGGGTGGAGTCACTTTCAGAACTATCAGTGTGACATTGTGTGATGAAAGTTGACCTCAATACATGTTTATTAGTTTGATGTCAGCTGTCAACTTGACGATACAGTATGAAATAAAACAGGGAGTAAAAATCAGTCCTTGCTGAGTTTCTTGCATCTTCTCAGTACAAGGTCTCCCGGTGTAGATTTGCGAACCGATGGCGTAACTTTCAACTTTCACATGTGCTTACTAAACAAAACTGAATCAATGAATTTTGAATGAAAAAAACCGGCCAAGTGCGAGTCGAATATTTTTTATTATATGATGTAACTAAACATTTACGGCATTTGCATTTGTTCCTATAACTGTACTATAAGACGTTACTTCGTACCAAATTTCAAGATTCTAAGTTCACGGGAAGTAAGTTAGGTTTTGATTCCCGTGCGAGTTTCGAAAATTTTGGGAAATTTGCGTATTGTTTGTATTTTTTATAAATTGGCTGTATTTTTTGATTGCTTTGGCTTAGAAGTTTGATTTTTTCACAGCTCCAAGGGACAGGAGACATGAGTATTAGATATGAATTTCAGTTTGATACCTCCACGCGTTCCTGAGAAAAACGGTCTTGACAGACGGCCGGACGGAAGAACAACAAAGTGATCCTATAAGGGTTCCGTTTTTTCCCTTTGAGGTACGGAACCCTAAAAACCACGTCACAGGTATATATTAAATAACTTAAAGGTACAAATTCATTTATAAATTGCAGTGTTCAATACTAAGATAAGTACTTACCGTAATCTATCTATCCGTATCTATCCATCTTCATGGAAAATAGGTCAAGGTCTAATTCTTTGTATTATATAAGTATTTCAGATAACATAACGTCAACTGCAGCTGGCTTCCCTTAAATAACAAGTATTAAGTCAGAATAATGTTTAAGCAGCTTATTTCGTAGGTATGTTATAAGCAGTACCTATTCTTAACTTAATAAGATTCCTTTTATGCTTGCCTTCGCCAAATTTAAAACTCGCTAAAGACATTTTTTATGTGCTCCGTGGCCGAGTAGTATATACGCCGAGTTTTATGACGTCGCCTACTCGGAGGTCCCCGGTTCGGTGAGGCCAAATGTTAGTATGATGAATACGAGCATTTGTACCTTAGTCATAGATGTTTATATGTATTTCTAAATAAAATATACTTATATATGTATCAGTATATGTATTCTATCCATTACCCTAGCATCCCATAACACAAGCCTTACAGTGCTTACTTTGGGGCTAGGCTAATTGGTGTGAGTGTGGGAAATATCTATATAAATAAAACTCAAAGCTGACTGACTGACTGACATAGTGATCTATCAACGCACAGCCCAAACCACTGGACGGATCGGGCTGAAATTTGGCATGCAGGTAGATGTTATGACGTAGGCATCCCCTAAGAAAGGATTTTGATCAATTCTACCCCCAAGGCGATAAAATAGGGAATGAAAGTTTGTATGAAACTTTGTCAATTTTAAACCGATCGGGCTGAGACTTTGCATGCAGATATAAGAAGAATCATAGATGAATGTCATTGTATAATACAAGCCTCAGAACAAAAACTGTAGTCTACACTTCAGCTCTACACCGAAGCGAAGCGAGGGCGAGCCACTAGTTTATATATAATTATTTTAATTTTCGATGTGTCCGAAAAGAACGAAATTTTCACGGCTTTTTCTATTTTTGATATACATTGTTGCGTTTGGGGCTCGAGATTACAAACTTATTTTGGGCTCACAACATAAACAAGTCTACAGAAATCAGAACTACCGGATTTGATGCAATCTACCCCATAGTTTGAGACAGTAATTCTTCTGGACTATTTATTATTTACATATTTTCCTATGGAGTCTGTTACGGTTACGTGGCACCCTAATATCCTTGATTAAACATAAAACCTGAACATATTGTATCGTTTAATAATCATAAAGATTGGTCTGTTATTTTCTCACGATATGTTAGGTTCGAGTCAAATTAATTTACCCGAAAGCCAAAACACCAATTACGTGCCAGTTTGAAAAAAATAGGTAGCTACATAATTACTCCACCCATCTGTCTTGGGTATCAATTCTTGATAATCTTCATAATCCTACCCCGGTGCCTGGGGTAAAGCCGGCCTGAGGGGTGGAGAGGTGGGGAGGGTGGTCTAAAGAAATCCTATTTTCATAGTTCACTTCACCAACCGACGTAATTTTGTTAGTACGCATCACCGCATTGGGCTTCTGTTGTATAGTTGGACGCATTGATTTGATAATTTTCTGGGAGCTAAAGAATAAGTAGAATAGGTTTTTGTGCATGCAGTGAAATTAGTGTTAGAAATGTTAGAGTACTCTCTGAAATAAATCTAGATGAAAATGGTAAAATCTGCAACATATACTGATTACGGTTTGATATACTGCCCTGTGCTAGCTAGTAAAACATATAGTGTGACTCTATGTGTACCTACTTATATATACATAAATCAGCAGTCTTCTTTTGAAGAAGAAATTCATAAAGATTCGTCATCGTCGTCATCATGTCACGTTAAAAAGCATATGATTTTCTTTCAACTGCCTGTGGTAGATCTGAACGCAAATACCTTGAAGAAATATATGTACCCTAATAAGTAAAATGCTGCAAGAAATATTTAAAAAAGAAGTTAAACTAGCTTTTGCAACTTTATCTGTTTTCCATACTATTTATCCCTATTTCTCCCCTTACGAATTCAAGTATTATTTAATGATCTTTGACAAGATACACCCCAGAATAATTATAAATCAGTTCAGCGGTTACAGCATTAAACTACCGTTCAACCTTCCCATTCTTAATTATAAAATGAATTAAACAAATAACTAGGTGACCCTTTTTAAACTTCGCGTTGAACTTTAAACAGTTCCAGTATCAAAAAGCATCAGCCTTACTAGAAATACTTGGATATTTACAAAGTTATAGCATATTTTCAATTTTAGGAGAGGAGGGCGCGCGGGTGGTTACAAGGCTATGTGTTTCATTTCTGCTGTATACAACCTTTTGTGTTGGCTCTACGACGATCGTGTGACGCTACGATAACAGGCTACTTTTAAAATAACTATCAGACAATGATCTAATCAGTGCCTAATAAGATATTGATGGGATGAAATATTGACATCAGCCGCTGGACTTTCGCTGCTGATCAAAGGCCTTTTCTAGGCATTTCCACATACAACGGTCCTGCGATTTCGTCATCTAGTGGGTCCCCCCGACTCGCTTGATGTCGCCAGTCCACCTAATGAGGGGTTTGCAGACAATCTTTAAAATCTGACATGGATCTTTTTATAGAGGAGCATGAAAAATCATGAGGGGCTCGATAGTGCAAGTGGATAGCGCATTTGGCTGCAATCGTTGAAGTTAAGCAACTTTTGCAATGGTCGGGCATTGGATGGGTAACCAAAAACTTGTTATATCGAGCTCCTCCATGCTTCTTAAGGTACGTTAAGCCGATGGTTCTGGTTGCATCTACAGTCGTTAGCACCCACCAATCCGCACTGGGCCCGCGTGGTGGGCCACGGCTCTGTTTTCCTATTCCATTCATAGGGAAGACCTATGCCCCAGCAGTGGGGACACTAATAGGCAGATGATGCGCGAATTTAAAGGGCTTGTGCGTGATGATGAACAATAACTTAACCCAATACTAAGTCACATTAATTGGACCACATCATTAACTTACCGTAGTAGTCATTCAACATCAATTATCAGTATCATTACCAATTATGTCGCTAGAACGCTCGATTTGTCCGCAAGGACACACACCGTCCTTTCTTGGCATGGGACGACAACCTGGTTATAACAATATCGATAATTGGCGGATAGCACAAATTATGCTTTCAAAATTACTTATTCACGGTTCCTTACCGTTTTGACGTTCGATTGAAAATTTGAAACCACTTTTCGTGGATGGTTTGTGAAGACAAAGACCTGTCAGTAGATAAGGTATTTTTGTTGCACGAATACAGCTCTTATTTGCTACGTGATTAAAGCTATGTCGAAATTACATTGTAACCTCAAATGAGAGCTCGAGGTCTACTCTAATTCAACGAAAAACGAAATTTCGATCGAAACTTCGCATTTTTCTGACTCTGTTTCTGGTTCGTTGTTAATAATAATAATATTCGTCGTCGAAATATAAATTGTGGCAAAGATTTTCTAAGCCTACTCATTCTTTGAGTCGATTCTTTGAAGCTTCGATTTGATGGATTCTCGTTCAAATTTCGTTTCGGAGGAAGAGAGTAGACCTTCTGGTATGTATTCTCATAGGAATTCATTTTTTTACTAGAGTTTTAGGGTACCATACTAATCAAAAGGGTGACAGCTTCCGCTTCTGTATATTTGATGTTCAGCGAGCTGATACAGGGCTACATCACTGAATTTTCACAGAATAAGTATTCATTAGAATCACTTTTTTATCCGTCTGTCTGTTTGTCTGTCTGTCAATACCTTTTAACTCGTAACCCGTAATAGCATCGAGTTGAATTTTAAGCCGCATACTCAGATCTACGGTCTGTACAAGAAGAAGCTGTGATGAATAAAACTAAAGTAAAAAAAAGTTACAGCCTTTTATCTGTCTGTCGAGAGCCTTTATCTCGGGAACGCGTAAAGGTATCGACTTGAAAGGACATTGTTCAGCGTCCATACATAGTTAGCCTAAGAACCAACAATCATGAAATATTATTTTCTAGGTTCAAAATCGTAAGTAAATGACTGTAAAAACAAAAATTATTGACGGACACTTCTGAGAAGTTAAATTATTAGGAAAACTAAAATTTTTTTGAGGTTATGTTTAATATTCAATCAAACACAGGGCCACCTATGAATTTAGTATAAACTCAGTATGAAGTGAATTTATATTACAACTAATTCATTTTATTCGGTGTGATTTTAAATAATAACTATTAGGAAAAACTTGGTTAGGTAGGAATCATGAATAAAATAAAAACTGTTGTTTTGCTTCTTATTTATTGACTATTTTTCACACAATTGTATCATATTGTTTATTGTATTTATTTGTATATCACATGTAGGTAGATTGTGTAAATATGCAGCGTGAATGTGTATCAGGTGTTCTTGAATAATTTGGCAGTATGATCCTCTCAGGATGTTGTGGCACAGGTTCACTAGCACTTGGTAATAAGGGCTCTGCTCTTTAGTAACATCGATAGCATATTAGATTGCCGAAATAGTTAAATTAAATAAAAAACAATCGCAAATAAACACACAACAGGTAATCCGAAACAAGAACGCACTTTCCGGTATATTAAAATACTCTTTGGAATGCACGAATGCCACAGATTACTACGAATGCAAATGGCATGCACCACAACCACAGAGTAACGAGTTTTATGCCCGCCCTTCACTTGACAACAGTTTGTCCTTGTCATGCTTAATAAGGAATGAAAAGGACAGACTGATGTCATTTTAAAATAGCAAATACGAGTAACCAAGTGAAGTGCCGGCATTAGGAAGAAAGAGTGTTTTGTTTGCAGCGCTGCCATAGATTATACACATAAAATGGTATTTATTGTCTCAGAGTATTTTTTAACCTTTTTAATTTAGCTTACTTAACTGGAAGTGTCCGTCACAATCTAAATACTGATAACTATCGCAAAAAATAAACTAAGAAATATCAGAAATGCCAAATTTCTGTTGGTTCTTAGGCCAATTTTAACATTGTCCTTTGAACCATATACTCCAGTTATAGTTCCTTGAAACTGTGAAAAAGTCGACGACCAGGACCTTTCCGATCAGCTTGATCCTTTGGCTTTGCGTAGGGATGTAGCTTCGCTCTGCATCTTCTATCGCATTTATCACGGGGAGTGTTCTGAGGAATTGTTCAGATTAATTCCAGCTGCTGCATTTCGCCATCATACATCGTGACATCCACAACCGTGCATTTTTGTCGAAATTTTTTACCAAGTACGACAAAACTGTGGAATATATTGTCGCCAGCAGTGTTTCTGGTTTCGGACCCAAAAACCTTCAAAAAAAGGTACTCCTTCCTTAAAGGCCGGCATCGCATTTGTGATACTCCTGATGTTGCAAATGTCCATGGGCAACGGTGATCACTTACCATCAGGTGAGCCGTCTGCTCGTATGCCCCTATAACATAAAAAAAACCTCTAACGTATAAAAAAGATACAGCTGATTATGCTGTATACCTGCATATTTGTACGAAACCCTTGGTGGGAGAGTCCTCAATGACCGCATTGAGCCCTCGTAGTCGTGATGTCTTGTTCTTCTGTTTTCGTCTATACTTAAATATTTTTATTTACTTATTAAGAGAGGAAGGATTAATTGGAATGCAGGAGTGTGGCCGACCAACGAGCACGACTTCTCCAGTCACCAGAATCGCTTCCGGAAAGCTGCAGCAGTCTGCCATGGCTGCTTTCCTTCTGGACTAACTTAGTTTAGAGATACGCACAATGGTCCAATAATTAGGACTAAGTGCGGCTACCGCCCTGAAAAACTAAACTAAACTAACAGTGGTAGGGCTTAGCGGATTTTTAGTTAATTTGAGCGTCCGTCTGGCGTAGTAACCTCCATCTTACAGGAGACCACAGTATAATAACATTAAGATTTGGTTTTCTGTCGGTGTCAATTAGTAAAACTAGTTTTTAACGGGATAATGCACGACCTTTGTTTACTTATTGACATATAGATAATTTAACATAAGAAGGAGATAGAAAGCCTCTCTGAGTTTGTTTCGCTGGTTCTTTTCAGAAAGGTTTCCCAATTTTGGAACCAGTGGTAGTTTACGGTAGTTAGGGTCAAATAAATAAACTCAAAATTACAAAAAGAATTTTAAATAAAGTACTTTATTAACTAAATTAACTAATAAAGTCATACATAGACAAAAAAGATTTTAACAATCTTCCAATGAAATATCCGAACGCTTAATAAGTCTTTCGAAGGTAACTCGATAAAGTAAATAAAAAATCGTTATTCTGACGATGCAGATCTGAAAAGGCTGCGAAACGTCAATAAATAAATAAAGTTCGTGCATTATCCCGTTAAAAACTAGTTTTATTTAATGAGTGATGTGCGTGAAAACCTAAAAAACAAATATGGTGTAAGTAATCAGGGCTCCGCGGGGCAAGGCGCGAGTGATAGCTTTGGTATCGCAAGTGTCTATATAGGCTTTGGTGGCTGGTGGCCGCTTACTATCAAGCGGGTCATACGCTTGTTTTGCTACCCATAAAACGATAAAAAATACCCCAGCAGCCGGTCTGAGGCTAATGATGATTATGATTCATAAATATAATTATTAACGGCAAATTGATTATTATCTACCTGGCCTAAGCAAGCAGAAAGTATGTAAGTAATTACTAAATTATACTTATTCTTTTTTACAAAAAAAAACTCACAGTAAAACTTAACAGAGCGGAATGTAACGAAATCGTGTTCAATTGTTTTTAATTAGTTGAATTAAGATTTTGAAAGAAGGCGTCTTATAATATGGCCACCGAGAAGTCACGGGGGCAACGAACGCACTGTACAATGATCACAATATTTAGTTTAACAAGATTTCTTTAATATTCTCAACCCATTGCGAGTCTTATATTTGTTATGTTATATTGGTAAATTTTACTATAATGACAGGATTTTCTTTTGTTTCCGCAAATGTCTCCTTGCGGGATTGTGGGAGAGGACGAGAAATGGGGACCGTAATACGAGTAGGTGCCGGCGGCGGGCACTTGTGATTTTGACAAGAATGTGCTTGCGATTTTGCAAGTTTTTTTTGTGTATAGTTGTGTTTATGTGTGTGCGCAGATGACCTTTACAGCGTCACTGGGTTTGGGGACGGCGAGATCCTGAGGGGACCGCAAGCCGAGAATTGGCGAGTGCCTCTAGAGATATTCCAGTCGGAAGGTATCTCCCCACGGTGGGAGTCTCCTCTCCGCCTGGAGCCTCTAGACCGCTCGAACCTGAGGGGGTCGGCTCAACAAGAGGGCGTCTCTGAGACTCGGACGTCGGCTCTAGTTAGCCGTTGTCATGGGGGGCGGGGCACCTCTCACGGTCCCCGCTTTCGTCCTCCTTTGTTTACCTATAGAGCTTTCTTGTAAATATGCCCTGGAAATGCAACTTCATTACATATTATTGGTTTGCTTAATTAAACGTGATATGGTATAACCCCTCCTTTACACCAAGGTATAATACGAAACGAGGGGTTATGTGACATAAGACTCCTCATTGGAGATTTTCTGGGAACGAATTGACATCATCATGACTCATATTTATATCTAAAGAAAATATAACTAGAAAAAAATTCCACGCGGACCAGGCAGCAGACGGGACTCGAACCCGTCGTATTGTGGGTTACGTACAATGCGAAGAGATGGCGCTGCCTTGCAGCTTAAGAATGGCTAGAAGAATTTAGACACGGCCATCAGGGCCGCGGTAGCATAATTGGTCAGTGCATTCGCCCGGATAGCGAAGGGTGCGGGTTCGAGTCCCGTCTGCTGCCTGGTCTGCGTGGAATTTTTCTAGTCATATTTTCTTTAGATTTAAACATCAAGCATCAATTTTCTAACTTCGCAACTGATTGACTAGATTATGTACTTCCATGTCTTACTCTGATACAAAATTCTGGAAAATATTCAGAAATACGTTGCCCGTTTTGGGCTTTGCGTGGGAGGGGGGAGGGTGGGGGGAGGGAATTGAATCCCCCCCACTATTTCCGGTCACCGGAAATACTTATTAACTTTAATAAAAAAGGTCTCTTTTAAAAAAAATGACTCACAACGTATCTGTCAAAATCTACATTCAAAATGGCGGGTTGCGTTTCGTTTCACGCGTTTTTTTAATATTTTGCTTTAAAGACAACAATTAAACAAAACTAATATAAAAATTACGTTCCGTTCCACTCATTTACAATTTTATTTTATGAAATTTTAAAAATAGTTTTAAATTATTTATACGCAACTCCGGCAACCAAAGTTACTTTAGGGAGTCAAAAATGATATTACTTTAACCCCTTACACATCCAGTAGCCTCAAATTTAGGCGACTTGTTTCTAAATCCAACCCAAAATTCTGCCTGACCCGTGGTCACGACTCGATTCTTGGACTCTACCCAATAAACGAAAAAAAAACGCAATGCGCCCGCGCGGAAACTGTCACATTTTGACGTTTCACTTGACATGACGCATCTCTCCCCTACTCAAACAGCCCGCCTTTTATTTTTGTTTCTTTATCTCCGCTTCGATCTTAGCAGCCAGTACTTTTTAAAACCATTTTTAAGAGCAGACCAAAAAGGTTCCTTATTCAAAGAGTGCCGTTTCAAAAATATCGGATACCATTTTAATCGGCTGTTATCTCGATAACCTGTTGTGGGGTATTTCGTTACGTTTCATGTACTGGACGCGACGAATGCATAATTAAGTGGAAACAATTTTTATATGATTTCGTTAACTCGGAAGG
This sequence comes from Chilo suppressalis, assembly GCA_902850365.2. NCBI lineage: Eukaryota > Metazoa > Arthropoda > Insecta > Lepidoptera > Crambidae > Chilo > Chilo suppressalis. Next base: position 14,749,055 of record OU963894.1, on the reverse strand, counting down.
TCGTGCTACATCGAGAAAATGAAAAAGATTAACTGTATAATCCCATGATTGATTAAAAAATATTAATGGGAGATTTAAATAAATTTGCAAGATAATTATTTATAGCCTTAACATATTCGATGGCGTAGTGACATTCATAAACTCTTGTAACAGCCTGAACGTAATAAACGATATTAAATTCATTAAGAAAGATTAACCTTATGAATAAATTCTTATTATATTATATTTAACCGCAATCACCAATTGTAACTTAACAATTAACAGAAAGTATAGAAACATTTTTTGAAAATATGTAACGGTGCCGTCGTAATACAGACCAGGCATAAATTAAACGAACAAAAAAGGAAGACAAAGAATGATCATAAAGCACATTAAAAAGTTTTGTATTCATCAATGAAAGTAAACCCTGAACCTTTTTCGTACTGACCGACGCACGTCAAGTTTAAATTTCGAACACGAAGATGGACTCCAAAGAAAAAAAAAGTAAAGAAAGAGATATGAATTCTTTTTTAAGAGCGCGCCGAACGCAACCCGATCCCCAAAATTCACTTGCTACCAACTTTATTATTTGATACTTTGGGGCGGATTAAACTTTTTTTTTTCATTTCACTACTCACCCGTGTCGGCATCTCTTTGGGCACTTTTTTATTAGATCGGGCTCTTCAATAGTTAGGTGTTGTTTGTACAGAAATTATTTTATGTTTCAATAACCTGCTCGGAGGAATTATTGTGGAACGATATTTTTTCACCGTTTCACAAAAGCAAGGGAAGGTTTATCTCTTTGAGTTATTGAGTTTATTACATATAGAAAAAGACAGATTATTACGTAACAGCTGTTTGTCGACAGAGATTAATTCTGTTTCATATTAATACCTATACTTTTACCGAGTTCAAAACTGTTATTGATGTTACATAATCTTAAATAGCCAAAGTAGAAATTTATACTTTCCTATAATTAAATCGTTTATTAATATACAAAGCTTTGAACAAATTCGTCATACATAATTGTTTTATTGAGTAAGTATAACATGTTACGTAGAAAATGATTTGCCATATCTATATCACATGTCTAGCTTAAACCAAATTATGTTATAGCGTCAGATGACTTCTATAATAATTATACTTATTGCTTTCAATAAAAGTTGCCATGTTCATAAAAACCCTCTATAATATTTAAGAAAATATACCGATGTTTTGTTTAATAGGTTTATCGACTTTTTATTTTAGTTGCATCGCAAAGACACACAAACTAATGGAACAACTTTGTCAAGCACTTTATTAGAAAAGTTAGAAAAGTTAAAGGTGTTCTCCACCGCAAGCGGAGCAAGCCCATTAATGACTCCGTTTACCTCGCAATACAAAAATGCAAACATTCGTTTCCACCAACAAAGAGTCGAGCGAAAATGACAAAGGGAGCAGTTTGGCGAAATTCTGTATAAAACTCGGGCAAAATGAGTAAATATGAGCTAGCTTCGGAACTCTTTCTCGGTGGAAAGTTATACCTATTTTATGTACACATAGACCTCTCCGCTAGACGTAACTAGTTCATTCCTCTTTGGCGGTGGAAAACGGGCTTTATTGCTTAGATTGAATCGAATTAACATTTTCAGAATAGGGAAGATGACTATTTTTTTCTTCGTTTATCATGTAGATTCTCAAAAAGTATTGGACACGTATTTCTTTTTTCACATAATATAAACATTGCAGAGATATATTGATTTGAATAGTCGCATGACGTCACGTTTTGGTACAATTTTCACTTAAAAGTGACGTCACGAGCCCCTACTCCCAAACTTTGACAAGCTATAACTTTGTAATTTTTTGGTTGATTGCCCAAAGAAAAAATACGTATCCATTATTTTTTGATCATCTAACTGACGGACTAAATAGAATTTCATTTACTGTACCCCGTCATCACCCCTATTCTATATATTAACGAAGGTTAATATAATAAGCATTTAACTTTATCCTACCATCCAACTCACATCTTGCTTCAAGCATCTACATTTCACCACTAGCACAAAACAGCGCAATGACACATATATTACAAAGGCGAAAGGTTTTGAGTGTGTGAGTGTGTATGTTTGTTACTTCTTCACGTCTAAACGGCTGGAGCGATTTCAATAAAATTTGGTATGGCGTTAGCTGACACCCTGGATTAACACATACGCTACGTTTTAATGCGGGAAAATATCCCTAATAAACCGCGGGAAACACCTCGAGGCACAGCTAGTATTTGATAAACTTTAAATCAGTTTATTGTTATTTCAATGAGGGTGTTTAGGAAAATTCACGTCACCAGTTGGCGCCACTGTGATGTGAAATCTTCTGTATGAAGTTTTGAGTGCAAATCAATTATGATTTAAATTGATCCATAGACTCTTTTTTTAATGTTTAAGAGGCTAGGCGTTTGACCACAATCTCGCCTGATTGAAAGCGATGATGAGGCCTAGGATGGTACACGCCTACCTAGAAGATGCCTGTTGACTCTGGCCTTATACAGACTATGATGACATTTGCGATTTGAGGGATGAGTAGATCTTCCGCCACAGTGCTACCCCTGGAAGATATTACTCCAGAAAACCTTCATTTTAGAATTAGAAAAACTTCCAATCAATTTCGATCACCGCCCGCAAAAAAGTTTCGATTCGTCTTCCGCTGTCATAACACAAAAATTGCACAACATTGGCCGAACATTTTTTTCTACTACCCACTTAGGCTGGTCATGCTCAAAATATTTTCTCACTAATTGTAATTTAAACTATCGTTATCTCATTCAAATCTTTTGGCGCGCGACGTGGCGTGGTGGTCTTCAAACTTGGCTGACACTTTCTGGGGAACGAAATTGTCAAAATGTCGACCCATCACACACTAAATAAAACAATTTTATCTTCCTCCTTCACGTTGACGAGAAAAAGAACTTAACTACTCAACAATGAGGTTTAAATAAGCGTGGCCGCTCAACTTTCGACCGCAAAAGCTGAGAAGGTCGGTATTAACAAAAAGTCCCAGATGCAAGATAAGTTTGTATGACAAAAATAAGTATCTCAGATAACTCGACGAAAACTTTTTTTTGTTATTATAAAAATTTTAATAGTTCATTAAATAATAACGGAGTTGAGTCGAGGTCGCGTTGATGTTAACTTTGCCGAGCTAAGAGATAGTAAAATTCTATCAATGGATAGGGTAGTGTGGGAACTGTCATATCTTTAGATATGAACGTATGCACGTTTTTATCTTTGCCTTTTTTGGTTTTGCCGTATTTAGACTTTTGGTTGTAGAAAATAAGTACTCAAAAACTGTTTTGAAGTGATTGTGTTTATACAATGAGAAAAGTTGGCAGACCTCCACATTAGATGGATATGTAATAAGTTTGTACTCTGTGGTATTGGTACTTTATGTTAAAATCATCCGTTTACCATTAAAAACCATATCACAGAGTACAAACTTTTTACTTGCACGTTGCCAATTGTAATTTACCCTATATCTTGTGGATCTCTGTCGGCTTTTCTCTTTGTATAAATAGAATATCTTCAAATAGTATCCATCTTCCCCACCTTATCTTAAGCAGTGTTTCTCATTTCTATCCTCTTCTTCACAGCTCTCGCTGAGATCCTGTTCTAACCTACTTCTTGAGATTCCCTGTCACTCTTCTGACTTCTTTTCTTCCTCCTTTTCTGTACACGCTGCTCGACTATGGAATTCACTTCCTGAAGGTATCAGAAAGGCTTGTTCACTTCAAAAGCTATTTCCTTTCTTTATCTTAAATTAATGTAACATAAAATTTCTTTGCTTCTCTTATATTTATGTAAGTATAGCTCCTGTATCTACTTTTGCACTCTTCTATATTTATCTATTATTATTCCTTTTCTACCATAGGTTGCTTGGAAGAGATTGTTGTTTAGCAATAATGCCTATTGTATACTCTTCTTCATTATATATGTTTATGTCTTGTTTCCTTTATTGTGTGCAATAAAAATTTATTATTATAATTAGTATTTTAGCACTTATTTTCCTAAAATCCTTATTAAGAAATGAAGACGAGAAGGCAACTCTGCAGCAGCGTTATTCCAAAAATACTGATTCAGGGAAGTACCTAACAGAGATACATTATGGGAAAGACAGGTTTTTCCTTATTTTTTTTTCTATACGCCATGGTAGCTTTGGTAGCCATCGCAAACAAGCGTATGGCTCGAAACCCTAACCCAATCTCTTAAGGATGTCCTGTGGTAAATTTAAATTTCCCTTTAGTTCGGTCAAAAAACTGACCAAGTTATTCACAGAACTATTGGAAAGAAAACTCCCATTATTTTGGTTAACAGAACTAATAGAAATAAAGACCAGTTTTGGATGAGTTGACCAATTGTTATTGAGTGTACGTTGATTCGCGTTTGTTTGCGTGCGCGCGCGCGTGTGTGCGAGCTAATTATTCGGAATAATCGTCGTGTATCGATAATTAGACGGACGAGCGGAGTCGCGCGCCCGCCCACAGTCAATGTGCCTCTCAAACTATTTCGCTATAAAATAAATTTAAAGTTATGATAATTTATTTTCTTTAATAAAAAATCTTGTTTGAATAGATAACTTGCCATGCATCAATTTTTAATAAAAACTCGTGTTTTCTACTTATTAGGATTGAGACTTCTATATAAGATATTCATCGGTATTGTTATTGTGGGAACAAAAAGCAAAAATATTTCAACCAATTCACAGACGGACGATAAACAGAGAACGCTTTGTTATATTATTCCTTTGTCACCCTTTCGGTAAAAAAGTCTAAAATACATACATACTTCGGTATTATTAAGAATCAAATTACACAAAAAAGAGAGAAAGAGAGTGAAAACTGTGAACTAAATAGTATCGGTGAGGATAAAAGTTTGGGAAACACAAACAAAATTTTTCGGGAAATGATGGATCACCAACCCATGGGAGAGGTGTCGGAGCGAAGCGGCGGGCGTGGACATTCCCTCAATCGAATAATCGTTATCACATAATCGATACTCGTTCGGAACTTTTGAAATTAATGCGATGATTTTTTTTTTGTTAACTGAACATTCGACCGACGATCGCGACCTTTTATGGATGTGTATGGATGGTTCAATGATGAAGGTTAGAGCGAAGGAGAACGATCGCTGTAGAAAATAGATTCCCAGAAATATGGTATATACAAAATTTGTACAATATCCAAGTAACTTCATCTACTTATACTCATAAACAGCTAACTTCACAGATACTACTTACCGACGGCAGAGTGGCTGAAAAATTAACTATAAATTCTACAAATTTTCAGGGACAGGCAGGCTAATGCTCTAGTACGTAGTGATCGTTCTCCTTCTCTCTAACCTCCATAGTTCAATGTGTATTTTACGTTATGATGGAGTACATTGCCACGATTGCGAGTAAAATTCTTCGTGTATGCGATGGAATCCATGACACTGACAGAAGATCCTGCTCAGAGACTACGCGTTTGTACATCGACTAATGGAAAAACAGATGCGTGGCACTTCTCTGCAAGATAACAAGAGAAAAGAGTGGATTAGAGAAAGGACAGGGGTCAGCGACGTGATGGCAGAGATTGAGAGCCGTAAATGGAGATGGGCAGTACACATTGCACGGACGAATCACGATCGCTGGGCCAGAAACACCTTAGATTGGAGACCCTGCAATGACACGCGCGGCAGAGGAAGACCGCCTAAGAGATGGGCAGATGACAACCGGCAACAGGCTGGAATTAATAATAATATATATTTATACAGAGAAGGTCAAACATTGCATAATAATAATAAAAGTACAAAATAAAGGATGCCTGAACTAGGTTACAGTATAAATCGTACCTGTATTTTAGGCAGAATTAATTGGATGCAAATGGCCGGGGACAGAAGTCGATGGAAAGTAGAGGAGGAGGCTTATGTTTAAAAACGAACGAATGCTATAGATAGAATGTACTTACGTCAAATCGATGGCCAACATTGGTGCCAACTATAAACTAAGAGAATGTGCTGTCCATGAACTTAACAACTCTGTAAGTAGTACTCTTTCACATTTATTATGTGTGACTTTGTAGCCTGAGAGCAAAAACTAAAGTATGGAAGTAATGCTGTGACATTTGAGCGTGCATTTCCATAAACAATTAATTAACGAAAAGATTTCCAAATACAGTGTAAGGTAGGTACCCAACTAAAAAGTATTAGTGGCGTGTTGGCAGGTTGCATTTGACATAAGATCGCTTTTTGACCAAGCTATCCACAAGTAATATACAAAGGTATCCAATTTGAGGTTTGTATTCAGGCGTTCATATTATGGTTCATAGCAACATATATTTGTCCATTCATATGAGTTCTATACTTATTTGCATTTGACAAATGATTGTTTTTTAGTTTTAGTGTATTTTTCTGTTATTTCCAGACCGTCCACCCACAGATTTATCTTACTTTTTCTTTGTTTTTTTTAATTTTTTGCACTTTTTTTAAGGCAAAGTAAGGTAGAACCATTCACCCTAATGTTGTACATTTTTTATATAAGTATTTCTTGGTACGGTTGTGTCTTTTGGAATTGTTACATTACATTATTATTATTTCAAATAATAATGTCATCACCCTTAGACTCTGGCAGAATATCAGCGCTGCAGCAGCCCTGGGGGTTGCTATAGTATTAAGCTGAGGCATGGACCTAGTTGACCTATATTGCATTGTTTTATTGACGTAAATACATATTATTGTGTTAAAAGCTAATCAAATTTATTTCTTTCTTTAGTTTTTGCTCAGCATCATGGCAACTTAAATCTACAGTTTGACATTCGCCAGTAATAGAGACATTGTCACCCGCCAGCCGCGGCGCCGGCGCAAGGGACCACCCGACCATACTCAACCCAAATGCCCACCCATCTCTGTCATTAGCCGCGACAGTGTCACATAACTATGTAGTGCATCTAACATTATGATTCTGCCTTATACTGACGTTTAAGCTATAGCTAGAATGTATAAAGATTTAAATAAATAAATATATTTCCAACACTCACACCAATTAGCCTAGCCCCAAAGTAAGCACTGTAGGCTTGTGTTATGGGATACTAGGGTAACGGATAGAATACATATTGTTGGCGAGCAGAGGGAAGCGAGTGTGTAGTTCCGATAGTTATATCGCTTGGCTATAAGCGGGTGTGCGAGTGCGACAGACAATTACTCGCTACACTCGTATGCGGAGACAATCCTGAGCAAAAAAAGACGCGCGCGTTTTGAGACAAGCCAGCATCGCTGAGCCAGTATTGCTGAGTGGGTGTTATTTTTTAAAGCTCTTGTCGCTCAGCTACACAAACTAGTGGACACCTCCTCTCACCTCTTGCCAGCATTGTGAACAGTCAGCGATCTAATATTAATATATAATAAATAAATAAATATAAATATTTCCAACACTCACACCAATTAGCCTAGCCCCAAAGTAAGCACTATCAGGCTTGTGTTATGGGATACTAGGGTAACGGATAGAATACATATACTTACTGTTCATATATAAGTATATTTATATAGAAATACATATTAAACATCTATGACTGGAGTACAAATGCTCGAATTCTTCACACAAACATCTGCCCCCACCTGGATTCGAACCCAGGACCTCTCGAGTCGGCGACACCATGAAACCCGGCGTACAAACCACTCGGACACGGAGATCGATATGCATCTCTTTTGTTTACTTGGAATGTATAATAAATAGGTATAGTTATTCGCTTCCTCGCCGACGCAGTGGGACAACTGCCATAACGAATCATCATCATCGTCATCACCATCAGCATATTAATATCCCCACTGCTGGGGCACAGGCCTTCCGTACGATGAAATTGGGCCATGACCTACCACGCGGGCCCAGTGTGCATTGGCGGGTGCTAACGACTGTAGATGCTGCCAGGACCAACGGCTTAATGTGTATTTTGAAGCACGGAGGAACTCGAGACAGAAGATTTTTGGTCACCCATCCAATGACCGACCATTACGAAAGTTACTTAACTTCAACGATCGCAGCCAAACGCGCTAATCACCTGCGCCATTGAGCTCCTCAAACTGCCATTACGAATACAAAGTTAAAAACCACTGAGTTAGATTTTAATGGAGTAGTATGTACGCCGGTTTTCAAGGTTTTACCGATTTTAATGTCCTGCGTATCAAGGTGAGCCAAATGTTTGTATGATAAATACCAGCACCTAAGTCATGCTTATATTTTTATGATAAAAGGGTGGTAAATAAACATATGACCGGCCTGATAGTAAGCGGCCACCATAGACTATAGACGGTTGCGATACTAAAAATATCATTCGTATCCTTGTCTAGCCTGACCCAATCCCCAACCCCGTGGAGCCCTTTTTTTATACGCAGGCAAAAAATACTGTTTACAGACGACGGCGCCTTTAAGAGGCATACGTCGAACGGACCTCACACCTGGCTCCCGCAAGTCTTACGAGCCCCAGCAGTGGCTGCCCACTGAGGACCCTGTAACTCTTACGGCGGTTTACGGCATAATATCCGCTAAAAACCCTGCGAATACCCTCTAAGCTACTTAGTGCGAAACCGCGGGATCCCCGTTTAGTTTCTTCCGCGTCTCCGCGCCTAGCTGGGGCTCCACGGCAGGTGTCTCCCGGGGTATCGCGGGGACACCGCAGACGTGCGCAGGATGGCCCACGCGTGGGGGCTGAATACGCGGCCTAGTGACCACCGTACCGCCCCCCGTCCGCTGCGGAGGGATACTTGGGCGTGTCCATGTAGCTCCCTCCGTCGCCCCCCTCTTTACAGGACAGAACTACAAGGGGGGGCTGCCGTCCTCTCCTACCCGTCCTCCTTTGGCGGGAGGGAGCGGCCAGAGGATCATCCTCGCGCTTCCTCTCACCCGCCTCCTTCTGCGAGAACGTTATCTCCTCCCACGCCTTCTCATGGCGGAGGCCATGCTCCGCAGCGTCAGGGAACCCCGCAGAGCCCTGGAATCTTACTCACCGGCAGAAACATTTTTTACTTTGACAGAGCCTTTTACATCCAGAATTTAAAATTAAACAAAGAAATCTCTTAATTTAACGTTAACTAACAAGAGCTTTTTTGGTAGGTCAAGCAATAACTTAAAAATTAAGCTGTCAAAAACTTTTTAAAAAACCTACTTAACTGTTTCAGTTAATAAAGCTTTCATTTATCCACTTCTGTTGGAAAGCTTTTTTTATTTTCAACAACAATTCTATTGGTTTCGTAGAAAAATACTTTGCATAAACCAACAGTTACCAAAATCAACAAACAACTTAGTTATACCCAAAAGGATTATCATAATGACATTTCTTTGTAGAACCGTTTTTTTGCCGAGACCAATTTTCCATTTCATTTTGTAGTGCGGATTAATTTTCAACTTTATGTGGTTTGTATAAGGAGTTTGTAGTCACGGTTAAGTAAAATCTTTTGTTAAAAATTAACTTTTGCCCAATATTTTTTTACAAAAGCAAGTCAATATGCCATAATTCCACAGCTACTGGGCGGTCTGTGCAAAAAACTGATAATATGACATTTTGTGATGAAAGATTGTGGAAACAGTTCATCATTTTTATACTATTATGATATTTTGACGAGGGTTTTCAAACGTCTTATCAAATACTAGTGACCGCCCGTTACTTTTCCGCGTTCACTTTTGTTTTTTGGGAATCCCACAGGAACCTTACATATTCTGGGATAAAAAGTATCCTGCCACAATCCAGATAATAAACTAAATATGTACTAAATTTAATCCAAATCCGTTCAGCCGCTTCTGCGGGATTGAGTAACAAACATATTACAAACTTTCATATTTATAATATGATTGATTATATTTGTAGGATAACATGTTTCATAAAAATATAAAATTTGGCAGGTTAGGACTAACTTTTCATGAAGTTATATGTCAACCAACACATAGGAACCAAAAATTTGGTACCTTTTTAAAGAAAATGTTCACCATAGTTATGCTATACGTTGAATCAAAGAAACTGGATCACAAATAGAATGACAACTAAGTTTGATCTTTACTTGAGTACAGTTACAAAGGGATATCGCTATGTGCTATATATAGCGACATCCCTTTTTAACTATGCTCAAGACTAGATCAATCACTGAGAATCTTTCTATAATACGGGCCTAATAGTCCGTACTCACATACGGTACTCGAGTTGTGAGATTTGCGGTACACACTTGATTTTTGCTAGCTTTAATCTAGAGGAACACTATCGAGTTATACCGTATGTGAGTACGGACCATTAGATAAGACGTAAAAGTTTCATAAACTTAACAATAACACAAAATTAAAATTATTCTATTAATTAAAAAATTATTGCAGTTTCAATTTAATTTAAACGTAATTCTCAAATGTAACTGACGGTGCCTGTATAATGTACACATATATCTGTTTAGAGATATTGGAAAAAAAATATGATATTGTACTCGTGAGGTAAGTATCAAAATAAATGGAAAGTATCGATACGGACTGACTAGAATCGGATAAAAAGTATCGAGTTACTCAGGCATCGAGTACTTTTACTTAATTTCTAAGCGGCGGGAGGCCGAAAGTGGGGACTTTTATGGTCGTAATTATTTATATAAAACTGTAAAATATACTATGAAACTCTATTATTTAGTAAGGTTTGACTACAACAAACACATTTTAATGCTTAAACTATATAAAATATGATATAACGCAAAATATCACGATAAATACGTTATCAAAAAAGTATCAAATCTTACTCGATATCGCATTAAAGAGTATCGAGCACAGAACACAAAAAGAGGTTAGAAGGGTGAACATAGACCGTTTATATGGGAACCGATTTTGCCGGCTTGTCCCCACTACACTTGCACCTAATAAAGAATAGCCAATCAAACGATGCGAAATCAAATAATCGAACCAATCAGCGCTAACACCCGAGAGCAACGACGCAATCAGAACCAAGTTTTGGTCAAGTTGATGATGATTAACATACACACGGTACAAAAACGAAAACGAAACGAGACCGCACCGATACACACCGGTGGGGAAGTCACCTAAGTTTGTAACCCTTCTACTATTCTAGGACTCTCAAAAAACGAATAAGGCAATTATTTCACAGTAACATACTTGTCCTAAAAAGCATCGATGGGTATGTCACTTTCTCATTAGTTATACATTGTAAACGTCAAAAAAGATAGCGAATAACCTGATCTTTGTTAACAGTTAACAGTTTTTATTTCGTGAACAAAACTAACATAGCGACATCAAGCTAGTATTGAAAAATCGTATGTGCAGGCAGGGGTCATCGCCCCTCCATACATCTCCTGTCGCGGTGTGAATGATCCATCGACACCTCGTGATCAGCAGCTACACGGATATAGAACACACTGGATATGCTTTTTGACTCCATTCCACCTGAAATTTAAATGCAGCGAGAGTGTATGTATGTGGTTTATACAAAAGCACTGAATTTTATCTCACCTCAAGTTGCGAGGAAACGAATACGTAGTCACGTTGATATTCCTAGTGAATTTGATATGGATAACTATGCCATTGTAAATGTGGTAAATTCCTATTGAGGTCATATTCGGTTTGTTAAGACATGAGTAGTTCCTGAAGAATATAATTTGCTAAGAGCTCGAAAGAGAATCGTATAACGAACGAAAAACAATGAAATGGCAATGATGAAACAAAATAATGCCGAAATAAAAAGTAAAAAGTGCGAAATAAAAATAAGAGCATTATGAGCTTTTTACTGAAATGAACGGGCAAAATTAGTATAATGAAACAGATTTGGCGTCTAGTAGCAAGACGCGCAAAAAATGTTTCGATATACTGTTAACCTGTTCACTAAGAGAATGCTGTTTTTTTATACACTGAACGATAATCTCACTATACTTTGATCAAGAGCTTTGGCTGGTGATGCACAAGAATCATGTTTTTAACCAAGTTGTTTACTTGACCTAGTACCTAATAAATATTGTACAAATATATGCATCCCTAATGGCTCAATAACACTTGGTCGTTAGCCCGTATTCGGGTGCACGAAAGACATAACTCGAAATCGGGCACCCGAAGCAATATTTACATTAGAATACGGGCTGGAAGACGGTGTCGGGTAACCAAAACCTGAATACGGTCGTACTCGACTCCGTTCATTTACACTTAGTCGTTTACCCGATTTCCATTGGGAATCTTATTGAAACCAAGTGTTATTGAGCCATAAGTATGCTATTCCGACTCGACCATGTGCGGTTTTCAAAGACTATTCTACTAGATAAAAATCAGCCCGACGTGGCCCTAGTAACAGGCTAGATAGCGGTTTTTTGTTTAATCACTAAGGCCGCGTTGATTGAAAAATAGGTAAATTTTACTATAGTTAAAATATTGGAGAACAAAATCCATCTGTCAAAATTATACGATACGAGCATTTGTTTCTAATTCATTGATGTTTTATATCTATAAATATTTCTCAATAAAGATACTTATATATATAACAGTTTGTATGTATTCTATCCGTTACCCCAGCATCTCATAACACAAGCCTCACAGGGCTTACTTTGGGGCTAACTAAAATAAGGTGTGAGTGTTAGAAATATTTAATATTATTATAAATTTAAATATGTTTCAAACATATTTAATACCATATTTCCTTTAATTACCTTTTCAATCTCTCAGTTACATTACTTTTCATTTCATATCACTGGTGTAGTGTCGTATCCAATGGTTTTAGGATCTAAGTTCCGTAGGCCACACAAAATTAACAATCCGAGCCGTCGCGTCTCCCGCGGCTCCCGCGGGTCGGTAGGAGAGGTCAAATTGTAATTTAATTAATTCACGTCTCCATTACACTATCGTATGTGAGTACTACCTACCAGTAAAGATTACTTTTAAAAAAATCACGATTTTTCTTAATAGCGAGGTAAGCAAACGACTCTAGCCCACCTTAAGTGGTGATAAAGTCCAAACGCGAAGATAGCTGGTACAGCAGTTATAAACTGTTACAGCAACCATCCTTACCTTGCCGGTTTGCGAAAATTTTTCTTCACGCCTCTCTTAAAAGACCCCAGATTGTAGGAAGGAGGGAACACGTGCGCGAGCAAAGAATTCCACTTATAATTTCATGAACAAACTTAAAGAGAGGTAGGACATAGCGGATTTGTCGCTCGTATCGGAGCACCCGTAAAATAACGCTACCTTTTTGGTGGTGTTGTGTTTCTGTCGGTGACTATGGTTCCAGGGCTCCGCGGAGTAAGGGTTTAATACAGGTATGCAACGGCGCGAGTGATGTATTTGTGTGCCACCGTTTTGACAAAAAGAAGAGAAGCTCGATGGTGCAAGTGGTTAGCGCGTTCGGCTGCGATCGTTGAAGTGAGATGATGATGAGAGATGATAATGTGCAACCGGTGCCCAAAAAAGGGGATCGCTCAGACCCGGCAAACTACCGGCCAATAGCAGTCACCTCAATTTTATGTAAAGTTCTAGAAAAGGTCCTTAATAACCATCTGACCCGCTACCTAGAGGATCACTCCCTGATTGATGATCGTCAATATGGTTTTAGACCGAAACGTTCGACGGGTGATCTTCTAGCGCACTTAACTCATATCTGGGGTGAGGCTATCGACAAGCGTGGCGTTGGCTATCAGCCTTGACATTGCCAAGGTGTTCGACAGGGTCTGGCACAAAAGCCTTCTCTCCAAGCTTCTGGCATACGGTCTGCCAGCCCAGTTCTGTTCTTGGGTAGCTGACTTCCTGCATGAGCGTAGAATTCGTGTCCTTACGGATGGTAGCAGTTCGCGGTTCATGTCAGTGAATGCCGGCGTTCCCCAGGGCTCCGTCCTATCCCCCACTCTCTTTCTGCTGCATATCAATGACTTAATTCCTCTTGGGTATATGCATTGCTATGCAGACGATAGTACAGTGCATGCGGGGTATCTCGGACAAGCAGCGGCTGGGCAGGCGGTAACCAAGGAGAAACGGGAGAATCTTGTCATTGAACTCAATCAGGCTTTGGACCACATTTCCGAATGGGGTAGCAGGAACTTGGTTGAGTTCAATGCCAAGAAAACTCAGGCTTGCGGTTTCACGGCAAAAACATCGCCATTCCTTCCCCTTCCCTCTCTTCAGGGCACAACACTACCGCTACAGAGCAACATTTCCATGCTCGGTATGGAAGTTCGCTCAGACCTGAATCCAAAGAACTACATCGAAACCGTAATCAAAACAGCTTCACGCAAACTCGGAGTCCTGAACAAGGTGCGGCGTTTTTTCACGCCCGATCAACTGTGCTTGTTGTACAAAACGCAAGTGCGGTCCTGCGTGGAATATTGCTCGCACCTCTAGGATGGCTCCGCCAAGTACTTGCTCGATGCTTTGGATAGGTTACAGCGGCGCGCGCTCCGCATCATAGGCGATGAGGAGGTGACTAAACACCTTGAGCCTCTTCAATTACGCCGTGACGTGGCGTCACTAAGCGCGTTCTATCGTCTGTACCACGGCGAGTGTTCTGAGGAGTTATTCTCTGTTATCCCACCTTCTCCTTTCCTTCAGAGGACCACGCGCGCTGGCCTACGTTGTCACCGTCTGACTGTGGCCACAATTCCAACGCGTACAAAGAAATTTACTGACTCATTTCTTTGTCGCACTATCCGTAAATGGAATGCTCTGCCCGCTCACGTGTTCCCTCCCTCTTACAACCTGGGATCCTTTAAAAGAGGCGTGAAGAAGCAACATGCCGGCCGGCAGGGTGAGGATGGCTGGTGTGGCAGGTAGAACTGCTGTATCAGCTATCTTCACGTCTGGACTTCACCTTCACTTAACATCATTGGGTGGGGGTTCAGGTCAGTTCAGGGGTCAGGTGGGGTGGAGTCATTTGTCGGAACTATCTATAAAAAAAAAGTTAAGCATCTTTCGCAGTGGTCGTTCATTGGATGGGTGACCAAAAATTTAATAGCTCGAGCTCATCTGTGCTTCGGAAGGCACGTTAAGCCATTGGTCCCGGCTGCATCTGCAGTCATTAGCACCCACCAATCCGTACTGGGCCCGCGTGGTGGGTCCGGGCCTAATCTCCCTATTCTAACCATAGGGAAGGCCTGTGCCCTAGCAGAGGGGACATGCATAGGTTGATGATGATGACAAAAAAAACTACACCTAACAAAATAACCTTTCTTTTCAATTCTAAAAATTTTTCAGGTTATCACACTAATATTAAAAAGGCCAAAGTTTATTAGTGTGTGAGTGTGTATGTTTGTAACATCTTCACGTCTAAACGGCTGGAGCGATTTTAATAAAATTTGGTATGGAGTTAGCTGACACCCTGGATTAACACATAGGCTACTTTTTACTGCAGGAAAATATCTCTAATAAACCGAGGGTAACACCGCGGAGCACAGCTAGTTTGAAATATTTAACGGGAGTTAACAGACTGCGTCACCTGCTAACTTTCTATAATGTTATCGAAGTAAATATACACTGATAAAGAAAATTACATTTAACAGCAACCGTGACAGTAAAAATGTTACAAACTACGATTGAACAAAAATGTTTTTTTTTTTATAGATTGGTCTGACAAATGACTCCACCCCACCTGATGTTAAGTGACGTTGAAGTCCAGACGTGAAGATAGCTGGTACAGCAGTTTTACCTGCCACTGCTTCTTCACGCCTCTTTTAAAGGATCCCAGGTTGTAAGAAGGAGGGAACACGTGAGCAGGCAGAGCATTTCATTTACGAATAGTGCGACAAAGAAATGAGTCACCCAATTTCTTGGTACGCGTTGGAATTGTGACCACAGTTAGACGGTAACAACGAAGGCCAGCGCACGTGGTCCTTAGAAGGAAAGGGTTAGGTGGAATAAGAGAGAATTTTAGTTTTATCAAAAGCTTGGTAGGTCACGGCTCAATTTCCTATTCTATCCATAGGTAAGGCCTGTGGAGACAGTAATAAGCTGATGATGATGATTTACAAAGATTTTTTTTATTGCAATGTGTAATAAATTAAATGTTGTTGGTAAATCTTTGACAATAGAATTTTAGTTATACATATTTTTTATATTTGAAGCATTCAACTGCTAGATGTCTAAATCTAAAAAAATTAACGCGGACCAGTTGGTGATTAAGAGATGGCGCTGCCTTGCAGCCTAAGAAAAGCTAGAGAAAATTCGACACGGTCATCACGGCCGCGGTAGCATAATGGTCAATGCATTCGCCCGGATAGCGAAAAGTGCGGGGTCGAGTCCCTTCTGCTGCCTGGTCTGCGTGAAATTTGTTCTAGAACATTTTTAATAGAATTTTAATTCAGCAAAAATTAATCAAATGAAATATTGTTGTCTTTCCATGTTTTAAGTAAATAATTTAAGAACCCATTAAACTTAACACGAAATAGCTGGAAAAGCAAAATTAAATAACTTAAATGACTTTGCTCGTGTAAACACAAAGTTTTAAAATTAGTTTCTCACCAGCTAAGAAATTTAGTCCCGATTCTTGTTACTATAATTAAACATAGCCTTTTACAGAAGTAACACCCACGGTTGAGCAAACGAAAGGATATAAAAAAATAAAGATTTAACATTCCCACAATCAACTTTGCTATTTAATTAACATCCATACATCATGTATCAAAAATGATTACAAACAGTAGCACGGACTATCAAAATCTTAAAATTAATGCGATGCAATGACCCTAAGTCTAACGCAACGTTACTTTTGCCGTTAAAAAGAAGTTCTGCTAAAGAACTATAGACTTTATTACTTAAGAATAAGATTAAGTGTGTTACTACATATTAAAGTGGCTATTGTAATTATTATGATTGCAGTTGATTCGTTCAGATACATGTCAAAAGGCAGTGGAGCGCAAAATAGAAGCTCCCATGATACGTTCAAAGGAAAATAAATGGTTGTATCGAATTTATGATGCTAACTACTTATACTGGAGTTCACTAAATCTAGTGTTACCCAAATTCAGTCTTGGTCTTGCAGTCTTGGTCTTGTTCTTGCATTTTTGCAAGACCAAGACCAAGAACAAGACCGCGTATTTTTAGCAAGACCAAGACCAAGACTGACCGTGCAAGACTTGAGCAAGAACAAGACTAATCCGGCAAGACTCTTGCGTCTTGCAGCTAGGACTTAGCGCTATTTCACGGAGTAGTTAGGTATAACAGTTCGGTGTATAGGTACGCTTAGGAATTCTATGAGACGCAAAAAACTGTACCAAAGACTATGAAAAACTGGACCTATGCGCATTACGACCAATCAATACCATAAACATGCATAGCGAATATAAAAATAACCATTAAAATCAAATAGAGTGCATGCATAGTTTTTTTTTAACCATCGGCACTTTGATAATGCGGCATCAAAGGTTTTGTACTGACTTCTCAAAGAAATTTGCCGCTTTTCCGAAGTACATGGTGATGATACACGCGCCGGCGGCTTCTATTGAAATCACATACAACAATCGTTGCCGCCGCGCTGAAATCACAACATTTGACACTATTTGATTGCCGCCACAGGGCCTAGGTATACTCATGCAAAATTCTAATTTTGTGTCGAGCCGTCCCACTCACGCTTATACATTAGAAAACATAGAAATAGGTTAAGTGATGAGTCAGCCAGATGGTTACTTTGTATTAATTCTTGGTCAAAAGAATTGATATAAAGTAACAGAACCTAATGACAAAGCTGTTGGGTACTGTGATGTTATTTGATTTGTGTTGAGTTTTATTTTTTATTGAAATAAATGATAAATCGTAAAGCTCTTTTATTAATTTTTATATAAGTTGAGGGTTCAATCACTTTCTAGACAGATATTTTTTCTTTAAAATAAGTCAAGTTATTGTAATTAATTTGTTTTTTACATGTTTTTGCACATGTAAGCTTATAAAACGTAAATGTTTATTAAGAAACAGTTACACCCATGGAAAACGGCATATAGCTCAGTAGATAACCATGTGGCAGTTGATTTTTCAAAATTCTTATCAAATCTTCAGACATTTATTAATCTGATTGGTCTTTACTATGGCTATGTTAATTCAAGCTCACAATGTTCCAATTCTAATACGTTTTTCTAAGATCTAAAGTAAACTTTAATAAATAGCAATAGTCTAATTGCAAGACTTGCAAGACTCTTGCTGCAATTCCAAGACCAAGACCAAGACTGGGAGCGCAAGACCAAGACCAAGACTGGCTAAGTCTTGTCTTGTTCTTGCATTTGGGCAACACTAACTAAATCCGATGTACGTGTTAGGTACTTTTTTTTATTAGAGAAGCCTTCTATTACAAATCAGAAATTGACATTGTGAACCATGGAAATAGGATTTCGCCACTCTTAGTTAACCATAAAATTTATTGAAACTATATATTTATATTCTAAATGATATAATGGAAGGTGACTTCAGAAGTATATCTGAAGTCATTTTTCAACATGATGACTCTGTATATAACAATACAGGGAGAAAAAAACAGCCCTTGCTGAGTTTCTTGCCGGTTCTTCTCAGCACAAGGTCTCCCACCGTAGTTTTGCGAACCGACCTTCGCGAGTGCTTGTAACAGCCTAGAATGAATACATGATTTTTGAATTTGATTTTGAACGGATCTAAACGCGATTTACGGTTACAAACGGGAAAATTTTAATCGTAATGTATACCTGTTAAAAGTGTTTTATTAAATGATCGTTACGTTTGAAAACATAAGATATAAAAAATATGTTTAAATGATTTCTTATCGTCATTAAATGTTCATAGTAAAACATTTTATCCTAATATATCCTTTGTTAACTCAATAATTCTTCTATAACTTAACCCCTAATATGCCGCCATTTTGATTTTAATAAGGCATAAAATTACGTAAGAGAAACAAAAGAGAGTTTCTTGAACAAAAGTGACATCACAAACTTCTTTCAGTACGTTGTCTGTGAAAAGAGGTTTTACAAGTCGCCTTGCATTATGCTACTAGTCGGCAAAACCGCCGCCAAAGCATAGATAAACTAAGGCGGCTTTGAACACAAACCTATTTATGCTCTAGTGCATATCCATTACATGCAACAATTGGCTACTTAGAATTAAATCCTCGGTAAGAGTGTATCTCAGATGCCGTGCTTGCTTTTATTCAAAAAGTAAAAGCCGACGACCGGCGCCGATTGGAAGTGACCATTGGTCCGTTAAGATTTTTAACTTCAAGTAGAATCAAGTTCGCCACAGCATTGCGTGCAAGGTTCTGCAAAATGACTCCTTCTAAAACTGCCACAGTCTCAAAATAAAACAAGTACCTACTTATGGCATACTTGGCTAAATACGATTTACTTTCTGTTATGGGAGAAGATTGTTAGCTAGTAAAACTTTGTCTTAGAACGAATAGATTCTATCTTTATGACCTATATCCTATATATAAGTTATTACCATAAAAAAGACACAGCGATAATTTTTTCTTCTTCTTTCTTTTTCAAATGGCTGTGGTGGAGATATTTTAATACGTTCAGCCAAACAGTACGCGGATTCTTGTTTTCCTTTTATTTATTTTTATTCCTGTTCTTATATTTTTTTTTTACGTTTATGTTATTTGTTGTTTCTCTTATTATTGTTTCGTGCGACACCAAACCGGTTCCAACGGAGACCAGCGCTGATGGCAACATTAGCACTATGCTAGGTTGGGACCGATTTGAGACAAAATTTATTTGTTTTATTTTATTTTTTTAATGAATATTTTTTTTGTCTCGAATAAAATTATTTTTCTTTCTTTCTTCTTTCTTAGATTAAGATAAAATCATACAAAACCTTTGATTTGGTATAAAGGTTTGGAACCGTGTCTAACTTTTTTGTAGTACTACCGTAAGAGTCTAAATTATAAAGTGAACTTGATGACTTCTAGCAGCAGACTGAGACGAAAATAATACAAACATTACCATCTTATTTGTCAGATATGACAGAGCGCTGGACAACAGCAACAGCTTTTGAAGCAAAAAGCAACAGACCAAGCCATCTAATGTGTAAGTAGTTAGCGATGTGTTATACCTATTTGATACCGTCAAATTTCAATTTGACGACACTGTATTAAATAAAACAGGGAGAAAAAAGCAGCTCTTGCTGAGTTTCTTGCCAGTTCTTCTCAGTACAAGGTCTCCCGCCGTAGTTTTCGACTTTCACATGTGCTTGTAAAAGCCTAAACTGAAAAACTGATATTTGAATTGAATTACCAGGTAATAATGCTAATGGACAGAAACTGTTGGAAGTTCATAAACCTTATTAATATACAAAAAAGTACCTGTTTTCTATATTTATATACATTTATTTTAATTGTCTAAATTTATATTATAATCATAATACCCTTATGTCTTTTATCACTTATATTCTTTTTGTTGTACATTTTATTCAGGTGACCAATAATTTGTTCGTATGTCTGTGGCACACTCATCGCTAATACCTTGCAAGAACCTTAATCGTGGGCGTTCGATTTGCCATCTCTCTTGTGTGTGAACTGAAATCGATTTATTTTGGTCAAAGTACGTGTAATACCAACCAGCTGACTGGCCATCGACAAAAGAGGAATATGGTGCTACAAATTTTCTATGACGATACCTCTCCAGAAATAAAATACGGAAAAAATTGACTAAGCACTCGAACTTTATTATCTATATGTAGAAAATTGTAAGCTTAAGTAAAATATTGAAACTTAACAAAAAAAACTTTACTGAACACACTTTTAGATAAAACTCATCCGTTGTTCGCGAAAGTACTTAAATTTTCTTGGTTTTTGTTTTGGCACTTACAAATAGGATAGGATATTTGACAGTATTAAAAATAAAGTGCCAATTGTTAGCATATGCGTTTAGAATGAATATTGCCAGGGGTTTTTACTATTTTTACAAAAAAAAATCATAATTTTACTAAAAACCCACGAAAAAGATAGTTTTCTTATCTATTGTCACGTGACCCAAAACGCTAGGGATTGGCGGAGTCTAAAATGACGTCACAGGCAACTAAACTTCCGGTTAAAGTTACATTACATTATATCATTTGACGTTTTAATGACAGTCGTATGACGTCACACACTAGTAAGACACCGTTATTGTCCAGAGAAACGTTTTCGCGGCAACTTGAAAGTGGAGTTTTTTATTTGGTTATTTTTACTGAAATACACAACAGAATGATGAATATTCATTTTTTACGGACTCCATAAATATTAGTCAATAGCGTGAGATCGTTTTCTAAAACTTGTCAAATGCCCTATTTGCATTAGCATAATATAGGTATCTATGGTTATGAAATAAATAACAAGTACCTCATTGATAAAATTTCCTACTCTGAGGTCCGAATCGCCGTGTTGTTTGTGTCATGAATACGAGTATTTGTACCTAAGTCATGGATGTTTCTGAATAAATATTTCTAAATAAGCCTTTTTTTCTTTATCGAACAGGTACATAATCAAAAAGGATTGGACACGTGATTTTTCACATAATTTATGAAAACATTACTGACATATATTGATTGGAAATGTCGCATAACGTCGCATTTTGGTACAATTTTAACTTAGAAGTGACGTCACCAACCTCGAATTTCGACGCGCTTTATCTTCGTTATTTTTTGGTTGATTGTCAAAAGAATAAAATATATGTCTAATTTTTTTTTGATTATCTAACTAACGACGGGCCAAATAGAATTTCGGATCTTAAGGCCCAACGCAAATCAGAAGAAGCGCGTTGAATACTCTGAGATGTTAACATTTTAAGTTAAACACTAATTCCTACAGCATAACTTGAAAAAATTTGTGGCATACATGGAACAATACACAAACCGCTCCGTGGCTCTAGGCCGCGACAAAGTCGCCGCGCCTCTCCTGATGTGTGCCGCTCCTCTCCTTACTTGCGCCACTCCTCTCCTGCCGGCCTATTTGCTAACTTTTTTGACATTTACTGTGCGTAACTAAAATAAAAATTGCATATCCATTGATTCTTTACAGAACAAGTATCTTAGTGGCGTTATAATAAAGCAGTAGTGGATCACTAAATAGCTCGGTGATTGTCAATCCATCACTCCTTGTTAAAATGAGTAAGCGAAGCCTACTGCGCTGCACCTAACTCATTTAGAAACAAGTTCAAAATCTTTAAACTTTAAAATTCTTACGACGAACTTCGACCAATTTTCGTCAATACTTTTTTGTAGTAGTGCATGTCATAAATAGTAAAGTTTGAAAATCAATATAAATAAAAAAATTCATGACGCAAATTGGACACAAATGAATTTAAAAATTCAAGTATAATTTAAAACTATCTATCTAGAATTATCAGAAAAAACATTATAAAATTAAATAAACATGTGAAGTAATAAATCAAAATCTTGGATCTCGAATTAAAAAAATAAATAATGAATTTGAAAATATATTCAGCAAACCAAAACAGCAAATAATTCACCAAACTATCCAATTCGAAATTACCATAGCAACAGCGACCACAGACAGTTTTTTTTATTCGACGCGTCTGCTTTCTGCTTGGGAGGTAGGCCGCGGATAATCCCGGTACAGCCTAGCGATTCCCATTGTGGGATAAGGGCGGCTACGTTTGAGGAGATGCTTATCCCTAATAGAATGTTTGCCAGTGCAAAGTGATAGTGTTCTTCATCTGTGGCGGTATACACAAACGATCTAAATAGGTATATGGATGATTTTGTTTTCTTCGGTTTGAATATTGAGGAACTGCATTTATATAATTTTTTTTCAGCATACTGTTTATTCTTGTTTTGTAATCACTAAAAAAATATAAAAACCGCCAGCTAACAACTTCGTATCACGAGAGATTTTTGAAATTCAAAGTAGCTTATCCTGCGAATTATAACGCGGAAAAGGTTGATTTTCGAGAAAGTTTTTCTTCACCTATTTCGCCTCCTTCAAGTACAATTTTCGTAGCAACTAGCAATCTATGTTCTTGTTTAAAGCTCCCTTTATCGCCGTACCAAAATGTATCAAGATCTGCTCTTTATTTCAAGTGTAATCATTGTATACAATATCTACAGATTGAAAAATAATAGTTTATGCAACTGTTATAGTTATAAGATATATGTGAAATGACACATCTGCGACACGAAGAATAAATAAATATTTCCAACACTCACACCAATTAGCCTAAACCCAAAGTAAGCACTGTATATTTAATAGAAATATACACACATCAAAAGTGTCTAGGGATCAACATATATTTTTGCAATAACTTTTCTCCTGATTGATATTAATTAAAATTTTCTTTAAGGATTCATCAAATAAAGTGTTTTCGTTTGTCACAGTAACGATAAACCAAGTCACCTTTGCATTAATAAAGAAATTTGCCATTTTCCTAATAAAGGGATTTTTGACATTTGAACCACTAACACAAAAGTTCGAAAAAAAGACTGAAATAACAGTTTTCTCTAAAATTTTATTGGGTAACTTAAACAATTAATAATCCGTATTTCTACCGCGAACACTAACAACACAAGAACATCGGTTTGGCATACTCAAAATGAGTTCATCCAAATCACGCTGTGGAATGGCCGCCCATGTTCGTTGCAACAACAAAAAAAGGTCTTCTTGCGACTGGATACCCTCCATATTCGGCAGAGCTCTTCTCTGTAGCATATCCCATGCATGCTCAATCGGGTTCAAGTCTGGCGACTGAGCAGGCCAGGGCAGGACATTGATGTTAGCTGCGGCGAGAGTCTGTCTTACAACTCTTGCGGTGTGCGGTCGTGCATTATCATGCATTAACTGAAATAAGGGACCGATTTGCACTTGTAGAGGAACGATGACGTCTGATACAATCGTCTCAGCATAAATTTGAGCGTTGAGGTTGCCTCTGATCCAAATCAACTCAGTTCTTCCGCCGATCCAAATACCCGCCCATACCATGATGGTTCCACCACTATAAGGATGGACTTCCTGGCAGGATTTTAATCGCTGTTGGCGTCCAGGGGTTCTCCAGTGTCGTATACGTCTTGTATCCGGTCTCATACCAAAACGAGACTCATCAGAAAAGCACACGAAACGCCATTGTTCTTCTGCCCAATTTCTGTGTTCAAGAGCCCATTGATATCGAATCCTACGATTGTGCATTGCTATAGGTGGTACCCGTAGCGGTCTTCGGGAATGAAGGTTCACTTCATGCAAGCGGTTTCTGACTGTTTGGTCGCTAATTAAGTTCCCTGAAGAGTGATGAAGCCTCACGGCTAACATCATGGCGGTTATTGTTGGAGCTCTTCGAGTTAAGATTTGAATGTATCGGTCTTGTCTCCGTGTGGTGCAGCGATACCGTCCTCCATGGCGCTCAGCCACGGTACCAGTGCTTCGGTATCGTGTCCAAAGTCGACTGATAACACTCTGACTTGTATTCAGAGCTAAAGCCACAGTACGTTACCGGGAACCAGCTTCTATCATTCCCACGGCTCTGAGCATTTCTTCCCTGCTTAAATGACGTCGCCGCTCCATAATAACGTTGGTTTTAATCAGTAGTAGGGAAACAGTAGCACTAATAATGTCTTCAATGCGTTGTATGTTTTTATAGGGAAAATATTGACAGCTGATTTTCATCTTTTACTCGAATTTGATTCACAGTTCCTAATTCAAATTATGAAATGCACCAAAAAGGATCCATATAAATTTATAAAATCATAAATTTATTACAAAGCCACATCTCAATCTCAAGAAATCCGCATAAAAATGCTTGATCCCTAGACACTTTTGATGTGTGTATATTCAAAATCCATGACTGGAGTACAAATGCTCGTGTTCATCTCACAAACATTGCTCGAAAGGATATTGCTCGTTCCCCATACATTGAATGCCCCAAAACGCACGGCTAAAAGAAACGAGAATTTCCATTTACCTATTTTCTCATTGGTAATAAGGTATGTAACTGGTTATCATTATAATTTTCATAAAAATAAGAAGATATTATATGGGATGGGAGCATAAACATCTTTACATAATTTCAGAAATTATCTGTCTATAAATATTATATAAATACTAGTGATAAATATTATTAACTAAGGAGGGTAGGTACGTAGTTCTATTGTTATGTTGATAAATACCTATGGCCGTATATTGCATTTATTAAGGCTATCTATTCAAAATTGAATATATTTGAATTAAAAAACAACACTTTTATTTGAAATCATTATTTGAACCTTATTGGCGGAAGCTTTTGAATTTAGATGAGAAAGAAAGTTTCTTAAGGCCCTGAAGATGACATGACAATAAATTGTGTAGTATCTTGTTGTTTCTTAGGTTTTCACGCATATCACTCATTAAATAAAACTAGATTTAACAAGTTAATCCACGAACTCTATTCTGACGATGCAGACCTGAAAAAGCTGAACGTGAACGAAACGTCAATAAATAAATAAAGTTTGTGCATTAACCCCTTAAAACTATATTTTGTGTAGTACCTAGTAACAAAACTTATTTTTTTTATTTTTTTTTACAATAGATTGTCCGTTTACTATGATTAATTGCTAATAAAGTAAAAAAAGTAATAGAAAAATAAAGTGAAGGACATTCGTTTGTACATGCTGGGGCCGATTTTGTTGATGTCCTAAGCAGTTGGCGAACTCTTGTTTTTATTTCCTTACCATTCACATGGAATCCTTCGCTCAATTAAATATTATATCAATCAAATTCAATTAAATATATATAATTATAGATCATTAGTAACTATAAAGTAAGCAAAGATTTTAAATCTTTGAAAATGAGCATACTCAGTTATTTATAATAATAATAATAATAACATTTAATGCCGACATTTGTAGAGCATGTCGTCGGCCTGGTGAATCCCTCAGACATATCGTCTCTGGTTGTTCTCATCTGGCTAACGGTGAGTATTTGCACAGACATAATCTCGTAGCCAGAATTATTCACCAGCAACTTGCTGTTCAATACAACCTTGTAGAATCCGAAGTGCCGTACTATAAGAACACACCGGCGCAGTTCTTGAAAATGGTCATGCAACGCTCTATTGGGATCGACCTGTCATTACGGACAGGACTATTATTGCCAATAGGCCTGATATCGTATTGTCGATTGAAACGCCAGGCAGTGCTCATCGATATCACCATCCCGCATGACGAGAACCTCGTGAAGGCCGAGAAGGAAAAGCTCAGCAAGTACCTGGACTTGGCCCACGAGGTAACCGCTTTGTGGGATGTGGATTCGACGATCATTGTCCCTATAGTCGTTAGCGTAAACGGTCTCATAGCGAAGAGTCTCGACCAACATCTAAAGAGCCTCTCGCTAGATGGTTGGGTCAAGGGGCAGATGCAAAAGGCAGTACTCCTGAACACGGCGCGCATCGTCAGGCGGTTTCTTTCTCTGCGGCCCTAACCACCGGTAGCTTGGGCCTCGCTCCGCTGCTGGTGGCCTTCTAGGTTAGGTTTTTTATACTATATTTATTTTTGTATTTACGTGTTTGTATTTTACTTTTATATCTATTTTATAAAAAAACCTAACTTGTGAAATTAAATAAATGAGAGAATAATAATAATAATATCATTTATTGTCAGACAACACAGATCCATATGTATACAATATAACTTATAACTAAGGGTTAGTAGCCTATAAGTAAGTATTCACAAAAGTTTTGATTTTTAATACGTCATGTACCTTAGAGACAATTATGACACATTGGTGTTGATTCTAACATGGTTCTTTAAACCAAAACTTTGTATCTTTGTCATTCTTTATACAGAATGAAAAGAGACTGATGTTAAATTTAGTTATTACTTTTTTTCATGCCAGAATCAAACGCGCAACGTCTGAATTTAAACATTTTGTCAAAATTAGCATTCGTAACTCATTAGAGAGGCACATCTTAACAAATATCATGTGGTGCTAAAAAAAAAAGCGGTGATTCAGTGAATACTCCACAAATGCCTTTGATACTGGTAGAAAGTATCGTGTAATGTAAGCTTAATTATCAATTGAAAATCTGTAATGAATGATGAGTTGCGCTCCAGGGCTGTCACGGCTCTGTGTCGTCATTTCATAACCAAAGAATTTTTATATCTATTATTTTTTTATCAAGGAGAATGCTAATTTCCATTGAAAAGCACGACAAGAAATGAAATTATGTCTCAGATTATTAGAGCATCATCAAAATCGATGGCTAAATTGATATTTTATTGGCAGGATGGTAAGAAAACAAGCTAGACACAAACGAAATATATCTAGCATGACTTTTTTATTATTAAATAAAAAAAATGTATAGCTGATGGCATCAGTTAATTTAACATAAAAGTCGTAATTTACGTAATATTATATATCACTGAATAATAAACTTGTTACTTTGTTTCATCATATTTAAGGTACCAAATCTTATTGACGCTTCTTGTGACAAAGTTTGCGTTTCAATATTTGGAGTTTTATAGATTAGGATTTTGCCTGTATATTTACCACGTTTTATCATAGTTATTTTTAATGTCAAGAAGGCTTTAAATTAACAGATAGTTTGAACATCAAACCATATTTCCAATTTTTGATACAAAAGGTCAAATCAAAGGGGTTAGAAATAATCTGGCATATGGATCCACAGCCATTTTATTTTTTTCGGAAATCGTGGCGCACGATTAAAAAGTTATATGTGGAAATACAACCTGCATATTATTGTTGATTATACATATTTTAGTAAGAGATGGCAGCCCTACGGTATCGCGTTATTCAGTAGCCCACAAAGCGGCCTTACAAAGAAAGCGGCGCGTCAGATCTGAGCAGTACGGTCATTGAGACCGCTTTTTATAACCCATCTTCCTGATGTGATCACACAACTCGGTTATCTATAGAATGTGTATATGTAAATAATTTCATAGCTGATAAATAAATAACAGCTCACACTTTCAACTAATTCGAGCCTATCACAGCTTACACTTAAGTTCATTAAATGAATAATTCTAACTGGTGTAAATATAAAACTAAATACATATAAATAATTCCAACTCACACCAATTAGCCTAGCCCCAATGTAAGCACTGTAGGCTTGTGTTATGGCATGCTAGGGTAACGGATAGTATACATATACGTATATTTATATAGAAATACATATTAAATTCTTTTTATTATTGCCTTGTAGCCTAAGAAAGACGACGACCTCCGTGGCTGGAGTGGTTTTCAAGGTGTCGCCTACTCAGAGTCCCGAGTTCGAATCCCGGTGGGGCAAATGTTTGTGTGATGACAAGACTTAAGTACCAATGCTCGTATTCATCACACAAACAATATGCATTTCTAAATTAAAATATACTTATATCGTGTTAGTATATTACATGTATATTCCATCCGTTACCTATTTTCGTTCTAGTATCCCATAACACAGCCTACAGTGCTTGCTTTGGGGCTAGGCTCAAGCAGCCTAGCCCCAAAGCAAGCGGCCATTATGGTCTCGGTAGCATAATTGGTCAGTGCGTCCGCTAGAATAGCGGAGGATGCAGGTTCGAAACATGTCCGATGCCTAGACCAAGAGGGTTTTTTACTAGTAAAATTTTATTAAGTTCAAATCCCCAGTTCGTACTCCAAAAGGAAAAACCGGAATCCTTATAGGATCACTTTGTTGTTCGTCTGTCTGACTGTCAAGACCCTTTATCTCGGGAATTTACGGAGGTACTAAGATCCACGTCCTCTTGAAGCTGTAAAAAGCGGGCTTTTAAGTTAATATTTAAAAAAAAAGATGCGTTTACGTTGCATAAAACGATTATGTCTTTCACGTAATAGTATTAATTCGAACTGTTTTTATTTTTTCTTTTGAATTGTTACTTATGTGTAACACTTTATAGGGTTTCTTTTTAAATTAATATTTTAGCTACCTATCACATCTGTTTCATTATGCAATTTTTAAATGCTTCTTAAACAAACTTGGAAGCTGAAGGATCCCGTCAATCTGTCAAGTCTTCGTAAAGAGATCTTTCGAAGCATGTGGTCTTTGGTGGGTGCTCTTCCGATCTTATTATGATCAATGCCAGTGTAGCTGGGTCCTGCATGTTGGGAAATGTAACTATCTTTGTAAACACAATAGTTAGATATGTCAGTATGCGTTTTAGATGCTTTTGTACTTAGTTTGTGACTGGATTCGTAAACGCACCAAAGAATGTCATGTTTCATTTGTCTTGATACAGATTCTTTCTCTATGGCTCTGCTCTCTGTACTGATAGGTTGTGATTATGCTCTTTCAAATAAATCTCCATTAATCCTACTAATTTGTTTCTTTTACGCCCTTCACTGCATTAGCGGGCTGCGAGCGGGCTGTGTGTGGCCAAAGCTTGACTAGCGAAAATTTGACACGCTACATTTAGCTGCTGTTCAAGTTGTGGAAAACGATAAATCTGTATAGGCAACTAAAGGGGCGTACTCAATTCAAAGTTAGAACGCTAATTTTAGGGCATTTTAGTACTAAAGTCACCCAAAGCGATGACAGATGAGAAATGACGACCTCCGTGGTCGAGTGGTTTGTACGCCGGGTTTCATGGTGTCGCTGACTCGAGAGGTTCCGGGTTCGAAACCCAGTGGGGGCAGATGTTTGTGTGATGAATACGAGCATTTATTCTCCAGTCATGGATGTTTAATATGTATTGGCTAGGCTAATTGGTGTGAGTGTTGGAAATATTTATTATTTTATTGAAGCTTCGTCACGCAGATGTGGGATAAGCACAGTTATAGAGAAGAATCAGATTTTATTGATGTTTCATAGACTCGCACAAAGAGTTTGTCTTCCACTTTCGTTCATCAGATGTAAAGCCAAGAAATGGAGCGACCTCCAGTTGTCGGTTCTTCCTAACCGTCAAAACATGAGAGCCAATATAAGATGAGAGTAAACGGGCATTTAATGGCTATTTAACTGGCATTTAATGGAGAGGCTTGCTTTATTTCAGGTGAAATCGATAGTAACCAGTACAAAAAAAAACAAAATATTTAGAAACTGGTCCAACAGTACAGTCGTGAATGCAAAACAGACAAATTTAATATTACTGAGGATTGAAAACTTTCGGAGTACCTTTAGTATACACTGTGAATTTTAAGTTAACTGAGAACCTTAAAAATAGTGTAAATGAAAACAGTAATAACAGTTATAAATAGTAAACGTACCACACACACATAGTAGTTAAGTAAACATACAAAAATATTGATTTTTATCGTTCACGAAATATCCTAAAACGGCGCAAATGTAAACAAAATAACATACCTACTTATTATGTAGGTAATATTTGTGGAGGAGCTTGATGGCGCAGGTGGTTAGCGCGTTCGGCTGCAATCGCTGAAGTTAAGCAACTTTCGCAGTGGTCGGTCATTGGATGGGTGACCGAAAATCTTCTATCTCGAGTTCCTGCGTACTTCGGCAGGCCATTGATCCCGGCTACATATGCGATCGTTAGCACCCGCCAAATAATAGGCTGATTATGATGATGACGTACGTAATTAATTATTATCAGTTAAAAGTACAAACATCTTAAAGGTTGTTTATTTTGAAAATTGTTAGTGTTCTTAATAATACGTGGAGACACCTTATGAAAAAAATATTACGGAAAATACATTTTTCTTTTGCGGAAATACATATAACCTAAATAGTTGTCTGAATTATCTAGTAAAGTTTCTCAGGTAACTGATAATTCACGGTATGTATTAGATTTTCTTAACACTTAAAATCTATAATTATATCTCAGAATAATAATTCAAGTACAGAAATACAAGATTATAAAAATGAATTCACAAGTTTCCGCACAGAAATAATGTCGTTCCTGGTAACTTTCGGTAAGACACAAAATGATAATCTTACACAAAAGTTTAAACAAATCGACAATGAAATAGAAAACATTCAATCGAGCCATACTATAACTCAAGAAAAAAATAAAAATATCGAAGAAGATCTATCTCAGATGATGAAGAATCACTGTAACGAAAATTCTTTGATAAAATCGCTCGCTCGCTCCTGAACACGAAAACCTCATTCTTGAATTAAAGGACCGCTGCGAACGAGAAAAAAATATTGTGATTGTCGGTGTGACGGAAAAAAATGATAAAAATTCCAACTCGAGACGAATTTACGACGAAGAAGAAGTTATCAAACTAATATCATTATTGTACAAAGATTGTCCAAAACCAATAAAAACAATAAGGTTGGGTAAATATGTGCCAGATAAAAACCGACCTTTAAAAGTCTGCTTTGCCAGTTCTGAACCAACAAAATATTTACTGCGAAATAAAATAAAACTGCTTACAAATATACAAATGGAGTACATTTGTATATTTGTAAGCAGTTTTATCAAACTCCGAAACAGAGGCGATTTTTACTTAATTTAAAAGAAAAGTTATAGCAACGATTGGATAATAGTGAAAAAAACCTTATAATTAAATATAAAAAAGGAATACCAACAATCACAAGTAATGAAAACAACCAAAAAAACATGTAGAAGCGGCAGTACAAAATGAAAAATGTTCTAATAAAATAAATAGATTAAGCCACCATTTATCAAAAACGTATGCGGACATTACTTTTATACCCTCGTCTTTACGATTTTTTTATGCTAACTCGCGTAGCATTCGCAACAAATTCGATGTAATAAAATGCATATTGAAGGCAATACCGACAACTATACATATACTGATATTTACCGAGACATGGATTCAGTCGGAAAGTGATGCAAACTTATATAGATTACCAAACTATGCACGTGTATACAACTATAGGCAGGATCGTGAGATAAAATATGAAGTGACTGAGGAATTGTCAGATGATGGGAACCATTATTTGTGAATCTACATTGACAAATTGTGTTTAAACATTGGCGCCATTTATAAAGCTGGTAGTACAAACCTAAACGCTTTTTTAGAGAAATATTCTTTGCAATTAGAGCGGTGAAAAAGATGAGTTATTTTCGGTGATTTCAATGTAGATTTACTCAGCGTGGACCAACAAATGAACAAGTATGTGAGCGAAACAAAAGAAACCGGATATGAAATAATAAATAAAATTTATAAGAAATACTGCACTCGTGAAACTAGCACCAGAAAGACAATATTGGACCATTTTTGTACGGACATAAACAATCACACATTTAACATGTCGATAATAGATCATCCCTTTCTGATCACAAACAGATTTTTGTTCAAATTGGTAGTCTGCCGCAGAAAGTGAATAAAAAAATACACCAGGCATCAGACTACGAGAAATTACAAAGTACCGCCATGAAGGCTGACTACATAAACGACACTAATGATTACAACTATCTAGAGAGGTTTATCACAGAACAGGAGGCCTACTCTATTTCAACGAAAAACGAAATTTCGATCGAAATTTCGCACGTTCCTTACTCTGTTTGCTTTTCATTTCGAAAGTTCGTTCGTCCGAAATAGTTTGACAATTAAATTCTCTAAGCCTACTCTAATTCACAAAAATTTCGAAGGAAAAGTTGAATTTGACAGATAATTGTTCGAAATTTTAACCTCAAATTGACGAAATGAAAAGTGTTACCTTTTCATTTTCGTTTTGAGATTTTTGTTTTAATTAAGCCTTAAATACTTGCAAGAGTATTTTTAATAATTGCTGCTTAGCTCGAGAAACATTTTTAGCATGTAAAATTAACAAATAAACCATTTTTTTTTTATTATTTATTGTAATTTCACTTCTTCAAAGTATTAAACGACAAATTTAGGTTGACATACAGTAGATTGTATCGACTCTACAAATTAGTCGGTAAATAAACATATACAGAATTTTACGCCACTAACTATAAATAGCGAATTAATACAACGATCTTATCGTGAAAAATATCTTGGACTATGGATAGAAGACAAACTTACCTGGAAATGGCATATTGATCACATTAAAATGAAATTAACTTCATTATTAGGAGCATTACGTAATATAGCTAGTTGTATACCAAGTACAGTTCGTAATATAATCTACAATTCTCTGGTCAAATCACATTTGGAATATATAATAGAAGTATGGGGGTCAGCCGCTGCAACTTACATAAATCCACTACAAAGACTACAAAATAAAATTATTAAGGTGCTCTTTCGTTACCACTATTTAACGCCAACAAAAGAATTATACAAAAAAAGTAATTTATTTAATCTTAAACAAATATATACATATTGCACATGCGTCCTAATAAAAAATATAATTATAAATTCCATCCAAACCAATATCATATTACATAAAAAGATTTACAAGCATAATCTTAGAAATAAAAATGCTTCAACTTTGTAAAGCACGAACTAATTACGGACAAAAAACGATATTATTTGATATCGTACGAGTACAAATGTACAATAGGTTGCCAAACGACATTGTGGAATGTGTTAAAAAAATATGTATTGTCACTGTAAGGAAAAGTTTTGTATTTCATTTCCGCCTAAGGAATAGTCGAGTCGATTTTGTTTTATTTCTTTTAATTATGTTATGTATAATTGTTTTGTTATTTACATAAGAATAACATTGTGAATGCTCATAAGATCAAATAACTTACTATTATTAACCGTTTTTAGACTAAGAGCTAATTTTTCAATTCTTGGATAAAGTTGTCAGTCAGATAAGTCAAACA
This sequence comes from Chilo suppressalis, assembly GCA_902850365.2. NCBI lineage: Eukaryota > Metazoa > Arthropoda > Insecta > Lepidoptera > Crambidae > Chilo > Chilo suppressalis. The sequence continues at coordinate 14,715,536 of OU963894.1, read as the reverse complement.
ACAAAAATAAGGGCTAATAATTTTTCGATCTCCAGATAAAGGTTATTGGATAGTTAAATTCACAACCATCAAAACTAAATGTCATTTACAAAACAAGAAAACTATTCAAAATTCAATTCAAAATTCAAACTCATTTATTCAGTCTAGGCTGTTACAAGCTCTTGTGAAAGTCAAACGCTACGCCATCGGTTCGTAAATCTACGGCGGGAGATCTTGTACTGAGAAGAACCGGCAAGAAACTCAGCAAGGGCTATTTTTTTCTCCCTGTTTTGTTTCACACAGTGTCGTCAATTGAAAGATGACATCGAAAATTGAATACATGTGTTGATGTCAACTTCCATCACATTAATATTATTAATTAACAAAAGTTAAGTATAACTAGGTACTATTTTTAAATTTAGAAGTGGCGATTAAACAATTTTCAACCAAATTAGCAAAGTAAAACGACAGTCTATTATGTTAAGCCCAAGGTGACTTATCATTTATGAAATCTTTTACAGTATAGTAACCTTTCTTAAGGAGACATGTTTTTATACACACTTTAAACTTATTAAAAGGTAAATTAATTATTTCTTTTGGTATTTTATTATAGTAACATATACCTTGACCCACAAATGAACCAAGAACCTTTTGGAGTCTCTATGGTGGCAATTTGAGTTTATCTTTATTTCTGGTATTGAAATTATGTACATCATCGCGCCTCGTATATAAATTTATGTTCTGACGCACAAACAATATACAATTGTAAATGTATTGAGAGGCAACAGTCATTATACCTATTTCTTTAAATTTATCCCTAAGAGAAGTTCGAGATCCCAAGCGGTAAATAGCTCTTATAGCTCGTTTTTGAAGAATAAAAACTGTTTCAATGTCTGCGACCGTGCCCCATAATAGAATGCCATACGACATAATGCTGTGAAAGTAGCTGAAGTATATTGTCCTAGCAGTGTCGACATCTGTAAGCCGTCTTATTTTATAAATTGCATAAGCAGCAGAACTTAGTTTACCGGCTAGTGTTGTAATGTGAGGGTTCCATTGAAGTTTGTGGTCTAGTGTTACGCCTAAGAAAACGGTTGTATCGACTAAAATTAGTTTTTCACCATTTAGAATTATATCCCCCATTTCAACATGCTTTACATTCGGCAAAGTAAATTTCACATATTTAGTTTTGCTCGCATTCAGTTTAAGATTATTAGAAGAGAACCAGTGAAGTACCTTGGAAAGTGCATTGTTTACATCGTCATAATTTGTTTTACACCTGTCAACGTTAAAAATTAGCGAGGTGTCATCTGCAAACAAAACAATTTCACAAAAATTTTCTACAAAGAAAGGTAAATCATTAATGTAAATTAAAAAAAGAAATGGACCTAAAATTGAACCCTGAGGAACGCCTATTTTCACATGAGATCCGGCTGATTTTGTACCGTTAATATCAACTATTTGTGTCCTTTCTGTCAAATATGAATGCACTAATTTTTGTGCGGAATCTTTTATGCCGTAATGATTTAATTTCCGTAACAAAGTTTGATGATTAACGCAATCAAACGCTTTAGATAAATCGCAGAAAACCCCAAGAGCATTCTGCGACTTTTCCCAAGCATTAAATATATATTTTAGCATAGTGGCCCCAGCATCAGTCGTGGAACGGTTTTTAGTGAAACCGTACTGCGCTCTGTGTAAAAGTTTATTAATGTTAAAATGAGTCAACAATTGTTCTAACATTATTTTTTCAAAGATTTTACTCAATGCTGGTAATATAGATATTGGCCTGTAGTTGCTAGGATCTTTACAATTTCCAGACTTAAATAAAGGTATGATTTTACTGAATTTCATAAGATCAGGGAATACTCCCTGATCTATACATGAATTAAAAATATCAGCTAGGTAAGGGGCTATAGAATGCATAATATTATTTATGACTTTGACAGATATACCCCATAAATCAGATGAATTTTTCATTTTTAATGAATGGAAAACTTTAATTATTTTAAAAGAACTAACGTGCTTGAAATTAAATAATAAACCACACGGAGGTACATATTTTTGTAATAGAGCTGTAGCAGTATCAGACGATGAGTCCAAGTTGGAAGTAGTTTCTAATGGTTTTTTTTTTTTTCTTATTCTTTATTAAGCCATACACCTTAAAGGTTAAGTCGGCTGGTTTCTAATGGTATATTCATAAAAAAAATATCGAAAATATCTGCGACTTCATGTTTCGATTTTACGAGATTATTATTGATTTTAAGAACCATGCTATTTTCACGAGGCTTACACTTTCACTTGCCACTTTCGCGCTTAATGATATCCCAAGTGGTCTTTATTTTATTACTAGATTTTTTAATTTTATCCCTAATAAAATTGGACTTTGCAGTATTACATATGCTTTTAAACAATTTGGAATATTTTCTAACATAGTTAATAAACTCAGGATCCTGGTTATATTCTTTGATTCTATAAAGCTCATACAGCCTTGTTCTACTCTTATATATACCACTTGTCGCCCAGTCACAGAATTGCAACTTCTATGTACATTTAATGGTTTTCAGTCTGAACGTATTTTGAAATTCATTATTTATTAAATTAAAAAGATTTTTGTACAAAATATCCGGATCATCATGCGTCCAAGGCATTAAAGGAAGTTTATCGCTAATGTTATTTTTGAAATTATTAACGCGCTCATTTGTTATAGGTCTACACTCTATTATGTTCGGCTCAGTACTGACATTGAAACTATATGTTGTCTTTAAACCTAGATGATCGGAAGTAATATCACTAAAGACTGACTTTTCAATTGCATCCAATTCAGAAAAAAAGTTGTCTAAACAAGTGGCTGAGTGAGATGTTACTCTGGTTGGTTCAGTAAACTGAAAATTTAAATTAAAACATTTAAACAAAGTAATTAACCGAAGACTCAAAGAGCTATTTTCAAGTAGATTGACATTAAAATCACATACTATTACAGATTTATTTTTTAATTTATTGAGAGAGTCCTCCATGACTGATTCAAATGTACCAAAGTTTCCTGAGGGGGGCCGGTATACACATACTATATAAAAATTTACTAACTCTACACACGACAGCTCAACATGGCGTTCCACTGAAAGGCTTACAATGTCCTTTCTTTCCTTATATTTTACATGATGTTTTACAAAAATTAAAGACCCTCCATGAATAGCTGTCCTGCGTACAAATGCACTGGATAGTTGAAAATTGTTTAAATAAAATGACATTTCATGTTGTTGCAGCCAGTGTTCAGTTATGCACATGATATCAGTTTCATGACTTTTAGCTAATAATTCTAACTCTAAGTCTTTGCCGGCCAAGCCCTGGATATTTTGGTGAATAATATTGACATAATGGGGCTTAGCTTTTGTCATACGCTTCAGTTTAAATCTAAAGAGTTTATTGTAGAACTACAATTTATCAAAAGATTTGAATTAGTACAAGTACTAATGTCAGTTTTAAAAGAAGTAATTACAATTTGTAAATTAAAAGCTAACAAATTAGCTAATTGTGTCCGAGATTTCTTTGAAAGATACATAGTATCTGAAGTCAGTTTAAAATTACTAATAAATTTATTAATGTCAAAAAATAAAATGACGTCACTATGACGATTAATCAAATTATACAAGTATGTATTTAAATCAAAGATGCGCTTATTTTCATCCCACGTCAAATTTTTAGCATAAGGGAAAGCGCTGATTATTAATTTGCAGTTAGTTTCTCCTTGTAACTTTAATAATACATTAAAACTATTCAATATGTCCCTTTTTCTAATGTCAGAGCTGTCACCACATAAAATGATTAAATTGGTAAAACTATCTACTTTATGCATTGTAACATTATTTACAATTTCTTTAAATGATTGCCCAGGAAAGCATAAATTGTAAAATTTATTATTATATTTATTACTCATAATAGATGAAAGTCCCTGACCTAATTTGTCAGAAAGCATGGCAGTCTTTGGTGAATTAAGGTTCTGTGAAAGCGCTGGTTCAAACAATTTTTCACTATAAGTGGTTTGTATTTTTTCTGTATGGGCTGATGAATGACAGGAATTCTGTGTGATTACAATTTCTTTGTCTTTTCTAAGGTCTTCATTTGAGATGTCCACTGGGCAATTAACTATAAAATATTTAACATTTGGTTATTTATTAATGAGTCATAGCGCTCAGCATTATAGTTACATAACTCCACCAACTCTGATGCAGATTTGATGTGCTCATCAATCTGCCTCTGAGCATTGAAATATTTATTTTCTAAAGATCCCATTGATTCATGCAATTGTATGATTTTAGATAGCAAATCTTTAGTATCCCGGTCATACAACTCCCTGCTTTCAATTAACTTATTACTATAAATTTCTATGGAATCCAAAAGATTTATGCGTTCCTTCCTTAAGGCAATATTTTTGTAGAAGCTATTATTTTTCTTAATTAATCTATCAGTTTTCTTAATAAATTTATGATTTTTTATATATTTCTTCAATTTCCTACTGCCTAAATTTAGAGGTCTAGGTATGTTAATACTATTGCTACTGGATAGTGACTGTCTTGCTGACTGTATTTCTGAAGATTCCATCAGTTCTTCAAAAAGACTGAGTGTATGTTCCGTTTCTTGCTGTTGTTGCTGCTGAACGAGTTGACTAATATGGTGGTTGGCATCTATGAGTTTCCGTTCCAGCTCGGTGATGCGGTCCAGGGCCCTCTCATATGTGTTGCATTGCTGGTCGAAGGTACTAAGTGTGCTTTTCAGTTGGTCTCTTTCCTGAATGACATCTACATGTTGTGAATGCAGTTCAGCTAATTCAATCTTCAGCTGTGAGTTTCGACTAATAACAGCTTTGATTTCCATTTCGCTATCTTAACTTTAAACTGAATAAAAACTATTTTTATATTTGACGGTATTGTACGATATCAATGCAATGGAATGATTTTTGACTGGGCATTGAACAATTAACTCATAAAACAAGAAAGACATAGGTGACAACTACTTTTCAAGAGTGTTGAGGAGTTTGCCCTAATCTTAAGTATAAGTATCAAATTACTGTAATACCGATGTTTCAAAAGGAGCAATAAGTAATACACAACTGCATGTTATTTTTATATTCTCATTCTAAGTGGACTGTATGTCTTTATGGGAAAAAATAAATTATCTTTGAACCTAAGTAATATACTTACATATTTTGGAAACAGATTGACAGATAGTAAAATTTTTATTTCACACACAAAAGGATACAAAAAAAATAACAATAACATAATGTGGGCAACGGCGGCCTTATCGCTTTAAGCGATCTCTTCCAGACAACCTTTGCGGTAAAGGATAGTTAAACGAAGAGGAAGTTGTAGTATGCCGGCAAGATAAAACAAATTAAATATACATATTTTCTTTGAACATATAAAGATTATAAACAAGTAAATAACATATACTTATCCAAATTTATACATACTATGTGTATATACACATACATATTATGCATTATTATATATTTATAGATACAGCAGACTAGGATCTAAGTAGGAGAAAATCATGAAGAATATTTTTAAAAATGTCAATTGACTTAGCGTGACGGATCTCAGGCGGAAGCTTCTTCCAAAGTTGTGGAGTTTTAATCGTAAAGGAGTCCATATAATACTCAGAGCGGGTGAGAGGCATCTCTAACACATAAATTCGATTGATGTTTTTTTTAATATTTCCAACACACACCAATCAGCCTAGCCCCAAAGTAAGCACTGGAAGGATTGTGTTATGGGATACTAGGGTAACGGATAGAATACATATATAGTACATATATAAGTATATTCATACAGAAATACATATTAAACATCCATGACTGGAGTACAAATGCTCGTATTCATCACACAAACATCTGCCCCCACCGGGATTCGAAACCGGAACCTCTCGAGTCAGCGACACCATGAAACCCGGCGTACAAACCACTCGGCTACGGAGGTATTTTTAAACTTATATCAGCAGAAATTTAGTCATATTTTGCAAAAACATTCCTAATCTACAATGTCTATCGCACTGAAGTTATAAGTGTTCGTAATTAAAAAGTGAGTTGATGATTTATTCTCCAGCATTCCTGAGCAGCGGGTGCGCGTGCGCCGGCGCCCTGACAGCCAAGCCCGACCCCGCCACTGTCACTCCACATCACCAGTACCGATAGCAGAAAAAAATAAAATAAATATTTCCAACACTCACACCAATAAGCCTAGCCCCAAAGTAAGCACTGTAGGCTTGTGTTATGGGATACTAGGGTAACGGATACCCTTACTTTGGAAATATTTATTATATATTTATTTTACATATACTGATACATATATAAGTGTATCTCTGTCAAACTCCATAGTAGTCTGACAGTTAATGCCGATATATCGCTTTATCATATCTCGTTTCGGTGGTTATGCTAGAGGGGCAGCCCCCACCGGAATTGAGCCCGGGTCCTCTCGAGTCGGTGACACCATGAAACCCGGCGTAAAAAGAATTTAAGTAGTTTTGAAGCTGATCAACAATCTTTTTTGTGTCTTTTTAAATTTATATTATTACTAGCTGTGCCTCGCAGTGCTACCCGCGGTTTATTAGGGATATTTTCCCAAAGTAAAATGTAGCCTATGTATTAATCCAGGGTGTCAGCTAACTCCATGCCAAATTTGATTGAAATCGCTCGAGCCGTTTAGACGTGAAGAAGTAACAAACATACACACTCACAAACTTTCGTCTTTATAATATGAGTGTGATTGCTCCACTAACTAAATTAAATGATTGCTACAGACCGTAGAAACTTATAACACCTTTTAACCAATAAGTCTTTTTGGTAAAAGAAAGAAGAAATATAAAACTTTATGCAAACCTGTCGACAGTCTTTTAGTACTACTGCAGAAGAACAAACTAATTTAATCCGAATAATATGAAGTGTGGCCATTAAAGTTATATAGGCAGGTAAGTATGTCCTAAATTCAGCGGCAAACTTAATAATCCTTCTCTTTAAATCTAAAGATTTTTTTACTACAAAAGTTTCCACGCGAACCAGGCAGACGAGACTCGCACCCTTTCTAGTATAATTTTCTTTCGATTTAAATAGCTTCAAACGTGCTTAAAATATATAAAAAGAAAATCTCCTCTCGTTTGATATTTACTGGCTTCACATGGAACTTAGCAATATAAAGATTTCACAAAATATTGCTTATTTTCCGTTCTATTCCATCAGTAGAACCTTGGTATACAACTATAAACCCCGGAAAACTAAGATGTCTGCGCAGTAGCAATTTTACATACAAATACGTTTACTGCGCAAGATTATTTATCTACGGTTTTGCTCAAGAAGTTTGCCGTTATTCATTACTTTCAAGTAAGATAAAAACTTAGTGTTTTTGTGTACTCATTCTGGTTTCTCATTTATTTTACAGTTTTTGTATTTTATTTTGTATTTTATTGCTTACTTTAATATTTTTTTATTAAGAACTTATTTTATATCTAATTGTTTCGTGTTTTGTAGAAGTAACCGTACGATCGTGATAAAACTTTAGTAAGATAATCATCAACATATAATCCTGGAAGTTGATATTTGGGGTACTAAGATTATTCTCGGAGTCGTATACTGCCCTCCTTCCATTGATTACTTCTCTGACCTTGAGTCGTTAATTGATTCCATTGCTACTGATTATAGTCACCATGTTATTATGGGTGACTTCAATACTGACCTTTTAATAAATTCACCTTCTTCTCGAAAGCTTCGCTCTTTGATTACGTCGGCAAACTTTTCTTTTTTACACCTTAATCCTTCACATCATAACCTTAGTACATCCGATTCGTGGATTGATCACATTATTGTCTCCTCCTTAGATCATGTTGTTAAATATGGTCAAATCCCGCCCCATGCTTCTCCAGACATGATCTCATTTATATTGCTTATAATGTGAAGCCTCCAAAATCGAAGCCAAAAACTATTTCCATTCGTAACTTTGCGAAAATGGACACGAAAGAACTTAAGCGTGATGCGTGTTTACTTGATTGGTCTCCTATTCATGAGATGCTTTCGGTCAACGACATGGTAACCTACTTTAACTCTACGGTCCTAAAATTGTTTGACAAGCATGCTCCTTTAAAAAAGGTCAAATTAAGACGTCCCCCCGCGCCCTGGATTACTCCTGGTGTACGTATGGCCATGCGAAAGCGCGACAGAGCATTTCGCATTTACAAAAGATGCCGTACTGATACGCACTGGGATGCTTTTAAGATTGCCAGAAATCGTTGCAATCAGATGGTAAGAAAAGCTAAACGCCATTACATTCATAAGAATATCCTGGAATCTTCTCCTGCGGATACCTGGAAGTTTCTACGTACTCTCAGCATTGGAAAATCACAACTTCGTCATAAGCCTTCTTTTCCGTTAGATGAGCTAAATAAACACTTCACTTCTATTAAACCTGTTCTTCCCAATGTCAAACTCTCCACTATCTCTGTTCTTTCTTCCAAGGTTCCCTCAACAACTTCACAATTCTGTTTTAGTTTCATAACTGAGGATGAAATCGGAAAGATAATTCTATCCATAAAATCCAACGCTGTAGGCTACGATAATACAAGTCGTACTATGATCATCTCAATACTAGATTCTGTACTTCCTGTTCTGGCTCATATTTTTAATTTTTCACTAACATCTGGTTCCTTTCCCGATCTCTGGCATAACGCCTTAACTCTGCCACTACCTAAAAATAATAGTCCCGTTTCCCTTAGTCAATATAGGCCTAGATCTATTCTTCCATTTTTATCTAATATCATTGAAGCTGCAGTTCACAAACAACTCACTTCATACATTAATGCTAATAAACTTCTTTGTCCTTTTCAATCTGGTTTTCGTCCCGGCCATAGTACTACTACTGCTCTCACCAAGATCCTTGAAGATGTCCGGGATGGCCAGGAAAATTCTCGTCTGACATTGTTAATTTTAATTAATTTTTCAAACACTTTTAATGCTGATGATCGTGATATTCTCATAGCTGTCCTTTCTCGACTAGGGTTCTCATCCTCAGTGCAGAAGTGGTTCACTTCTTATCTTCGTGATCGCTGGCAGGCTATTCGCTTCGATCAGGAGTTATCCAGTTGGCGCGAGCTGACTGCCGGTGTTCCACAAGGCGGTATTCTTTCTCCTTCACTTTTTTCCCTTTTCATTAATACTCTTACAGAACTTCTTACTTCCTCTTACCATCTGTATGCTGATGATTTACAACTATATGCAAGCACTGATAGCATTCATTTGAATGAGGCTGTCGCAGATTTAAATCATAATCTCAGTGTGATCAGAAACTGGTCGGCTAATTTTGGTATCTCAGTCAATCCAAACAAGTGTCAAGCGATCATTGTTGGCAGTTCACGTCTACAGTCGCAAATTGACTTTACTCAGGTTAATTCAATATTCTTTGACGGTGTTACTATTCCTTTCTTGGCTCAAGTAAAGGACTTGGGTTTGATGGTCGACGAAAAACTTTCCTGGATAGACCATGTCGATTTCGTCTCGCATAGGTTAACCAATTCTCGAAGATCTCTTTACAGGTTTAAGTTCTTTCTGCCCACTCGTACCAAGATTGTCCTTGTTCAATCTCTCATTCTGCCTATCATCGATTACGCCGACGTATATTATCCCGATATAAATGAAAATCTTTTGAATAAGTTGGATCGACTTCTCAATAACTGCATCCGCTTCATATATGGCTTACGTAAATAGGACCATATTTCACATTTTCGTCATTAGCTCAAGTGGCTTCCTATTCGTGAGCGTAGGAACCTCAGAGTTGTTTGTGCCCTTTTTAATCTTCTCTTCGATCCACATACACTGGTTTACCTAAAAAGCAGATTTAGGTTTCTGAGTGATTCTCATGACCGTGTTCTCCGTTCAACGGACAATCTCCTTCTGCATACTCCCATCCATTCTTCTGACTTCGTCTCCTACTCTTTCACTGTCACGGCAGTACGACTCTGGAATGACTTACCCCCCAATATACGTAAAGGTCCTAACAAAATTCCTATTTAAGGGATTGGTTCGTGAGCACTATCTCGATAGCATTAAACAGCGTTCTCATATTTGACTGACATAATCATGTACTTATGTATGTATTCTATGTATATATGTAACTTAACAGAATACATACATCTTATACACACATATATATATACATATACACACATATGTATATATATATATATGTGTGTGTATAATATGTATGTATTCTGTTAAGAGTATTTGTATCATTGGTTTATCTTAAATTTGTCTTTATTACGCCCCCGTCATATTAGTTTTTTCTCACGCTCTTACTGGTCGACTGGTAGAGAATACCTTATGGCATTATGTCCGCCATTTGCTTTGTAATTTTGCAATCAAGTTTAAATAAATAAATAAATAAATAAACATACGCTGAAACAATTCCAAGCCGGAAGAATATAAAACTAGAGGCCCAAGTACCGCGGACAGTCGGCAACGGTCACCGCGACCACACCCGTACTCCCGGCGTGCATTGTGGGGACTACGATTCTCAAAATGTACGCCGGGTGACCGGTGCAGGAGTACTGTCTGGTTTTTAGTGGCCCTGTTCAGGGAGTTAGGCAGGGCCCTGCTCTTTTCACCCAGCCCAAGGGCTGACTGTAATGATCAGGAAGGGTGCGACATACCTTCTCGCTCCCCCGGTGGTTGAATGATGCGTAAGGCCTTTCCCAGACAAAAAAAGAGGATCGAGCACGAATTTTGACAGATCCGTAAACACCATTGTTAAATTTTGTATGAAAAGAGCCACTTTGTTATTACGATCGATAGGGCTTTTTAATTTTCAAAGAAACTTTAACGATATAATAATACAATAACGGAGTTGTCAAAGTTCATCCTTGAGCCACTACACAATATTTTTTATGAAAGCAATATTCAAATCAGTTGTTTTGCTGTCGTTACATGCGCTCGCGCATCAGTACGGGAGCTTCACGCATGACGTGCGCAGCGTGGGGCCAATCTCTGTTTGTGGAGATAATCTCACTGTCTACTTACTGTACCTGCGATACGAGGCTATCACGGTGTAGGTGACCATCATTGCACAGTAACACCGAAACTTATCCAAACGCATGGGGCGTATCTGCATTGTATCTACATATATTAAAGTGAAACTTTTATAACATAGCCGCAATTTTTGCGATCATCTTTAGCATGCCGCATTATATTTAAATTGTTATTAAAAAATCAGACCTTATCAGCTAGCATCCATGGTTCAGTGGTAGAGACCTCGCCAGCCACGCGGAGGTCCTGGGTTCATACGAACTGGAATACTCCAGTTGTTTTCCCCCTTTTTGTTAAAACCAGAATACCATCAAATTAGTTTAGGTATATGTTTTTAATAGAGATAATGGGGTCCTGCATTATCTCCTTTATGCAGGACCTCATTATCTCTTAAATTTTTGGACGACGTAAAACACTTTTAATGTTTCATTTGCATCATGGTTTTAATTAGCCAGACCATTTTTTTATTGTCTTGCGTCTACTGTATCGGACGACTTTAATTCTGGACTTTATTACCACTTAACATCAGGTGGGGAAGTCTAATTTCGCTTAATACTTAATTCCTCCTGAGGTACACTGATCATTCATTAAATATTCCACTCTTTTGCCAAAATTATTACGCTTATGCTTTACTAACTTCCCTTTTTTTATTTAACTTGAAACCATAATTACTTACATAGCTGTAAAAATCTACGGATTTAAAAAAACTATGTTTTTATCTTTAACTAACATTTACTTTACTGTTTCCATAAATTATACAGGAAAACTTTAACAAGAGCAAATTTTAGTACCACACGTAAATATATATACTTGCGATTTCTTATAGTGAATATGACTTCATCTAACTATTTTTCATGTATAGACATTTCCACGATATCATCGACATTTTACTTTTTTTCACTCTTAGCTGGGTCAGCCGTACTCTTCTTCCCAATATCCTTCAGAGTCGTCTTAATCTTTTCAAGTTTAGATTTGTTTATCTTATGGAACAATCCTGCTTCATTGACAGCGTCCAACTTTCCTAGCCTACCCCCAGATCTTCGAACCGGTCCTCCCTTATCTTTTGCCTTAGCAAGAACTGTCGGGAAACTCAGAGGGATTAAGGATATTTGGAATAAATTCTTAGAACAGTTCATTATGTATCTTTTATGGCGTTGACTGTATAGAGCGCAACACAATTGGTACGATAGTATGTCATTCCTTGGTTTCGTTGGCATATTAATGGTTCCATTACAATCAGACAAGTAGCCCCTGAGGAATGGCAGTTGCACTCCACAATTGCCAGACATGTACAAAATATCCGTCACAAACCTTTTAGGCACTTTGTTATACGTCTTATGAATTTCTTTATTTGCAGCAATATTTTATTAATTATTATATCAGTTAGGAAGTAAGTTTACTAAAATTTACATGATAGCAATTACTTTATTATTTCAGAAATACGAGTTGCTTGTTAATTATCTGTCATAATCGTTCGACATGCTATAAACTTTTAAACCATAGAGAAAGTAATGTAATCACGTCAAACAACTTTCAGGTTTCAGCCCATCAATCCACTGAGCAAGACTACAAAATAATAATAATAATAATCAATCTTGATCAATACGGAAGGGAAAGCGCGGGAGCTCCTTGCGGCTCCCAGGTGGCTTCTGAGCTTTGCTGCTACCAAAAAGAATTTAATCACTATTTCTCTATGGACCAACTACGACTAACTTGGACGAAGAATCTCGCTAACCAACACCTATTTATAAACTACAAATAAGTATAGTAGCAGCACAGGATACAGTCCCTATAGTCCAGGAAATGAAGCTCAAGAAATAACAAAAGCGCGCAAATTTTTCGTCCTGCATCGATTTGCATAAAAATTTAAAATAAGACTCATTTTACCCTCTACTTCAAAACCTATATTGATGGGCGCTGTTTGTTTTTTAAATGGTCAAAACTTATAAAGTAACATTTAAAACCTTAAGATGGGTAAAATTTGCTTTGAATTAGTTGATTAATTGTTTGGTGCTTTGGAATACAATTTCAGAATATTTCAAAACTTGTTAGAGCCTAATGAAAAAGATTTACCCCAAGCAACTTGATCAGTGTAGTAGATTCCAAGCAAAGTGACAGACAGATAGACAACCGAATGATCCTATAAGCGTTCTGTGTTTGCCGTTTGAGGTACGGAATCCTTAAAAGTAGAATTCCCTACAAAAAATATTTTACACAAAAATACATTGCATAAGTACTTACAAAATAGACAAAAATTAAAATTAAAAAACAAAAAATTAAGGTTTTTTATATTTCTTCATTAATATAATCCTCGTCGTGGTCGTTGTCATCCTTGTCTTCTTTCACTACTGGAGCACTATTACTGCAATCCTCACCTGAGCACCCAGAACAAGTCGAATTGCAGTAAAATCCAACTTTTCCGCAACCACATGTAACAACCACAATTATTTTAAAAAGTTCTTCAGATGCAGGCGGTTTTTTCATTCTAATGGGGTGCAAGGAACCTTCCTTCAAGAACCACCCCCAATCTATTGATTTAATACTTTCGTTTCCAAGCCACTATTGGATTCGAAAATTAACTAGACACATGAGCAGAGGTTTCTTCCTCTCAATATCTTGAAATAAATGTGAGAAGTTTCGAAAGGGACTGTGAAGTACACCGGTTATGTAGATTAAAGTATGCTTCAAAGGGGGATATTCGAATTTATCGAAAAAAAAATGATTATTTAAACACAACTCCTTAATTTTTAATGATTTAGTTTTTTCAAACATCATTTTGTAGGGTTTTTAAGAGTTACAGGGCTACGTAAAAGAAATCTCTTTAAATCCCTAGGTTTTGAAATGGAGCAAGTTTAAAGGGCTCGAAAATTTTGGTGTCTGCTCTTAAATAGAGGCTTTAAACAGCCATACTTGGCCAAATATTTATATTCTTACTAGCTGACTCGGCGAACTTCGTACCGCCCAAAATAATAATTTGCAATAAACTAGTTTGCAATTAATTAAAATTGCGACTATAATTTGAGATTTAAACTATCCTATCTCTCAAGTTGGATCGAACTGCACATGGTGTGCGAATTTTATTATAATCGGTTCAGTGGTTTAGGAGTCCATTTAGGACAAACATTGTGACACGAGATTTATATATATTAAGATATTCTTGAAAATCTACGCAAAAAAATCTTTGTGTTCAAAGAAACTATAATTCAGCACTGTAGCATTTTTTCGTAACTCCAGTATTTTCGGAGCTATTTTGAAGAAAAGTGATTTTTTTAAGAACCATACAATATAAAGGTAATAGGTTAAATGGTTTATTAATAATATAAAATTAATAACAATTATAACGTAAGAAAGTTTCTAGACTGGACTCGAACTAGTGCCTTCAGCTATCAGCAGTGCTATTCTGTATAATTTTCATGCGTGGTTCCGACGTACCAGAACCGCGCGTGAAATTTTTACAGAATACCACTGCTGGCCAGATGCACTAACCACTATTGTTTACTGCGTTCGCCCGGATAGCGCTCGTTCGAATCCGTCCTGACACTATACCAAATAGGTTATTTTGTAGTAAAATTAACTTTATTTTTTGGAGGAGCTCGGTACACCTGTTGGTGACGTTCTGACTGCGATCATTGAATTTCAACTTTTACAATGGTCGTTCATTTAAAGGGTGTACGAAAACTTATTATCTAGACCTCTTACGTACTTCGGTAGGCACGATAAACCGTTGGTCCTATCTGCATTTGCAAATGATTAGCATCCACAAATCCGCACTGGGCCCGCGTGGTGGGTCGCGGCCCAATTACACTATTTCATCCACAGGGAAGGCCTGTGCCCTAGCAGTGGTGACATTAATATGGTGAATATTGCCTTTATATTTAAAAATGAGGCCAATTTATAATACGGCTCAAAATGAAAATATTACATTAAGAATTGTATTTAATTGTATTGCAGTTTTGTATATATTACATTTATGGATTTGAAAGAAACAGTTTCTTTTTCACATCAAAGCTTCTTGTCCGGCGTCTCCACCGTCGGTGATTCTGCTTTCCTCTTCATCTCTTCTAGTTGCTGCCTAGCTTTCTGGGTAAAGTACCCTTCTTCTTTCATGTTCTCAGGGTGGATGAACCCTGGCATTTTGATCTTCATTTCTTCCTCTTTAGCTGGATCTGATGGTTTCTCTTCCTTCCCAGCATATCCTCTCGCCTGTGAAACAACGTATTCTAACTTTTGTCTAAGCAACAATATGCACATTGGATTTTTCGGAGGCAACATGCTTGATTTGTAGAACTTTTTGAATAAATTCAAAGTCTACTGAGAACTATATTTTGTGATATTATATGAAGTTTTGAATGCATGCTGATATAGTTAGGGGACTGAAAGTTTAGAATAACATAATGACAGTTTTTAATTGTTCAATTGCTACCACTATTTAATTGTTGTGTAAATTTAAGATTTTTTTTTCAGATTTTGTCAGGATTTTTGACTTTGACATGATAAATGTCAGTCACACTAAAAAGACTCGTTTTTATGAACATAGATATAAGTTCATGGACCACCACCGTGGAGCATATAATTATAAATCCTTCGATCAGTTCAAAAATGCTTCAAAATCACCAATAATCTATTTTTAACAAATGATAAATAAGTCCCAGCTATTGATCTATCACAATTAATATTAGTAGAAGATCCTTACTTACATTGACCTTCACCGAGCTGATAATAGAACGAAACATGTTTTATCATGAACTGTGTAATAGAAAATATATTAAAAATGGGTTGCCTAAAAAATCCTGGACATAGTGTCATGACATGTTTAATTAATTTTAAAAACATATTTTTAATTATAGATGCAACATCAAGATAATAAGAATATGTTGTCCTGACTTAACGTATAGAATGTGCAGCCGTCGGGTAAAGTAACTGGCATCGACATACCTGTTTATACCTGGCAACACAGTAGTTCGCCCAGGTAAATAATAGACAACCCAACGGCTGCACATTTTATACGTTTTATACAACGATACCCTTTTATACTGTAAGTTCATTTTTATTGGCACTCCTCTTCGGGCTAATGACCAAGTGTAATCGTGCCATTACATTACATTGCTTATATCAGGTGGACGCCTGTTTAACACCAAGCCGAGGTGAGTCGGTATCGATCCGCTTCCGAGTTGATATGTGTGCTATGACTTAAAGCAGCTGCACACAGCATCACGCCTGGACTCCACCTTTATTTACCATCAGTTAGGGTGTTGTAATTTGCCCTAACCTAATTATAAAATAAACTTCTTCGAACTATTTGATTAAATTGCCCAAAAGACGGATTTACACAATTTTATTTCGAAACTTCTTCCATAATCAATTTGAAACGTAATTATCGGACTGATACCTATCATGAAAATTAAATGCAGCAGACTCGTTTTACAATTTGCGTTTTACATTGCAGCATTGCCATCCAAATTCCGAACTATTTGTCCTCCTTGCGTTTTATGTCCGGGGATTTGCCCTCCTGCTTCATCTTCGACTTCAGCTTTGCCAGTTGCTCCTTGCGCTTGTTGAAGAAGTATTCTTCCTCTTGAGCGGCTCCATACTGGCCTAAGGCTCCACCAGATTCTCTTACTGAACCACCTGCGCCCCCGCCTCTCCCCGCTCCAGTACCGACAGGCGGCAAAGTGTAGTCCCTCCTGAGGACCGTATGAACTCCAGACCCTTGGCTCGATGATGTCTGGTTGCCGTTTCCGATCTGATAGTTCCCTTGCGATAACGAGAACCCCACCTTCCTCACTCCCAACTTCGTGAAAGCCTGTTGGAATCTCATCGTGGCCATTTTTTTCACTATGCGATAAATTTATTTATTTTTCGTTTGATTGATTTGACGAATGTGACAAAACTGTATATGATTGTTTCACATTTGACATTTGTCGTTATTTCGTTAGTGGCCAGTCAATTTCTAATTACAAAGAAAACAAAAAGGTTTTTACTTTGTATGTTTCTTTTTCAAGCAGTTTTACGTTATGGTTAAAATGATCGTGCTTTTTTTTAGTGCTTAATAGGCAAGACTTTTCACCACAGTCTCACCTGATGGGAAGCGATGATGAGGCCTAAGATAGTACACGCCTACCTAGAAGATGCCTGTTCACTCTGGCTTTAAAGATGTCCAGATTATATTGGTCCGGGAAAATTGATAAGGAGTTCCACTCCCTAGCCGTTCGCATAATGAAAGCGGAAGCAAATCGCTTCGTGCGAATGGGAGGAACTTCGACAACATAAGGGTAAAACCCCTCACCGCGCCTGGTCGTCCGGTTGTGGAATGGGGAAGGGGGATCAAATTATGTTATACTTGCGCATACTCTCCGAAATGTAACCGATAAAATACCGAGAGGCAAGCTACACGTCTTCGGTGGTCAAGGCTCTGGAGATTAGCCTCAACGAGAGCGTCATTGCCATAGAGCAACGCGGCCAACGCGGTCAGGAAGAGAATCGGCATTCACAGCGTTCCCCGCTGTCGATTTTCTCCCGCTGTTGGGCCAGCTCCAAAACAAAACTAAGTTGCGCTCGGATATTTCACTAGACTGAATCAAGTCGCGCGAGGGCTACGGTAATATTATCTATACAGTATTGTGACTCGGCCCTGTCCTTGAAATAACTGCTTACGGCCGAGCGGGACCTATCCACGCGGTAGAGCTGCCCGCCTAAAGTATTTTTATTTCATCTACATAATTGGGTTTTTTTCTAGTTTTGTGATTAAAAACATTTTATTTAATACGTAAAAAAATAAATTGTTGTGAATGAATTAGGAAGTGTTACATAAAATACATGTTTTTTTAAGTGTAATGAAATGAAATAAAAATAAAAAATGTAGATTTGAGACAGAAAAATATTTACGCATCGACTGAGACGTACGAAAAGCTTTATTATTAAATTAAATAGTGTAATAAATAAGCATTCGTATAAAAAGTTTAATTATTGAAGAGTTCAAGCAACCAAAAACAGCACAATATCGACTATTGCTCTTTGCCATATTAAATTATCTACTTAATTCAATCAAATATTCACAATTCAAATCGCACGTTTAAGCACGGCTAACTGCTTAAAAACAATTCACACACCGTTCGGTCGTCGCTGCGGCGCATTCGCGACTGGATGTCCACCGGGTCACGGTAATATTAACTATACAGTATTGTGACTCCGCCCTGTCCTTGAAATAAATGCCTACCCGAGGCCGAGCGCTGCGTTAGCACGCGGTAGGGCCGCCCGCCTACAGTATTTTAATTTCATCTACATAATTGAGTTTCTTTCTAGTTTTGTGATTGTAAATATTTTATTTTATATGGAAAGATTCTCCGCAAGCCCATATACCCATATCGTAGGAATGCATTAAAAATAACTATTCCGCCATGTTGGATTTAGAATGACGTCACACAGCTAACCGTGCTTTTTAATCAAAACGGGTATATACAAAATTTCAGCTCAACTGGTTGAAGATATCTGCTTCAAAATTGAGTTTCAAGATTCCACCCGAAAAAACAAAGTTATACCTACCTATATTGCAAGTTAATTAAAAGCTTGTAATAAACCCGACTGCTGATTTTTATTCTTACATAATTCAATAAAAGAATATTATTTTAAACATACAAGTTATATTTATTTGTAAGTCATGGCGCAGTCGGGTAAGGAAATTACCTACAATGTAGGTAAATCTTACTAGGTAGGTACTGTAGGGATCGTTTCATGCAAACTAATTATTGTCATTGAAACACTTTTATTTTCAAGAAATTACTTTATTATTATCAATAAACAAAATACTGTTTTTTAAACTCCGCACAAATCTTCCTATTTTTTATTTTCCAGCTATGAATTCCTGGCAACAATCCGTTTCTTTTCGAAATTACCTTATAACCTGCCAGTATACACCAAAAAGATCCGATCACTACAATTATTTCATAATGATATTTAATTTAATTCAATTATGTATGTAGTTTAGTTATTCAATAATGTATGTAGTTAAGTAAGTAGATAGTCTAGTCTAGGAAACTACCTACCTATTTTATGTAGTTTTGTTTTTAACGCGAGTGTAGGTAGATTACTCGTTTGTCTCTTTTTCATTCTAACCACTTATTTATATATTATTCCAGATATTTTGCCCGATGGAAAAATCGATATACCTAAATATTAGAAACAAATTACGTACTAGTAGATAGGTATATAAAAATAATCTATAAAGGTAAGACACCTTTCCAATATTTCAGGTAATTAAAAAAATGATATCTCTGGGTGTGTTATTGAAGAGTTCAAGCAACCAAAAACAGCAATTGTGCTGTTGTACGATATTGATCGTCGTTTGTTCTTTTCCATACTAAATTATGTAGGTATCTACTTAATTCAATCAAATATTTACAATACAAAACGCACGTTTAAGCACGGCTAACTGCATAAAAAACAATTTACACCGTTCGGTCGTCGTTACGGCGCGGCGGCGCATTCGCGACTGGGTGCCCGCCGAGAGCCCATCGAACTCGAGTGGCGTAGGTATGACTCGCTTTCCGATCGTTTGTATGAAGATAGAATACTGTATGATATTATTACCGTGACCGGGAGCTCTATTTTTGAATCACTCGTCTTGCGTCGAACGCTCGTTTTCTACTAATTTTCATTCGACATAATTAATTCCGTATTTTTGAATCGCTCGAGTGCAACGAATGGGTGAGACCACTCGCTGCATGGCGAATGGTGGAGGCGAATAATAGAATAATTGTCAAATTTTTTGTGCTATTAGACGACGATGATCTATTATTGTCATGCTTTATATGAAACGACAGCCAGAATTTTTTGTTCGGTTTTTATCATTTCTGCGTGAAATGAGTAAAATTTTACATTTCGTATTAAACAGGTAACCCCGGTGACGAATGATTCGATAATACGGAAAATCATTATTATGCGACTTGAAAGTCTAAGGTGACTTATGTCGCATTCGACGATACTATGTCAGACGAGTGATTCAAAAATAGAGCTCCTGGTGCCGCGCGAACTCGAGTGGCGTAGGTATGACACGCTTTCCGACCGTTTGTATGAAGATAGAATACTGTATTCAAATATTACCGTGACCGGACTATTCCCACTGTACTGAGGGCAATACACCAAAATGAGGGTGAGTTATGATTATAGGAAAAATAAAACTTTCAGAGATAGGCTTTAATTAAAAGGTTTTCTTTATTACTACTGTGCTATGGATGTAATTATTCATTTAAAGAAACATTATAAAATAAATATGTTTTTAAAATTAAATACCCAGACACATTAAAAATAAGATTTTTCATATTTCAATAAAGTTATTAAGTGTAATTCACAGAAATATAATTACTCAGTTTTCATACCTAATTATTTTCTTAAGATTATTTTAAAGAAATTACGAAGCAACATTATGTCATTGGTTACAGTAAATTGCTTCTCGGGTCTAATTAAACAATTATGGCTAATTATTTACGCGCTAATTTTTTTCACATATAAAAGCAGTAATTTATAAAGATGAGTTACTCTAAATTTACAGTGTAGTTTGAGATGGCTTCATTTGGCGTTTAATTTTATGACAAAATCAGAAAAGGTGAGTAGAAATATGTAGCTATTTGTTTATATGAAATATTTTTGAAGTGAATCTTCTTTTCGAACGAGGAATCTTGTAAATGGAAAAAAAAGATAAAACAGAAATGCGTCATGAGCGTCACACGACTATAATTATATATAATATGTGTGTGTATATATATAATTATAGTCGTTTTTTTTCCATTCCATTTTTAAGTGTATTACTATATATATATGCTTACATATGTACAGTATATGTATTCTATCCGTTACCCTAGTATCCCATAACACAAGCCTTACAATGCTTACTTTGGGGCTAGGCTAATTGGTGTGTGTGTTGCAAATATTTATTTATTTATTTTAGTGTGGTACCAGACCACTCAGAAAGTTTTGCGAAAAAAATGTTTATGTATAAGACACTGGACACTTGTAATTATTTTGAAAACTTCGATTATTTAGAAGTAAAAATACCACTGTTCGATTTTCAAAGGACATTGTTCTGCGTCCATACATAGTTAGCCTAAGAACCAACAATCATGAAATATTATTTTCTAGGTTCGAAATCGCAAGTAAATGACTGTAAAAACAAAGATTATTGACGGACACTTCTGAAAACTTAAATTATTAGGAAAAGTAAATTTTTTTTGAGGTTGTGTTTAATATTCACTGAAACATAGGTCAACCTATGAACTTAGTATGAACTCAGTATGAAGTAAATTAATATTACAACTAATTCATTTTATTCGGTGCGATTTTAAAGAACAACTATTAGGAAGAACTTGGTTAGGTAGGAATCATGAATAAAATAAAAACAATAGTTTTGCTTCTTATTAATTATTGACTATTTTTCACATAATTATATCATATTGTATTTATTTGTTTAACACATGTATATTGTGTTAATATGCAGCGTGAATGGTGCTCTGGAATAATTTGGCAGTATGATCCTCTCAGGATGTTGTGGCACAGGTTCACTAGCACTTGGTAATAAGGTCTCTCCTCTTTGTTAACTTCGATGGCATATTAGATAGCCGAAATAGTAATAGTTAAATTAAAGGAAAAACAATCGCAAATAAACACACACAACAGGTAATCCGAACGAGAATTTTCCGTATATAAAAAGTACTCTTTGACGAGATGCACGAATGCCACAGATTACTACGAATGCAAACTGCCTGCACCATAACTACAGAGTATCGAGTTTATGCCGGCCCTTCACTTGACAACAGTTTGTCCTTGTCATGCTTAATAAGGAATGAAAAGGACAGACTGATGTCATGTTTTTAAATAGCTTTTAGAAGTGCCGGCATTAGTAAGGAAGTGTTTTTTGTTTGCAGCGCTGTTATAGATTATACACAGAAAATGGTATTTATTGTCTCAGATTATTTATTAACTTTTTAATTTAGCTTACTTAACTGGAAGTGTCCGTCACAATCTAAATACTGATAATTATCGCAAAAAATATTCTATATAAATGCCAAATTGGTGTTGGTTCTTAGGCCAATTTTAACATTGTCCTTTCCCTCCGTATTTTTTCGAGAGCCAATTAAATTTTCTTGTCTTATTAAAAAATGGATCTGCATCAAAAAGATTTTCTTGCTATGATTTTTACGATTTCGATCTGCTTTTATGAATGAAGGACCTTCAAAAGCAACCATCTACCGCTGGTATAGCGAGTTCAAACGCGGTCGTCTTACTTTGGGCGATGAATAAAGGAGTGGTCGTCCTACAACGGCTGTCACCGAAGAAAGTGTGCTGCTGGCAGTAAAAAAAATAATTCAAGAAAAGAGTACGAAGAGACTCTGCAGATTGGTTCAGGAAGTGTTTACAAGATTTTGCACGAGCACCTTTGCGTAAGGAGGATAGTTTCCCGCTGGGTGCCGTACAACCTCACCGAAGCTCAGAAACAGGCCCGTGTGGATTGGTGCAGTGATATGATACAAAAATTTGATGCAGGCTCGTCACAGCGCGTTTACGATATTGTGCTGTATCCTGAATTTATCAATACGATCCAGAAACAAAACGCCAGTCGACAGTTTGACTGTTTCAAAATGAACCAACGCCTACGAAAGTGAAGCGATCGAGGAGCGCAGGGAAAATTTTGATCGCTAGTTTCTTCACTTTGAAGGGGTACCTAATTTCAATTCCACTTCGAGACCAAAGCAGCATCAACGCCGAATGGTATAGCACAAAATACCTGCCCGAAGTTATTTCTGCAATGAGCAACAAGCGACCTAACACCGGGCTCCGCGGGGTCCTTCTTCACCACGACAACGCGCCCGCGCACTCTGCGATCAAAACGAAGGTCTTCCTAGACTCGACACCAGTCAGAGTCTTGGGATACCCTCCTTACAGTCCTGATTTGGCTCCGTGTGACTTCTTTTTTTTCCCCTTAAATGAAAACTCTGCTCAAAGGGATATGAAGTTTGAGAAGGCCGTGGAAAAGGTGTGCGTGCGGAGGACTGGAAAAAATGTTTTGATAATTGGTTCAGACGCATGAGACTTTGTATAGAGGCTGGTGGAGAGTTCTTTGAAAAGATTTAATAAAAATATTTTCTTCATAGAAATTAGTTTCTTAGTTTCTCAAAACTTTTTGAGTATCCCACGTCTATATAGAAGATAGATAAACAACGTTTGAGAAGGCCGTGGAAAAGGTGTGCGGAGGACTGGAAAAATGTTTTGAAAATTGGTTCAGACGCATGAGACTTTGTATAGAGGCTGGTGGAGAGTTCTTTGAAAAGATTTAATAAAAATATTTTCTTCATAGAAGTTAGTTTCTTAGTTTCTCAAGACTTTTTGAGTATCCCACGTATATAAAGAAGATAGATAAACATCATTTGCATAACCTCTATTTCGTCCCATGAAATTTAAACGAATAGGCGATTGAGTATTGCCAGTCTATCGCTTACATTAGCTTTCAAACTTATCCTAACTGTGGATAGACTATTTTATAAGTACCTAACCTACTTACTACATGGGTTAAAAAAGTTAGCAACTTTAACATTGATAGTACTTTTAATACTTTTCGTTAGTACTTTTAATACTTTTCTTTTAGTTCTGGATATGCGTGAAAATACTTTATAACAGCTGGCTCATAATCGTTTTTTTTTATAATATAGTCGGCTAACTTAAGAGTGATTTAAGACAATTACTTACTTTTTACTTTATTTCAGATGCTGATGCTGGTCTTTTACTTGACACTTGTCACTTTTTATGTAAGGTAGGATTTATTTTACGAATAACAGTAATTATTTAAAGGAACCTGCCCACTGCGAAGAAAGTGCAGCCAAATTATTGTTTATGTAGTCCACTATTAGCCGCCAATGAACGACAATTAAATAGTATGCTTGTCAGAGTGACGTGTCGCTTTATTCTTATGTCATCGGCAAGTCCAAAGCGCCAACATCGCCTTTACTCAAATTATAAAATTAATTAACGTCTGAGCGCTGCCATTGGACATTAAAGTACGACGTATTGTACGTCTAAAGTAAATTAAAACTTGAGTCTTCTACTTGAATTTTGAAGCTTCAGTTGCTTCTTATTGTTCACGAGTTGGGATAACCTCTATTTTCTGTACATACCGTAGAACATGTAACTAACAAACAAAACTAACAAGCTTATGTTCAACTGATCACCAAAAATAGTAAGTGATCACCAAAAATGTTTTCATCACAAGTTAACAAAGGCTTAATATCATTTAGGCCCAATTGCACCAAAAATCATAAGCCAATCATGTCCAAGCCTTACTCCATTTCTCCCCACGACAACGGCTAACTAGAGCCGAGGTCCTAGTCTCAGAGACGCATTGTAGTTGAGCCGACACCATCAGGTTCGAGTGGTTTGGAGGCTGGAGAGGAGACTCCCCGCTTGCGGAAATGCCGCCTGGAGTACCTCTAGAGGCACTCGCCAATTTTCGGCTTGAGATTAGGTCTCCCCCCCCCCCCCCCCCACCCGGTGACGCTGTAAAGGTCACCTGCAACCAACAACATACACACCCAAAAAATAACTGCATTTCTATATAATATTTAAAGATGGATTGTTTAAATTTGCCCATATCCAATGCAGATGATTAAAGGATCTCAAAAAAAATGCTAACCTAACCTAACCAATTAAACAATGATATTGATCATTTGCTATTTTTTGGTGATCATTTAGATATTTTTTATGTCCAAATCTGTCCTATTACAGCAGCGAAACGTCTTCTTCTATTGTAACTAAAAATGAAGCGGAGAACTTGATACAGCACGATTTTAACAAATGCTTTTGTTCGAACAATCTCCATCATAAAGTACCAGACGATATAAATGGCAACGAGGTGGAACGACTTGTTGTGTTTTTCTACAGAAATAAAGTCACAAACGAAATCTTCATGTACACGCCTAGAAAAAGAACTCAGTATTTCTTCCCTGATTTACCGATAGAAGAAGGCAACGACTTAATCGCAATAACTACAGAGACAGTAGTTCAAGTTATAAGAGAAAACAGTAATTTTGTAAAAGTACACTCTCGTCAATCAGAATCATCAAGTATAGAATCGGAAGATGTTGCAGATAATGATTCCGTGGCGATTGGTTTGAATACTGGAATAATAGAAACTACTAAACTACGACCAGAGCTTACAGATGAACTGGTCTATGAAAACGACGATATGAACAGCGACAACAGCCAAAGCATATTTTATGATAACACCTTACCAATAGAAATCGATAATACAGAGGATCAAATAAAAGATGGCGAAAATCAGAGTGTATTGCAACAAACTGACGATTTAAATGATCAATCGAAAGATTACGTTTCTGAAGAACCTACTACAAATTTTGAAAATACTGTTAATAATTGTTCCCCTGATAATCCTCTATGTCAACATATTATTGCATCAAATCAGATTGATAAGTATATTTGGAATACGGAAAACACTATCCATGATCCACAGTATTCTTTAAATACTGAGTCTGTTACGGAAAAATCTTTAGCCGACTCTGATAAAACCTTTGATATGATAAAATGGAACGAAGTGAACAATGAGTCTCCCAATTCCAAAACTATATACATTCAAAATATTTTACAACCCCTTATTTCATTATTTAAAAAACCGACACATTTCGATGGATGGTTCAACCAACAGATACATATATTAAGTAACAACAGTAAGCAGTTGGAAAATACTTTTGATCTTGATTTCTTAAAGTCTAGGTTAGCGAACATTCTGTATGAGAATCACATTTTAATAACAAAAGATGGAGTACTTAAAAATGACCACGATGTGGCTATAAACGCCGCTAATTTGAGACTGCATTATATCTCCATAGGTGATATCGGCTCGTACAATAATTTGCAGAACATAAAAGGCAGTACATTTTCACTGCCTCAAAACTTGCGGTACTTAGATACTATTGTTGTAACTCAAATCTCTCCGCCAAAATTACTGGGAATTATACCATTAAAGAGAAGGTGCGAAACAACTTCTCCTAAACCTTCTTACAGAAGAATGTTAAGCAATTGGCCATATCCACACCCAAGCCCAGCAAAACATCTCTATCATCATCCTTATAATTTTTATTCACCCGGAAATACACCAGGAGAATATAATGATTTCAACGAATATTACTCCGTGCGAAACCTGCCGAAGCCAAAACAAAACTTGAGGCAAAAGGAGAAACGTAACAAGGTACGGTCTTCTTTATTGAGCAGTGGATTAGGACCTGAGAAAATGCTAAACACTGTGAAATCATTGTTTAACTTACAAGTTGGACCTTTATCCCTGCCAGGTGATTTCATAGATCTTTTCGGATCTGGACAACAGCGTAATGAAGATTTCGACAATCAGGAAGAAGTCGAATTTGATGATGATATTGGAATAAGAATAATTGGTGGAAATCCAGCAACTAGCAGCGGTACGCCTCTTAGCAGTAAAGGGAGGTCTGCTGCTTTTTAAAAAATAGCAAACAAGAGTTTGTTCAAGTCGTAGTAATTATGAAGAAGGCAATCCTAAGAGTTTAATATTCGTACCATACCTATGTAATTTGATAAATACGTAGCAATTCATATTAAATATTAAAAAAGACAGGCCTTCTTAATCATTATCTTTGTTTTTACATTCCGGTTTTTTTTGTATTTCGGAATTTTCTCAGTGCAATTAAAAATCTATGTATTCATCCATTCGTCAATAATTTCGATTATAATTACTGTGACACACGATGACATGGCTTTCGCGGATCTCTGATTTTAACTACCTATGTAAACTTATTATAAATAAAGTATTCAAGCATTGAATTTGTTTCGTTTTATTCAGTACTTGTTTTTTTTAGAACGCCTTATTACAAAACCTAGACTAAAGATAAACCGGGACTAAAACTGCTGTCACTTTTATTTGCTAAAAACAGGATAGAGGCAACATTAGTTATAAACCAAGACAAATTTTAGTCCGCGGTTTGGAATAAGGGGAAGGATATATAAATTTTCGCTCACTAGAATGATTAATTAATAAATCAATGCTCCTAAAGTAGATTTTACGTAGAGGGCGAAAAATAGTACGATAATATCTGTTTATTACAAACAAAGAAGTATCTATAGAATTCAATAAAAGTAGAATTTTATTTTTTATTTCTTTAATTTACATTGTTTTTAAGCCATTAATGATACAAATATTGAATAACATTTTTATTATTATATCTTGCATTTCATTGACAATATCTTTCGTTTTAGTTTTCCCTACTCGTATAAATAGTAAATAATTATAATCTGTAAACACATAGGTTAGTAACAGACATGGTCTCTCACATATATCGCTGCACCAATTTTGATGACTTTTCGTTGAGAAAATTAAACTTCAAGAGGGTGAATATTATTGTATCGCTTTTGAGAGTTCTACCATTCAGTACTACAATAACGACTTAACAGTGAAAAAATCCGTATCGTCCTACTATCTGCTGTATGAATTTTAATTGGACAAAACCGATAATACTAGTAGGACTAAATAGACACAAACCTCTTTTGGTTGCCCTGGTACCTATCTACCTACATCAGATTTAATACATTTAAGTTATTTTGTTACATTCCAGTTAAATTAAGGAAGGCCTAGCTGAACCGCATATGCTAAATATAATTTATATAAATAAAATGCGTTTTTGCGTAAGTTGTGTATAGACAAGTTTTCAATTATTATTAAGCCACAAACGCCCATCTTTTCACAATATTAGTTCTTCTTAAACGTTCCTCAAAAACACGCCAAATGGTGATGATGACTTTATTACATATTTTAGTGCTGTCCGTTCAGTCTATTTGTAGAACTACACGAACTTCAAGATTATATTCTCCGTTTAATTCTAGACAAAAAAAAACATTTCGTATCCGTTCTTCTACTATAAATAAACGGATATTTTTCTCCGTTTAGTTAACTACTAGTGTAGGGGATGAAAGATTGAATAGAAAGCTGCCTTTTTATGTAATAATAAAGATACAGGATATTTTTGGGTATTCGTAAAGCTCGAAATAAAATAACTTAGAAGAATTAGACACATATAATGGTTTTTAAAAAAATGGGTATTTTTATATTTAATTTAAAATTTCTACAAGTGGAGTCATCTATACAATTTTTAAAGAGTCAATCATAAAGCTGCACAGGGATATCTCTAGCGTAACTCTTTAAACTTGTTGCTTTCCATAAAGCATTGCTTTTAGTTAGCAGCAACCTGAGAGATGATCGTAAACGATTGCGCACTTAAATCACAGATGGCGCTGTTATGAAAACAGCGCTAAAGCGCCATCTAGAGACAATGTTTTAACATTTTCCTAAAGTTCAACTAGCGAACCGAAACAAGTTTACCACATCAAAGAAAGACCAGCAAAATCACAAATTAACAAACAGTGTGACCAGATTCAGTATTTTAATACTTTTTCAGTATATTTCATCGATTTTTCCGAACATCAGTATATTTTCAGGTATATTGCTGGCAGTCAGTATTTTTGGGTATATATTGGTAGAAGTTATGGCAACACCGTAGTGAGTGATCGTCTTTGCGACAATGTTTGCGGAATTCCTCGGAACGCGAACATTGGGGACTTCCCCGGATTTAGTTTACCTATACTTATACATGTTATCTATGAGTAAGTTACAGATATGACAAGAAAGACGGCCGTTGTCGGCGTTGTAGTATTGTAATACTACATATACAATTATCAATCAATATATAGTATTAATCAGACTTGCAAAATGTATGTTCGCCTAAAACTTTACAACTGCTGGACCGATTTTAATGCGGTTTGCACTATTAGATAGAGCGTGAAGAAAAGAAGGAGGTTGTGTAAATTTTAATCCTTCGAAAAGGATGTGAAAATATAACTCTAACATTTATTGTGAGTACGTATGAATAAATAAAACGTGTTAAGAAAATCAGTATTTTTATTGGTATATCTGTCCTATGTAAGTCGGTATATTTCAGTATTTTTTTGAGGTGCCTCGGTATTTTCGTAAAATTTTATCTGGTCACACTGTTAACAAAACAACTTTAGTCGTTCAATTGGTGTGTCGGTGAGAGGCTGCGCGCAGGCATTCTATAAAAAGTTCGCGTCTTTAAAAACGACAAAAGCCGATCTAGTTTTCAATAACATTACTTAGGTAATTTACTTATAAAGTGAACCTTTGCATTTACAAGTGATTAAAATTTGTGTGTACAGTCGCGTTTGGTTTTCTTTTGTTGGATTTTCGCGGTATTGTCGCGCGTGACGGTTGTTGTGTGGATACAAAATTTGTTTGCACTCATGGAAGGATGTTATCATTGTCGTCCATGCTTCTAGGAAAAAGCTATTTTGAACTTTGATGGGATTAAACAACCGGTGAGTCTTGTTTGTTTTGTTGAGTTTGTGCCATAGTATAGCAACACAATTATAAAGCGGTTAAAAGAGTTTTCTATTAAAAAGTTTAACTGCTTGTTTATCAAGTTTACAAATAAGAGGCTGTCAAAAAGTTTTTACTATTAAAACAATTCAGTGCCGCCTGTCCCAATGGACGAAATCATACTACTACTACTACAATTCAGTGCACACGTATTTTTCGTATTTTGATTAATGAACCTCTTAATCCTAAGCTACCTACATTTATAAGATATCATTTAATTTAAAAGTTCGTTTGTCACAATTACTTCATACACATCCTAGCTTTGAATTTTTGGTAAGTATTTGACCCTGAAACTAAGTTTGACATTTATATATACTTAATGAATTCAATGCAAGTTTTTACACCGACTATTTGTGTACCTATATTTATTTACATTGTATTTTCTTGCCAACAACTCGATTCGTTGGTAAATTTTTCGCACTTACTGTCAAATTAGATATTTTCAATCTCCAACGGGATTAGGGTTACCATCCGTCCGGATTTGTCCGGACTTTGACCGGCTTTATAATTTGTACGGTTTTTTTTAATTGGATGGAATATGAGTAAAACTACTTATTAAGTTATATCTAATAAGTCAAATAATCTTTAAAAATCAACAACGAGACCCCCCTCGCGATGCGAGCGTCTGCTACCACGCGTATAATATCACTGTAACTAAGTGGGTGATGTTTGCATTCTGTGACTAAAATGTCCGGACTTTTATCGAAATGTCCGGCTTTTTGTCAGGACTTTTCAAATTTAAATAGTAACCCTAAACGGAACACAAAATGTGACTTACTTACATAATTTTATCGTTGTGAAGTTATTATTTGATCATATGAAAATAGAGCTAAAGAAATAGCGGTGGGGTATTCAATAAACCTCCATCTTACAGAGGCACACAATAAAATAACTCTGTTGTGTTTCTGAGTGTCCAGCTCCACGTAAAAGGGGATTGGGTTTAAGTCTGCAAAGTAAGGATGGCTGGAGCAGTAGATACACATTTGTGCCTCATCAGCAATGTTTACAACTGAACTCCACTCATCATCAGGTGGAATAGTTTATTTAAGCACTGGTGCCAATTCTGGCGTGATTCTCTAAACTTAAAACTAAATTTAACATCAGTCTCTCCTTTTCATTCTGTATAGAGAATGACAAGGATAGACTGCTGTCAAATTTAAGTTTAGGTTTAGAGAATCATGCTAGAATCGACACCACTATTGTACTAAACTTATTCACCCACAACTTATTATTAATAAACGAATGATAAGTTTAGAATAGTTGCACCGTGTCCAATCCAAGCTTATCTTTGTTAATTAATAAGCGGGATGTAATTAGGCCTTGAATAATAAATACGAAAAATATCAAAAAAAAAACATCATGAATACGTATCGTATTTTTTGAAAAATTTTCGTTGGCTATTCGTAGAGCATCAATTTGATGGTCATTTCATTGCAAAAAAAATACCCAACCTATTGCATATTTATCCGTTTCGCAATATTCTTGATGCTGTTCTTAGGCCACATGCACACAGAACACAACGTGTTGTTTTGTAGTGTTATCTTCAATCAGTGTTGCCAGTTCTCCAGAATTTACAGGAATCTCCTGT
Organism: Chilo suppressalis; assembly: GCA_902850365.2. Lineage (NCBI taxonomy): Eukaryota > Metazoa > Arthropoda > Insecta > Lepidoptera > Crambidae > Chilo > Chilo suppressalis. The sequence goes on along the minus strand of OU963894.1, from coordinate 14,684,435 downwards.
TTTCTTGAAATTTCTCCTGTTTTACTGTTTTTCTTAATTAAATATAAATAGGTTACCTTAATTATTATCGAATAAATTTATTATTGTCTAAAAAACGAGCTTTGAGGTGCAACAGAAGCCACAGTAATACATTCGTTACTGGCCTATATCTTGATTTGATTTGACAATTCTACTGCTTTTTTCCATAACGCCTCCCGATTTTTAAAAATCGGACCTGGCAACACTTTCTTCAATCTACAATTTTATGTCCTGCCTAAAACCAATAATAAATTATTGTGAAGTTATATTTATATTCAAATCCCACAACAACCTGATACGAATAAGTAAAAAATTCGAGTTGGACTCGCGCACGAAGCGTTCCCTACAACAAACCGCGAAAGGAAAACTCATTTGTTTGTTTTCGTCACAACGTATAAAGAAAATTATAAAACGGAGTTTTCAGTATTTGTTTTGTTTAAAAACAGCATATGGAGCATCATATACCAAAATTTCACATTCCTAACTAGTGTAGATTTTGATAGACCCCGTAACAAAAATTGTCTAAAAATTACAACTTAGAGAGCTAAGTTGTAATTTAGACATGTTTTTGTTACGGATTTTTGTAACAAACCACTTCCTTCCTTTTTATTGAAAATAAGAAATATTTTTATGTCATACTCAACGAGCTCTAAAGAATGATGCGTCACATGTTGGGGTAAATTAACTAAATAGTTGGCTTTGGCCATGTATATAACGTACATAAAAATGTAAAATGCTTTCCAAAATTTCAGTTCTGTAACTCATTCCGTTAACGATCTAGAGATCCGTGCCATACGGATAGATAGACAGCAGAGTGACGGCAATAGGGTTCCTTTTTCACCCTTTGGGTACGGAACCCAAAATCGTAGTACAGTGTCCTAAGCACGAACTTTAACAGGTCCGTATTCGTATAGCCAACGTCAAAGTTTCTATGAAAAAAGGAAGTTTGTTCGAACGCACGTCCAATAGGGGCGATGCTTAGTTTCCATAGATTTTTTTGCGATGGCGATACGAATACGGATCGATCACTGTGTGCGTGAGGTACATGCCAACGCTGGATATAGTTTATAAAAGAAGATTCGCGATAAATTAAGAAAAATTGACAATTTATGATGAATTTGATAGATTGTTCAATCAACCTCAATCAATCAAGATACCTAAATATAAGTAACATGAATTCTTTCCTAGGTACTCTCGTCGGCCACTAGGCGGGTGCGTGGCCAGTCTCTTGTAGGGTGCCATGCTATACGCCCAACGTTGAATATAGTTTAGAATAGAAAATTCACAATAAATTAAAAAAAAACACAATTTATAATGACTTTATGAATTTATGATGGTAATCAAAACGAAAACTATCCGAATACGTACGGTGTACTCGAATTCCATGACCAAGTCGGGATGCCCGAATTCGAGTAATGTCTTTCGTGAACCCGAATACGGGCTAACAACCAAATGTAATCGAGCCATTATTGAGAACCATTATTCTTGTAATTTTTTTTATTGTTGTATTTGTTAGTTTTTCTTTTGGTAAGATGGCCAATAAAGGTTTCTTTAATTTCATTATACTAGAATAACACTGCAAAGTAACATTAATGAGTCGTTGCTTAATATAAATCTTTTATTTATTTAACAATGTTTATAAGATAATTCTGCAGCTGCTTTAAATACTCATTACTGTAACAACCAGTTTGTTAATACGAGTTGATTGCACATTCGCTGTGATATTTCGGATTATTTTCAAGGTCTCTCCGTTTACAGAAAAACAGAAGTTTCTTTGCGAGTAAAATGCCAAGTTAGTAGTTAGGTACAACTCGTTGCTATTTTTAGTCATTATAATTCACTTATGAATGAGATTGTGTTATGATATCAAGTAAAAATGTTTATTTATTCGTTTAAGTGTATATTTATCATACTTTTAATGATTGGTAGTGGATTTCATTTTGACTTCACATTTAGTCCTCACAATCATTTTCAGAAAAATTAGAAAAAAATATGTTTACTCACGTTTTTTCACAAATATTGCTTAAAATTGTACTGCTTATTGACAGTCATGAACATAACTAATTATATTTTTTGTAATACTTTTCCATTGTTTTATTTAGGCTCTTAGTCTAGATGGATGTCTTTTACAAAATTCAGTTTATAGTAATATATGTTATTAACGGGATTGTTACCATGTAACTTGTTTTTAGCGAGTTTCCGATATTTCGGCACTGTTGCAAGCGCCATGATCACGGAGTAACTGTGTTACTCCGTGATCATGGCTTGCAAAGCAAACGCGCTTGGTAACAATCCCGTTACTAACATAATATATTACTATAATGTTAGTGACCATGAAAGTTTAAAAAAATATAATATTCACTTTAGCTTAATTTATTTTAATATGTTTCTTACTTAAGCTGGTACTATCTGTAACGTCCTTTCTAATAAAGAATGACAAAACAAGTATACGACGCTATAGTTGGAGTATGTTTAAGCCTGGGGAAGGTCAAGGTGGTGGACCTTGATCACCTATCAAGATCAAATTGATCGCATTCTGAAGGTAGGTGTCGTCATAAGCCGCTAAAACCCGCTGGCTTGTATGAAAAGAGTAATGAAACTGGTAGTAGGAAAATCCAAGTGGAGATTTTAGGATTTACCCGAGCGCAGTAGAAGAACATACACACATCAAAAAAAGTTTGAGATTACGTGCAAAAGCTGATACATATTCAAAATTTAACTTAATCAAGAGAAAATGTTTACGTTATATCCTTTTTTATTTAAAAATACACTTTCTGAAATTAAACTAATAACAAGACACTTTTTGAAATTAAACAAAAACTAATTTATTTTTTTAGTATTAAAAATTATATAATTCATTCCTAAGGCGATTGTAATAGAACTTTGATAGAAATAAAAAGATAGTTTAACCAAATTTAACAACCTTTTATTAATAAATTGTTGTTTATCTAATACAAAATAACTCTTCCTCTGGCTCGAACACATGCAGCGATCCTCCTGGGCATGCTGAGGATCAAGTTACCCAGCATTTCTTGTGGTAACCTGTCCCATTCTTGAACAGCAGCTTGAGCTGCGGTACTGTCTGGGGTGGTGGCTGCCGGTTCCAAACAGCTCGCTTAAGAGCATCCCACGCGTGCTCTATTGGGTTTAAGTCAGGAGAGCCGGCAGGCCAGTCTAACCTTGTGATTTCGTATTCTCGGAGAGCAGCATTGACTCGTTGAGCTCGATGTGCGGGCGCATCATCGTCAACCAATACAAATTGATTCCCATGGTATACTCAGAAAGGTGTGGCGATTCCATCACTAGCGATTGTTTTGTATCTGTCTGCCGTCAGGCTTCAGCCTTGATAAGGGATTAAAGGCGTCCTAGCCCCAATCATAATACCACCCCAAAAGGACACTGATTTCCCGCCTTGCTGAACTGTTCCAGTGGCCGTTCTTTGCCTTTCAGAGTCTCCAGGTCTTCTCCAAACACGGACACGTCGGTTATCTGGATGAGTGCTGATTCGCGATTCGTCAACGAAGAGGCAGTTTTGCCAAATGTTTTCCTCTTCGTCTTCTTCGTTTTGCTGGAGCCTAGCCGACTGTAATCTCCGTCGCTGACGTTCCCGTGAATTCAAAGGTGCTCGCTAAGACCTCCGTGCTCTTAATCCAGCCTTGTGTAAGCAATTCCGAATGGTCTGAGTGCTAACTTCAAGTCCGGAGGCGGCCCGAATTTCTGCTTTTAATTTAGTGGCGTTTATTGTTGGGTCGCGGGGTACTGTGACGTCCGAGACGTTACAGCCTCCTTATTTAAGTAAACTCTTTGCTTTTGCAATGCCTACGGTTGGCAGTTATATTAAATTGACGAAAGAAATCAGTTACATCACCTTTTCCGTCGAATGTGGTCCTGGTCTCCATCTTTTTAAAACTATTTCTTTCTTGATTTAAAAATATACTTCACTCGCGGTATTAGAATCAACGCGGCGCGTCCACCATGTAGAGTTCTACCCAGAAGGGATAGAACCTGGGGACGTAGATGTTAATTGAAAGATACTGATAGAGATAAGTTATTTATTTTGTTTTATCATTCAGGCTAATATAAAAGTATTATATCTAAATACGAGAGGAATTCTTGGTGCCTGAAGATCTAATCTTGAATGGAACCTTCTATCAAAAGACAGACGATTCCTTATTTCAAATTAAAATCATGACATTAACTTTTTAATATAACTGCCAACCGTAGGCATTGCAAAAGCAAAGAGTTTACTTAAACAAGGAGGCTGTAACGTCTCGGACGTCACAGTACCAACAATTTGATGTAGCGCTTCTGAGCAGCTGTCAAAACAGTTGGGCGATTGCTGCGAGGTCGATCAGCTAAATTACCCATGCCCGGTACCTCTGCAACGTGGTTACTGCACAGGATTGGGATATAGCAACTCTGCATGCTATTTCTCTCGTAGAATAGCCTTCTTCCCTCAAAGGTACAATTCTGGCTCGTAAAACATCTGATAATCCTCGTGGATTTTTTAAATTCACAACTCTCCGTGAAAAAATATTTTAAATTCGATAATATTGACTAAGTCAGATTTCTGAATGAGTGTCAGCTTAAATTTCATGACATTTTATATGGAAAAAAATTGAATTGTTTTATTGTTTTACGTTCGAATTCTAATTTTAAAATTAAGAATCTTATCAGAAAAAGAAATTACAAAAAAGTCTTCTGTCACAAAAACACAATCTATTTTTCAAAGTGATCGCACTTTAGAATAGGAGCTACTAGAGGGTTCACGTAACATTCCTTATCTCTGTCTGACGCGCTCGATTTTTTTTAATATTGTATCCCTTCGCACGGCCACCTCACACCATGCAAACCGGCAGAATAATATTTTTTCCGTCTCATTAGAAACGTTCCGTGAACCCTCCAGTAGCTTCTATTCCAGAGACTGACGATTTGTACTCATTGGATTGGTCATGGCCATTTTTTTTGCTGTCCCTAGTGCGGCCCCGCATAAAAGGCTCGGGTATGGTGGAAGTACTTCAGAAGGTGCAAATTTGCTCCTTATGTTATTCTGCCGCAATCGATTAAATCCAAAAATCCCTGCTTGAGCTCTCCTACTGTGAATGATGCGAAAGAATACGGACCTTGTCTTATATGGCGCTCTATTATCTCTGCCTACCCTACATAAATAAATAAATTATTCCAAGACTCACACCAACTAGCCTAGCCCCAAATTAAGCATGTAATGTTTGTGTGATGGGGTACTAGGTAACGGATAGAACATTATATACTGATACAAATAAAGGTATACTTATAAAAGAATCTGCATAATATTATATCAGTAAATAAAAAAGAAAGAACAAATGTTTATCTTTTCTTCGAGTACGTAAATTTAATATTTCGAGAAAGTGTGCAAGGTAGCCATGAATCGATGCCTTTGCCGAGCGGTGCGGCCTTGTGCGCGCGCGCACCCTTGCAAAACCTTCCTTATTCAAAACTTTTGTTTCTCAACTTTTATGGACCTTGGTTGGCGATGGAAGAAACGAATCATTTGCTATTCCGTGACGGATTTAACTCTCGACGTATTTTGTTTTAAACATTTATGTAGGAAAACTCAACAAACATACGTCGTTATCAAACCAATATATCTGCTATATATGCAGTTTTTTGAGATTGGACTCTGTTAGTTTGGTTAGATACTTTATAGTTAGATACTAAGAAAACCGAATTTTAGAATGCAAATACTGCTATGCGACTCTTAGTATTGTGAACTTACCCTCTTAGTACGAGATTGAGCTCACGAAAGAATCATAGTTTTTGTAATTGTAATTTATATTATTAGAGATGGACCGAATAGCCGCGGAATAATCGGGAAAGACGAATAATCAGCATCGTTTATAGTCGGCGAATATTCGGCAAAACCTGCCGATTATAATGGGCGCATAAAAATGAAATAAAACTCAAAACTTATGCTTGTTTTGAATATTTAAACAGTACATAGATTATGTATTTAAAGTTACAGTCTTAAAATATTGAAAAAATAAGGTAAGGTAAGGTTAAGAATCTGTCAGTAATTCAGATAACTTAACACAATGAATATCGCACATAACAAAATAGCAGTGGGAAGTAAGTTCGTATTAATTGAGTGAAATCTTAAGTGCTAGCGAGTCTTAAAGAAGTCCATAGGTAAAATGTTTTTTCCTTTGAGGCAAATTGTGATGTTGGAACATGAATATTTCGGCTCGTTTTGGGAGACTCGTGTCGTGGGTGAGCAAGCCGATTAGTGGCGAAATATGCCGTACATCTTCCTAAGAAAGGTATTAGAATGATCGGCATAGCAGAATAGTCGGCCGACTAGTCGGCAATTCGAAAACCGATTAGTCGGCTAGTCGGTTAGCCTGCAAATACTATAGTCGACCCATCTCTATAAATTATGTTTCTATGTCCATTTTGGTGAAAAGTAACCAAATATACTATAATTTTAAGAAGACACAAATGATTTAATGATAGAAATTAAACACTGTTTATTTGTATTGAAACGAAAACAATAAAATCAGTACTCTTAGTACGAGTGCGAGCTCACGAAAATTATCATAGTTTTTGTAATTGTAAAACTCGTACTTGGAGGCCATACACGTTAGGTTTTGCATGATGGTTTTAACCGTGCATTCATAACCGACATGCATAACCGAGTTACATGCACCGAAAACTGTACAGTTTTATCACATACACGTAAGGGCTTGCCTGTCGGTTATGCATGTTCGGCTAAAACCATCATGCATAACCTAATGTGTATGGCCTCCATTAGGTTTTCACGCACATCACTCATTATGATTTAAATAAAAAATCATTCTGCCTCGTCAGAATGAAAAAACCTGAAAGGGCTGCGAAACGTCGATAAATAAATAAAGTTTCGTGCATTAACCCGTTAAAACTAGTTTTATTTACCTTACTAAGTTAAAAGCTAACGACCAAATGTAATTTGCGGTATTAGTATGTGCATCAGCCAAAATATTGTCATATATTAGCTGATGTTTTAAAGTTTAAGCTTTTGCACATAGCAGACATGAGACTTGGGCTTAAAGGGCCTTCGGAACGAAAGTATGGTATGGAGGTCGCTACGAGACAATAAATTTTTGGTCACCCATCTAATGACCGGCTTTCTATTTTTTTACGCAGGCAAAACCTCTTAACACTTCTACGCAGTGGCACTTAAAATAGTTATTGCGGTGATTGATCGTGTAATGATGAGCAAATATTTTGTTCTTGATCGTATCATAAGAAATACTTGGAATTCCCAGCTATGCAAAGTTACTGAGTTAAAACTGAAGGTCACCAAACATGGAATTTGCGTCACCAATGATACTTTATCGTTGTGCGTCAGATCTTCAAAGTATGCGCCGACATTTAGGTCCATTTGCAGCAATTATTCTAAATCTCAATTTAACTAAAACTAGATATAGACCATACAATGATGTCAAATTGACATTGATGTTTATCATTTTACTTTTGGCATTTAGCAAATTTGCTGCAAGTAGGCTAAAATCGTGCTCAGGGCCAGATTTATAGGTGTGAGGGTATCTCTTACGATTTTTTACAGATGTTGGCGCCCTTAAGGCACACCAACGAACGGACCCCGCCACACCTAGCCTCTCGTAAGTCTCACGGGTGCGAAACGGAGAAGCCGTTAAGCAGTCCGCGCCGCTTACGAGCGCTTACGGCATAGGTACTATCCGCTAAAAACCCTGCGAATACCCTCTGCGCTGTTAGTGCGGAACCGCGAGATCCCCGTTGAGGGACTTCATCGCGTAGCCCTGCGTGGATTATTGCTCGCACCTTTATGTCTCCACCAAGTATTTACTCGATGCTTTGGTTAGGTTACAGCGACACGCAATCCGCGTTATTGGCGATGTGGAGGTGACTTACAGCTTCTGACCTCTACAATTACGCCGTGATGTGGCATCATTAAGCGCGTTCTATCGCGTATAGCAAGTGTTGTGTGAAGAGTCATAATCCTTTATTCCACCTTCCCCTTTCCGGCGCTGACTGTGGCCACCATTCCAACGCAAACAAAGGTTAGCTGACTCTTTCTTTGTAAAATCCATTTGAAGATAGGGTGTTTTGCCTACTCATCTGTACCCCTAGCACGAACCAATATCGAAATCGTGACGTTTGCGAGTCCGAAATGTCATTGTCAAATGTGTACTGATTTTTAGTTCTCGTTACGTACTTTGTGCCGCTGCTGTTCAAGTTTCCATACAAAATTTGACATTGACATTTCGGTTTGCAAACTATTCGGATTCGATAATGGTTCGTGCTAGGGGTACTGTTCTCCTTCTGTTTCTCCTTTTTCTATAACCAGAGGTCTTTTAAAAAAGGCCTGAAAAAGCAACTTGCAGTCCGGACAGCGCACACGGCAGTTATAATTGATGCATCATCGTGTCTGGACTGAACTGCCATTTATACACCCTGGCAAACTTTTGAGCAACGACCATAGACAAGGAAGCCTGCGCATTAGCAATTGAACATAAAATGTCTTCTGAGCAAGTTGATTTGTCTGTGCTTTTGAACAAAAAAATTTGTGTGCACGAACCACAAATATGAAGTGAAACTTCTTTTCTTAAATAACCTGACATTAGGCATTGCATAAGGCGTAGGAAAATGGAGCAGCGCACGCATCACTCATATGTATGTGTATATATTTATATTGTCACGTGGGACGTTCGTTGTGTTCGTAGCGTTTCAGCCTTCTCCAAGTTATCCTCCAATTTTCATGCTCATCGGGAAAAGCTGCGCCCGCATTCCACACACAGACACATATATATATATATATATATATATATATATATATATATATACAGGGCGTCCCACGGCTACCTCACACGGAGGGAAAGTACATTAAATATTGAAGATAGGATATTTTACTAAAAGAAGACATCATTTTATTTTTAATAATAACTTGAACTGCATTAACAGATTTTTTTTAAATCGCCTACTACAACTGGGAATCAAACTCGTGAAATTTCGAAAAAAAAACGACATATTTTATGATAACCATCGAAAGGGTTAATCACAAGGATTATGTTTTGCTAAATTAAATGAAAGGAATGTCTTATTACATGATAAATATAATAAAGTGTTATACAAATTGTAGTACGTATGCATTTCTTTTTTAATTCAGTTACAATGCGATTGGCGGAAATTTGTAATAATAATTCGAAAATGGACCATATAAATTTTCAAGCTTTCTGTTGTTCTTTTGTTTTTCGTGAGTTTCATTTTCGTTTATTTGCATTTTGGTACGAAGTAACGTCTTATAGTACAGATAAAGGAAAAATTGTAGTCACATCTATATATATATAAAAATCAATTGCTGTCAGTTAGTTTCGCTAAAACTCGAGAACGGCTGAACGGAATTATCTTATCTTGGTTTTGAAATGTTCGTGGAGGTCTAGGGAAGGTTTAAAAGGTGAGAAAATATGAAAAAATTGCGAGGAAGATAGTAAAAACGTCAATTAAATTTCCCATATGAACTGTTCTATCTTCTTTCCTGTCAAACATTTTGGTACGGTAGAATCGGGTCCGTCATTTCTTCCAAATTATTTTAACCCGAACGAAGTACGCGGGGTTAACTAGTCCCATAATAAAAAATAATTTTGAAAATTTTAAAGTTACTAACTCTTTTCTTATGAACGCGTAGAGGTATTAAATTGAGTTTGTATGCCTTGGTGCGCGAGTCCGACTCGTACTTGGCCGGTCTTTAATCTTACATACTGATTTATATTCGAAGAAAAAGTAAGCTAAACAAAATTTAAAAGCTTTCGCGTCTCATTGATGTTATCTAGATACTATTTGCAAAACCATTAAAAATCATTTCAGTAATAGACCAGATAATAAAGTGCTACACTTAATTAAAATAACGCAAATCGAAAGGGAATCGCGGCCTCGACCCAAGACATTTAGTTCGGGTCGCAAATGTATTAACCACCATCACGAAACGTGAATGAACAGCTCGATCTATGTTATTATTGTATCTATAGAACAACAAAGACCATAAAGAAATAGCTGTCCATCGATCGAAACCAATTTCCAATGGCGGTTGCGAATTAAGAGTGTACTTTAGACACCTACTTATTTCGTAAATATTTATGAACCTAATATATTTTTAAATGTAGGTCCGAGATGATAGCTTCGTTTCGTCTTACTTGAAGTTATAATTCTATTCGGACGGGGTGTAACTGGAAAAATCCAATGGAAATGATGAAACGGAAATGCGTCACGAGCGTCACACGATTATATATATATACAGGGCGTCCCACGGCTACCTCACACGGTATATTTATGGTTATCATAAAATATGCCGTGTTATTTTTTTCGAAATTTCATGAGTTTGATTCCCAGTTGCAGCAGGCGATTTTTAAAAAATCTGTGAATGCCGTTCTAGTTATTATTAAAAATAAAATGATGTCTTCTTTCAGTAAAATGTCCTAACTTCAATATTTAATATACTTTCCCTTCGTGTGAGGTAGCCATGGGATGCCCTGTATATATATATAATCGTGTGACGCTCGTGACGCATTTCCGTTTCATCATTTCCATTGGATTTTTCCAGTTACACCCCGTCCGAATAGAATTATAACTTCAAGTAAGACGAAACGAAGCTATCATCTCGGACCTACATTTAAAAATATATTAGGTTCATAAATATTTACGAAATAAGTAGGTGTCTAAAGTACACTCTTAATTCGCAACCGCCATTGGAAATTGGTTTCGATCGATGGACAGCTATTTCTTTATGGTCTTTGTTGTTCTATAGATACAATAATAACATAGATCGAGCTGTTCATTCACGTTTCGTGATGGTGGTTAATACATTTGCGACCCGAACTAAATGTCTTGGGTCGAGGCCGCGATTCCCTTTCGATTTGCGTTATTTTAATTAAGTGTAGCACTTTATTATCTGGTCTATTACTGAAATGATTTTTAATGGTTTTGCAAATAGTATCTAGATAACATCAATGAGACGCGAAAGCTTTTAAATTTTGTTTAGCTTACTTTTTCTTCGAATATAAATCAGTATGTAACATTAAAGACCGGCCAAGTACGAGTCGGACTCGCGCACCAAGGCATACAAACTCAATTTAATACCTCTACGCGTTCATAAGAAAAGAGTTAGTAACTTTAAAATTTTCAAAATTATTTTTTATTATGTGACTAGTTAACCCCGCGTACTTCGTTCGGGTTAAAATAATTTGGAAGAAATGACGGACCCGATTCTACCGTACCAAAATGTTTGACAGGAAAGAAGATAGAACAGTTCATATGGGAAATTTAATTGACGTTTTTACTATCTTCCTCGCAATTTTTTCATATTTTCTCACCTTTTAAACCTTCCCTAGACCTCCACGAACATTTCAAAACCAAGATAAGATAATTCCGTTCAGCCGTTCTCGAGTTTTAGCGAAACTAACTGACAGCAATTGATTTTTATATATATATAGATGTGACTACAATTTTTCCTTTATCTGTACTATAAGACGTTACTTCGTACCAAATTTCAAGATTCTAAGTTCACGAGAAGTACCCTGTAGGTTTTGATTCCCATTCAGAGTTTCAAAAATTTGCGGAAAATTGGGGGATAAACGGCTGTATCTTTTAATTGCTTTGGCTTAGAAGTTTTTTTTTTCACAGCTTCAAGGGACAGTAGACATAAGTATTAGATATGAATTTCAGTTTGATAACTCCACGCGTTCCTGAGAAAAACGGTCTCGACAGACGGACGGACGGTCGGACAACAAAGTGATCCTATAAGGGTTCTGTTTTTTCCCTTTGAGGTACGGAACCCTAAAAAAGTGCTCTTACTAAAAAATGCTCGAAAAAATGGCTAGCCTGGCGCATTTTTTTTAAAAAGACTATTTACATATGGTTGGGCTGTGTGAATGAATTTGGAATGAATATAGTATTATTTTTATAAAGCGTGCATGCCACTGAAAATACTTAATTGTATAGTACAAAGTAAGTAGTTATTTATTACGCAGAATAATATAAGTAAATTGTATCTAAACAGGCGTAAGTAGCCATTTTCATTTTCATCAACGAGACAACAAAACAAAAAGGTCTTTTCTAAAAGACCGCATTATCTTCTTTATCTAAAGACCTCTGAATAAGTAATTGTTTTTAACAATAGCCTGTGTCTTTTTATCCCGCGTGAAATAATATTCGCGACGTGATCTTCTTCGGCTAACGGTCACGTAAATTCAATAAAGCAATAAGGTTTATTCAAGTCTGGTTTCGCATTGTACACGAGAAAGTGTAAATTGTGACACTTTGTAAATGTATCGTATGAAATAGCGGCTTAACTGTCATGTAACTTAAGGTTAACCTTGCAAAATTATGGTTCTTTTTCAGTATGATGCAGATACCTACTTATATCGAATATTGTTACATCGGTGACTGTATGACGTTATGTTACTGCGAAAGCCTTTTTTTTTCAACAACTGGATGGTTTAAATCTATAGAAAAAAAAATGTGGAAATATTGATTTCCCATACAAACTTTGAACCATTTTTTACCCCTTTAGCGGGTGAGTTTTAAAAACTCGCTTTCTAAGCGCACGCCTACATCATATAATAGCTATTATGTGTGCTAAAGGTTCAGTGCTTTGAGATGTGCGTTAGTAGATCAGTCAGTCAGTTAATTTGGCTTTTATATATACCTACAGATTACCGTATTGCACTTGCACCAAACGGCCGCCGTCTCGTCAGTGAATCGTTAAAGCGAACTAATGGACCAGTTGCTCACAGCACCTAAACTGGAACGTCTGCATTCAAATCGCGGACAAAAACTTAAGAAAAAATAGCAAAAAATGTAGTTCCTTCCGCCGCTTATCAGTTTCCTCAGGTGTTTTCGTAACTATAAAATAAATAGTTGTAGCCGGTGTTCGTCTCGACTAGGGTTACCATTAGGCTTTATACTTTTATCCGGATTTTCCCGGCTTTTTATATTATTTTATTCGACATTTTAGCTCAGTATTTGCATAATAAAAAATATGAAAATATTTTTTACAAATAATATCAATTCATTATTCCCCGCACAGTTTCTGTTCTTTAATGACGACTTAAATATCCGGGTTTTTGTTGGAATTTTCAGATTTCTTTATGGAACTCAAATTTGAGAAAAAAATGCAAAAAAAAACATCCGCCGATTACCAATTTTCTCAGGTGTTTTCGTTATTATTATATAAATCGTCGTAGCCGCAGTTCGTCTCGCTCGACTAGGGTTAATTCGTCCTCATTTATCATGTCTAGAGTTTTATATTTTTGTCCGACTTTTTTTCGGCTTTCATATTATTTTGTTCGGCTTTTTTTAGTTCAGTATTCGTATAATAAAAAGTTTCTACATAATAAAAATTTCATATCAGTATTCCCCGGACAGTGTTTGTACTTTCATGACGACTAAAATAACCGGGTTTTTGTGGGTTTTTTTAAATTTCTTTATGGTAGCCCTAGCCTCGCAACAATCAATGGGTTGCGTTTCGTTGCACGGAAACTTCTCGCTTGCCTTTTTGTTTTCCCGCGCTCTAGATTTTTATTTACGTTTTATTTTTAAAATCTTAAATTAGATTCGATCTAAGAGACGATTTGGTGGAATGAACAGAACACTCTTACAGCATCCGCAGTTCCATTGACTTTTGGACTGTTTTTGCTTTAAAATGCTAATAAGGCATGAAGAGTTTCCGTTATCAGGAAATCTTCATCCATCTTCAAGGAGAATAGGATTTCTATTTTATTTTTAAAATTTAGAGAATAGTTTAGTAGAAAACATTCCACGCGGACCAGGCAGCGAATGTAGAAAGTGGTATGAATGTTAGAAATATATATTTATTTACATTTATTTGTTTTTGTTTGATAGTAAGACAAGAAAATGTTAACCAACACTGTTTTGTTTTAAAAACTGGCAAAATAAGGTGTTTCAATGTTAATAAAACAATATTAAATTAAATTAGAGAACACACTTTAATATCGTATTATGTTAATCTAAATTTTACTAATAAATTGTCAATAATTCCATTAGGATTAATGATTACGAGGGGCGTCAACTGGTTTCCTGATAACGCTAGTTGATTCTCACTATCGAGACATAGCTATATGACTAACAAATTCAGTAATTTGGAAAACATGACATAATAAAATATACCTATGCCTTTTTAGTGCCTATAAGGTGTGAGATTAAAGGACACCCGGCATTTTGTGCCAAAGTTGTATACTTTTTTAATTTTTTATCTGTGTTTCATAATTGGGTAACGTAGTCTGGCAATATTTGTCATCAGCAGCTAGCTGTCAATGTCAAATACGTAGGTTTGTCATCAAAAGGGTTTCTATATCAAAAAATATTAATCATTAAATAATTTCTTTCCACGATTCACTAAAAATAAGGCAAAAGTAGTTTTATGTAGCAAATAATTTTGGCTTTATTTTGAGACCAAATTCAACTGTATACAAGTTTAGCATTTTTTCTATGAAAAGTGACGGGTCTCCTTTGACGCGCTATAACTTTAATCATTTTTTGGTTGATTGCCCAAAGAAAAAAAATGGGTGCGTGTACTTATGTAGGCGCGTGAGAAGTTATCCTTCTTTGGCATCGTTTAAAATTAGTTTTTAATTGCATGCAAATAATTAATTACAATAAATTAATAAAAAGTCTGGAAAAGGACGAAGTCAATAAAGTTCAGTTTTAATTTGAAAAAATAAATAAACAATCAAAATATTCAATTAAAATCGCTACTGAATATAATTTATTAGAACATAATATGTGATTTGCACTTGTATGAAACTCAAACACGTATTCCGAATATACAAACTAGAAACATGTGGATAAATATTATAAATATGAATACCTGTAACTGTTACTTTATTACAAAAAATAAAGATGTGGTTTTTGGTTCTACTACACCAATGGTCAAGAGATGGCGCTGTAGTCTCCTGAATCGCGCTTTGGTTCCGTTGTTCCAGATTAATAAATACTTTTGATAGGCCTTCACAATGCAGTCGTTAGCACCCACTAAATAGAGATTCTATTTCTATTTTGTTGGTAGATTTTCTTAATGTGCGGTAAACACAAAAGTAAATATCGTCGCTAAAGCGACCAACTTCATTATGTTAAAATTTTGTGTTACAGTGATGCGCGCGCATCTTAAAATTTCACTCTCATCATTTTTTCATAACGCGCCTAAAGAAGTATAACTTCAAAAATACGTGTCCATTGTTTTTTGATCATCTAACTGACAGACTAAATAGGATTTCGTTTACTGTACCCCGTCGTCACCCCTATTATTATGATTAAATAATACAAAAATATCTAGGTCGATATTATTAATGACAAGTCAGTCAAGAAGAGTGTATTGGTTGAGAGAACAGGTGTGTTGTGATGTGTTACAATGTGGTGTCATTGTGTGGTGTTGTGTTGTATGTTTTCGTGGTACCACCTTACGTACGTTTATGTTGTTTGTGGTAGTTAGAATTTCGGAGTAAATGTGGGTATTATGAGAACTTTTTTGAGAGTGCACAAATAATACTCTGTCTGATCATACGGTTAGTCGTCGTTTACCATCAAAGGGGCATACGCTTTTTAAAATGTAGATTTCAAGAATATGTGAAACTATTGAAGAGCATAATGGTACACCACGAAACTCATAATGTATCTTTGTAAATTTGAACTTAGAGCAGAGTTTTTAACTAGCACAACTAGTTAACGTAACAGGCTGGTAGGCAATTGATTTATTCAACTCTCTTGTCCAAAACTTCCACATGTCAATCGTACTTTAAGTTATGTAAATTACTTTTTGGTAGTCATTTGGAGACATGCTTAATTCTTATGGTACAACTGGTGAATGGCGATGATAAACGACCGTACATTTACAAAGCAACGTCACGACAGTATCTTTAAATAAAATAGGCTTAACAGACCGACAAAATTTAAAAACATAATTATAGCTTCTCGCCTTGACCCTTAAGAGGCGACAAAGTGTCAAGAGCACTATAACACAGGTAAATTAACGATGACACCTTACATATAAATTTAAATCTTACAGCCACATCTTTAAAGACATCGCATTTTAGAACCTTAGATTTTAGGTACAAAATATAATAATACAGTAAATGGGACAATTTCACATCTATAATAATATCAACTTTTTTCGGGGACGCCAGTACAGTTTTTGACAGATGGAAGTGATACAGTAATTCCTTTAAGGGTCTTTTGTGTACGCTTCTACAATAAAGTCCCTATCAATATCGAATAATTGAGATTTAATAAATTTAAGTTTTTATAAATAAAGCGTATTATGTGGTGTCTGATTATATTTCAGAGAAAAGTACTTGTGTTTAAACTGTTCCAAATGTTCCAAGAGGCATTTTCTATAATATTTGTGTTAGACACCCCAGTTTATGTGGAAGCAACTGGGTCAAAAGATCAACAGCCAATATTCCTCCGTAGACGGGAAGTACCAATTTACTGGTGGGCCATTTGAGTCAATTGTGGAATATCGAACATGGACCATAATGGCCCGACCATTAAAAAAAACAACACAACAAAGATCGCATGTTATTATGTTTTTTTTCCTATATCACTAACATCTGTAGGCAAATTTTGATAACTTCCGTTGTTCTGTGGTATGTTTGATGGCGTTATGCATGTGTTAAACTGTATATGGCATGCCAAAGACCAATAACTTTGGTCCATGAGCATACTTAACTCAACTGAAGAATAAAGCCACTTTTCAAAAAACAAAATACAGTGAATAAAAGATTGGTTTAAATGGTTACCCTTGACATTTGTACAGCCCGTGCATCTAAAAACGGGCTAGAAAAAAATAACAAATACCGAAAAACCATACTCTTTTTTACTGTTCTGTGAGAAAAACATGTCCCGCTCCGTGTGTGTCGATCATGTTAAGCTAAAGTAAGAATCGTGTCTCAATAGTAGTTCAATAGAATCGCTTTCTGAAGTACTTCTTGTTACTAAAACATAAAATAACAAATGCATATAGCTAACAATAACAAACGAGTGTGCAAATTAATGTATTTGTGATTTTTTGAGTTTAAGTAACAATATAACTGTGTCAAAAAAATCAAAACTACTGAAAGACTGTTGATACACGATTATCACTTTAATTTAGCAGAATCGACAACCCGCTCATCGTCGCCATAGAGTCGGTCTGAATCCAGTGTGTGTCTCGTGCAGTGACCTTGTGGGCGAGGCAGGCGCGCCACAGTTATGTGTGATCAAATGCTCAGAGCTTGACCATAACTTGGATCTGATTGCGTCCTTACTCTCGTGGTGTGAGCGCTGATAGGGTCGTGTGTTTGATGTCGGGTGGTTTGATTGGCAATTTTAATATCTAGTAGTGGGGGCGAGCCGGCGACATAGGTTTCCGCACAAACGGTCTATGAGCATCCTTCTAACCTTTTTCTATGTTCTGTGGTAACTACCTAGTGTTTATTCACTGTAATCTTCTGTAAGATAAATTAATATCCTAGTAGCACTTCAATTTTAGCGGAAAATCAGTTAAGCGCTAAAGTTTCCTAGCCCACTGACTCAAATATCTATTTCAGAATTTTCTTTCAGCTAAGTAGGCACTTATATGTTTAAAAATATCGCGTTGTCAAGGCCATTTTGCGACAATATGCTGTCACGTCGTTATACGAAATGAAATAACCGGTCAAGTAATGCATTTTGCATAAACAACATACACACGCAAGAAGCCTATAGTTGGTAACTTGCGTTTAAAATACAGAACCTCTATAGCATACGCTATGAATTTTTATAACAAAATATAATACACGTACTCGTATGACGTGTTTTCAATATGCTTTGTATTTTTCGAAAGCTTTTGAAAATGTAACTTTCTCGTTTAGGTAGTCTCTCTTTAGTTGAGCCGACCTCCTCAGGTTCGAATGGTCTAGAGGCTCCAGACTGAGAGGAACCCCCCCCCCCCCCCCGTGAGGAGATGCCATCCTCCTGGAATACCTTTAGAGGCACTCGTCAATTCTCGGCTTGAGGTCCCCTTAGGATCTCGCTGTCCGCCGCGGCGCCTCCTCGTTGGCTATTACAAACTAGCATCGTACCGCCTTTAAAAGTAACGGAACAGTTGCGCGTTACGTACTTAATGCAAAAATCTTCCATTTATAATAGAATTTATGTTTGAGTGTCATTAAACTTTCCTTATAATATAAAGGCTGAAGTTGCAATAAATGTGTAGACTTGGATTATATACAACCTAGATACCGTATTAACGGCAAGGAAGCGAAAAAAAAATATCTACTACTTATGGTAGATGTGCTCGTCACACGCACACATTGACAGCTTTAGTACCATCTGACACTAGAGCCACGCACACTTTGCACGAAATATGTGTCGTTTTCTTTGCGTGATTTACCTATGTGCATTGCTAGGCGTATAAAAATCAAAGTTTGTATAATTAAACTTTCCAAAATATTTTACATCATCTTAAAGCCCTTCGAATTCCACGGCTTTTGAGCTCTCATACGTCCTTGTGGCCGCACTCGAACCGCCCGCCGCGTGATATCGCACCTCGCGCCGCGCAAAACTCGCGGCTAAGGGCACCTCTACAGCCTCAACCGTCACCAATATCTAAAAAAGTGTAATGACCTAAAATGTTCCTTGGTTCAATAACGGGGTGATTTTTTTTCATATTTTTGAAATTCAGCCCCGTTCTCGAAATAACGGACATTTTCTGTGAAAACACGTCGAAAAAAGTCGTTTTTTTCGATTTCTAAATTTTTTTTGACCTTTCCTAAATAATTTTTACATCTTCTTAAAGCCCTTTAAATTCCGCAAACAACATTTTAAATGTTATATACCTTAAAAGTTGGATTAAAATCACGTTCTTCAATTATATTTGTACCAAATGAATTTGGAATACACTGTTGATTGCCGACCGATATTTTGACGCCTCACTGTTGGCATTTTATTATCAATCACTATGAAAAATGCGTCGAAAAATCTCTAAACAAAAATCAATACACACGTAATACCGTTTAGCTGTTGCAAAGTTGCAAAAGAAGTGGTGATTGTATTCTTGTGTACCGTCAATCCTGACGATCAGCATTTTTTCATATGGTGTGATTTAAAAAATAATTCTGTTGTCTTATTTTCTACAAACCAGTCCTGACATTAACGAACACAATTAAAAAAAGAATTATCCGATTTCGTTCAGTCGCTCGGAAGTGATGACCATACATACATACATACTTTTCGACGATTCATTTTTATAAATATAGATAACAGTAAAAAAGCAACTTGTTATACATATTAACAGTATATATAAGGTACAGTACCTTAAAGTTAAAGCCTGAAATCACAAGATAATCGAAAGTCAGAAACAACAATACTGATTTTGTGAATAATATTCTTTCAAATGGGTACTTAATTATTTGATATTGTACCAGTCCACTAACAAACCATATTTAAATATATACTCTGTGTAAAAATGGAAATAAAATCAATGCGCATGATTGATGTTTTATCAATCTGAAATTCACGTCTTAAAATAAGTACGTACCTAATTATTTTTTTTCCCCGAAACGTTTACACTACGAAACATATTGGAAACATATAAGCAAAAAATTATAAAATTTAACAAAAAAATGCGAATATATTAAAAATCGGCCAAATGCAAATAGGGCAGGCAAATGAGGGTTCTGTACTGTTCCCTTAGCACGAACCAAAACCAAATTCGTTACGTTTGCAAGTCCGAAATGTCATTGTCAAATATGTGTAGTGATTTTTAGTTCTCGTAAGTACTCTACTTTGTAGCGCTGCTGTACAAGTTTCCATACAACATTTGACATTGACATTTAGCACTCGCAAACTATTCGAATTCGAGAATGGTTCGTGCTAGGAGTACTTCACTTACTTTAAGGGTTGTTGTGTCATTCTCCTTTCTGTATTTTACGATAGTACTAACTGTAGTTAGCAAATTTCATTATTGCGCAAAACTTTAAGGGTTGTTGTGTCATTCTCCTTTCTGTATTTTACGATAGTACTATAGTTAAGACGAAATAATGAAATTTGCCTCAAGAAATGGTTTTGGATTCAGGCTTCGTGAGTTTTTTGTGATACAAAAGAATATATAATATGTATTTACAGACACAAATATAATGAGTTGCAATAGCTATTTTTACTTGAATAAAAATATGTTAACCTATAGCTGACTTGTTAAAAATGCTCTGTGTTAGGAACGGAACCCTAAATTAAGAACATATTTTTCTTTCAGTTATGTTTTTATTGGAAATTGATAAATTCCTCTTAAGTGGTCATATGGTTGTTCTTGGTAATACTAACATTTCTTGTGTAGACTTCCTCAAATTTCAAGAACGTTGGGGTCACGCATTTTTGATCAAAATGCGATAACAAAGCTATTAAAAACTGGGTAATATTTTAATTGCACGCTGGGGCTATTTTATTAAGTTTTTTTTGTATGATATTGGACAGCCATCGTTCACTCATCATAATATACTAATATAGTGGCCTAAAAGCACAAACAAAATATTTATGTTGTTTTTCTTACCTTGTATTACGGAACGGAAGCACTACACATCGCAAGCATAGCGTAGATTGATAATATAGCCAAGCTCAACGATATTAAATACCTTAGTATAGTTGTAGTATTTTTTTCTAAATGGCTTCGCACGGCTTGTGCATTTAGCCAATGTCAAGTGTTAAAATGTTTACAAATACAGCACTCGTTACAATGTATAGCACTCGTGGTCAAAGTAATAAATCAAGTCAGTCAGTCTGGAACCTCCCCGTGGACTTCTTGAGGGAACATCGAAAGACACTTTCCGCTATTTTGTTTCACTTGTCAACACTTGTGCATGTTCCCGAACACTTAGTCACGGTAATATTATATGATATTATTACCGTGACTTAGTGGTTAATAATCCACCATTATTAGACACTAACATCTGCCACAACACAATTTTTAACAAGAAAAACAAATCTGCTAAAGTGACACTTCCCGATCCCGCCAAAAAGTCCAGTTGTAGTTGTAGTATATTTTATTATTATTATTATAATGGCTCGCACGATTTGTGCATTGGCCACGACAGGTTAAAAGGTAAGGAAACCAAAATAGTGAAACAAAAAGGTTGTAAAACGGAATTTGGAAGGATTAGGATCAGGTAGGTACGTTAAACTAATTTGAAGTTGTAGTATTGAATACCTATTTATTTATTTATTATATATTCTCCCTTTTTAGGGAAGGCAAGGGGAACTAAAGTCCATACAGCTTCGTCTTTAGTATTTTTTTCCCCCTTTTCTGCAAATATCGTTGGTCTAACTACCCGAAACTGTCTAAAATTCCACAGAGCAACACAGCCTGGCCGCGTCGGCCGTGTTGCTCTATGAATATCTCCAACCGACTTTGAGTTTTATGTTCCTTGATTCACAATAATACGTACACCCACGGACATACACCTACTAAAGTTATGTGTTTTGTAAAATTCTGGTTTATTCACCGCTTCGTAACAGAAATCATTGTACCATTTTCTCATAAGGTTCTTATTCTGTATCACAGGTATAATTAAAAACCATTTAAAATCTTACCAAGAAGCGCCGCCGCAATTATTACTCAAGTAGGATGCGCATGCACAAGTTGCCTAATTTTATGTTTTTTTTTTGCTCCTGAGGTTATCTTAGAATACATTCGGCCGCCATACTATTTTAGTTTTAAACATTTTATTTTACATTACATGATATTATGTCATCTGGTGTATACTACAATTTTACTAAATATCCTTTTTTCTTTCATAAAAAAGGTTTGACAGTTAACGAACAGAAGCTTACGATTTTTAGACATAAAAAGAAGATGATGATGACGCGTTCCTGATCTTACACTCTAGCTTTAATGTGCCAGGAATTAAGATCCAAATTTACCCAATGACACCTGGTGGTCAATCGCCTAACGGAATTGCTATGGCTATCCCTATCGCTTACGATATCATTTTGTTATTTCTGACCGCCGAAGGTTTTCAAATACCTTACGCTCATTTTCTTTAATATTGTTGCTACCAATACAAAACAAAAAAAGGAGCTCGGGGCATTTGAAAATCTTCGGTGGTCAGAAATAACAAAATGAAATCGTAAGCGATAGAGGTAGCCATAGAAATCCTGTTAGGCAATTGGCCCCCTGCAGTCGTACATTTCGCCGTCGCTGGTCGTCCGCCAGTGCATCCGTTGCGGCTTGCGGCAGTGGTGAAAGGACCGACCTTGACTCTATAACATAATTTCATATTACATTGTCTCGGTGTGTCAAGTTTATTAACCCAGCCATTGTTTCTGTGTCTAGTGTAACCAAATAATTTGTTAAACAATAAATATTCATTAAGCACTGAAGAGAATCGATTTGTTTTCTCGATACTTTTTGGCGGTGTAAATACTTTTCTGTTGAACTTAGAACTGGCATTTGAAGTTTCGAAATAAATATTGGGATAGAATCTAGGGACGACAGCGATTAGGACGTCATAAACAGTTACGGGTGTCGTCATAGACTTAGAAAATCACATGCCTTTAGATCTCTTTTTCTAAGTTATGTTAGATATTAATCTTCTACTACAGTTGGCATGGCAACCTTACTATCTCTCAAACTCGTAACATTTTAAAGACAACTTTGCAAATATCAGAGCAGCTCATTATAAAGGCAGAGCCTGTCTCACAACTTAGACGTGATGACCGCTTCAATTGCTCGCCTCAGGGCCGAATTCAAATAACCTTATAATTTTCTTGCTTCACGTGGTATCTTTTTTTTTGTTGTCTTTCCGGGTGCTCGCGTCGCATAGTGGTGTATGTGAAACATCGTTGAACATAACAGTTTTTATTTTTAGTATAATTTAAACAAAACTTTTGTCCGTGAAGAAAGGCACAAAATGTGGTGTTTTGTAATAAATGTAGTGTTGCATTTCTCTAGTTGACAACTAAGGAAAGCGTGGACTATATTTAAACGAGATAATGTATTAGATAAATAACAGTAAGTATATTAAATTTTAAGGTAAATATACAGCGAGAAACAAGCAAAATTAGCAGTAGCAGACAACAGCAATGACAACTAGATGTAAAAAAGGAAAAGGCAAAAAAAAACGAGTGTGCTTATGACCATTCGACTGAAGTGAAACTTCTTTAGCTCCAATGATCTGAAAATCATTAACTTAACCTGAAAATTTGTTGATGGAAAAAAACAAAAAACCATCACCCTCCAATCTGTACTGGGTCCATTATCACCCACCAATCCGCGTTGGGTACGTTATTACCCACCAATCCGCAGGGGGTATGGACCCACGGACGGACCCAGCGCGGATTGGTGGGTGATAATGGTATCATCCACTAATCATAACTCCACTGTGGCTCGACGAAGTAGGTTCAGGACAGTAAGGGAAGGTCAGATACGGCACAGATTCCTATCACCCGAGCTATCTTCGCCATTGAACTCGCATACACTTAACAATCGGTTATCAAAAGCGCTTTAGCCTTTGTTCAATGTTAGGGTGCTATTCTTAAAGTCAAAGTTGTCAACAACAACGGTGCAGCAACGTCAAGCTTTTGACAAATGCATACGACAAACACTTTTTTTGTGTGTGTATGCCGTGGGTCTTAATTTTGTGCAATCACAGTTTGGGACAGAAAAAAATTGTTGGTACTAATCTCACAATTTAGGCACATGTCACGTACCTACCTGTCTATATCCTTGGAGGCAAGTTGGTAAATGAGCAAGTTACCGTGTACATACTATTAATTTCAATATTATGAGACATTTCTTGCACTGAAGTAATGAACATGACGGCCTTTCATAATCGAATTGACGAATGGAACGTGAATACCTTATATTACTAAATTTTATGACTGAAATGAAATGAAAAGTTATTTATTCAGTCTAGGCTGTTACAAGCACTTGTGAATGTCAAGAAGCTACGCCATCGGTTCGCAAAACTACGGCGGGAGACCTTGTACTGAGAAGAACCGGCAAGACACTCAGCAAGGGCTGTTTTTTTCTCCCTGTATTGTTATATACAAAGTCGTCAATGACTTCAGAGATACGCCTGGAAGTCACCTTCCATTACATCATTTTGAATATAAGTATATAGACTTATCGCACTGTCCTCTTGGTATAATTTTATGACAAAACATACCACTTTAACCGTTAACCCGAAGGCGAACTAAGAAAGTAGCTCAAATCTAAGCACTTAGATAAAACTTTAGTTTCTCTCTCGTGCTTCGGAAGGCTTTGTATTCTCAATCTAATTATCTTTATTGGAAGATTTGCGTGTGCCTTTGCCTTATCAGCAAAGTCGTATATATTTAGGTTGATGATAATGATACATTAATGTGCTTGTATGCTTTTAAGGGCCATTTGCACTGAGATAAAAAACATTCAAAATGAAGGCTGAATTTCAGGCAGGACAGACGGGGAGGCCTCCACAGGAAAGGGTCCACTACAGAGGTTAAATATAACCAAATTTCGGAAACTAGGGGGAGGGAGGTGCAAATCGTAAAATACGCCCGCGATAGGTAACTCTACAAATTTGTTGTACCAGGACCTTCACACCTTCAAATATGGCCCTGCTTAATCCTATTTACACTCTATCTCTCAAAAGTCAAATAGAGACTGCAAGAGGTTTAAACATGATACGATTTTTGAACTTTGATGCATGTAAATCTAAATCTATGACAAAGACGAATATGATTCGTGCAAAAAATGTGTTTAATTTAAAGTGATCTAACCAGTTAGCACCGCTCGTGACGCAACTGATCCAAGGCAGCCCAGTTTTTGCCGCGTCAGTCAGCCCCATGCCATCCGACCCCGAGTAGTCGAGATCAGAATATTGTTTAAACTACTTATTTGCCTGTTATTAGCAAAAAATAAATTGTTTAAAGCTTTCATGGTCACTAACATAACAGTATTTTTTGTTATCAGCGGGATTGCTACCACGGAGTTACTCCGTGATCATAGCGCTTGCAACAGTGCCCAAATATCGCATAAACGAGGTGCATGGTAGCAATCCCGCTGATAACAAAAATTACTGTAATAATATCAAAAATATTTCCAAAAACGAATGTTTTCTTTTATCCCATTATATTTTATTTTGACTACGGAGAGTGGATTCAATCTAAATCAGCTTCCCAAAGGTCACAGTCCTGTCCAAATCAGTTATTCCCAAAGGCCTTGGTCTGGTCATCTTAGTCGCTACGCAAATTCTCATTGCTAGATTATTTGATTAAAGTTTCACATTTTAATGAGTTCAAGGAATAAGTATGGTGGAAATGCAGCAGCAGAGGGTCCACCAAAGCCAGTACATTTTTAAAGTATCCGTCTATCAGAAACAAACAATTTTGGGAACCTCTGGTCTAAATCGCCAATACCGGACCAAGCATTTTTATAATATCGCTCCACAGCCAGCTCCATGTGGTGCTTTGTACACTTAGGATCTGCTGCAAACGTAACAGAGGGCACCGCTACTCTGCATCTGCAGTCTTCAGCACCCGCCATAGGGGAGGCCTATGCCTCAGCAGTGGGGACATTAATACGTTGATGATGATAAAGATCAAAAGGTACCACAAATGTACCACCTCCACCCCACCTGATGTTTAATGATGGTGGAGTCCAGACGCAAAAATAGTCCAGTAGTTTTACCGGCTACACCTGCAACCATCCTCACCTTACCAGCCTGCGAAGTACATCTTTTCTGTTCTGTGTACTTCACGTCTCTTAGAGGATCCCAAGCTGTAGATTTGGAGGGAACACGTGAGCGGGCAAAGGATTCCATTTGTGGATAGTGCGACAAAGCGGAACCCGTCTCCTAGCTACTCTTCGATTTATTATCACTCATAATTGTGTCACGCCTACCTGTGTGTCGAACTTTGATACGCTGCTGCCGGCACCGTATGAAACAATTGCACGTTAATACAACCGTCACGTTACGGTAAATGAATTTGTTACGGTAAATAAAATTACGGTTGAATAGCTATAACTAATGCATGTTTAAATTACAATTCAGTTCTTCATCAGCCTATTAATGTCTCCACTGCTGGAGCACAGGCCTTCCCTATGGATGGAACAGGGAGATTGGGCCATGACTCACCACGCGGGTCCAGTCCGGATTGGCGGGTGCCAATGACTGCTGATGCAGCTGGGATCAACGGCCTTTCGGAAGGCACGTTAAGCACGGAGGAACTCGAGATAGAAGATTTTTGGTCACCCATCCAATGACTGATCACTGCGAAAGTTGCTTAACTTCAACGATCGCGGCCGGACGCGCTAACCACCCACGCCATTGAGCTTCCCAAAAATAACAATATGTGATTACAAAATTATAATAATTCAGTTATTTTTAATAAACTAATGCTTGTTGTTAAAAGCAAAGAAATACAGTTCATTGTCAACACTACAAATTACAATATGAAATAGACAGATCTGTAAATTCAGTAGGTAATAAGTTAATCTTAAAAAAACTTGCATCAGCAATCAAGTAAATTAATTAAACGGTAATCAAGTATTTATCTTGGTATTGTCACTGCAGGTATAATTCAGAACTAATTTGGCGAAAACTAAAGACGACCTCGTTTTAATCTAGATTTCATTTAATATTGCATTGCCAGTTCGATTTGAGAGGAGTTGGGACATACATACTCGTCAGGGTCAGAATAATATTATAATTAAGTACGGCATTATAGCTTATCATAGTGTGATTGTATGTGCGAAGTTTAATGCGACCTCGAAAATAAGTATGTAAGTTGAAATCTAATTTACTTTACAGTAGCGTCTTCATATTTTAGTCCTATGTAGACAGTACATATCTAATTATATTATCAGTCACTATTTAAGTGCTTACGTTATGTTAATGTATACATTTAAAACTAAAAATCTGTTTAAAAAATTATAAACATTACCATTTAAAATACATTTATTGAAAGCCTTATTAGAAAACGCAAACATGAGTGTCGTGGAACACTCAATTGCAACGAGGATAAAAAATAAACAAAAGTATAAATACAAAACTACACACAATTCGCTACGACTGCTCGTAGGTCCCACCGATTCCGTCGGCCTAAGCACGTCCTAGAATACCCCGACGACGAAATCACCCGCACTAACGCGTCTCCGACTCCTCCCACACAGGCAACAAACACCAACACTACCCAGCTAGCAAACTTGCACACTAGCTTAGCATTACGCAGACACCGCACCCGTAGGATAAGAGTGCGAAGACCTGGCTTCATACGACACGCTATACCAAGTACCGATACGTACCTGGACGTTTTTCCCCGCCCCCCACGACAACGCTAACTAGAGCCGAGGTCTGAGTCTCAGAGACCCCCTCTAGTTCAGTCGACCCCCTCAGGTTCGAGTGGTCTAGAGGCTCAAGACGGAACGGAGAGTATCATCGTGGGGAGATGCCATACGCCTGGAATACCCTAGGCGTAGAGGCACTCGCCAATTCACGGCTTGAGGTGCCCTTAGAATATCACCGTCCTTAAACCCGATGACGCTTTATAGGTCATCTGCGACCAACAGCATAAACACTCAAAACAAAAACCGTACGAAAAGGAACTTCGTTCCAAAAAATAGCCGTCATTTTATAGAATTTTCATAATGTTCACAATCCAAAAACACTTTAAAACCATCGAATGTAGAACCAATGTCTCAGCCGCGCCGCGACGCTCTTTGATCAGAGATTCCACGGTCGATTTCTCGCGCCGCGCCGCGCTGTTATTAGGACAACACAAAAAGTTGCCCGCTCGGTGGAACTAATCACCCCTAATTTCGTAAACGGGTTGGACAAGAATAAAAATTGTGAGCTAGACACAATCGGTCAGACCTTTAGTAATAACATGCAAACAAAATTAATTGGCCATCATTTCTATGACGGGTCGACCGTGGAAATTGTGGTACGCTAATAAGTTAATTGTTGTTCAACCTAGTGTTTCGAAAAATAGATTATCAAAAAAATTATGGACACTATTTTTTTATTTAATGTAAATCAACTAAAAAATTACAAAGATAAAGCACGTCAAAGCTTGGGAGTGGGGGCTCGTGACGTCACTTCTAAGTAAAATTGTACAAAGACAGGACGTCATGGAAATTTCAAATTAGTATATCTTTGTAACGTTTTGATAGGTATATTACCCTAGCGTAACAATTTCATAAGTCCATATCCTAAGGTATATAGTATTTTGTTGCTAATTTGTTGCTATTTTGTGCCGCAAGAATTGATTTTGTTGCTCCATGATTTCTCGGAAAAAACGCCAGTTACGCTAGCGTAATATTACGCTAGCGAAACCACAGCGATAACTCGGAGGCAAAAGCAGTTAGAGAGATCAGATGAACGGCATATTTTGTTGCTATTTTGTTGCTGTAAGATAAGCTGGTTAGATATGAAAAAATCCCCCCCCCCCCCTTCATGGGGGGCTAACTACCCTAATTCATAGATATTTCAGATTTTTCGTATCTCGTGAACTAAAGCAGCTAGCGGCACGAGACAAACGGCGTATTTTGTTGCTATTTTGTTGCTGTAAGATAAGCTGGTTAGATATGGCAAAATTCCCCCCCTTCATGGGGGGCTAACTACCCTTATTCTTAGATATTTCAGATTTTTCGTATCTTGTGAACTAAAGCAGCTAGCGGCACGAGACAAACGCCGTATTTTGTTGCTATAAGGTAGGCATGCTGCGTACATCATAATCACAACCCTTATCGGGCTATGACCTACCCCCGACCCTGAAGTCACCAGATATTTCGTATCTCGTGAACTAAAGCAGCTAGCGGCACGAGACAAACGGCATATTTTGTTGCTATTTTGTTGCTGTAAGATAAGCTGGTTAGATATGAAAAAATATCATCCCTTCATGAGAGGCTAACTACCCTTATTCTTAGAAATCTCAGATATTTCGTATCTCGTGAGCTAAAGCAGCTAGCGACCCGAGACCAACGGCGTATTTTGTTGCTATTTTGTAGCTATAAGATAGGCATGCTGCGTACATCATAATCACAACCCTTATCGGGCTACGACCTACCCCCGACCCTGAAGACACCAGATATTTCGTATCTCGTGAACTAAAGCAGCTAGCGGCACGAGACAAACGGCGTATTTTGTTGCTATTTTGTTGCTGTAAGATAAGCTGGTTAGATATGAAAAAATATCATCCCTTCATGAGAGGCTAACTACCCTTATTCTTAGAAATCTCAGATATTTCGTATCTCGTGAACTAAAGCAGCTAGCGGCACGAGACAAACGGCGTATTTTGTTGCTATTTTGTAGCTATAAGATAGGCATGCTGCGTACATCATAATCACAACCCTTACCGGGCTACGACCTACCCCCGACCCTGAAGACACCAGATATTTCGTATCTCGTGAACTAAAGCAGCTAGCGGCACTAGACAAACGGCGTATTTTGTTGCTATTTTGTTGCTGTAAGATAAGCTGGTTAGATATGAAAAAATATCATCCCTTCATGAGAGGCTAACTACCCTTATTCTTAGAAATCTCAGATATTTCGTAACTCGTGAGCTAAAGCAGCTAGCGACCCGAGACCAACGGCGTATTTTGTTGCTATTTTGTAGCTATAAGATAGGCATGCTGCGTACATCATAATCACAACCCTTATCGGGGTATGACCAACCCCCAACCCCGAAGACACCAGATATTTGGTATCTCGTGAGTTAAAGCACGAGAGCTCACGAGATACGAAATATCTGAGATTTCTAAGAATAAGGGTAGTTAGCCTCTCATGAAGGGATGATATTTTTTCATATCTAACCAGCTTATCTTACAGCAACAAAATAGCAACAAAATACGCCGTTTGTCTCGTGCCGCTAGCTGCTTTAGTTCACGAGATACGAAATATCTGGTGTCTTCGGGGTCGGGGGTTGATCATACCCCGATAAGGGTTGTGATTATGATGTACGCAGCATGCCTATCTTATAGCAACAAAATACGCCGTTGGTGTCAGGTCGCTAGTTGCTTTAGCTCACGAGATACCAAATATCTGGTGTCTTCGGGGTTGGGGGTTGGTCATACCCCGATAAGGGTTGTGATTATGATGTACGCAGCATGCCTATCTTATAGCTACAAAATAGCAACAAAATACGCCGTTGGTCTCGGGTCGCTAGCTGCTTTAGCTCACGAGATACGAAATATCTGAGATTTCTAAGAATAAGGGTAGTTAGCCTCTCATGAAGGGATGATATTTTTTCATATCTAACCAGCTTATCTTACAGCAACAAAATAGCAACAAAATACGCCGTTGGTCTCGGGTCGCTAGCTGCTTTAGCTCACGAGATACGAAATATCTGAGATTTCTAAGAATAAGGGTAGTTAGCCTCTCATGAAGGGATGATATTTTTTCATATCTAACCAGCTTATCTTACAGCAACAAAATAGCAACAAAATACGCCGTTTGTCTCGTGCCGCTAGCTGCTTTAGTTCACGAGATACGAAATATCTGGTGTCTTCAAGGTCGGGGGTAGGTCATAGCCCGATAAGGGTTGTGATTATGATGTACGCAGCATGCCTATCTTATAGCAACAAAATACGCCGTTGGTCTCGGGTCGCTAGCTGCTTTAGCTCACGAGATACGAAATATCTGGTGTCTTCGGGGTCGGGGGTTGATCATACCTCGATAAGGGTTGTGATTATGATGTACGCAGCATGCCTATCTAATAGCAACAAAATACGCCGTTGGGTTCGGGTCGCTAGCTGCTTTAGCTCACGAGATACGAATTATCTGGTGTCTTGAGGTCGGGGGTTGGTCATACCCCGATAAGGGTTGTGATTATGATGTACGCAGCATGCCTACCTTATAGCAACAAAATACGCCGTTTGTCTCGTGCCGCTAGCTGCTTTAGTTCACGAGATACGAAAAATCTGAAATATCTATGAATTAGAGTAGTTAGCCCCCCATGAAGGGGGGGGGGGATTTTTTCATATCTAACCAGCTTATCTTACAGCAACAAAATAGCAACAAAATATGCCTTTCATCTGATCTCTCTAACTGCTTTTGCCTCCGAGTTATCGCTGTGGTTTCGCTAGCGTAACTGGCGTTTTTCCGAGAAATCATGGAGCAACAAAATCAATTCTTGCGGCACAAAATAGCAACAAATTAGCAACAAAATACTATATACCTTAGGATATGGACTTATGAAATTGTTACGCTAGGGTAATATACCTCGTTTTGATTATATGATTAAAGAAAAAATACGTGTTTTTATTTATTTTTAAGCATTTAACTGCTAGATGTTTACTTCTAGTAAACTTTTCTTTAAAAAATACGTGTCCAATACTTTTTGATAATTTACCTGATAAATGAAGATAATTAAGTTAATCATCATCCCTATTACAAATGTCATTAACTGATTGATTGATCCAAAATTATTCTTAATGTATTAAAAGTATTTCCCTTATTTTTTTATAATTACTTATATGAAAATATCAATAGAAATATAGTATTATAATTGCTACGCTATTGTAGTAGTATGCTATAATAGTCAATGACCCACTGCCATATTTTATCTAGATGTACTTACCGGCACACTTGCGCCATTTCTTATGCGACCAAAGTATAAGAGATAGCGGGAGCGTGTTTAAAATAATGAGTATCAATTAAGTTAGAATTTTGTTGTCTACTTTATAAAATCTTGCAAACTCTGATTGGCACAGATTACTATATTTTCAGTAAGGCTCCCATATAAAAATATCTTTCAAGGCCTGCTTGCATCAAAGGTCTTGTAATGCTTAATCGTGTTTAACACATCATTCCATCTTTGTCAATTGATTAATGTCTAGGATGAGGTTTAAACGTGATTAGTTTTAAATTTGAGTTATGAATTTTGGTGACTATTTTAATTAGTAAAGGGTTCATATCATCTTTCACATTCGGTGGTCTACAGTGCACCTGTAGCCTTGGTGTGGTGTGAAGAATCGGCAGTATCAATTCCTGGGACATCCCAAATAAGTACAACAAGGTAAATAAAAGACTTGAAATTTACAGACTTTCTTCCAGACAATGTAAATCCTTGGTTACCGTTCCATTTCATTACTTGTGGGCCCAAATTTCCACTTCGAAAGGAGATTGAGAATTCTCCTTTTGTACAATATGACTTGTTTTGTCAAAATTGGAGACAAATAATTTGCCTTCCCCTAATCAGGGATTAAACCCAGAACCTCACGCAAATGGCTACATTAGCGTGCAAGCGCAAGTCATTAAGCTAAAATAAATATAGCCTTCTGGGAATCGTTTTCCGCTTATTAATTAAGACGAAGTAAATAATACGATTAATGCAATTGCCACGATAAGTTGCGGTCTAACTATGTTAGCACGCCCGATGTGATAAACTTTGAAATCAGTATCAGTTAAAGTTGATTAATACGACAAATTTAGATGTGATCCTACACTCATTTTTAAAACTGTAAAAAATTCAAAAGAAAAACCAGCTGCCATTTTCGTAAAGTTGCTATCGAAATCGTCAAATGTGGGATGTTGAAATGTGGTGGACATTTTATGAGTTTTATATATTATTATGTACCTATATCTTATCGACAGTGGAATGAAACGTATCGCTTATACGCCACTTTGGTCGAAAATGAGTTATATACTATTGACAGTGAAAAAGCAAAATCGTTTATACGCCACTTTGGTGTTGCTGAAAAATTAACTTAATTTCAGTTTTAATTCAAAGTTTTATTAATATTCATATTTATTTTAACACAATTCAGAATAGTTAACTGTTTTGTTGGAAAACATAATCAGCTCCATTTGTTGACTCAAGTTTAAAAAAACGTTATAAATACTACACACTGCGTTTTATGTTACTATATTTTTTATACAAATATTGTGTACCGTGAATGTTTATAATTAATCACGTATGGTGATCACATAAGATACAAAAAAAACATTAGTAAGTAGTTTTTTCACCAAAATCAATTAAACCGCAACTAAAAACATAAAGGTATTTGCAAAATCTTTAACATCCGTCTCGTCAAACCGTGATGTGTATACAAAAAATGATGTGGTTTTAAGAAACCACGATGCAAGTTAATCTTTTGAAAACATAAATAAAAAAAAGTTCTTCTTCGGCTGGGTTCCAAACCCGGACTGCCCGCGTAGCAGGCGAGCTTCCTACCACTGAACCCCCATTTTAAATGTGATACGACATGCTAAAGATAAAAAAAAAATGTTCACCGCTGCAATTTTTTTCGTTAAAAAGTTTAAATTTCAAAAAGTGTGCAGTTAAAACTTAAAAAGTATTCTGCTACCCGCTACCGCTTGCTGAGAGCAATAAACAAGACAGTGTTGTCATTGACAGAATTCTCCCAAGCATCGAGATACACCATTGTTCATAATCAGCAACGTCAGCTCGCAATATCTACGATATTAAAAAAAACTGGAGCATTGTTTTTCTTCATTAGTTACCGCTTATGGGCCCGAACCGTACCCACGGGCTACTGACTACCTAGCAGAGATTGCAACATGACAGTTTGATTTACAAGATGAAGCGAGTTGTTTTGGTGCAATTTTATATGGCCTAAAAAGTTACATATATTATTATTATATATAACAATAATAGAAGTATGTATAAAAAAATATAGGAAATAAATTTTAATTTATTTATATTTACGTAGATAACGATATTAGATTATTATTATAGATTATTATTATGATATTATTAATGGTTCTCATTAGAGTTCCAAAATGACCCAACGATTTACTAAAATGTAGTGTGTGCTTTGAAGGGGACAAATAATACCTAAGAGTGGATTACTCATCAAACGGATTAAACCAAATGAATTGTAAATAGGCTTTTCATTGTCCTATTTTTTATATTTTATACAAGTAGATAGCTTTGGTTTTACGCCGTGTTGCTACCTTATTTTACCAGATTTTTGTTAAATAAACTATCAGGTGATATGAAATAACTATAAACAACATTTATGACATCGTATATTTATGTTTATGGCGCTCTGATGAAGTTATATTGCATCTTTGTTACACTCTCTAACATTCAAATAAAGATAAACAAACAGAGGTCATACTTATGAACAAATAATTGGAATTCATAACTCGCGCGAAAAAAAAAGGTTGAATCAGGCATTCAGACATACAGACAGTTTTTCAAGGATGCCTGCAGTTAAATTCTGTAAAAACAAACCCATTTTTAACCGCGGAATTCGTGTGTGTGTGATTGCAAATTTGTGTTGTAAATAATTTTAACTCACATCGCGGATTTCATGTTGAAAAGTGACTTTTTTAATTGAAACAGCACTACTTAATCAGGTGTTATGACCAACAATATTATTACATCGTTGGTCATGACATGACACAAATACTATAAGTGTAACTTAATACGCCGATTTCGACTTAACTTGGACCAAACGTCGATATCAGTTTGGTGTCCTTTCACTAAGGTATTACCCAAGTGCAAAACGCACTAGTTTTCAACGGCTGTAAGTTATTCATATTAAAAATTATAACAATATTAACAAGTATAATTTAGCATAATAATTGAGTTTTATGTGTAAAAACTAGTTCAATAAGTAAATTATGTTATTGAGTAAGTACCGTACCTCAAAATAAACAATAAATATCGAAATACAATTTCAATTTCAGTAATTTTTAGTGAATTCACCAAAAATCGCACTGAATTTCGAGGAAATGCCTGCCTATATCTTCACTAATTGACTTTATAGCTATACCTACAGAATTTAATTCTTAGCAAAAATACAACTAAGAAAATAGTTAATTTTGTGATTTCATTCATCCATAGAAATGGCATATGCTGCCCAACATTAGGATGTGATAGTCTACCCGAGTGCCTCGTTAGTGCGAGTGGGAAGCACGTTCGGTCAGCGATCAAGGAAGTTAAGCCACATTAGCCATGGTCGGTCATAGGTTGGGTGACCAAAATAATTTTATCGAGCTCCTTTGTCCTTCGGAATTCGCCTTAAGTCGTTAGTTTTCGTTAGCACCAGTGATTGACTGGTCGCAGCGTCGCCACGTGCGGTGGGTCCTACACTATTCCGTCCATGGGGTAGGCCTGTGCCCCAGCAGTGGGGACATTAATAGGCTGATGATGATGGCCTACCTATGTGCTTTGTTCCATATGTTGTATTGTTATTTTCATTGAGATAACTAAACAGTAATTGCAACACATTCTACTGTCTATAAGGTTTATTGTTAGGTAGATAAGTAGTAAATACTTAAAAAGTAGGTGATTTTTCTTATTTCAAATGGTAATAGGTACAATGTTTTTTTAAACACACACACCATATTATATTCTTACCCCAATGTAAGCACGATATTAGGTAACGGAATTAATACATTTACTGGTACATAAACATAGAAATACATATCAGCATCCATGATTAGAAAACATATTTTGTATTATACCACTCAGCCACGGAGGTCGTAAAAATATTGTCCCGCTGTTTAGTAAAAAGCCACCGTTGTTATAGTCAAATCATTCAGTCACTATGTCTGACCTATATACACTATGATGTAAGCCTAGTTTTATGAATTTTAAATTAATTAAGTAGGTATCTACATTAATGATTCTGGCTTTAGATGGGTCCTTCTTATAAGAAGTTCACCACTTCTGGCTTATAAGTCAGAAGTGTCAAACATACATTATATTATGAATTCAATAATGCATTTTTCAAAGTAACATATTTTTTTATAGCTAGACAGGCAAATTACACTTCCTCCACCTGATGTTAAATGGTGATAAAGTCCAAAAAGTTAAATCAAATTCTATTTTTTCCTTTGGTTTATATTGAACGCAATCAGCATGTAATAAAATAAAAATTCCAAACTCGAGAACATTGTGAATAGGATATCATTATCATATCATACCCAAGTTTTCAAATCACGTTAAATAAATCTAAAGTCAAATTAAAATAATATGTTTATGTCTTATTCTTCCGGTGTTTTATAATGATCACAAAAAACAACACCAACCCATTAACTGTGCCGGCTTGCACAAATCATGTGCGACCTTGCGACAGAACTGTGCAAATATGTGGGTAAGCACCACAGACCTAAGAGATTGAAGTAGACGCTGCGTGTGTATTTCAAATTGTATGGAAACCGAGCGTGTCAGATTTTGTGTACTCACAACCCAGATTACCGACAACCGTAATAAAAGGCAGATGGAATAGAATAGAACAGAATACTCTTTATTTGCATTAAATAGGGTTGACAAAAGGTGTTTGCATATAAAGCATATGTTAAAACCTAAGAATCTTAAACCTATTTAGCCGTATCAATAGCATGCAAAAAATCTAACATATTAAATCATAACAGTCATATTACAGTATTCTCGTATTTTACTTATCATTAATTTAAAAATGCAAGTATTTTAACATTATAATTTAAATTCAAATGTATGATAATATATATTACAATTCCCTATGTAAGTTCAAACTAAAATATTTTATGTCAATTTACTGTGGATATACCTATAATCTGGAGCGTACGCACGCAATGCGTGGTACCATAGCAAATACGAAGTCAAAAGCGACTATCAATTCGCGTCAGTACACCACAACTCATCGTGTTGTGAATACTTCCCGGAATATTAAGTTTTTATCAAAACTGTGCCGCCTTGTTAATACATCGTAAAAACTCTTCACAAAGACAAAAAAAGCATTTACTTTTGACTTCGTACTTGCTATGGTGGCACGCATTGCGTGTACGGTGCGCTCCAAATAAGTGGCGAAAAGAGTGGGCCTCGGTCACCTATTACAATTAAATATTCCTTTTATAGCTTCATATGACATAATATGTTAAATGATTTTTTTACCTTACGATCGACTTCCGGTACTGAGAAGGGTGACGCGAAGAAATGAATTAGCTTATAAGGATGACCTTAGTCTTCCTTTTGGCACGCGAAGTAGATATACTTATTACACTTGCTTATCTATTTCGATCTATTTCTGTGGTAAGCACTAAAAGTGTGAACACACCACCTATCGGCATAAACGACCTCTAACTTTCAGAGCCTAGCTTAATATTTATAATACTACTTACTCTGTTTAAACCAATTAATTTAAATTATTTAAGCAAAATTTGTGCATGTATTATGAAATTATATAACTAATACTGGTGTCGATTCTGGCATGATTCTCTAAACATAAACTTAAATTTGACAACAGTGTATCCTTGTCATAGACTGATGTTAAATTTAGCCTTAAGTTTAGAGAATCGTGTCAGAATTAATAACACAGTCGTGCAAAAAATACAATATGCTCTTAGGACAAAAAAAGGACATTCAGGACCTGAACCTTTAACCTATACTTTTTGCTATTTTTGTTGTAGGTAACCACTTTTTTTAGAGGAGCTCGATAACGCAAGTTGTTGGCGCGTCCGGCTGCGATCGTTGACGTTAAGCAACTTTCGCAGTCGGTCATTGGATGGGTGACCAAAAGTTTACTATTTCGAGCTCTTCCGTGCTTTGGCACGTTAAGCCGTTGGTCCCGGTTGCATCTGCAGTCGTTAGCACCCACCAATCCAAACTGGGCCCGCGTAGAAGGTCAGGACCCACACTCCCTATTCCATCCATAGGGAAGGGTTGTGCCTGCTGGGGAGCAGTGGGGACATTAATAGGCTGATGGTGATGATAACCACTTTTCAGGGTTTCGCACTTGTATGGTGACAAAGACAAAGGCTCTAATCTCATAAATGTCAGTACTTAGATGGTGACATTTTCATATAAATTTCTTCTCTCTCCTGCCGGCGAACTGGTTCTTTCTGTCATGAAATGTATAAATTCACAGTATCAGTATAATTCTGTGTCTCCGAACCTTAATGACAAAGTACTTACGTTTGTAGGTGTATGCATTCCTGTTTCGCACCATTAATTAGAAATCTTTTATTTACCTATATTTCTTGTTCTTCCCACTTTTTCTTTTCTATTTTTTTTTTATATATATATTTATTTCACGCCATTTTGACGTGTGGCGAACCGAGAATAAATAAAAAATAGTCGTAGGCGTAGCTTATGTAAATAGGCATGTGGACAAAAGTAGCTAATCGTTTGATAAATAATCGTCAAACAATTGCAGAATTTGCAGAACATAACATTCGTAGAAAGGCCGTTGCATCCTGTTATTTTAGTAATTTAACACGACAAACTTCAAGGAACTGTTATCAAATGTTAATAATGTACATTCAAAACCCTGTCACTTGATACATCGTACTACTTACTTAGCATTTCCATTTAGCAATAAAGACTTTGTTGATGCCTTATGTACCAATAAGATCCTGGGTGTCGTTTCTGCTACGCTAACGTAACAATCCTGGCTCAATATTGCTTCAATAGTACCTATAGCTTTTAAACACAGTTCCTCTTTTACCAAAAATAAAATAAAAAATACATAGGATTAACCAAATACATTTGTGATTATTGAAGAAATAACTTCTTATAGGAGGGTAAACCGCTTCGTAACGTATTGCGTTACGACGCCAGTCTGCCTGACTTCCCTTCGCTGCGATAGGAGATAGACGCCACAGCCCGCCCAGGTACCGGAGGGGTGCCCCACACCTACCCCACTCCCTCACCCATCAATCCCTTATTATCACCCACCAATCCCCTTATCACCCTCGAATCCCTTTCACCCACCAATCCCCCTTTGCACCTACCGATCTCCTGTGTTTAAAAAAGGATAGTTTAAGTTATCACTTCTGTCGTGCGTTCTGAAACGCACACTTTTTTTTGTTTAAGTAACGATATCTGGCAAAAATCTAAACTACTGAAACACTATTGACACACGACACCATTATTACTTAAACTTAGCAGAATCGACACCCTGGAAGTAAGTACATAGGTACTCGAGTGTTGGTAATTTAACACTATATATAAATAATCGCTTAATCTTCTCGTATTTCAAATGTCATCTAGTTAGTACCTTAGCTAACTCTAAATTTGAAGTATTGGTAACTAGTAGTGATGTAACGAATGTTGGATTTTTCACATTCGCGGACGCGAATGCGATTGCGAATATTTATCTTCAACATTCGCGAATGCGAATGCGAATGCGAATATTATAAAATTTCATAAAAAGCGCGCGTAAAAAGATTAGACAGGTTTGACGTTTCGTGTCGGCCATGTTTAAATTGAACATAGCCGAGCCGATATTGGTTAATTGAATAAATTTAGTCACAGAAAGTTCATTCTAAAGGCTTTGTTTTGTTTTGAGGTTAGTTCTATGTTATTTATCAAATTTAACTGATATTTATACAATTAAAGCCAAAGGTTATATACTTAATACATTAGATATTTAAAGTTTAATCATTTTGTTTCAAGTAATTGTTTATAGTCCAGTCGGAATAAACATGAGACCTATTCTAAGACACCAGCGCTTAGCCAATTTTTTCCTAGATAGTATAGACCCCCACGAATATGCCCTCCATTTGTCCCCGCTAGAACCCGTGTTTTGTAGCCAGGAAAATTGTTTAAACAAAGAAAAACCGTTTTTTTTGAGTTTTTTTGCTTGTAAACGGGGATTTTGAAATTTTTTTTGAATCAAAGTTGTTCATTAGCTTGCCCTCTACAAAATCAGTTCTATGAAAAAATAACGTGAGATTGTTAGTTTAGCAGTAAATTGCAATTATGTCGGTTTTACGTTTGCGACAATTCAACATGTTATAATAAACATTTTGATTTCTAAAGTAGTTTATCATGTGGGTAACGCCACTCCCAAGAGAGTCATGTAAAATTTATCGACCTGTGTCGCAAACTTTAGCAACAATTCTCAATCTCCGAAAAAAAAGTACTTGCCTGTCCCGTCTTTCCCAGAAGGCGCACAGCGGGGAAAAAAATTCAGGTGATTCGATTCACCAAGAATTTTGAGGAATCGATCGAGTAGAAAAAAATCGTTAGTAAAAATGTTCGTTTTTGACGATTTCAATTTTTTTTTAAAAATTGACATAGATTTTTTTTTTTAGACTAATGTATTTTTCTCTCCTCAACTCGAATATACTATTCTGAATATATATATATATATAATATATTAGTATTATATATATATTATATATATATAATATATATATAATACTAATATACCCTGAGAATTCCGATTATGAACCGGAAGAAAAAAGGACGAAATTAATTTAATTAGAAATATTGAATACAACGCAGTCTTGTAATCGAATTTTAGTTAATAGTTTTGTAAATAATTTCTGTACATAAATAAACTAATTTTTTTAAATTTTCAATCGTATATTCGAGTTGAGGAGAGAAAAATACATTAGTTTAAAAAAAATTATTCTACGTCAATTTTAAAAAAAAAAATGAAATCGTTCAAAAACGAACATTTTTATTAACGATTTTTTTCTACTCGATCGATTCCTCAAAATTCTTGGTGAATCGAATCACCTGAATTTTTTTCCCCGCTGTGCGCCTTCTGGGAAAGACGGGACAGGCAAGTACTTTTTTTTCGGAGATTGAGAATTGTTGCTAAAGTTTGCGACACAGGTCGATAAATTTTACATGACTCTCTTGGGAGTGGCGTTACCCACATGATAAACTACTTTAGAAATCAAAATGTTTATTATAACATGTTGAAATGTTGCAAACGTAAAACCGACATAATTGCAATTTACTGCTAAACTAACAATCTCACGTTATTTTTTCATAGAATTGATTTTGTAGAGGGCAAGCTAATGAACAACTTTGATTCAAAAAAATTTTCAAAATCCCCGTTTACAAGCAAAAAAACTAAAAAAAAAACGGTTTTTCTTTGTTTAAACAATTTTCCTGGCTACAAAACACGGGTTCTAGCGGGGACAAATGGAGGGCATATTCGTGGGGGTCTATACTATCTAGGAAAAAATTGGCTAAGCGCTGGTGTCTTAGAATAGAAGTCGGTCCAAATTATGGCTATTCCGACTGGACTATTAGTTTTTTAGTAAATAGAAACTGTAAACTTTATTTAAAAATGGTAGTAAAGTAATAATATACTACTAAATAAATGCAAACCTTACATTGTAACAAGGCTGATTAATGTTAGATTTGATCAGATCTCTGAAGTTCTTTTTTTTTATAAATGAGACTTTAATTTAGAATGTAGAAGTATGATATAATATCTAAGTGTTATCTATTGTATTATTATTTCATATGCATGCAATGCATATAATAATTTCCTTTTTAATTATTAAAAACATTCGCTAAATATTAGCATAATTTTAGCGAATGCGAATATTGAAAAATATGCGGATATTCGCGAATGCGAATGCGAATATCCGTTACATCACTAGTAACTAGTAATAGGTACATATCAGGGAGCGCAAAAGGACAGGACACGCAAAGGACATGTGTAGTTTTTATGTTGATGCAGGCAAACGAGCTACAGTCCACCTGATGGTAAGTGGCCGCTAAATGTTTTTTCATGTGTCCCAGCAGTGAGCAAAATCCTTACCGTTGCGTTGCGTTGGTAAGGAAAAATTCCGCGAAATTTTGTATATCTTCTGCTGAACTGCCTGGATGTGAGTGAAGTGAGAGTGATAACCCGCGGAGGTACTTAAAACAAAGTGTGTTTTGATTTTCACCACAAAAAGGCAATCGTGAACACAGTCATATAAAAAGGGAATAAACTGCTTGTTGAAATGGTATCAAGATTGTTTGTTTGCAAATAATACACTAACCGGATGCGATCACGGCGTGGTGCGTGCGACACGATTGTTGACAATCTGTGATGGATAGGCAGGCTGATTATAGTAGATGTTTCATGTTCCGTTTTAAGCATAAATTCACGTTTGCTAGTTTATTGGAATAATTATGGCACAAAACAGTGACGTGACACAAAATAAGAAATTATATCGTAAATAGTAGCAAAGTACGGGGGATGCAGGCGTATGTGTAAACAGTCAGTTCGATTTTTTTTTGTGTGTCCGTCACCGGGTTTGGGGACGGCGAGACCTCAAGCTGAGAATTGGCGATTGCCTCTATAGGTATTCCAGGCGGATGGCATCTCCCCACGGGGGGAGTCTCCTCTCCGTCAGGAGCCTCTAGACCACTCGAACCTGAGGGGAGTCAGTTCGTGCTCGCCATTCGGGCCTTTTCGCGTCCGTTAAACCGCTCCCAATGCGAGCGCGCGAATAGCGAGGCGAGTCACGCACGAGGCGAATAGCGAGCGCACGAACATGTAAATGCGGCATGACAAATTCATAATCTTAAATTATCAGTTTGTGTGTGGATAGAAGTAAAATTTTATTTATTTCCATGTGATCTGAATTAATAAATATGAATTCATATTATGAATCCGAATTCTGATTCAGACTGTGTAAGACCAGCCTAAACCCGAACGAAGTCGCGAGTTTTTAAAATACCAATTCCACAGGAATGTCATACAACGTTTTTTAACACATTTGTGAAAGAAAAGTATTCTAATTCTTTATTTAAGTAATGAAGCAAATTTTTCTAGTAAAAAAATGGCGGCATTTCGCCTCGTGCGGGTGGCGAAAATTTGAACTACATAATTATGTCGTCTCTTTTTTCTTGTAGTATTAAAGTAAAAGTAAAAAACACTTCCAAGGTTCGACCGAAATAAAAAAAAACAGTTTTAACGGGTTAATGCACGAAACTTTATGTCAATAAATAAATAAAGTTTCGTGCATTAACCCGTTAAATCTAGTTTTATTTAAAAAAAAACCGTAAAGGATACAAACGGTTCCATGTATGGCTCGCTCGTTGTATGGCCCGTGATTTTGAACTTTTGCACAATAATGTACCTAATACGCGGCCTACTAAGCGACCTAAATCGCGGGAATTAGCTACTTTTAAGGGGTTCTGTAATGAAACCAAATAATGAAAAACGGAACCCTGTAAGTATGGCTCTATTCTGAAATGAAAGACTAGATACATTTACAGAATGAATGCTACTGAGGCCATTTTCACAACATTAAAAATAAAAAAAAACGACGGGTTGCACTCCGGGAATGCCGGCAGAAGTGAAAACTTGAATATTAACGTTGTGCATTTTTGATATTTTGGAATGGTTAGGGAATAATTTTGCACGAATTGCTTTAATTATCAGTATAAAAGAACTATCATGCATGTGGTAGAATACAATATTTATTAATTGCGCTATCGTACACAAACATAACAATTCATATTACATGAAAAAAGTTTATCTCTCAGAAAAATCAACTTACATGAATCACGTTTAAGCGCACTTAGCGACATCCATTGTACAACAAAAAGCATTTTCTTCGCAATAAAGCTGCCACGTGGACGACCTAGATAGAGACTTCTTATTATAATACGATAAAATAAAATATTACTATGTTTCGTCCAATATATTGAAAGTCAACAACCTTTCCAATTTTATTGGGTGTTTAACCTGACGCGAGTTTAACATTTTTTACCCATACAAAAAAAAGTGTACAACGCCGCTAAAGAAGTTTTTACTTTAAAAAAAAATTAAAAAAAAAGCCTATATAAAATACGAGTATCTGTACAGAAAAGTTAATACCCGGCGCATTCTATAATTACCATTCATATAGACTCTTAATAACAGAATGCGAACCGATACATTGACGGATACCCCTCATTATGATGTTACAAATGGCCTTGCTATTGACCATCGGAATTCCTGAATTGCATGACCATACATTAACATGTATATATGAACCCAAAAACGTGGCAATATAACCCTTAAGATGACGACTCAACATTGCTAAGACAGCTTCTCGCTTGATCTGTAGTGGCATGTACCAATAATGTTATGCAATGGACCTTCATTTAAATCCGGTATTATTTTAAACAGTGAATAAATATGTTTTTGCTATTTAAAAACGTTTTAAGGAATTCATCTTCGTTGAGGTCGTTTGGTAAACGTATATGAATCACACTAATATTATAAAGGCGAAAGTTTGTGTGAGTGTGTATGTTTGTTACTTTCTTTTTCACGTCTAAACGGCTGGAGCGATTTTAATAGGAGTTAGCCGACACCCTGGATTAACACATAATCTACATTTTACTGCGGGAAAATATCCCTAATAAACCGCGGGTAACACCGCGTGGCACAGCTAGTATTAATACTAATTTAGCAGACATGCCTTTTGTTCGCGTCCAAATCGTCAGTTTTTTTTAATAGTAGCTAGTGGGTTCACGTAAAGTTTCTGATGACTGAAAAATATTTATATTTATTTATTTCTTTATTTCTTAGTACCTACACACACTGATTATAAATGAAATATCTGCCAAACTATTACAATAGTTTGTCGGCAGAGTTACCGTGGATAATGCAAAATTACAAATTACTTACAATGTGTTACTTCTATGATAAAAATACATA
The DNA here is from genome assembly GCA_902850365.2 of Chilo suppressalis. NCBI lineage: Eukaryota > Metazoa > Arthropoda > Insecta > Lepidoptera > Crambidae > Chilo > Chilo suppressalis. The sequence continues at coordinate 14,640,076 of OU963894.1, read as the reverse complement.
ATATTTATATTATAAAGAACAATTTATTTGACCTGCTGTTTTGCGCGGCCGTACGAAGTGGTAAACCAGTCCAGTAGTCTATAATTGTGTTAAGTAAGGAACCAAACTACTTTAACAGTCGGGACCTCTTTCTGTGTTCTATGGTCGGGACCCATTAGATATTCAAGAATGGATATTTTTTTTCAACAATGTCCTTACATAACAGAATTATAGAGTACTGCCCTTTTTTCAGTTTTTATTTAAAGTATTATTTAAGCACTTGTGTATGATTTTTAAAATTTTCCTTTCTTTATTGACATTGTCATTAATTGTATTACATTAATAGTGAATAAGGCCCATTTTACCAAAATGTTAATATCATTCATTATTATCAGCTAAACGGTTATAAAACAAAAACAATGTTTTCCATTTTCCATGATAAATCTAAGAAAATCTTACGCTGCAGATAACCAAGGAGGAAAAACTATACCCTTTATCTACCTAGCTATATAGGCAACTAAACGACACTTGACTCTGAGCTAAAGATAACGTAATTATTAGATATTTAGGTTAGGAAGTGTATTCTGTACCAAAGAAAATCTTAGGTCAGTACTACTCGACCGGTCTTCAGGTCACAGAAGGAACATTGTTAGCTCTTCAAGTTGGAGGGCAAGATATATTTTTTAGGGTTATGTACCTCAATCGGCAAAAACGGAACACTTACAGGATCACTCGGTTGTCTGTCTGTAATAGTGGATTTGTTTGGAATCTTCTCAACTGATCAATGTCAAAGTCTGCCACCCAAACACGGAAAAACGTATATATAAATAAATTACGAATATGGGGGTTACTTTCGGGAGTGAATTAAAAAATAAAATTTAGCTAACTGTACCGTGTTATATTTACTATATCAAATGAACGTGCTCAATGTGAGGGTTTGAAACAAAGCTATCTTTTTACAAATGTAAAATAAATATTATTTGAAAAAAGTCTTAGAGCATGTGCTCTAAGGAGAAAATAGATGAAAATTTGTCCCCCCCCCTCCCCCCTCTTGTCTAAAAATTTGCAAGAAATACTCTTTATTTGTAGATTACAGGAAATATTGTTTTATGGTCACTAACATTATAGTAATTTAAGTAATTTACGGGATTGTTCCCATGTATGTCCCTTGTTTTTAGCGAGTTTCCGATATTTCGGCACTGTTGCAAGCGCCATGATCACGGAGTAACTGGGTTAAGAGTTATATCACAAACTCACTAAAAACAAGGTTCATGGTAACAATCCCCTAAATAACAAAGATTACAGGAAAACCTGAAATTGATATGTTAATAAAATAAAATAAATATTTTCCCACAGGTACATACAACAGATATGATTTTTTGTTGTTTTATTGATCGATTTGAACTATAATATATTGTCCAATGTTGAATTGACTATGGCACGGAACCCTTCGTGTCCGACTTACACTTATTTATATTTTTACTAGCTGTGCCCCGCGGTGTTACCCGCGGTTTATTAGAGATATTTTCCCGCAGTAAAACGTAGCCTATGTATTAATCTAGGGTGTCAGCTAACTCCATACCAAATTTTATTAAAATCGCTCCAGCCGTTTAGACGTGAAGAAGTAACAAACATACACACTCACAAACTTTCGCCTTTATAATATTAGTGTGTGATTTTTTGTTGTTTTATTGATCGATTTGAACTATAATATATTGTCTAATGTTGTATTGACTATGGCACGGAACCCTTCGTGTCCGACTTACACTTATTTATATTTTTACTAGCTGTGCCCCGCGGTGTTACCCGCGGTTTATTAGAGATATTTTCCCGCGGTAAAACGTAGCCTATGTGTTAATCTAGGGTGTCAGCTAACTCCACACCAAATTTTATTAAAATCGCTCCAGCCGTTTAGACGTGAAGAAGTAACAAACATACACACTCACACACTCACAAACTTTCGCCTTTATAATATTAGTGTGATAAAAAGAAATCACGTCACGACTAAGTATGGTTTATTTTGCCCACATGAGAGGGTTTACTGGTTACAGTACGTTACTCACATTGTGAACAAAAAAAAAAGTTGGCAAATGCGTAATATTAAGATTGGTTGATCTAAAGGGGGCAACCTTTGATTAAAAAAAAATAAAAAATAGGTACAAAACAAATTTGACACAAAAGAGAGAAAACTTTTTAAATAAAAATTTAACTCGAAGGGACATGGACTGTGAATTTTTTTCTAGTAAATAGTTTTCTTTAGATTTATAATAGGGTATTTGACAAGTTTTAGAAAACGATCTGACGTTATTGACTAATGTTTATGGAGTCCGTAAAAAGTGGAGATTCATCATTTTGTTGTATATTTCAGTAAAAATAACCAAATCAAAAACTCCATTTTCAAGTTGCCGCGAAAACGTTTCTTTGGACAATATGGCGTCTTACTAGTGTGTGACGTCACACGACTGTTATTAAAACGTCAAACGATACAATGTAATGTCACTTTAACCGGAGGTTTACTTGCGTGTGACGTCATTTTAGGCTCGGCCAATCCCAAGCGTTTTGGGTCACGTGACAATAGATAAAAAAACTATTATCTTTTTCGTTAGTTTTTAGTAAAATTATGAATATTTTTATTGTAAAAATAGTAAAAACCCCTGCCAATATTCATTCTAAACACAGATGCTAACAATTGGCACTTTATTTTTAACACTGTCAAATACCCTATTAATATATTATTTATAATCTATAAGTTTATAGCGCATACAATTATAAAAAAAAAATGGGTGCGTGTACTTATGTAGGCGAGTGAGAAGTTATCCTTCTTTGGCATCGTTTAAAATTAGTTTTTAATTGCATGCAAATAATTAATTACAATAAATTAATAAAAAGTCTGGAAAAGGACGCAGTCAATAAAGTTCAGTTTTAATTTGAAAAAATAAATAAATAATCAAAATATTCAATTAAAATCGCTACTGAATATAATTTATTAGAACATAATGTGATTTGCACTTTTATGAAACTCAAACACGTATTCCGAATATACAAACTAGCAACATGTGGATAAATATTATAAATATGAATACCTATAACTGTTACTTTATTACAAAAAATAAAGATGTGGTTTTTGGTTCTACTACACCAATGGTCAAGAGATGGCGCTGTAGTCTCCTGAATCGCGCTTTGCTTCCGTTGTTCCAGATTAATAAATACTTTTGATATTATAAATATGATTACCTATAACTGTTACTTTATTACAAAAAATAAAGATGTGGTTTTTGGTTCTACTACACCAATGGTCAAGAGATGGCGCTGTAGTCTCCTGAATCGCGCTTTGGTTCCGTTGTTCCAGATTAATAAATACTTTTGATAGGCCTTCACAATGCAGTCGTTAGCACCCACTACATAGAGATTCTATTTCTATTTTGTTGGTAGATTTTCTTAATGTGCGGTAAACACAAAAATATTTTGTGTTACAGAGTGATGCGCGCGCATCTTAAAATTTCACTCTCATCATTTTTTCATAACGCGCCTAAAGAAGTATAACTTCAACAATACTAAAGTTTGACTACACAGGTTTATAACCACAGTTTAAATTGCTTGCCGCGGAAATGAAATCAACGCGTAGATTCTTCGAAATGGTTGAATCATCAAACTTATTCATGTACTTATTATTGTTGTTATAAACAAAGTATAGCACATTGCTGCAGCGGCCAGCAAAAGAGGCATTGATAGACGAACGTCTAGCAGGGGCCAAGACTTGTATACTACTTTGCTCAAACAATACGCAGATATTAAAACTAAGTTGTATGTACCTAAGCATAACTTATTATTTGAAAATACAGAACGTTCTACAGAGGATTAGATAAGTTTAAAAATGAGATTGTATGAAGCGTCGTTTTCAAGTTCTAGCGTGGCAAAGGCATTCATTTTTATATTTAAAGATGTTACGAAAATTCTTTTGGGTGTAGAATGATTGTTTCGGAACGGGTTTAAATATTTAATTTGGGCAGGAAGTGGTTTTAGTAGCAAGCACGCAGCCACAATACATACAAGAGCAGTACTTTAACTTAATACTAGCGGCCGCTAACCAATCTTGGCAAGACAAATCTACGCAGTGGCACGTCGCGTTCGATTCCGTAACGTGGCAATAGTAACTATACACATACAATAAAAATCGACACTAATCTATTTTACATTTTGTAGGGACCAAACCTAGTGCTCCGCTCAGTCGTAGGCTCGTAGGTATCTATTTCAAGAAAATGGCTGAGTTACGCTACTGCTCTTGTATGTATTGTGACGCAGCTTAAACTACAGGATATCGGCGATCAAGCTGTTGCTGGGACCGTTGACCCCAGGACTGGAACAATGGACTCGTGACTTGGAAGTAAAAGGTAGTAGTCCTTATCCACTTCCACCAAATAGGCATACACAAAAACTAGTTGAAATTACGGAACTGTGTCTTTTAACACTGGCAAATACTAAGGTAAAACTTGTAATTGTTTCTTAGGTTTTCTTAAATAAAACACGCAATGTGTTCGAAATGCGTCTTTTTATTACTTTAGAACGTTTCGCATACTTTTCATAATTCTGATGACGCAGCCTGAAAAGGATGCGAAACCTCCTTATACCTCGGTAAAACAACGTGTTTTCAGGGTTCCTTACCTCAAAACTTTCGCTTTTCACTCATCACTCACTTGTTGTCCGTCGTCTGTCAAGAACATTTTTCTCAGGAACGCGTTGAAGTATCAAACTGAAATTCATATTTATTACTCATGGACCAGGGTCGATAATTTTAAAAATGGTGAAAAGTGAAAAAAAATTATAGTAGTATGAAACCCATTAGAAAAGGTAGAGAATATAACAAAAATGAAAGGAAAAATAAATTACGGGCGATCTGAGGTCGGGAAGGGGGAGGGGGTGAGTTTTTAAGGGTAAAAAATGGTTAATCTTGATTTCCGGTAAAACTGCAAGTCCTATGAAAAAAAGTTAAATGGCAAAGTTGTAGGTAATAAAAAGATCTACAACTTTTGTATCGACACTTTTTTCACATAACCTCAAAATTTATGTGAAAAATGCGAATAACCGAGTTTTTGGTTTTTGATTTTTATTTTTTGCAAAAAAATTTTTTTTTTCACGAATTTTGGTGAAAACTTACCTTTGTATGTCCCAAACATACAGTAATTTTTCTGATTTAAAATATTCATTTTTTCACCTTATTTTGACTTAATATCCAAAAAGCACCCTAATTTTCAATCGAAAATTCTCACGTCAAAATATTTGCTTTTTTAAAAAAGTTGGGGTGTTTTTAGTTTGTTGAAATCTCTACTTTTTGATGGTATAAAAAAAATATACACTACTATGATAAATGTTCTCAGAAAATGCAAATTAATAATGAAAAAAACTCGAATCCGAAAATCCTATTTTTAATACCTACTTACAACAACTATTTTTGCATGTTTTATGGATTTGTAATTTTTCTGTTTATCAATATAACATGAAATCTTACGTTTTTCGAGTAATTAAAGTGTAAATTTTAATAAATAGTTCAAAATTATACATAATGATTCAAATCAATTTTTCGGATTGGAGTTTTTTTCATTATTAATTTGCAGTTTCTGAGAACATTTACCATAGTAGTGTATATTTTTTTTATACCATCAGAAAGTAGAGATTTCAACAAACAAGAAACACCCCAACTTTTTTAAAAAAGCAGATATATTGACGTGAGAATTTTCGATTGAAAATAAGGGTGCTTTTTCGATATTAAGTCAAAATAAGGTGAAAAAATGAATATTTTAAATCAAAAAAATTACTGTATGTTAGGGACATACAAAGTTTTCACCAAATTTCGTGAAAAAAAATTTTTTTTTGCAAAAAATAAAAATCAAAAACAAAAAACTCGGTCATTCGCATTTTTCACATAAATTTTGAGGTTACGTGAAAAAAGTGTTGATACAAAAGTTGTAGATCTTTTTATTACCTACAACTTTGCCATTTAACTTTTTTTCATAGGACTTGCAGCTTTACCGGAAATCGAGATTAACCATTTTTTACCCTTAAAAACTCACCCCCTCCCCCTTCCCGACCTCAGATCGCCCGTAATTTATTTTTCCTTTCATTTTTGTTATATTCTCTACCTTTTCTAATGGGTTTCATCCTACTATAATTTTTTTTGGTCTCAAAAATTATCGACCCTGGTCTATCATGTCTACTGTCCCACGAAGCTGTAAAAAAATCAAACTTCTAAGCCAAAGCAGTCAAAGATACAGCCATTTATGCCGCAAATTTTCGAAACTCGCACGGGAATCAAAATCTACAGAGTACTTCCCGTGAACTTAGAATCCTGAAATTTGGTACGAAGTAACGTCTTATAGTACAGATAAAGGAAAAATTGCGAACACCGTAAATTTTTAGAAACATTTAATAAAAATTATTATGAAAATTTTAAAGTTACTACCTCTTTTCTCATGAACGCGTAGAGTTATTAAATTGATTTTGTACGGAACCCTTGGTGCCCGAGCCCGACCCGCACTTGGCCGATTTTTTGGCGTTTCGCATCCTTTTTATAATTCTGACGACGCAGCCTGACTAGCATGAGATTCGTCAAAAAATAATAAAAAGACGAATATGTTATTCGATTTTTTTAAATAAAGTACTAATTCGGATTTAATATAATATTTTTTGTGTGTGAATTAATTATTCTCAAGAGAAAACTCTGACAAAAATATCTACTTAAGTGAGTGAGTAAATATTGTCCTTTATATAACAACACCGAGTGAGTAGATTTTTGGCGGTTGTCTTATTTTGATTTCTTTGAATAAAGCTTTTTCGCGCGCTTCGATCACAATAATTATTATTATTCCCAACTAAGAACCCAAGACCTACAAGTTTACTTCAAAGCAAAGTTTAATAGTAATAATATTCCCAACAAAGAACCCAAGCAAGACCTACAAGTTTACTTCAAAGCAGCGTTTAACTAGTAATAGGTACACATGTATTGGTATTGGTCGTGTCACGTCGCCAAGTTGTATAGTGATCGTTTTCAGATTTCCCGGTTATCTACGATGCTTGTTTATAAACATTATGCAATGCCAGTGAACATACATAACTGATGCCCATATTTTCACATGGGAAACCTCGTTAATAAGAGGTTCGATGTATCAAACCTACTTTTAGTTTTTGTGTTGGTGCTTGCTGTGCTTTGTTTATAAAAATGTTACACAATGATTACTTCTTCAGAGATCAGCCAATCAAATTAATTATCTAGTATTATGTTCCTGCAGTAAGTAAGATCTTCAAGGTTCCAATAGTTAAACAAATATATCCAAAACAATCAGCTCCATCCATGAAAAAAGAAAACGAAATTACTTAATATTATATATTATCAATATACATAGCAGCTGAGTTTGAATAATCGGCTTTTCCAACGGGTTTCACACACAAACTTTTGTACCTACCGACGACCTCCGTGGCCGAGTGGTTTGTACTCCAGGTTTCATGGTGTCGCCGACTCGAGAGGTCCCGGTTTCGAATCCCGGTGGGGACAGTTGTTTGTGTGATGAATACGAGTATTTATACTCCAATCATGGATGTTTTATATGTATTTCTATATATATATACTGTATATGTATGTATTCTATCCGTTACCCTAGTATCCCATAACACAAGCCTTACAGTGCTTACTTTGGGGCTTGGCTAATTGGTGTGAATGTAGGTTTTTTTTTTAATTTCTTTATTTTAACTTTATTTATTAGTGACATTGACTTACGTTAATTCAATTATGAAATTTAAAAGAAACAAAAGGTAAGGTGAGTGTTATCAAACATACAAATTGAATTAAGATTTGTGCACATATATATTAAATCGGAAACAGTTCTCTAACTGTTAGAGGCAAGGTGTTAAATTCCACCTTGCCATCCATCAGCCGTCAATCATACGCAAGTACGTGGCTGGAGCTAATCAGAACCCGTTTATTCATGTACTGCGGTGCATATACTCGGCTATGAATGATGGTTGAACGGCGTGCTTAGAGCAAGCCGACACGGGCGCCGAGCTTATTAACTTATTAATACGCCTATGTAAGGCGTCAATTAACGGGTAACTAGAGCCTAAATCCGCGTCTCAGAGACGTCCTTGAGCCGACCTGAAGGGTTTAGAATCTCCAGACGGAGAGGAGAAGAGGGGAGATGCCGTCCTCCTGGAATACCTCTAGAAGCACTAGCCAATTCTCAGCTCGAGGTCCTTTTAGGATCTCGCCGTCCCCAGATCCGGTGACGTTGTACTGTAAAAGCCATCTGCTACCAACAGTATACACACTAAAAAAAGGCAAATAGCCGCCAACTTTCAATAAGTGTAGAAGAGGCGTAAGCTAAAGTGTTGTAATGAAGGTTTATTTATATAATTTAAGCGTGAAAAAAAAACTATAAGGATCTAAACCGAAGTAAATCGAGGGTGGGTACTACATCGGCACCGTGATCTTAAATTTTAATACGTTATAAAAATAAATAAAATTAAATTTGTTACTATTCAAAATCTGCATTTACCTTCTTTATGCGTTCTCCATTGCTATTCTGTGAGAACATACTAACTTTTCACCCCGGTGGGATTTGAAATTCGTATGCAAATTTTAAGAGGAGAGGCGCGCTATGTTTTTTTCCATACAAACGTTCTCGACTGATTCCTTCTTGATTTTTATTACTAAAGAATTGATTTTCATACATCTATATATATAAAAATGTTATGTTGGTTTGTGTACGCTTCAAAAACTCAAAAAGTTCTGCACCGATTGAGTTGAAAGTTTAACATGATATAAAATCCGCATCAAGGATTGTTTTTATCTATTTTTTGCATCAGTCACATATCTGCGACCGCGAGAAAACAGTTTTTTTTAACGATCAGCTGTGTACCATAGACCGCGCCATCTGCCAGAAGCGAGGAAAACACTCGCTGACAACCGCAATAGTAATGACGCAGTCACATGAAAAACAATTTCGTTCCCAATTACATTGTTTATTTACAAAAAAAATTGCATCTGATTCTGATTATTATACAATTATCTAAATATTCACTAAAATCAAGAATTTTTGGTGTGATAGTGTTATGATCGAACTGCGTCTTTCACCAAATCGCAAGTAGAGGTTATATTTTATATCAAAGATGGACAATAAAAATATTATTTTTTGCAATTATTATTTATTTAATATTAATTAATTAAATAAATAAGTAAAATATTAGTTAAATAATTAATCAATAACAAAACATATTTATTATTGAAGTGAATCTTTTCTATCGACGTATGAGAGAAATTTTATAGCAATGTTTGTTTCTATAATTCAATAGTGACGTAAAAGATAATAATATTTTAATAATAAACTGACAGGCAATATAAAAGGACTTATTATAATTCAAGTGGATTTCTAACAGAAGTGAGTGGTTATATCTTTTTTATTACATCTAACACGTGGACGTAATTATAGTATTTATTATAGTATTTATTTTGGATTAACCTCACTTTTTGTTTATCAGGTATCAGTTAATGTATATAAATATAATTACATTAAAACTAGCAATTATTAATAATACGAATGTCAATATAGTAAACATCAATTAATTTCAATAATAAAATCAAATAAAATAACAATTAAATGTAAAACAGTTCACAGATAGAAAATGAAAACATAAAGACGTGCATTTTTTTAAATTATTTATTTTTAATAATTTTCTTATAAACTGCAACGGCATGCAACTTGCAGTTAAGAAATTAATGAATAACGTAGTGGAAGCAACGATTTTAACGGGGCCTTTCAAAGGTGAAGATGTCCTCATTCCTCGAATACCCATGATCCCGACCGATACACCATTTCAATTTAAAAGATTGCAATTCCCAATTCGATTGGCATTTGCAATCACAATCAATAAAGCTCAAGGTCATTCTTTAGAATTGTGTGGTTTAGATTTAGATGAGGATTGCTTTTCACATGGACAACTGTATGTTGCGTGTTCCCGAGTCGGCAAACCAGAGAGTCTTTATATCTACGCAGACAATGGAAAAACAAAAAATATTGTATATCCACAAGTATTGCAAAATTAAACTTATATGAAATGTATTCTTTGTTTTGTTTCTCATTTCTCAACCATTCAATCACAATGTGCCACTGCGAAGCGTGGCAGGGTACAGCTAGTAAAATATAATTTTACTCATTCTTGCTCCCGTGTATTCCTTCTTTCGATAACTTGTGTCTCAAAGAAACTTGAAGCCCTCGAAAAATGCCAAAAAGATAAAATTTTTTGTCAATACTAAAGACGTGTAGTGTGGAGATTAAATAAGAATTTACAAAAAATCAAAATATGTAATATGATAATAATATAATATGAGGCATAGTATAAATACATATTATTCTTTATGTAAAATTTCTTTCACATAATATCTTATTTTCGAGGAGGAATTCGTCGAGGGCCAAACCTCAACTTTCGCAAATTTTTATATGTATTTTTCAGCGTTAACTACTGTTGTCTCTATCACACGGTATTTGCCAATGCGTGACAGCAATAGTTTTTTCAAATACCTATTTCTCAAATGTCTCTCAGCTCGCGTCCGCTCTTAAATCACACCTCGGACACGGTAATATTATCTATACAGTATTGTGACTCCGCCCTGTCCTTGAAAATAAATGCCTACACCGAACGCTGCGTTGGCACGCGGTAGGGCCGCCAGCCTACAGTATTTTATGTAGTTTTGTTTTTAACGCGAGTGTAGGTAGATTACTCGTTTGTCTCTTTTTTCATCCTACCCACTTATTTATATATTATTCCAGATATTTTGCCCAATGGAAAAACCGAAATACCTAAATAATAATAATAATAAACACTTTATCGTTCACATACATAAGGACATAGGTACAAACAATACATTAATAACAATAATATGGGCAAAGGCGGTCTTATCGCTACAAGCGATAAATATTAGAAACAAATAACGTACTAGTAGATAGGTATATAAAAAATATTCTATAAAGGTAAGACACCTTTCCAATATTTCAGGTAATTTAAAAAATGATATCTCTGGGTGTGTTATTGAAGAGTTCAAGCAACCAAAAACAGCAATTGTGCTGTTGTACGATATTGATCGTCGTTTGTTCTTTTCCATACTAAATTATGTAGGTATCTTCTTAATTAAATCAAATATTTACAATACAAAACGCATGTTTAAGCACGGCTAACTGCATAAAAAACAATTCAGACCGTCGTCCGGTCGTCGTTGCGGCGCGGCGGCGCATTCGCGACTGGGTGCACGCCGAGAGCACATCGAACTCGAGTGGCGTAGGTATGACTCGCTTTCCGACCGTTTGTATGAAGATAGAATACTGTATGATATTATTACCGTGCCTCGGATTTGAGATGAAATGTGGGTTTGTTCTTGCAGAAAGCACTGCTGTGGACCCCGCTCATAGAAACGAGCAATGTATTATGTATCTATCTAAGCGTGAGTTCCATTCTCCGACTTTAACTGTTCAGTTAAAGAACCGCTTTGGTAAAAAATTGGTTGCATCGTTTAACGGCAGTCAAAATGAGGTGAAGAGCTGGCGAACAACACGATATCATCATCAGCCTGGATGGAATAGGGAGATTGGGCCATGACCCACCACGCGGGCCCAGTGCGGATTGGCGGGTGCTAACGACTGCAGATGCAGTCGGGACAAATGGCTTAACGTGCCTTCCGAAGCATGGAGGAACTCGAGATACAGGATTTGGTCACCCATCCAATGCCCGACCACTGCGAAAGTTGCTTAACTTCAACGATCGCATCCGAACGTACTTACCACCTGCACCATCGAGCCCCTTGAACAACTCCCTGTCAGCACGGTATAATAACATAAAATTTAATTTTGCAAAAGTAGTAAAAAGTGCATGATACAGCTACATTGAGCTTTTCGCAAGGTTTTTAATTTAGTAATTTTAACTCTGTTTTAGGCGGTGTTGAGGGAAAACTCAAGACTGTAAACAAAAAGGATTATGACCAGATGCGTAATTAAACCGTTTTAATCGCCAGCTCCTCAAGTTATAATTTGACAGTGACGATAACTGTCCTAGCGAGGCCAGTTAAGTTATAGTGAAAAACTTTAACTAGCTCTGTGGTGCAACTTACACTAAGTTATAAATATGCTACGTTAACAGAAGATATTTTTATCACCCTCCGAGTCATCCGTATTTATTTACATAGGATGGGATTCAATTAGCGGCTAAACGCTAAAACGTTCAATCCGATAGTAACAGTGACTGTCAGCAAATAAATCTTGTTAGGTACAAATATTTTCTTGCAGGTTTAAATAATTTACATTCCTTATTTTTAGGGTTGCGATCGCAAAAGGAAAAAGCGTAACCCTTATAGGATCACTTTGTTTATCTAGGGAGCGCGTAGAGGTATCGAGTTGAAATTTAAACCATACTACTCAGATTTACGGCCCTTCTTAAAAATATAAAAAATATAAATTAATAACTGTAAATTTTGTATCGGAAAAACGCTGTTGGTTTTCTAAGAAAATAAATAAATAAATATAAAGGCGACCATTACGAAATTACATTAAAATTAAAAAAGTAATGACCAAAATTTGTAATTTATTGTATGAATAAATGAATGAATGAATATATTCTTTATTGCACTATTACACACAATACAGAGAACATAAAACACAGAAACAAAAACACAAAAGGCGGCCTTATTGCTAAGGTAGCAATCTCTACCAGGCAACCTTGTACCCGTAACGTAATCAATTTTATTAAACTGTAGCTTCTTCCCGCAACTTGGTCTCCGAAATAGGGTTTTACTTTAAAATCATAATCAAAATCATTCATTCATTTTAGGCTGTTACAAGCACTTATAAATACCTAGAAGCTATGCTGTCGGTTCGCAAATCTACGGTTTGACTTTGTTCTGAAAAAAACCGGCAAGCAACTCAGCAAGGGCTGTTTTTTCTCCCTGTTTTATTATTTACAGAGTCGTCAAGTTGATTTTTTGAATGTAACATTAATTGTTAAATATAGAAACCTATAAAGGTAGTAATTTTTGTGGTAAGTTTTTTAGCTGACGGTACTTTAACTTGAACTCTGCGAGTTCCGTTTGTTGTCCTACGTGCAGCTATTAATACCGCGACCGTTGTAGGAATGCAAGCGTGCACGGTGCGCCCGCGCAGGCCAACCGAATACGCGCGAGATTCGCGATTGCAAAAGCCAAGCAACGTGTGCCCTGGTTGTACGCGGATGGGTGACCAAACGTAGTTGATTGTGAATATTGTTAAATTCTGCATTGATTGCCAATGGATTGACGTGGTGTTGGATTTTCTGAACATTGTTATCGGGTAAGCTTAAAAAATCATGTAGAAATAGGAGCTTACTTTTAACCGACTACCAAAAGGATGTCTTTTACTTTTAACAACAGTTCGCGTATATCTCCGAGGTTTGTGGACCGATTTTGATGTTCTTTTTTTGTTTGACAGTGTTTGTTAGCTAAATGGTCCCATATTAATTTGGTGAAGATCTGATAAATACTTTTGAAGATAAACGACGGATCTCCTGAAATACCCACAATACACTTAACGTGTTTGGTTATTTTTCGAAATATGAAAGAGTATATTTAGTTAGTTGATGTTGCTCTGGCTTAATAAAAATATTTTTAATAAATAATTCAAACCAATGAAAACAATGAATGTTATCAAAATGTTAGTTTGACTTTATAAGTAAAGAATATGCATTTTTTCTTAGTTTTTAGTGGTTTCGATTTTATGAAGTCTGTTTTTTTTGTTTTAGTATCTATTGATTACCAATAACAAAGATTACATAAATTGCTTTTTTTAATACCAAGCCTCTCAATAGCATATCACAATGCATAAATAAATTATGTAGCTTTTTCGATTTGCATGCTCTTGTTTACAAGTACAAACTTGAAATGAAAAAAGGAGGTACAATTTCAGTACTTATTATAATGGTATCAGTTTTTACTCTTTGATTTTTTTTTCACTCATTCGTGAGAGGAAAGTGACATGGGCCGCAATTCATCAAATCTGAATTATGACAAATTCCACCATATCATTGAGTTCTGTTTTCCTCAAAATTGACCTTTTCAAAAATGGCTTAAATATCCTTGTCACGACTGTTTATCACGCATAATCTCACCTTCGTGGTGATGGATGACACAACCCTAACACCGACACAATTTAAAGTTGAAATTATTCAAGGAAAAATACATAAGAATTTAAATTTTAAGAAAATTTTACTACACAAAATTCCACGCTGACCAGGCAGCAGACGGAATTCGCACCCTGCGCTATCCGGGCGAATGCACTGACTATTATGCTACCGCGGCCCTAATAGTTCGTGTCGATTTTTCTTTAGTAATTCTTATGCTGCAAAGCAGCGCCATCTCTTCGCATTCTAGGTAACCCACAATATAACTATAAAGTATTGCCAATTTTATTTATAAACAAACAATAGCGATGATAATGAGGTAAAATAAACAAAATTTCGATTATAGTAATATAAGTTATTTACGGGATTGTTACCATGTGACTTGTTTTTAGCGAGTTTCCGATATTTCGGCACTGTTGCAAGCGCCATGATCACGGAGTAACTGTTGAGTGTAAGTAGTTACTCCTTGATCATGGCGCTTGCAACAGTGCCGAAATATCGGAAACTCGCTAAAAACAAGGTACATAGTAACAATCCTGTAAATAACTTATATTACTATAATGTTAGTGATCATGAAAGTTTAAAACAGTATAAAAGGACAATGTTAAAATTGGCCTAAGAACCAACACCGATTTGGCATTTATGATAATTCTTAGAATATTTTTTGCGATAATTATCAGTATTTAGATTGTGACGGACACTTCCAGATATGTAAGCTAAATTAAAAAGTTAATAAATAATCTGAGACAATAAATACCATTTTATGTGTATAATCTATGACAGCGCTGCCTTGAGCGCTGCAAACAAAAAACACTTTCTTCCTAATGCCGACATTTCACTTGGCTATTCGTATTTGCTATTTAAAAATATGACATCAGTCTGTCCTTTTCATTCCTTATTAAGCATGACAAGGACAAACTGTTGTCAAGTGAAGGGCCGGCATAAACTTGATACTCTGTGGTTGTGGTGCAGGCAGTTTGTATTCGTAGTAATCTGTGGCATTCGTGCATCTCGTCAAAGAGTACTTTTTAAATACGGAAAATTCTCGTTCGGATTACCTGTTGTGTGTGTTTATTTGCGATTGTTTTTCCTTTAATTTAACTATTACTATTTCGGCTATCAAATATGCCATCGAAGTTAACAAAGAGGAGAGACCTTATTACCAAGTGCTAGTGAACCTGTGCCACAACATCCTGAGAGGATCATACTGCCAAATTATTCAAGAGCACCATTCACGCTGCATAATAACACAATATACATGTGTTAAACAAATAAATACAATATGATATAATCATATGAAAAATAGTCAATAAATAATAAGAAGTAAAACTATTGTTTTTATTTTATTCATGATTCCTACCTAACCAAGTTCTTCCTAATAGTTGTTCTTTAAAATCGCACCGAATAAAATGAATTAGTTGTAATATTAATCTACTTCATACTGAGTTCATACTAAGTTCATAGGTTGACCTATGTCTCAGTGAATATTAAACATAACCTCAAAAAAATTTAGTTTTCCTAATAATTTAAGTTTTCAGAAGTGTCCGTCAATAATCTTTGTTTTTACAGTCATTTACTTGCGATTTCGAACCTACAAAATAATATTTCATGATTGTTGGTTCTTAGGCTAACTATGTATGGACGCAGAACAATGTCCTTTCGATTATTCTATCAGTTAGATTATTCAAAAAATAATGGACGCTTTTTTTTCTTTTGTCAGTCAACCAAAAATGATAGAGATAAAGCACTTCAAAGTTTAGGAGTGCGGGTTCAGGACGTCACTTCTAAGTAAAAAGCGGCCAAGTGCGAGTAGGAATCGCACATGAGGGGTTCCGTAGCAGCAAGTAACATAATAAAAAACCGGCCCCCTGCGCGCTCTGCACCCGCTATCGATCAAGCCACGCTCCACGCGCATTATAATTATTATTTACTTAGGCACCTATTAAGTACAGATTTATTATTAGAAAATAATGGTTCACGGTTAATGCATCACGTTAATGTTTATGAAATTAAATGTTTTTATTTTTGAGTTGATTGAATGAAAGGTATAGGTATAGCGGTTTACGATTTATGACGTATTAAAAAAAACTTCTTACTAGATTTCGTTCAAACCAATTTTCGGTGGAATTTTGGTAATGTACATTTTTTTAGTTTGATCATTCTCTTATTAAAGAAGGGGGTCACATTTTGTAATGTTTTGGTTATGTGAATAAAGAAAACATACAAGTCCAATACTTTTTGCTAATCTACCTGATATATCTACAAAGAAAAATCGTAGTCGTCATCCCCATTAAAAGTACACCCACTTTGTATCGCAAACATTCATACTGGCTCACAATCAGTCTCTGTTTAGGCACACCACAAAACACAAAAAGAGGTTAGAAGGGCCTTGTGTTTAAAAAACTTTATGTGTAATTACTTATACATTTTATATTACTTCTGTCCGTGTGTGTGTAAGCTCCCCGACGGGAATTCAACGAAATTTTATTTGTATTGTTAAAGAAACTTTACTGTTAGCATTCGATTTATCATGACGTATTTCAATGTTATTGTGTGTATTTATCAATTAATAAAAAATATTATTATAATGATAATATAATAATGAGGAGCTCCATGGCGCGGGTGGTTAGTGCGTTCGGCTGCAATCGTTGAAGTTAAGCAACTTTCGCAGTGGTTGGTAATTCGATAGGTGACCAAAAATCTTCTATCTTGAGTTCCTGCGTGCTTCGGAAGGCACGTTTAGTCGTTGGTCCCGGTTGCATCTGCAGTCGTTAGTACCCGCCAATCCGCACTGGGCCCGCGTCATGGGTCATGGCCCAATCTCCCTATTCCATCCATAGGGAAGGACTGTGCCCCAGCAAAGGTGACATTAAAAGACTGATGATGATAATGAATTATTATCATTTAATTTAATCCTCGTTTTATTTACGGCGTTCGTGCATCGTCCAAATTAAGAACTCAAGTATTTTCAAGTGGTTACTTATGATCGCATTAAGGTTAATTAGTGCATGTTGCATTGGATTGCCTCTCATTGCAGAATGCATTGTCAGATAAAGTGAGGTTTTGCAAGATTTTTTAATGCGATTAATATACTCTACTTGGGTACCCACTACTTTCACGAGCACTGACATGACTGAAATAAACATTTTTAGATCAAACTAACTATATTTAGTATATTATACTTGACTGTAGGAAAAAGAAAATAAAATACGTAAAAATTAACTATAACTTTTTATGCGGATAATGAAAAAAAAACCGTCGGACTCGCGCACCGCGGCGCGGGTTCCGTACAAACTCAATTTAATACGTCTACGCGTTCATGAGAAAAGAGGTAGTAACTTTAAAATTTTCAAATATATTTTTTTTATATAATGTAACTAAAATTTACGGTTTTTGCAATTTTTCCTGTATCTGTACTATAAGACGTTACTTCGTACCAAGATTTAAGTTCACCCTGTAGGTTTTGATTCCCGTGCGAGTTTCGAAAATTTGCGGAAATTTGCGACATAAACGGCTATATCTTTTGATTGCTTTGGCTTAGAAGTTTGATTTTTTTCACAGCTCCAAGGGATAGTAGATTAGATTAGACATGAGTATTAGATATGAATTTCAGTTTGATACCTCCTCGCGTTCCTGAGAAAAACGGTCTTGACAGACGGTCGGACGGACGGACGGACAACAAAGTGATCCTATAAGGGCTCCGTTTTTCCTTTTAAGGGTACGGAATCCTAATAAGTGTACCTTTATATTAAGCTATATTTTTAGTTTTTGTTTTCAACGTTTCAATGTTTCGGACACTTTAATTTCTCCGTGAATGCAAGATAGATTTTTCATTAAATGTACCTACAACCTCAGATCAAATAAAAAAGCCTACAAACTCATTTACAATTTAAAAAAATCACGGTTATTTCAAATGAGTCTTACAAAATTCTGTCTATTAATCGGCATCATTAAGTATTGTTGTTGACCAATTTGAAATTGTAATAAGTATTAAACCCAAGGTTTCGCGTATTTACAACCACGCTATACAATAAAGACCAAGATGCGCTCACGAAACTTATCTCATTAGATACCTAGAATGGAAGGTTAGCCGCATCCAACTAAAGGTTATACGCCGATCACTAACCGATGCTAAATGTAAAGCGTTCGATTATGTGATGCCATTTACGAGAACGTTATTTAGTGCACATCATATTCTATATTTTGCCCTAATTAACTTGACGACTCTACATATATATATAATAATACAGAGAGAAAAAACCGGGCAAGTGCGTGTCGTGCCACGCGCAGTGTAGGGTTCCGTAGTTGCTCGTGGTCATCACAATATATTTTGAAAAAAGTCTATATTTTAGGCAATTACTTCGTCTTAGTCACTTAATGTTTTTTTCTAAGGATTTTTTAGGTCAGAAATTTTCTAATACATTAGTTGAACGACTATTATTATTAAATTTAAAAGGATAATTCAGAACGAACTTCACTAGGGAAATTCCTTTAAACATACAATTATTTAAAGTAAATGCAAAACTTACATAGGTACGTTATATCCTGTGGTTATATCACTGTGGTATATTGTAAGACGGAGAATACTTTTTCAGATGATTGCTCTAAATATAAGAGGAAAATTATATCAGCCTCTTGATGTGATGTTCATTGTACTTTATCAAATTTGCTATACGCGGCAGGTAGCGTTGACCCGTCCTTGCCGTCCATTTGATCTTACTAACCTCACTGAATAAGTGTCAATGTAAATCCAATTACGACCTACAGTATTAACAGGCAGATAAAAAAATAAGTAAACTCTTTGTCTGTAACTTAATTATTACGAAACGGTTAAACTGTTTACAATTACTTTTTAATGCTTAAAGCGAGATAAGCGAAGGAATTTCTTTTGTAAGAAAAAGAACATTAAAGTAGGGGGTACATTTGTAGACTGCCTTAACAAGGGTATGATATTACAAATAAGGTTGTCGGAATTTCTTAATGATAGTGATTAAAAAAGAGTCTTCGTTTCTTGAAAGGTAACTTCAAGAACAATAAATGCTTCATCTGCAAAAGAATTCTGCTCGAATAGGAATACCCCTTTTGATAATACAGAAGAAATGAAAATAGCTTTTAGCGTTTTTGTTGGAGTTCCCAGATCGAGAAGTCAGAATATCAAGCAAATGGGGTGTATTACTCACGGCAAATTTTCAAGTAATATTGCGGAGGGTAGGTTCCACGCGCGAGTGACAGCAACTACACTTTGCAATTGGCTTCACAATGGAATCCCCGTGAAGTTATGCAGGTCCTGTAGGTATCTTCATCAGAATTCCGACCTTGTTGACATTTCGTGTCGTGTCTGTCATTGTGTTCTACCAGCATCAAGCGAACAATTGGCATAATGTGCTCTGTATTTGGTTCAAGGATAACAGATATCTTGCAGTTTTTTTTTATTATTTCCCTAACTGTTTATCTGGATGGAACACAGACAAAATCTTCTCTGTTAACGATCTGTCAACTGTTTAATTTTTGGTTTATATTTGATTTCATAATTTATTACCAGTCCACTCGATTTAGGCGCCCTCGTCCAACGCCCGCCACCGGATCTTTTCCTTTTCGTTTGTGTATCGAATCTTAAAGGATTTTTATTACAAACTTGATTTATTGTCAATTTAAACGTTTTCAGAACATCATTGACATAAACAAACCTGAACTAAAACTTGAGCATTGTTATTTAAATGTTGCTATAAGAGTAATGTTTTGTTATGTAGGTAAGTATTTGTACTTTCCTTTCATATGATGTCCATCAATAGTTACTCTTTTAAAAGTCAAACAGTCATCTTCTTTTCTTTCTTATCTTAAATAAATATCCGATAATCTCACCTTTACCATCATTATATTTCCTTTACATGTATCACAATTTCCTATCCAAGGCTTCCTTCACTCTTTGTAGCATTGAAGAATTTACCATTGGAAGCATATCGAATTAGGAATCAATTAGACAACCCAATTTTTTTCTAATCTAATGCTAGTTGTAATGTAATAGCTAACCCACAATAACCATTTTCATGGTCGACCGGACACACGTAACTTATTGACTTAAACAGTTACACTTAACGTGAAATAGACCGTTATTAAATAAGTATAAAATGCTAAATTGCTCGGCAATCATTCAAATGCGTGTACTCGATTCTGTTGGAAGATTATGTCAATTATGTCAACACTTATTGTATTGATACAAAATGAGTAGTTTTCATTCGACATGATACTATATAAGAGTAATTGGAGTTTGAATAAGAACTAGGATATTATAGAAATAATTTTAGGCAAACACTTTTACGCAACTGGTAACTAAATTAATTGGTAGGTACTTAGATATTTTTACGCACAACACCATTTCCGTGCGTGTTGGTATCAAAATCCTATAAATCCTACAAGTACATCTCTTAATAAGTTTTATCATAATCATCTTGTAAACGTCCTCACAGATGGGGTACAAACTTTTCCTACCCATCGATGGATACACCGAAAATAAAGAGAACGCCTGGCCTGGACTGACAAAGCGGGCCCAGTGCCGATTGGTAGGTGCTAATAGCTGCAGACTCCGCCTGGCTTAATTTGGCTTAAGATACAAGTCCGAGTTGGGCTAGATTCCGCAAACTGCAGACGACACCACTGGTTTCTATGAATCTGTACGAAATTGATTCAGAACGCAACACTGCGGCGTGCAGCCGCGTTACGTAGCGACCGCAGCGCAGATTGCAACGCCAGTGGTGTCGCGAACTGCAAAGAGTTCACGAAACGAAAATTTTGACGTTTTCGGAAGATGACGAAGAAAAATTGATTATTATTGTTGCTTGTTCTTCAGTCATTTATGACACGTCGAATATAATTTAGATAGGTACCGCAATACTTCGGTTCTATTCTCTGCATTGTGCAGTCGCAGCATGCCATAGTGCTTGGAAAAGCAACCAACATTGCGGTCCAACACCGCAAGCAGGAGCGTCGCCTGAGGTTGCAACCTGCAGCCTATCTCAAACCTTTAAGAAACGGTGGAGCTAGATATTGAAAATTGCCCACCCCTTTTAATAGCGGTCATTACAAATGTTGCTTCACGAAATCGATAGTAGAAATTTATAATACCACTATGCCATCGAACTTCTCACAGAACCACAAATCTTTGTTCACCCTGTTTGGATGTACAGTCAGCAACATAGAGTTGCCACGAAGTGTCATAATGATCGAGGGTTGTCAGGGCATATCCTACCTATCCCGTTCTGGTGCATTCCAAAAATCCAAATAAGTTTATGTTTTGTATTGTCCACAGGTCCTCAGTATCGGTGTGATGGTGCGGGTTGTCACGGCGCTGCTGGTGGTAGCTCTGTGCCGCGCCGCCACCACACTCGATTCCGAACTGGGTGTTGGCAAAGCGATCAACATATTCATGAGGTGAGAAGCTAACATTATTTATACAATAGTTTTAGGAAATTAAGCAGACGCCCAAGCACGAATTTTTGACAGCTCCGTAACGTCTTCGTCAAAGTATGAAAATAACTAGTGGTTCTTACGTCCGGGGCGCTGTTATATTTCATAGCAATTTTTACAAAGTGATACGTAACAGATCTGACAAAAATTCGTACTTGGGCCTCAGGGCTTTGTATTGTGGAAACTAAAGTCATCATTTTAGGCTCGTTGACTTCAAAGAAATTAAGTAAAAAAAAAATTATAAAGTAGATATTTATCCTTGAACATATATTTAACTTATTAAGCTTAAGTCTAGTAAGCCTGTACCGTTTACCTATACCGAACTGTTCATAGTGGAATGGATGAAAGGAATTTTTCCACTTATTAATACGCAAACTAATACTCACACCAAAGGTGATAACGACTTAAACCCTTTCAGATATGGTTACCTCAGTATATGCATGCGCGTGGTGCCCCGCAACGACACGGAGAGCTGGGTGTTCAGAGAGCCGACGGTCAGCGTGTTCAGGGACGTGGACCGGTTCACTGTGGCCCCAAAGCCGCGTCAGCCCAAGACCCTGTTCGACGGAGACTTCCACATGGAGTTCTGCGATAACTTGAAGCAGCTGCTGCAGGCGTACTTCAGGGATTTCACTTTCGAAAGGTAAGATAAAGACCAGGCGTGCTTTAAAAATTTTACTTTGGAGTGGTAGGCTGAAGACATCTTCGACAGAGACATGAAGTAACTGGACACAGCTGCTACAGGCTTATTTCAGGGATTTCACTTTCGAAAGGTAAGCTGAAGACCAGGCGTACTTTAAAGACTCCACTTCGAGAGGTAAGCTAAATACTCTCTTCGACGGAGACTTCCACATGGAGTTCTTCGATAACTTGAAGCAGCTGCTGCAGGCGTACTTCAGTGATTTCACTTTCGAAAGGTAAGCTGAAGACCAAGCGTACTTTAGTCTCCACTTCGGGAGGTAAGCTTAATAATCTCTTCGACGGAGATTTCCACATGGAGTTCTTCGATAACTTGAAGCTGCTGTTGCAGGCATACTCTAGATATTTCATTTTGAAAAGGAAAGCTGAAGAACAGGCGTACTTTAAAGACTCCACTTCATGAGGTAAGCTTAATACTGTCTTCGACGGAGACTTCCACATGGAGTTCTTCGATAACTTGAAGCAGCTGCTGCAGGCGGACTTCAGGGATTTCACTTTCGAAAGGTAAGCTGAAGACCAGGCGTACTTTAATTACTCCACTTCGGTAGATAAATACTCTCTTCGACGGAGACTTCCATATAGAGTTTTGCGATATCTCGAAACAGCTGCTGCAGGCGTACTTTAGAGAATCCAATTTCGAAATGTAAAGATTTGAAAGGTAATAGTTACATCGGTACATCTCAGTGGCAACTACTAAAAGAAGTAGGACATAGCGGATTTTCTAGTTGAATTGGAGCGCCGCGCCCGCCTGGGGAAGTAACAGAATATCACAGTAAAATAACACTACCTGTTGGTGGTGTTGTCTTTCGGTCAGTGAGTAAGGTTATAAAGTTCCACCGGTTAGGGTATAGGATGGGATTTTGGTATCGCAAACGTCGTCGTCGCATAGCCCATGTCTTCTTACACTTACCAACAGGGGAGGAATATATTTACTTCACACCTTTATTGTCCAAAAAACAAGTTATCTTGGTTGCCGCTGCCGAAGGCTTCAGAAAAGTGAAAATAAGTTAGAGATTTCAGACGCAACTCGAACCCGCACCTTAATGAATGGCCATACGGCTTATTTCAATAATGAATATCTAGTAAAAGGCTTATTCTGGTTTCATTTCTTAGAAGCAGTTATTTTAATGTAAATAATAAAATTATCTAGGCAACTTAGCTTTATCAGGCCCATCTTCATTAAGACAGATTATTGAAACTGGCCGTTAGAGACCGACACCTTAAATATTTTCTTCCGAGTATTCCTAACGCTGCAAGCAGCGCCATCTCTACTCATTACATGAAACTAACATATGGTGTGCTTTTGCGCAGGTTAGAGCGCCCCTGGCGAGCGTTCACCGCTGGTTGGCCCACAGACATCATGGCGCGCAACTTGGGCATAAACTCGTCCTTCATCAACGGCGACCACTGCTACGTTTTGGTCAGAGTGTCTAGGTGGGTTCAAATGACATAGAAAGTTAAGCTATGAAAATATTTATCATCATCACCAGCCTATTAATGTCCCCACTGCTGGGGCAGTGGGGACATAGGCCTTCCCTATGGATATGGAATAGGAAGGTTGGGCCATGTCCCACCATGCGGGCCCAGTACGGATTTCTATGTAACGACTGCAGATGTAGCCGGGACCAACGGCTTGACATGCTTTCCGAAACACAAAGGAGCAAATAATAAAAAAAATTAAATAAATATAAATAAATAAATAGTAAATAAATAAAGATAGTAAATTTTTGGTCACCCATCCGATGACCAAACACTGCGAAAGTTGCTTAACTTCATCGATCTCACCTGCGCCATCGAGGTCCTTGGTGTTTACCGCTATTATATATTTAGCGAAACGTTTATCATCAAAATTTTATCCATATCATTAAGGTGGAGGTTGCTTACAGCCGCCCGCAAAATACACCCGTATTTTGAAATCTGGCGCCCCGGGCCACCTAAGATTTGCAATCCCTCCCTAGCATTAGTAAATCTAATCAATGCATAGTTCAGTTACGAATGCTTTTAAACGGCTTGGGCCTCCCCTCTCAGACTGTCGCCCCAGCCCATGGCCATTTCGGTCCTCAGGGTAAATACGCCCTTGCAGCCGCCCCGGTGTAAAGACAAATAAATAAATATTTCTAACACTCCAACCAATTAGCCTAGCTCCAAAGCACGGTAATATTATCTATACAGTATTGTGACTCCGCCCTGTCCTTGAAAATAAATGCCTACACCGAGCGCTGCGTTAGCACGCGGTAGGGCCGCCCGCCTACAGTATTTTATGTAGTTTTGTTTTTAACGCGAGTGTAGGCAGATTACTCGTTTCTCTTTTTTCATCCTAACCACTTATTTATATATTATTCCAGATATTTTGCCCGATGGAAAAACCGAAATACCTAAATATTAGAAACAAATAACGTACTAGTAGATAGGTATATAAAAAATATTCTATAAAGTTATGACACCTTTCCAATATTTCAGGTAATTTAAAAAATGATATCTCTGGGTGTGTTATTGAAGAGTTCAAGCAACCAAAAACAGCAATTGTGTTGTTGTACGATATTGATAGTCGTTTGTTCTTTTCCATACTAAATTATGTAGGCATCTACTTAATTAAATAAAATATTTACAATACAAAACGCACGTTTAAGCACGGCTAACTGCATAAAAAACAATTCAGACCGTTCGGTCGTCGTTGCGGCGCGGCGGCGCATTCGCGACTGGGTGCCCGTCGAGAGCACATCGAACTCGAGTGGCGTAGGTATGACTCGCTTTCCGACCGTTTGTATGAAGATAGAATACTGTATGATATTATTACCGTGTCCAAAATAAGCACTGTAAGGCTTGTGTTATGGGATGTTAGGATAACGGATAGAATACATATATTGTACATATTTAAGTACCTATACATATTTATATAGAAATACATATTAAACATCCATGACTGGAGTACAAATAAATGCTCGTATTCATCACAAAAACATCTGCCCCCACCGGGATTCGAACCCGGGACCTCTCGAGTCGGCGACACCATGAAACCCAGCGTACAAACCACTCGGCCACGGAGGTAGTCATACAAGATCGATAATTGTCCCATCACGCAGCGATATGTAAATGAGATAATAATTTAATTATTTATTCTGATGAAATGCTTTTACATGATTTAGGTTCCGTGAGACAGCCAAACTTAGCGATTTACCCAAAAACATTGCCATCGAGGATGTGGTGTTGGAAGCCATCCAGGACGCCAACATCGGAGACACGGTTTCTGTAGCGGACTTTATAAGGAAATACGGCTCGCATTACATAGCCTCCTATGTGACTGGTAACTCACTGTATCAGGTAAATGTTTAATCTTTGAATATTTTTTTAATAAGTGTTTAATATATTTTTTCAATAATATAAGAACATTCTGCACTTGCTAATTATCGATAAATTAAATTATAAATCAGATAAAATAAAATAACAGCAAAAAAGGGTAATTACAAATCATTATTACTAAGTAATAAAAACATATATGAATATAACGCCATCTGGTAACAATTTCTGCAACTAAACATATATTAAAACTGCGACAGATAAAATCTGCAAAATAAATCGTATTCAGTTACGTTTCCTATCATGTTTTTATCGATACAAATTATTTTGTTTCGTTGTAAACATAATTTTATCATTTGATAAACGTGCAATTTAACGTGACCGCAGTAATGTGGCCGGGAACGTGAGGCATATTTACAAATTACTGCGCAAGTTTTGAAAACATTAGGATACGATACTACGAGAGCGTAATTAATGAACGGGAAATACCGTTAGTTTTATTAGTAATGCCTTAATTACCTATTGTATAAATATCTTAAAAACTTAGTTTCAACGATATTTTATTATCTATTTTTTCATGGTTTGGAAATTAAATAAAAACAAGGAGTGCGTTAGCTGAAAGCGACTCGCTCGCTTGTGTGAAGCTTTATTATCATCATCATCACCAACATATTGATGTCCTCACTACTAGGGCATAGGCCTTCTCTATGGATTGTATGAAAGAATAGGCCAAGGCCCACTCGAGGCCTTTTCTTTTTATACGGAGGATGCTCGATGACGCAGGTGGTTAGCGCGTTCGGCTGCGATCGTTGAAGTTAAGCAACTTTCGCAGTGGTCGGTCATTGGATGGGTGACCAAAAATCTTCTATCTCGAGTTTCTCCGTGCTTCGGAAGGCAAGTTAAGCCGTTGGTCCCGGCTGCATCTGCAATCGTTAGCACCCACCAACACTGGGCCCGCGTGATGGGTAATGGCCCAATATCCCTATTCCATCTATTGGGAAGAAATATCATTGCTAGGGCATAGGGCCCTAGCAGTGGGGACATTAATAGGCTGATGATGAAGGTCCACTACGCAGGCCCAATGCGGATCAGTAGGTGCTTACGACTGCAGATACAGAAAGGACCAACTTTTATACGCGCTTTTTGAATCAAGGAAGAGCTCGAGATAACAAGTTTTGGTCACCCATCCAATGACCGGCGCTTGCAAAAGTTGCTTAACATCCACGATCGCAGACTCGCTTACCATTTGCACCATCAAGCTCTTCTTTTTACTACTCCTTAGGAAATGGGAAATCGGAACGATCCTCTAGAAATTACGCTTCACCAGAATACTGTAGCTTAATTACGCTGTTTTGTAATGCTTCCTAAAATGAGTTGCCAAACCTCCTTAGCATATAGGATGGGGTCAGGGGTACACCCGCGTATAATCAAGCAAATCTCTTGCTTGTTTTCGCGGGTTCTATCTCCTGGTACGTCAAATATATAGATGCCGTATAACCCGCGTATAATAAAGCGACTCGCTTGCTTGATTGTCACCCTTTTTTTTGCACAAGAATAGAAAATAATAACTCCAATTTTGTATAAATCGTGTCATTAAAGAAAGGATTCGAAAATGTCAATGCAAGATATTCTGTCTGTCTCGCACGTTACTTAGAATAGCATGTGCAAGGGGGACAGAATGTTCTGCGTCGTCATTTGCGATTCCTTTCTTAAGGTGGACTTTCTAAGCAAGCGTCAGTGAAGCCGCGACAGAGCGTCAGATAGAATTTCTATTCAAATGTCAATGTCAGCGTCGGTCAGAGCGGCACTGACAATGTCAATTGCATAGAAATTCTATCTGACACTCTATCGCGGCTTCACTGACGCTCGCTTCGAAAGCCCACTTAATAAGACGAGTTTTATGTAAAACTGTGTATTATTCGCAGGTATTTGTGTTCTCCCGGGGCGTGTACTCCAGGATTAAAGAGCGCGTCAAATCCAAGGGTATCACCGACATACCCGCCGACGAGATGAATAACTATTTCTCGCCCTTCTTCGCCGAACACGTAGGGGCGGTCAAGGTTTGGGCTGTGCTGAAAAATCATTCAACTTTCACGTCAACATTATCAATACATATCGAACACGTGGAGAAATTTTGTGGTTACTTAAGCGACTCTTAGATTGGTTAGGGTTACTTCTTTTTGGCAAGCATCTAAGTTTTAAACTATGTTTGCCGTTTGCCATCGGATGAAAAGACTTGGTAACATTTAAATACATTCTGATTCTGACAACTCTGTTTAAATTTAACTTAAAAAAATTACAAGTAGGTACAATACATAAAAAACCATTTTACGAAGCTGAAATCTTACCGCCTGAAATTAATAAATATCATTACTAAATTGTATTAAAATTATTTAACCAACCAATGTTGAAAGAGCAAGTAACTTTAAAACGGGTAACTTCAAAAACATTGTGTCTGAGTCTACCCTCTCCTATTAAAGGGTCGTTTAAGCAAAACGGTTATAGAGCCGTTCATAGTTACGTGGATGTTATCTTCGTTCCATCACATTACCGAATAATACTATTTCACTTACCATTTTTGCGATAGAATACTTTGTCACTTGCCATTTTTGCGACATAATACTTTTTCACGTACCATTTTTGCGACATAATACTTTTTCACTTACCATTTTTGCGACATAATACTTTTTCATTTAATTTTTTTTCTGTTTCTTACTATCCAGCATCGCTTGCTGCATTGTCATCTGCTATGATCATAATTTATTTGAATCGCGTCCATTGAACATGCTACCGTACCTACTAATGTATTTTAAAAATGTTCAGCAACAGATCAAAACTCAAAAAACTTAATTAAATTGCGTGAAAACGCCATCTATGACTGAAAATTGGTAATTTTATATACACATATTTTCGTAGTCATTATATTTTGTTAGCTGGCTATCGAAGAAGTTACATTGTATTATTTGAACATTTTTTATTTTTCCATAATTTATATCAAATATTTATGAAACGACAAGTAACGTAGAGACGACCATCAACTTTAGCAGAATGTATATTTTTTTTATTAAGTAATAAATTAGGAAGCGGCTCCTAGTGTACACTGAACACCAAGTATTACTACACCTACTTCAAAACCCCCTTGTTTCTAGTAAGCGTAACTCAAGTTTATCTCAGTTAAAAATTAAAGTTACATAAAAAAATATGGTAAAGGAGACTTATGGAATATTAAGGAATTATGATATAATCCGAATAAGTATATTAAAAGTCTTTTAGCTTAAAATAAATATATAAAAAAACATTGAAAAAACCACAGTCCAGTTTTGACCGTTTCAAAAAAAAATTCTGGATTACACGCCCAAGTTATGCAAGTGTAAAAACTTGATAACATTATCCTTGTGAACCTTGTCTATGCTCTCACTTCAGGTATTTGTATTCTCTAGAACTGCTTACACTATGATCAAAGAGAGACTTAAAAGCAAAGGCGTTGCCGACATTACTGCCAAAGAGTTGGAGGGGTACTTCTCGCCTTGGCACGCGAAGCATATAGGTCAGATCAAGGTAATATAGCTTAAGTTGAGATATGTACGGTATTCCACATTATTTTACACAAAGCATGTTGGGAAAACATATTGTTAAACAACAAAGTTGAATGAAATGAAGTTTTGTTAACAAGTGATATCTATATATATATATAAATCAATTGCTGTTGATTTACTTGACTTACTGACTGATTGACTATTAAAACTCGAGAACGGCTGAACGGATTTATCTTATCTTGGTCTTGAAATGTTCGTGGAGGTCTAGGGAAGGTTTAAAAGGTGAGAAAATATGGTAAAAACGTCAATTTAATTTTCCCATATAAACTGTTCTATCTTCTTTCCTGTCAAACATTTGACGTTCGTCCCTTTTGGTACGGTAGACTCGGGTCCGTCATTTCTTCTAAACTATTTTAACCCGTACGAAGTACGCGGGGTAACTACAAAGTATCTTATAAAAAATGTTAAATAGCACTATCATCACTAATAAAGCACCATCATTTCACTCTTTCTCCATCATGCTTTAACATGACATATAAACCATTTCATTCATAAAGCACTAACCGCCTTATTACAAACCTTTGACTAAAGTTAAACCTGGTTTAAAAATGATACTGTCTCTTTTGTTTGCTAATAAGAAGACAGAGAGAGCATTAAATTTAAACTATGACTAACTTTAGTCTGCGTTTTGGAATAAGGCGGTATATGTTAAGACCATTATTAAAAACTATTTTAAGTAACAAGCGGGAAATAAATTTACCTACACGACGAATTTACAATCTGCAGCAGGGAATACCCCGCTCAAATTGGAATCTATTGCTAAAAATATCTACATTTATTATATAAGATTAACCAAATAATATTATAATCCAGTATCGTATTCCCTAAAGAGCTACATGAAGTATCGGATTGGAGTCAAGATAGGCAATGATTGATGTCTAGTTTTTTTTGGCATTGTAGCTCGCTTCTCTTCCTGTTAAAACTAATTTTCTTTTTTTTAATACTTAAAAGTAATACCTACTTACCGATTGTGATGGTGGTATGTAAATTTTGATGTAAAAGGTAATACTTTTTTCTCAAAAAATATAATTCGAAAATGTACCCACAATGTGGAAAAGTCATAAAAGCTATAATATGCTTTTTATAATTACAGGTTGCCAGTGGTAACAAAACGGTAGAGAGTTGGGCCATGAAACGACTGCGGGTACATTATTACATTTTCTCCTATCCCAGCCTTCTCAAATTGCACGGTGAACCGGCGCTATTGAGAAACCTGGACACGCTACTAGGAAACGAAGCCTTACTGCAATTAGAATTAAAGACATTATCGCCTGCGTTCAAGGACGCGAAAAAGAAAAAGTGGTTCGAAGAAGTGATAGACAATTATTTAAAACTGTGGGAGAGCAACATGTGATGCATGGGACTGTATGTTATTGTAATATAGTATTAGCATTCATACCCGCTGAAGTAGAGTCGAATTGACGATTGCACGGGATATTGACCTTAATCTCTATTTGAATAGTGTATAAATTCCTATGAAGAGAACAAAGTGTCAAATTTAGATTTATTAAAAAAAACGTATTCGGCTCTGCGTCAGTAGGATCGAATCTTAGACAAAATAAATTAGTGTATATTGTGATAGCTGAATTTAAGTAGACCATAAATGTTATAGTTTTAAAATTACATTATAACGAATTTAAATTTATCACAATATTATAGATACCACCAATTAAATAGGGTGCTGTGTCCCGTCCTACTTAAAAATAGTAAATGCCAAAAAAATTTACGTAAGTCTAATGAAGAAATTTAAAAAATATATTATAATATTTTTAAAGTACAACAAACTATGTAGTAGGTCTGCTTTTAATAACTTAAAATGATGTAAGATGGACAATAAATTGTATTAATTCATTTTGTGATTATTATCATACGTCAATTGGACGTAGTTACGCGAAAACGTTCCAACCCACAGCGACCCCATTTTGAGATAAACGCAATTTTGTGTTTTAGCGGTACACTTTTTCCCTGTAATTATTTCAGGCAAATACTATTGGTGTTACTGTGGAATGCCAAACTGGTTATTGAATGATATGCATATTTTTTGTAAAAACATAATACAAGGGGCATATAAATAGGTAAAACGAGTTTGAAACGTTTTCGCTAAATTTAATTTTGTATGAACCTTGTTAAATAGCAATTATGCATAAACGTTCCAGAACGAATTTAAGTGTATTATTTTATAAATATATCTAAAATAAATATGTAAAATAATAAATAACAACGAGGAACATACAAAAACAACAAAAAAAAAATTGAAAATGTATTACAAAAAAAATAGAACGTGATCTTTTGAGCTTAGAACCTATGCCAATTTGCTGATATGGTTCCAAAAGTTATCAAAAACTTATATTATAAACATTCAATTTTCATCATCGTATTCTATGATCTCGAAGTCCGTAACTCCACCAAACCCATCAACATCATCAGTGCTTCTTCAGAACTTTGAAGCGTTCTATAAAATTGAAGGCAATTCACTTCCTGTGCACCTCTTCCTACCTCTCCTTCTACCAGTACATAACAATGCCCAGTATCATTAGATGCACTATGGATACCACTATTGTAGAACTAAGTAAAAAAGTTAAACCTCTTCAAGTTTACAAAATGACAAAGACTGATTTTTTTAGTACAACTAAACTGGAAAAGAAGATTATCAATAGGAAGAAGTTTACAGACTCATCTAAAGTTAGTTGGCTACATACAAAAGAAATTAAGTTGGATAAAGATAAAATGTTTTCTATTTTTATGCGGTCTACGATCGAAGACGATTTCAATGAGTTGAAAATTGATAAAAGAATAAAACGAGAACTGCAATACATAAAAGAATCTGATTTTTGCTTATTGTGGCCTAACGACAAACCGATTGCTCCAGCGAAATTAGTGGACTTGCAATCCATGTACCACTACATACCCGAGGATTGCCTTCAATTTTATAGAACGCTTCAAAGTTCTGAAGAAGCACTGATGATGTTGATGGGTTTGGTGGAGTTCCGGACTTCGAGATCATAGAATACGATGATGAAAATTGAATGTTTATAATATAAGTTTTTGATAACTTTTGGAACCATATCAGCAAATTTTTGGCATAGGTTCTAAGCTCAAAAGATCACGTTCTATTTTTTTGTAATACATTTTCAAATATTTTTTTTGTTGTTTTTGTATGTTCCTCATTGTTATTTATTATTTTACATATTTCTTTTTGGTTTATTTTTATAAAATAATACACTTAAATTCGTTTTGGAAAGTTTATGCATAATTGCTATATAACAAGGTTCATACAAAATTAATTTAGCAAAAACATTTCAAACTCGTTTTACCTATTTATATGCCCCTTGTATTATGTATTTACAAAAAATATGCATATCATTCAATAAACAGTTTGGCATTCCATAGTTAAACCAATAGTATTTGCCTGAAATAATTACAGGGAAAAAGTGTGTAAATTGCGTTTATCTCAAATTGGGGTTGCTGTGGGTTGGAACATTTTCACGTTACTACGTCGAAATATACCATAGTTATTTATTTTGGTAAAAAATATCTTTTTCTCTAGAACATATTTAATAGCAAAAATGGATCAAGTATATGTGGATTGTTTATAGCAAAAAATTAGAAAATAATATATTATAATAAAAGATTTCAATTTATTTAGAACAGTGTTCGCAGCTTAAAAAAACAGTATGGATTAATCTAAAAGGTTTCAAATTACATGGAACATTTTTGCAGAAATAAAAAGGTGTAAAGATTTTGCAAAAACGTTCCAACCCACATGGATCATTTAAGAAACCATTAAATGTGCGTTTTATGAATTTAGTATAATGTTCCAAGACAAGTGGAACATTATAACGATATGTTATTCTATTAAGAGTTTTTAACAATATGTTTCAGTATGCATGTAATGTTTTTACTTTATTTTGAGTACACGTCCTTGGCATAATGGTGGGTTGGAACATTTGGGTTAAACTTTATTGATGAAACTAACCTAAAAATACTAGCATCTTTGTGTGCACATGATATAATATGTCAAAAATAGTACCCTGGTTATGGTAACTCATTTTCGAGTGACTTGTGGGTTGGAACGTTTTCGCGTAACTACGTCCAATTATATAAGTGAAAATGGAAATTAATACTTATTAGAATATAACAAAAATTTGGGAGATATTTATTTGTATTAAACTTATTTTTAGATAATTTGTTATCTTCATTAAATTGTGAAGATAATTATTTTAATGGAACCTATCTTACTCAAAATCCATTACTTTTAGATTAAAGTACATCAAAAATTATTTTTATTCTTAGTTAAAATTCAAAGTTTTAAAGTTTTTTCTGTAAAATTCCGACAAATTAATAAAATAATGGGAATATTTATTTTCCAAAGCAGTCTCTTTCTAGGTGTTACTTTGATTTCGATTTTACCAAAATATTTTTATTATTAAAATTAAAGCTTAAAATTATAGTGCAATATTAGGTTATGCATACCTTAAAGTGAACATACAACGCATTGCGGGATCAAAATAAGCATGCATTTACAACAAATTATTATATTGATGGTACCTTAATAGCGTCATTATTCTAAGATAAATAATTGATGTAAATATTTTTGAGATATGGTTTTGTAAGGATAAAAAGAAATTAAATGAATTTTAAATTATATTGTCGTTTCATTACATTCATTAGTAAAAAAATTATTGTCGCAAAAAAAAGATAGAAGTTGACAAATAAAATAAGGTAAAAATTGGTATTTTCTTTAAGCCATTATATATAATTATTTACTTGTAGGGCAAACTTTTTTACACAATTTTTTATTAAAAAAAATATAAAATGCAACTGAAATAGTATTATTATTCATAATTCCAATGTATTTTATTAAAGTTCTGCCGGACTCAAGCCTAGCAGGCTTTTGATAGAGCTAGGGTAGAGTTAAGATAAAGTTACCTATTGCATTCTTAACTGAAATCATAATAATGATATAATTGAAAAAAAATATAATGTTCCTGGGGTTTTTATTGCTTGAATTATAATAATAGCATAGTTATGTTTTTATTTTTTAGGCATTTAACTGCTAGCTGTATAAATCTAGTTTTTCTAGTAAAAACTTTTCTTAATAATAATAGCATTTTGAAAATAAGGAGCTTATTTTAAACTTAGCTAACTTTCCATCCCAGTAGCTGTTTAACAAAATATAATAATAATAATAATGAATGTTTATTGAATTTCAGATTACAATAAATAACTTAATTCTAGAAATAAAAAAAGATATGTAACTTATACTATGGCCTGGACTAGATTAACCTGTGTTTCAAAGAAACTGTTATTAACTTTGTTAAATAGTAAGGAACTTTTCATGAGCCAACCCGGCTTGCACTTCGCCGGTTTTTTATTGCTATTGTGCTTCATCATCATCATCAGCCTATTATGTCCCCACTGCTGGGGCATAGGTCTTCCCTATGGATGGGGAGATTGGGCCATGACCCACCATGCGGGCCCAGTGCGGGTTAGTGGGTGCTAACGGCTTACAGATGCAGCCGGGACCAACGGCTTAACGTGCCTTCCGAAGCACGGAGGAGCTCGAGATAGTAAATTTTTGGTCACCCATCCAATGACCGACCACTGCGAAAGTTGCTCAGCTTCAACGACAGCAGCCGAACGCGCTAACCACTGGCGCTATCGAGCTCCTCCATTGTGCTGATAATAATAATAATAATAAATATTTCCAACACTCACACCAATTAGCCTAGCTGATAATTTGGCTCATTTTGCAGAAACCATTAAAGTGTAGTAGTTTACCTATGCAAACAGATATTAGACCTCATTAGTAAATGTTTCTCAACTTATCTAATTACCTACAGTTTTTTGTCCGAATCATAGAGTAGTTAACTAAAAATATATACTACTGGACACATCTATTGGCCCACCTTGTATTTTCAGTTTCGTTTGGTCCTAGCTAAAATTTTATATTAGGTCGAGCAAAAAGTTTTTATGCAGTTTTGAACCTGGCACATTCAAAATTTCATTCAATAGTCTTTTTTTGAATTTCGAACACAGAATTTTTAAAGAAACAAAAGACAATTTGGAGCTGTTTGTTGATATCAAACAATCGAATACTAAGAAAACTTGGTTTTATTGGTTTACTTGGATTTAATTCTTGAAAAAGTGATTGATATCTTTGGTTTTGCAACAAACATTACTTATTCTTAACATTAAGGTGAGGTTCTATCAATAATCTATGGATACTTCACCTGAAGTCGCCGCCCAAGCTGTGGCACTTATTCAGGCCGGACACAGCCAAAGAAACGTGAGTGCTCAACTTAATTTAAGTCGATCTGCGGTCCGAAATGTTTATCGGAGGTACCTAGAGACTGGCGGCTTTGTTCGTCGCCAAGGTAGGCCACGATCTCGGGTCACAACTGAAAGGCAGGATCGATTCATCGTGACGACCAGCTTGAGAAATCGTCACCTTACCTCCATTGAGATACAAAAACAAATTCGCGACTTCCACGGAGTATCTCTGAGCGCACGAACTGTTCGGAGAAGGTTAAAAGATCGCGATATGGTACCACACAAGCCAGCTAATGGGCCCAAACTAACGCGAGCCCACCGAACAGCGCGCCTTCATTTCGCACGCAGTCATTTAAATTGGACACAGCAAGATTGGAGCCGTGTACTCTTTTCTGATGAGTCTAAAATTGTGTTACATGGCAATGATGGAAAGAAGAAGATCTACCGACGTAAGGGAGAGCGTTTCGCACAATGCTGCTTTGAAGAGAGGGATGCTTATGGCGGTAGCTCATGGACTGTCTGGGGCGGTGTATCCGCGAGCGGCAAAACTCAACTTGAGGTTGTTACATGACCACGGCTGCCAACATTAAATGCTGAAAGGTACATTCGGGAGTGCTT
This sequence comes from Chilo suppressalis, assembly GCA_902850365.2. Classification (NCBI taxonomy): domain Eukaryota; kingdom Metazoa; phylum Arthropoda; class Insecta; order Lepidoptera; family Crambidae; genus Chilo; species Chilo suppressalis. The sequence continues at coordinate 14,603,969 of OU963894.1, read as the reverse complement.
AGAACCTCACGTGATACCATACGCGGACTATGTGGGCCCAAATTTCCTTTTTATGCATGATAATGCAAGAGCCCATGCGGCCGGCATCGTCAGGTAATATCTTCGGGATATGAACATCACAGTTATGGACTGGCCAGCCAGAAGCCCAGACATGAACCCCATTGAGCACATGTGGGACGAGCTAAAAAGACGTGTTAGGGCTCGTCAGCCAGTTGCCCAGACGATGCAGGAGTTGAAAACTGCCATAGAAGAGGAATGGGAGATGATCCCTCAAAATTTCATAGAGCGGTTGATAAACTCTATGCCTAATCGTATGAGAGCTGTGGTAGACGCCCATGGAGGCAACACGCGTTATTAAATTAAACCTTTATTTGATAAAACATGTTTTTATTCAAAAATCAATTGCCTTTAACAAGGCGCATATCCGACTTGTTAGGCGTAGTTCCATGTCGTATGGTATTCTGAATTCAAATTTAAAACAATACGATCGAAAAAGATGGTAAAATGTATCAGGTTTAAAACTGCATCAACAATTTTTGTTCAATCTAGCAATCATATTTCGGTAGGGGCCATCGAAACCTAAACTCTTAGGTGGGCCAATAGATGTGTCCAGAAGTGTATTTTCCCAGAACAAAGTTAAACATAATATGATTAAAAAGTCATTCACCTATAGTTACTTTAATCATTATAGAATATTATATAGGTACAGTGCTGGTGAGGAGCTCGATGTCGCAGGTGGTTAGCGCCTTCGACTGCGATCTTCAAGTTAAGCAACTTTCGCTGTGGTCGGTCATTGGATGGGTGATCAAAAATATTCTATCTCGGGTTCCTCCGTGCTTCGGAAGGCACTTTAAGCCGTTGGTCCCGGCTGTATCTGCAGTCCTTAGCACCCGCCAATTCGCACTAGGCCTGCGTGGTGGGTCATGGCCCAATCTCGCTATTCCATCCATAGGGAAGGCCTGTGCCCCATGAGTGGGGACATTAATAGGATGGTGATGAACAGTCAGTCCTAACACAAAAAAGTTACGCGGTTATTTTTGCAATTATAATGTAAAAATTTGTAGGTGCATTATATAAGTTCAAAAATAGTCAATAACTATTGTAGTTTGGATTATGCTTGGAATTACTGGATTTGACGTTAAAAGCATCCAAATAACTACAGTACCCTAAGCACGAATAACTAGAAAATTTGACATTGACGAAATCGAACTCGCAAACTATTCTAATTCGATATAAATTTTGTATGGAAACTTGAACAGCAGTACCCTTAGTACGAGTTCGAGCTCCCGAAAACTATCATAGTTTTCGCACCTAATAGTAAATTATGTTTCTACGTCCATTTTGGTGAAAAGTAACCAAATATACTGAAATTTTAAGAAGACACAAATGATTTAATAAATAAATAAATTATTATTTATGATTTAATGATAGATTATAAACACTGTTTATTTGTATTGAAACGAAAACAATAAAATCAGTACCGAGTGCGAGCTCTCGAAAACTATCATAGTTTTCGTAATTGTAAAACTCGTACTAAGGGTACAGAGCTACAAAGGACACACAGTACACATTTGACAATGACATTTCGGACTCGCAAACTATTCGAATTCGATATTGCTGCATACAAAGTAATCTGAATACGTCTCTGCGCAATTGCTATGACTTTGCAATAAACAATGTATAAGCAACCCGTTAACAGCGAATAAAATTATCGACATGCCTATTTGAAATCAACACTAAATGTCGTTGATAACGCGTTAATTCACTCGTAGTTCGTTGGGTTATCTTTAGACGGGTCGAACCTTGATTTTTACTCCCATATATCTGGTTGACCAATTTAGTCAATTTGGCATAATGACGGTCGCATCACAACATATATACGCAAAATTTATTACTTGTAAGAAAAAATATGACTTATTTCTTAAAAACGGCGACGTTCACACACTTAAAACAAGAAAAAAATATTTTTTGATTTGTTCATGATTTAGAAGTCGGGTGGGTCAAGTTTGAAAGACGTATTATTACCGATCAGAAACGAAAATCTATTTAATGTTTCAATCTTGACCCCGCCCGATTTCGAAATCATAAGCCAGATATTATTTTTTACTTTTTAGTTCCATTTTCGAATTTGAAGTCAGTTTTTTTTTTTGTTTTTTTTTTATTTCATCCATCATTTTCATTTAAGTGAAAATTACATCATCCAAGTAAACAATAACACAATTGACGGAGAAATAGGTGAACATGCAAAAAAACATCGTGCGTGCCTTTGAAATTTGAAGGTTTCCCTCGATTTCCCCGGATTCCACCATCGGATCCTGACTTGGTTCCAATGGGAGCACATCTCGGAAGTGCACTCTTCCGAATAAAAAAGAATTTTGGAAATCGGTCCACAACTGACGGAGAAATCGGTGAACATACATAAAAAAAAACACAATCGAACATAAAACCTCCTCCTTTTTTAAAGTCGGTTAAAAAATAAACTAACTTTACCTGCTACTAGGCTATTTAAAGCAATATCCAAGAGTTGACATTAAAGATACTATTAAAAAGCACTTATTAAAAAAAGCTTATTACAAAGTGTCTGATTATATAACAGACAAAAATGCTTGGGTTTGAACTGTTCCAATTATTCCAACATTTTCAGGTCTTCTATATGGAATAAATCATTATTGTATTGACGTTGTAACAACATAATGATTTGTAAATGTTGTTACATTATACTTTTAATGTTATGGAGTTTATTTCACACGTTTTTCTCCGCAGCTAAAAAATATGTCCAATAACGAGTGGTAGGGGAAAAAAATTGGACGATTCAAAAGAGTTATACTGTGCACCCAGTGATTTCTGAGCAGCAAAATATTGATATTTAGGGCGCTTTCCATTTATGCGTTTCTTGACGGCCTGCTGCGGTGCCGAAACGGTGCGTTTGTCGTACAGCGTACGGACGATCCTTTTTTTTTCATACAAAACGCGCGGTGCGGCAACAGTCCTGTTGTCGAGCGTTCGCGGTACCGGCGCCGCAAGCGCCCTTATATTCTTAGCAACATATGTTGTTGACCGAATTCGAACAAACATTTGGAGTAAACGTAAATACATTTACCTATCGACATAGACCTGCAGACAACATATTAGTCATACATCTAATGATATTGTAAATTTTTTGAACTGATCTTTAGTATCGATAAAAAAGCAATTAGAGCATTCTAACCACAACCCACTTGGCTGACCTCGTAAACTAAAAAATGTTTTTTTATGTTACTGTTGTTAATAACAAATTCTTAGTATAAGTAGATTTATTTTTTCTGGTTCCTGGGTACTAAGCTAAAATCGTAAAAGCATTCTTCGCTTTTCGAACCAGCGCGGCAGCGCCAAAATACACTACCAAATAAGGTGTTCATATTATAATAGAAGTCTGTTTTAGGACAAGGTCATAATAATTATTGGCGACCAGCCAGTCGGCTAGAAGACCGACCAAAGGTCCTGGGTTCAAATTCTGGAAGTCGCCTGCAAAATAAGTATCACACTTTTAAAATTTCAATTACTTTTTTAAGTACACAAGATAAATACTTTCGAAATAAAAAGAAATCGAAAGAGATTTTAATTTCGTACATACTGTTTCAAAAAAAGCTGATACAATTTATTACAAACAGTTTTTTTTATTTTAAATCTGTAACTTCTATAGTTTAAAAAATAATTGACATGTACTTTACATAATAAGCTCAGCTAAAAAATAGGACTAAACAACCAAAAAATACATTAAGCCCAACTTGTGTTTAAAATGATTAATGCGTGACAGATGAGGAGTAATATTTATCTTTCATAGCTCCGTTTGTTATTATATCTGTGCAATGCTGTTTTTTTTTCGAATTATGCCCAGAAAATTCCAGCACTCCGCATGATTTTAAATGTTGCCTAAATTGCCAATGCAGCAGAAGTGTGCTTCTACAAGTATCTTCACATTGCCGGTCTGGAAACAATACTACCCCGCGAAGCCCTGGAACGTCACTATCCGTATAGAACGGAAATATTTACCAACAAAAATTTAAAAACCCATCGAAACAGCTCAGACTTCGATTCATCTTCAAAAGAAGTCCCCTCGTTTGGGTATTCCTTGATTATAGTTTTCCTGTTTTTAGCGAATATAAGAAACAAATTACTGCACTTAAATACGTACAAACTTATTTTACGTGTTATGCACGCAACAAACGATAAGCCCGGATCATTTTACAAGCCTGTTTTCCTGATTGTAGTACCTACACCTACCTACCTAATGAAATATTCAAACACGGTCAAACGCAAGAAAATCGCTAGTGTACCTATTTCATATAGAATATCAAGATCAATATATATAGAAGATCAATATAGAAGGTCATATAGAATATTATTTCTAATATAATATTCTGTATGACCATGACTTTTAATGCTATTTTGTTTGAAACCTGTACCTAAGAGAATCTTGTTAAACGACCGATTTGTACGAAATCCTAAAATAAAATAGGAACACATGATGATTCCGCGTCGCACGACTAGTGTGAATTAGTATTATATTTACGTTCTCAATAATCGGAATCGCTTAGGTCAAGTTCAAATACATGATTACTACAAATGAAACAGTGAGAAATATTTAAAAATCTCAGTTGATGCTCCGCTTTTATATGAGATAAGTTGTTACATGTATAATTAACATATAGTGAGTGTATGGTGTTGTGTACAACATGTTGATTTTCTATGTGCTAGTGCTGTTGTGCTGTAGTGTCTGCGAGAGTGAGGAGGGTGATGTGAGATATGATCTGAATATAGGCAACACGATCGATGTATTTGCAAAGTGCGTATCTATTTTATTCAGTTATTTAGTAACTGAGATGCAGAGAAAAACATGATTTCCTTTCTCATTTACTTACCTTGATATTACGCTAATTTTCAACTAACAAGAATGCGCTGTAAGCTAATAACGAAGAGAACACAGACGATTAACTAGACTCGAGACGCAAAAATATAGTTTTTTTTTCTAAGTGTTTTGAAAAAAAAAAGTTTTATAAGTATTTCTGGAGGATTTTTTTTTACGATTACAGAATTCGAAATTATTATTGAAGCATGAACGCAGTTAACAGAGCGCATTTGAAGAATGTAAATTTTTGTAAGAAATATGTGCAATTAACATATCTACCTTAATAAAACATATAGTTTACATAGATTGTTTTCTTAAAAAACAAATTTAGAAAAAACCGAAGGTTTAGGTACCACGAACAACATGTTAATAACTTAAAACTTATTTTTTTATTTAAAGAATTTATAGGATTCCATACTCAATAACGACAACGAAACGCTATTACCGAGATCCCGCTGTCCGTTTTAATTGTTTTTGCTAGGTGTACACTGTACAATGTATTGACTGTATGAAAAATAAAATATATTTGATTTGACTATTTTCACAAAAAAAAAAAACTAGTTGATAAATTACTAAAAATCATGATCAAGTAAAGTAATTTTTGATCTATTAAGCTGATCGTAGTCAATGTATCAATTTAAATGCTCAATGAATTCGCGCCAAAAACTTCATACAAAGAACCACACGTCACAGTGCCGCAAACGTGTATGTTCCTAAACATCCTCATTAGCTCCCTAATTTTTGTTCACCAGTTACGGCGACCTATCACAAGTGACCCAAGTGGTGTCTGCAGATTATGACGACGAATACCAGGAGCCTATCGTCCCGTTCAGCGAGAAGAACCTGCGCGTTTTCGCCAACGCGAGCAGTCACAGCGTGGTGGGCGGGACCATGTCCAAGATGAACATACAGATGTGTGACACCTTCGACGATCTACTCAACACGTACTTCGCCAATTTCAAGATCGAAGGGTGAGATTATAGTTTGATATAATAAAATTATTGTTAAACGGAAAGAACTCGATGACGTAAGCAGTCCCAGCGCGGTGGGCGGGCTCTTGCTAAATGGGCATATAGATGTGGGACTCCTTCGACGATCTACTCAACACGTACTTCGCCTTAATTTAAAGATCGAAGGGAGAGATATCATGATCATCAGCCTAATAATGTCCCCACTGCTGGGGCACAGGCCTTCCATATAGGTAGAATAGGGAGATAGGGACATAACAAACCACGCGGGCCCAGTGCAGATTGAAAGGTGCTAACGACTGCAGATGCAGCTGGAACCAACGGCTTAACATGCCTTCCGAAGCACGGAGGAACTGGAGATAGAAGATTTTTGGTGACCCATCCAATGACCGACTACTGCGAAAGTTGGTTATCTTCAACGATCGCAGCCGAACGCGCTAACCACCTACGCCATCGAGCTCCTCAGGTGGAGAGATATTAGTTTGATAAAATGGGGATTGTGCTTTACTTTTTTTCTTCGTCTATCAGGTAGGTAGATAATCAAAAAGTATTGGACACGTATTTTTTCTAGTGTTGCCCAAATGCAAGAACAAGACGAGACTTAGCCAGTCTTGGTCTTGCGCCAATACACCTGGTCTTGGCCTTGGTCTTGCGCTCCCAGTCTTGGTCTTGGTCTTGCAGCAAGAGTCTTGCAAGTCTTGCAATTACCTATTAGACTATTGCTATTTATTAAAGTTTACTTTAGATCTTAGAAAAACGTATTAGAAATGGAACATTGTGAGCTTGAATTAACATAGCATTAGTAAAGAACAATCAGATTAATAAATGTCCGAAGATTTGATAAGAAATTCGTAAAATCAACTGCCACATGTTTATCAACTGAGCTATATGTCGTTTTCCATGGGAGTAACTGTTTCTTAATCAACATTTACGCTTTATAAGCTTACATGTGCTAAAACATGTAAAAAACAAATAATTACAATAACTTGACTGTATTTTAAAGAACAATATCTGTCTAGAAAGTGATTGAACCCTCAACTTATATGAAATTTAATAAAAGAGTTTTACGATTTATCATTTATTTGCTATGTATGTTTATGGTATTGGTCGTAATGCGCATAGGTCCAGTTTTTCATATTCTTTGATACAGTTTTTTGCGTCTCATAGAATTCCTAAGCGTACCTATACACCGAACTGTTATACCTACCTACTCCGTGAAATAGCGCTAAGTCCTAGCTGCAAGACGCAAGAGTCTTGCCGGATTAATCTTGTTCTTGCTCAAGTCTTGCACGGTCAGTCTTGGTCTTGGTCTTGCTAAAAATACGCGGTCTTGTTCTTGATCTTGGTCTTCCAAAAATGCAAGAACAAGACCAAGACTGCAAGACCAAGACTGAATTTGGGCAACACTAATTTTTTCTTTATCCACTTAATCTAAACATTACAGAGATATGTCGCATGACGTAACGTCTTGGTACAATTTTTACTAAGAAATGACGACACTAGCCCCCACTCCAAAACTTTGACGCGCTTTATCTTTGTAATATTTTGGTTGATTGACAATAGAAAAAATAAATGTCCATTATTTTTTGATTATCTAAGTGACGGACTAAATAGAATTCCGTTAAATCTACCGACGGGCGTCATCCCCATTATTTTAACCTTTAACTAACCACCCGCCAACCCACACTGGGTCTGCGTGTTAAGTCATTTTGTGTTGCGGATGGCACAGGGAGTAAGTATTGCCTATGATATCCAAAGAAACCCTCTATACCCCAGCAGTGGGAGCATTAATAGGTTAATGATAATGATGGTTGGAACCTTTATTATTTCCACAACAAAATGAAATCTATCTCTGTACATACAAAAGTTCTTCAAAAACTGATTCAGCAAATTTTCAGGAATAATCACAAAGTGGCAGTAAACTCAAGAAAGTTTCAATGCTAATCTAAAAGAAAAAGAAAATGGTGCTCTTCCGTGAATAAGCTATTCACGGAAAGAGCTTTTTAAAAAATAAACATTTACCTCCTAAGTTTTTTCTCTAGAAAATAAGTCATTACATGTTCAGAAATAAGTACTACTTCAATAAAGCATGAATTTGGTCCCTCGAGCTAGATCAATAAAAATTTTAAGACAGTGTTTATGCAGCGTACAATTTTACAACGTAACTTTGCTAATATGACCATCCTTTCAGAACAGACAAACCATGGAAAGCTTTCATGGGTGACTGGGTGACCGACGAAATCCTACGCACCATGGGGGTCATTTACAACGGATGGCAAGACAACTGCTGTTACGTGCTAGTGAAATGGACCAAACCTCATACGAATGCTCAGCTAGACGACCTAAGGGATGTAGCTGTAAAAGATCATGTGGGAAAAGCGATAGAAGCTCTTAACGTCAGCGATACGGCAGCGGTTAGAACTTTCATGAGGAGCTACGGGACACATTACATAGAGTCTTTTTTGACAGGCAATTTCATTTACCAGGTAAACATATAAGGACAAATAAAGCAGATTTTTATCTGATCGATTTGCTGACATATAGGCCCAATTGCAGCAAATTTGCTAGATCCCGATTCAACCAAAACTAGATTTAACCCATAAACTACAATGACACTTTGAAATTATTGTATGGGCAAAATCTAGTTTTACTTAAATTGAGATTTAGCAAAATTTCTGCCAGTGGACCTTAATCCTTTAACTGCAGCAGTGGTATGGATATGACAAATTAATTTTAGACGCCGTCGTCCGAAGACGCATATACGACTGCACTTTTATCTTTACTATAAACGATATTTAATATCAATAGGATACACAACGTGCGCTCAAACTGTGTCTCAATCAAAAAGTGCTTGAACACAACTCGAGCACTTTATAATTCACAGTGAATGACGCTCGGACCGTTGAAAAGTCAACATGCCGCAGAACTCCGGACAAAAATCCGAGAAAATACTTAAAAGTTTGTAGTGTCGTTTTTTTGACAGGTCTTTCAATGTTTGTTAATTTAAAGCATTTGAAGCTTTAATACTTTCTATAAACTGATTTAATAGAAAATATTTGTGATATTCAAATGCATGGTCGGTTGTATAGCCGTCTTTTTTCCTCGCGCTCCGTACTTGCGGTACTACTAACAGCGCATTCCGAATTACAATATAAAGTCATAGAAATAAAGTCTATATTCTTCCACCTACAGCAACAAGTTGTAAAATTTTACGAGCTTGCATTTCGAACTGTCATAAATGTTTGACGCAGCATGCGTTTAGACCTTATTTAATATGGACTAATGGTGACTTTGAATGTGCAAAAATTGCCTTTATATTTTTTTGAATACGATCATCTTACGGAGCTCCGTGGATCGTTCAATGTACCTTTTGGACAGGTTATGGCCACGATTTTGTTCGTAATGTTGTATCTAGATAATTAAAATTAAATATCGTTGTTTACTAAAGATTATAACGAAAAATCTTATTCCAAGACATTTTTTTATATTCATATTTTCATAGTTATTTTACTACCAACGAAAATTTGACGACGATTTGGACATACGACGCGGACAGCCTAAAAATATAATTAAATTTTACTAATATAATAAAAATATTCCAGGTGTTCAAATATAAGAGATCAGGTTACAACCTACTACGCTCATACATAAAGGAAAAGAGCAGCCAGCAAAGCTCTACAGACAACCTGCGGTTTTACTTCGCTTCTTACTTTCTAAAAGAAGTCGGTGATATACGAGTAAGTGTAAACAAATACTAATTAGTAGCGCCTTAAGAGTGCCATTGAGGAACTCGATGGCGCGGATGGTTAGTGCATCGGCATCGATCATACGGCTGAGATCGTTGAAGTTAAGCAACTTTCGCAGTCGTCGGTCATTGGATGGGTGACCAAAAATTTACTATCTCGAGGTCCTCCGTGCTTCGGATGCACGTTACGCCGTTGGTCCTGGCTGCATCTGCAGTCGTTAGCACCCGCCAATCCGCACTGAGTCCGCGTGGTGGGTCATGGCCCAATCTCCCTGTTCCATCCATAGGGAAGACCTGTGCCCCAGCAGTGGGGTCATTAATGTGGCTGATGATGTTGATGATGAAGAGTGCCATACATTTTATATTCTAAGTGGCACTTCGGTTATTTCAGTACTATCCTACTAATATTATAAATGTGAAATACGCAAAAACTACTAAACGGATTAGAATGAATTTTGGTATGCATATAGTTTATGACCAGGATTGAGACATAGGATACTTTTATCCCAGAAATATCCCACATTTTCCTGTGGTATTTTCAAAAAAACTGAAGATTACGCGGACGAAGTCGGGGGTGCCCGCTAGTATATTATAAAAAAAGGTTTATAGCAATAGTGCAGATTAATAAATCAAATCATAAGGGATTTAATGTAGAATCTTTATTTTAGAATTAAAATCAACAATTTATTTAAATAACAGTTCTTGAAAGCGCTGATTTAATGGAAGGGGCGGCCATTAATTTATTTATATTGTCTTTTGTGAAATTCGTAAATCTGATTTCGGTAGGAACATGTCTATTTCAAGGAGAAGTACCAGATTTTCTGTCTTTATATTCTTTCACAAAAACGAGGTAAAGAACATACTTTTGCATCATTGGTAGGTGTAACGACGGCTGTGCTGTGACTATTTAGCTTTTACGACCTCCGTGGCCGAGTGGTTTGTACGCCGGATTTCTAGGCCTCACCTACTCGAGAGGTCCAGTGCCGGGTTCGAATTCCGATGGGGGCAGGTGTGTGATAAATACGAACATTTGTACTCCAGTCATGGATGTTTAATATGTATTTCTATATAAATAAATGTACTTATATTTGTATCAGTATTTATCCGTCACTCTAGTTTGTCAATCCTATAACATAAGCCTACAGTGCTTACTTTGGGGCTAGGCTAAATGGTGTGAGTGTTGGAAATATTGATATTTCGGCACAACCTCTTCCTCATATGACGCAGTATTCCATGCTTGCCTTTTGTAAGTGCCTGCCAACATCTCCAAGTCGCGACGTCGTCAACGCGGCACAGTAGGTTGACATATCGGACAAATTTATGTTACCATAGGTGTCCTTAAAATGAATATCACGCCGCAACGCACCGTGCCGCGACACCGCACCGTTCCACGATGACGACGTAACGTCGTGACGTGGAGATATGGACAGCCCTAAGCTATTGTGTGATAAAGAAAGTGCTCCACTAATTTTATTATTTTATTTCTTTGAACAGAATATCATTTAGTTAAACAGAAAAAACTAAGATGAAAAACTGAATTAAGATTAAAAATAAGTTTTTAACTACGAAAAACTAATAAATTGTAAACATCTTCAGGTAGCCAGCGGCAATAAGACCGTGGAAGCTTGGGCTCGTAAAAATCTGCGCGAGAGTCAGTACTTGTACTCGAGGCCTAGTTTACTGAAACTACACTACAGCCCTAGTCTGGCCTATAAACTCAACGAGTTGCTGGATAGCGGTGCTCTACTAGGCCTGGACCTGAAGACACTGAGGCCATTGTTCAAGGATCGAAGCAAGGGCGATAAATTCGCTGAAATAGTGGAAAACGACTTGCAACTATGGGAAGTCAACTCTTAATCGTTGTAGTTAAAGTTTGTTTTAGTAAATTTTTAGGTTAATTACAAGTACAATATTATGTTGAAAATTTAAATCGTTAACAACTTTAATGATTGAAACTTACTAATATTATTAGGATTGAATATTATTCTAGATAATACTCACAAAATTAAAAAGGTAAGAGATTTTATTGGTAGTGAATTAGTAATCTCCGTGAGTCAGTTTGTATGTACATGCAATGTTTTAATATCTATTTCAAAACAACTCTGAACTCAAAGGAAAGTTTTTAGTACCTACCACAAAATATGTATTACAATGTGTTATAATATACTAAATTAAACTACTTAGTGCAAAATTTAGGAAGGTTTTAATATATTTATATAAGTATCAAATGCCACGTCGACCAAAATTCAATTGAACTTTTTTTTTCTCCTGTTCATAATTTTCAGAAAACAGCTTGTGTGGCAGTTAAAGGTTTGAAATATCCAAAAGTGTACAGAAATATCAACCCGTCGTTATTTTTCTTTAAAAAAGTGCGAAACCAGGGATTGTTGCTACTTGTTAAATAAATATGAACTTGGTATGAATATCAAGACTGTTTATTTTATTTCAACGGCGGTATCTATTTTTGTTACATTCAAACTTCTATTACTAATAAACAAATTAACATTTGATTAAATTTCGTACCATTTTTCTGAAATAATACATATAAATGAGATTTGAAAGTAAATCCGTGATATAATTTACCATATCATGCACTTACATAATTATTAGAATTTTGTGTATTTTCATACTTTATAAAATGGTTTTTAAGTAAATTTGGAGTCACGAGCTAGTTTTAACAATTTTAATATATAAATTGTTAAACATAATTACTTATCTAATTAAAAAAACAATCACAGTTCGTGTACATTTTACAGTCATGCAATTCGGAGTTAGTTTCATCCATAAATAAAATTTTCAAAAAGTTAAAAACATATCATATACTACATATATATATTATATTTCGAATAAACATTCTTAAGCATTTTAGAGAGCGTACAGTTTAATTTTTCTAGACATTATCATAGTAACCTTATCGATATATTAACAATGCTAAATCTGGCATATTAAAATATTATTTTTAAATTAAATAGTCATAAGCAGTTGGACATTATATTCTATTGTGTCATTAAATCGATTACCATATTATAACCAAATTTTAAAGAAATATACAAACCTAAGCTCCACACCAACATACATGAACTCAAAATTATATTATAAAGTACCTTACTAAAACTTCTACTGAAAATTAACTAATCGTGTAGTGAATGTTTACATAGAAGAACAGCTTTTTGGATAATTTCGAATCGGTGTAACAATGTTCCAGCTGTTTAGACGTGAAGAAGTAACAAACATACACACTTTCGCCTTTTTAATATTTGTGCGATAATACATTTTTATTTATAAAAACATATTATAGGGGCATATGAGCAGATGGCTCACCTGTTGGTAAGTGATCACAGTCACCCTTAGACATATATTATACTTGTATATATTCGTGACGTTACTTACGTAAACAGCTAAATATTTATGTATTTAATACAGTTTTTGCAAGTCCTTTGTGGAATAAAACCGACGCGGACGGTAAAGGCATGATTTAATTAACAATTAGTAAATAAGTTAATTTGTCAGATAAAATCACCGCAGACGTTAAAGGTATATTATGATATCTTTGTTAAATGAATGCTGAATTTTATTAACTTAAAGTATAAGTAATTACTTGGGGGAAAGGGTTTGATACAAAATGTATTTAAGACTTGTACAATCGTAGCAATATTGCCTTGTTTACCGCCAGTGTAATAAGTCAAGCGTTGCCTTTAATACCCCTATACTGTTGCGGTCAAATACAATTACTTGGGGGAAAGGGTTTGATACAAAATGTATTTAAGACTTGTACAATCGTAGCAATATTGCCTTGTTTACCGCCAGTGTAATAAGTCAAGCGTTGCCTTTAATACCCCTATACTGTTGCGGTCAAATACAATTTATTATTTCAGAAAATACAAACTATCTTGACAGCACGATAAATTTGGCTCCCCATCAAAGCAGTTGGCAAATAATTACCTCTGCAGAAAATTCCTTACTGACAACAAATATTACATTCAATTACACAACAAACATCAAAATATAAAACATAATTGTTCGTTCCAACTAAGATATTGGTTAGTAATAACTTACCTATTTCACCCACATTGGATCTTCCGAACAGTTATGGTTAATTTTCAGTTAATTGTCTTTAATGTCGCCTTTTTATTCGTCTGTCAATCTGTCCATAACATTGATTTCAGTGAATCTCGTAAGTACTAGTCGCTTTAGTGCGAGCAAACTGGTCACGTGACAGTCTTCTGCCGTTCAAAAGCAAATGCATGGGACTATTCAACCGTATACATTTAAACTCATATTTCTGGAAACAAATAAGGATTTATAAATCAATAGTTAATTGATATATTTCATATTGAGAGTGAAAGGGATTCATAGAGGACGTCAGTCTTAATTTTGATATAGGAGAAACATTTTCATCAAATAAAGTGTATAATTAAAATCCGGCTCGAAGGATCAAACATTTTAATTGACAAAATCATACAATGCGTAATAAAGTCTTAGCCGCTTCTAGATAGTTGCCAGATGCCAAAAAACTGGTAAATAAACATACTTCCAACCATTTAGGGCCAATAGATTTTTTTTCTAATTATTTAACACATGAAGCCTTTGTGCTACTCTATCGTTGCTATAATTTTCTCTAAGATACCCCTTCACAGCAAAATTCATCACATTCAAACATTAGACAGAAAAAAAGAAACACAGAATACCGTTTATAATATTAGATTTTTTAACAATTACACTGCTTGATTAATAATGTTCTGGCAAACTTCTTGCGCAACGATTATAGACAAGGAAGCCTGCGCAGTAGCAATTTAATATACAAATACGTCTACTGCGCAAGTTTATTTGTCTGTGAGTTTGCTCAAAAAGTTTGCCGCTACCTATACCTACCAAGACAGTGGATTTTTTTGTAGCAAGAAAATTTCTTTTTATTTAAATATTAGTATGGAATTAAATTACGTACCAATGTTTTCGACTCGTATTTCTGTATAGCTAGTTTCGGTTCCGGTATACACACACTGTCCCCTATGATAGCACCGCGTCCGTCCGCCCAGTTATATACTGTGATACAAACGCAATCCATACTCTCATCCACCACGGCGAATGTGCTATAAACAAATAGAAACTTGATCAGTCGGGTTTGTCGTGGAACACTCTGTTAGAACGAAGTTAAAGATAAAAATAAGTATGAGTACACAACTCTACAAACAATAAGCTACAAAACACCACGACAACGGCTAACTAGAGCCGAGATCCGAGTCTTAGAGACGCCCTCTAGTTGAGCCGATACCCTCGGTTCGAGTGGTCTAGAGGCTCCAGACGGAGAAGAGACTTCCCACCGTGGGGAGATGCCATCCGCCTGGAATACCTCTAAGAGGCACTGGCCAATTCTCAGCTTGAGGTTCCCCAAGGATCTCACTGTCCCCAAACCCGGTGACGCTGTAAAAGTCATACGCGACCGACAGCATACAAACTAAAAAAAAAAGCTACGAAACAAGGTTGGGACGGAAAAATCTTCAATTTTTTTGGTGTTGCCCCCATTCGCTAGTCAGTAGTTCAGTACCGTGCGAAAAGGAACTTCGTTCCAATAAATACAAACACTAGAAATATCTAACAATAATGGGCCTAAATCTATTAACCTTAAGCAAATCCTTATTTTGTTCTATCGAAAAAGAAAAGGATAGAAGACGCAAATGCAGACCTGCGTGGAATATTGCTCGCACTTCTGGGATAACTCCGCCATGTATTTACTCGAATCTTTGGATAGTTTACCGCATTATTAGCTCAACAGTATATTTAACTATCTCGCAAAGTAATGACACATTTCATATAAGTGTTAATTCAAAATCCAGCTCGAAGGACCATATTATTATGATATACATAGATACTACGACGATGCCTAAATTATCAAAAAGTTTTTGACACGTATTTTTCCTTTATTCACACATTCAAAATATCATAGAGATATATTGATTTGCAATGTCGCATGACGTCACGTCTTGATACAATTTAGACTTAAAATGA
Organism: Chilo suppressalis; assembly: GCA_902850365.2. Classification (NCBI taxonomy): domain Eukaryota; kingdom Metazoa; phylum Arthropoda; class Insecta; order Lepidoptera; family Crambidae; genus Chilo; species Chilo suppressalis. Next base: position 14,588,362 of record OU963894.1, on the reverse strand, counting down.
CGTCACAAGACTCTACTCCCAAATGTTGACGCGCATTCTCTTAGTAATTTATGGTTGATTGACAAAAGAAAAATTAAGTACCTATCCATTTTTTTTAATGATCTAACTGACGAACTAAATAAATTTTCGTTTGCTCTACACCATCATCATCCCTATTATCGAAACGTTTTAGGATAAAAAACTTCAAGTAATATTAGATCTGGCAGCTTCGTAGCTACCAGATCTAATATTATATATATATAGTTGTGTCTAAAATATTAACTTATAAACAACTTAATTTAAATTGAAAAGTCATGTGCCTATTAATGTCTCCACAGCTGGGGCACAGGCCTCCCCTATGGATGGAATAGGGAGATTGATTCATGATCCACCACGTGGGTCCAGTGCAGATTGGTTGCTTACGACTGCAAATGCAACCGGAACCAACGGCCTAATGTGCCCTTCTAAACACAGAACTCGAGATAGTTAATTTTTGGTCACCCATCCAATGACCGACCACTGCGGAAGTTGCTTAGCTTCAACGATCGCAGCCGAACGCGCTAACAACTTGCGAACTTGCATCGAGCTCCTCGAGAGTGTGGGTCCATAAAACACAAGGTATGAAATACTAATTAAATGTTAATGTCTAGTTACACCTAATCTAAATTTGTTTTAAGAACACTATTTGTATTTATACTGTATGACACAGCAATCAAAATGCAGGTGAACAATTAATGTAATGAACAGTTAGTGTAATGAAAGGTGATTTCATAAATCATCTCTTAAGTCATTTTTCAACCTGACGACTCAGTAAATATTAAAACAGGGAGGAAAGAACAGCCCTTGCCAAGTTCTTGGCGGTTCTTCTCAGTACAAGGTCTCTCTTTACGAACCGACGGCGTAACTGCTAGACATTCATGAGTTTGAGAGATTGAGATTTGTAACAGCCTCAACTGAATAAATTGACGACCTCCGTGGCCGAGTGGTTTGTACGCCGGGATTCATGGTGTCGCCGACTCGAGAGGTTCCGGGTTGGAATCTCAGTGCGGGCAGATGTTTGTGTGATAAATGCGAGCATTTGTACTCCAGTCACGGATGTTGAATATGTATTTCCTATATAAATATACTTATATATGAACAGTTTATGTATTCTATCCATTACCCTAGATCCCATAACACAAGCCTTACAGTGCTTACTTTGGGACTAGGCTAATTGGTGTGTGTTTTTTTTATTAAGTATATATTTATCATTGAAATATGATTTTGATTATGATTATTATGATTACTCACAAAGGCACAGCGTTCCCATTATGTATGGACCCGACTACTTTAGCCAGCACCAGTTTTCCTTCGTTAGTGCCCTCTTGTAGCGAATTCAACGTTACCCGTTCCAATGTGACGTCACGGCGCGTACCGAATATATGAAATGTGCCCGGACTGTATATCCCTAGCATTTTGTTGTCTATGCCCTGGAACAAACATTTCTTCAACAGTGCGACAAGGATCTTTTTGAAATGTATGAATGTTAGTGATAGAGGGCGCCACTGTCTACGTAAATGACATACAAAATATGACGTTTACAAAGACAGCATCGTTAGTTCCAATTATCGCCGTTATGTGAGCGGTGTGTACGCCGGATTGGAAGGTGTCGCCTACTCAGAGGTCCTGGGTTCGAATCCCGGGTGGGGCAAAGGTTTGTTGTATGATGAATACGAGCATTTGCATCTAAATCATTGCTATTTATTATATTTCTAGAAAAACAAACATAATTATGTGTATTATCATATTATTTATCGATTACCCTAGAATCCCATAACACAGACTTCACAGTGCCTACTTTGGGACTACGTTAGTATAGGTATTGAAATCTCAACATTTCTCATTTTCTATACTAATGCCAAGCCAAACCCATGAACAAAATGTAAGTTACACTTTTTTCTTTTCTGTATATATATACTACAGGACACATCAATCGGCCCACCTAGCCATTAAATTTTGACCTATATGCTTTTAACGGTCCCTAGCTAAAATCTTACATTGTGCAGAAAGTTTTTGTGCACTTTTTAAACTAGTTTATTAAACATCATTTTCGTGTTTTTCTAAAATATAAAATTATTCCCAATCTAACTTAATTATATTTTTGCTACAGACTATTAAAACGCTAAGTGGGTCAATAGATGTGTCTGGAAGTGTATGAAAGGCAACCGTTACTTGCTGACTCATCTATCACTGCACAGCTCAAACCACTGAACGAATTGCGTTGAAATTAGGCACACATATAGCTATTATTATGATGTAGGCGAGCGCTAAGAAAGGATTTTACAAAATCTGCCTCCTAAAGGAGTAAAAAGGGGGTTTAAAGTTTACTGTGTTTGAAAAAGGAGAGATTTTGTCCCTCTCGCACATGCTAACGTGCGAGGCAGATAGAATATCTTGCCAAGGCAGTTTTGAATCCTTTCTTTATGATACTGTCACAAACACTCTCGATCCAAAACCACGAAAATACTGGAGACATATTTTACCAGAACACCGTGGGTCGCGACGTAAATGAACGTGATAAAGGTCGTGAGCCTTATGCAGTGCGGCGTAAGGGAGAAAGTGCAACGACATCTGCACTTGTTTACAATTCTTGCGCGTCACCCACGTATAAGTAGGTAATACGCACTCGCGGGTGCTGGTTAACTCTCAATTAAACTGGACTTTTCTAGAATTCATCGGAGTACATAAGCGCGATCGGCATCGCGCAGAGTCAGTTGAGTTTCAACAGCGATTTCGGAACGAATACAAAGGCGATCGAAGTGCAAGTAAAGGGTTCAAGTGCGATTGTTTAAAGACTTGTATAGTGTACAGTGAGTGTAGTACTATGTGTTCAAGAAAGAACTGTGTAGTGAATAAAGAACTGTCAAGTGTGAACTGGCATATAATTTTGAACCTCATCCCGACAAGTAACAATACAAATTGGTACCCATCGTTAATGAATGCAATACAATACCTGGACCATCTGCATGAGTTTCTTCACCTTCATCTTGCCCTTGGACTGCACTAAATGATTGGTGCAAGACAGGTATGTAGTGAGTCTTCCCAACTCATCGCGTGGCGGTTCCCATGTGGGGTCCAATTCACAAGCATACTCAAAGTTCCGTAAAGCTTCAGAATACTGTTCCTCATACTTCAAAGCCTGAAAATTTGGTTGAAAAGAGTTGAGTATTATGAACAATAAAATAAAGTGGCTTTATGCCAAAAAATAGAATGAGTAAATCTTAATAAAGGGAAGTGAAGTATTATTATGCCAATTAATTTTGTGGTTTATGTCATTCTGGATAACTTTGTTTAATTCCTACTTTTTGGTAAAACTTTACTTTTTAGTATAAAATTACAGAAGCACATAACCATAATGACAATGAATGAGCAATGTATAAGTACTTTAATCTTATTCAAGCTTGTGCAACACAAATATTAGTCATTATTATCAATAATAAATAAAAACATACTCACAATTCCTTTATTGTAATACAAGTCTGGTTGGCCTTTAGCAACTGGATCTGACCAAGCCTGCTTGTATGCGCTCAAACAAGACTTTAGCACCGCTGGGTCTTGGGAGACCATGAAAAATTGGCACAAATAAGCATTGCCCAATACAGTCCAAGAGACTCCATCTTTGATGTCCTGGGCTACTGCTTCTTTTGCAAGTTCGACACTTTTTAGTATTGCAGTAGTAGTATCTTTGGGAGCTCTGTCTTCATTTTCTTGGCGTAGTATGATAGATAAACATCTTAAAGAAATGCGGTTCCGTTCCTAGAAATAACAAGTTTTATGGTTTCACAAACCTTTTTTTCATTACAGTCTGCATGTGCATGCAACTTATTGATAACAATATTTTTTTATCATAAACTTATTGCAGTATTCTTGGCATAAGCAAAAATCATGAGGTAATTATTACTTTATTCATAAGCTTATAATTTAAGATTACAGATTACAAGAAATGATTCTAAATAAATATATAAATACTTACATGCTTCAAAGCCCCCTCGAAACTGGCCTTGGCTTCTTTTACATTCATATTTTTCCAGTAGCATTCTCCGAGCTCATTCCACGCATCTACTAAATGAGGGTTGAGTTTTACCGCTTTACTTAGACATTGTGTCGCACGAGCATCATACACAGGGTTAATGTTGTAACATCTGCCTTTGAGATATAAGAAATTTGCCCGTGAAGAGAATGGTACTTGCTTATCCACTGAAAAGATATTTTAATTTTGTAGTATAATTAATTATTAACATGAATATAAAAGGTGAATCAATTAGTCCATGGATTCCCTGTACTTGTACTAAATGCTTGACATGTATAGTGCAAAAGTTACTATGTAGTTTTGTCTCACATACAGAGTATGTTTCATGTTACCTCTACATCAATATCATTTGCCATTGTTGCCAATATCCAGCACATAAATTTGCATTTGACTCTGATCATACTTTGTGTTAAACACACAGCAATATGCCGCTCTATTTTAATAAAAATAATATTGAACAAAGATTTAGAACTTTATGGGCTATAAGAAAAACTGGCCTATAGGCTAAATTGCTATTCATATGAACCCATCTTATAACCATATTACTATTGTCAGCAAACTTCCAATAAAATGCCTAGGCATTCCATTTCAACATTGTAGTCCAAAAGGCTGCATCCACAGGACTCATGTTTTGCAATACAACATTTTCCTTATTCAACATTGTGTCTCAATTTTGTTACAAATTCAACATTTTAGGTTACAAAACTTAAAGAATTCAAAATTTTGTGAATTCTACATTGTGTTTCAATTTGTTACAATTCAAGAGAGAGGAACTTCTTAGCAATCCATGGATTCACAATGCAGGTGCCGGGTCCATCATGTAGGAGAGAGAGTAACTCTGAGAAGTTCCCAGGACTTATGAGGTGTAGGTTTAAGAAGGCCTCCTTTAAGATGCGCATCAAAGCTTACCTTTACTGCTGCTGCTTTAGGATCCTAAATTTTATGAATTTCACATTTTACAAATTCAACATTTTAGGATCCAAAATTTAAAGAATTCAACATTTTTCAAAAACAACATTGTATCCAAAAGGAAAAATAACTGACATTACCATCAATTTTTTGAAATTTCTTCACTAGTTCTTCTTTTTTCTCTTCAACTAATTTATTCTTCTCTGGAGCCATTTTAATTGGATGGTTTTCAAAAAACATGTCTCTATACAGATACATATCTTGCAATTCTCTCTGTAAACAATTTTGATTGTAAGTATGCGAGAACAGGAGCCTTATTGTGAAATCTCAAAACTAACAACAACAGCAACTCCAACAACATAAGTTCAGCTAAGGCCTCCTAGGCCCACACACAAACTTTGACAGCTCCATAATCATATTGCATCATCAAAATTTCTATGAAACCTATGCAGCGTCCCTACCAGACATAATAACCAACTGGCTCTTTCCATACAAAATTTGACAATGATGATATGATTACTGATCTGTCAAAGTACGTGCTTAGGCCTCTGAATTTCCTTTTTATATACACTGTAATTTGTTTATGTAATAAGGGTGCAGCAAACGGTTCAAAATGTGTAGTCTAGTACTGTTACATATCTTTGATATAGGGCTGCCATCCGTCCGGGTTTTCCCAGATTTGTCCTAGTTTACGGGACGTCCGGGGAGCATCCGGGCGGGATTTTATTTGTAGTCCGGGTTTAAAAATTTAGGGCAACGCATGTCTGGCCCTTGGTGCTGCAAGTGTCCATGGGCAGCAGTGACCACTTATTATGAGGTAGACTTATGCTCTTTTGCCTAGATCGACATAAAAAAGTTGATTTGTGATATTTTAACTGTTTCTTATTGGTCTGTCTGGGTTCTGGGCTCCAAAATCCGGGGTTATCACGCGTCTTATCCTGGTTGCCACATTTTAGAGATGGCAGCCCTACTTTGATACAATGAGGACGCATCTAGGAAGAAGTTCTACACTCCAGCTCACAGTATTTTTTGTTGCACTGAATCAAAATATTAATCTCCATACAATTTCTCAGTGGCGTCTTACCATTCGAAAACTTGTTTCTACACTGTAAAATGCATAGTACTTTGCTGACTAGAGAATGGCACATGTGTTCAATTTCATTGACAGTAATTTTATGTAAACTAATACCTAAAGAAAATTAATAAAAGGACGTGGATTTATATAGTGGATAATTAACTTTATTTTAACTATTTGGCAGCAATACATGTCTACAATTCCTTTTTGCTTACTTACTGAAAGGTTCTCGATAATTTCATTCACATTCTCTATTAAGTCAGTTTCTTCGTCTGAATCTCGCGACATAATGGGTTACTTGAATATAAGATAATTTCAGTAGGTAATAATTTTGCTTTGCCACTAGAGGATTTATTTTAGTTCTTACTTTTCGTGACCCAAAACAAACAGAAAAATTAATGCTTCTTTTTTAGTTTTATTCTTTCCTATTGGGAAAGGCAAAGGCAAAGCCATGCAGCCTTCTTCTTATTTTTGTATTAATCTCCCTTTTTTTACATTGGGTGTGACGCATTCTAATTTTTCTTAGAGTGTTTGACACAAAATGTAGCTGCTGTGAGTCCGCTTTCTCGACAAGCTTTTGTGAGGTAGTCAACACTAAAATAAAGTTTTTACATCCATTTGACCGATAGCGAATATTTTAAAGATTCTGTTAATTCTTCAGTTGCGCAGTCGATTATAACACAATATCCACTATGATCGAATTTAAAGAATAATTAAAATATGACGCCAACCGCACGCAATGAAAAGGCTCCAAGAACCAAAAAATACCTCACTGGTTAAAATCTCGGACGATATCCGCCGAGGAATGGATAAGCGGCAACTTACGTTGTTGACACTGCTTGATTTTAGCAACGCCTTCAACTCAGTCGACTTTGACATCCTTTTAGGCGTTTTAGGTTCACTTAGCATATCTCCATCCGCAGTTGAATGGTTTCGAAGTTACCTGCTAGGCCGCCGACAGCGTATTCGTATTGACAACACCTTGTCTTTATGGTGTGATATCAATGCCGGTGTTCCTCAGGGTGGCGTCCTATCTCCTCTTCTATTTTCTATCTTTATAAACTCTATCACACTGTCACTTTCATGTTCCTATCACCTTTATGCTGATGATCTCCAGATATACACTTACACCCATATTCTTAATCGCGTCCTCAAACGTTCCTCGACTCAAACTCATTCGAGGGCTCCTTAAGGAGTTCCTCCAAATAACCTCGAAAATGGTATTCTAGTTGGTATCTTGAACAAACTTGAGAATTCCTCCACTGAGAATTCCTCAACATTGTGACGTCATCATTTGGAGGATTTTATTTCTATAATTGTTAACACAGGAAATATTACTTGTATGACTGTATCTTTTCTAAACCGAAATCTTCTTTGAAACGAATCATTGTCGTAAACCTTAAAAGGATTTGCGGCATCACGTCGTGTATGTGTTACTGAATAAATAAATAAATAAATCGTATACGTAATCCATAAAATCCACAAATTCGTCAATAATCTCAAAATCAGACATAAAACTTGAAAACACCTTAAACACCACTCGAGGAAGCCTTAAGGTACGTCGAGAGCTACCTTGAGTTTGACAGTTTATTCCTCGACTCGACCTCCACTCGAGTGAGGAATATCTCAAGTGAAGGATATTTTTGTTGTCTAAGCATACGAATTTCCTCCAATGAGGTTGAGTCGAGTGGAAAAAATCTCGAGGAAACGACTAAGAATATGGGTGTCAGGCCCCTTTATCTGACCTCTCTAGCGCAATTTCTGATATCAACACAAATTTGTCGTTTATAAGTAGTTGGAGTGAGTCATTTGGTCTTACCTTAAATCCGGAAAAAACTCAATCCATCATAATTGGTAGTCCTTATTTTATTTCCAGGATCGACTTTAATCATTTGCCTTCCATTATTTTGAACGGTTCTATTATTCCCTACTCAGAAACCGTCAAAAACTTGGGTGTTGTCTTTGACCAGAGTTTCACCTGGAAACCACACGTGGAGATGGTCAGAAAAAAGGTGTTTGCTGCTTATGGTTCCCTTAGTCGGTTGCGGAACCTTTTGCCGATCAGCACCAAAATCAACTTGGCAAATTCTCTGTTGTTGTCCATCATCGACTACGCTGACGTTTGCTACACCGATCTGTCGGAGAAACTCCTCAATAAATTAGAGCGACTGCAGAATGTTTGTATCAGGTTTATTTATAATCTCCGTAAATTCGACCACGTGTCTCACTTCCGTAATAAACTGAATTGGCTCCAAAATAACTTTAATTTAAAAAACTCAATCCATCATAATTGGTAGGTAGTCCTTATTTTATTTCTAGGATCGACTTTAATCATTTGCCTTCCATTATTTTGAACGGTTCTATTATTCCCTACTCAGAAACCGTCAAAAACTTGGGTGTTGTCTTTGACCAGAGTTTCACCTGGAAACCACAGGTGGAGATGGTTAGAAAAAAGGTGTTTGCTGCTTATGGTTCCCTTAGTCGGTTGCGGAACCTTTTGCCGATCAGCACCAAAATCAACTTGGCAAATTCTCTGTTGTTGTCCATCATCGACTACGCTGACGTTTGCTACACCGATCTGTCGGAGGAACGCCTCAATAAATTAGAGCGACTGCAGAATGTTTGTATCAGGTTTATTTATAATCTCCGTAAATTCGACCACGTGTCTCACTTCCGTAATAAACTTAATTGGCTCCCTATTCGCCGGCGCAGAGATCTACACACTCTAACGGTTCTCTATTCTATACTTTTCCTGCCATCTTCCCCACCTTATCTTAAGCAGTGTTTCTCATTTCTATCCTCTTCTTCGCAGCTCTCACTGAGATCCTCATCTAACCTACTTCTTGAGATTCCCTGTCACTCTTCTGACTTCTTTTCTTACTCTTTTTCTGTGCACGCTACTCGACTTTGGAATTCACTTCCTGAGGGTATCAGAAAGGCTCGTACGCTTAATTCCTTTAGCGATCAAGTTAAAAGTTATTTCCTTTCTTTATCTTAAACTCATTTAATATCCTATTTCTTTGCTTCTCTTATATTTATGTAAGTATAGCTCCTGTATCTACTTTTGCACCCTTCTATATTTCTCTATTATTATTCCATTTCTACCATAGGTTGCCTGGAAGAGATTGCTGTTTAGCAATAAGGCCGCCTATTGTACTCTTTCTTCTGTTTTATTTGTTTTTTATCTTGTGTCCTTTGTTGTGTGCAATAAAGAATATTTATTATTATTATTAAATATTGGGCTGCGTAGTGTTACCAGAAAGCTATTTGACCTTCCCCGCAAAAGTTACCTGAAGTGCCCCCAAAATAAAGGTTTTAAACGCAAAAACCCCCCAAAATTCAAAATATTTATTAAAAATACAATATTTACTACAAATATGTATTTCTGAAATAGCATCCATTACTGGATCAACATCTTCGCACTCGTCGCCTTTCCCACTCCTTAAGCCAGGCACATATTAACGCGTCGTGGCGTGTCGTGACTGATGCACATAGAGAAAAGCTGATGCATGACGTATCGGTTTCATACGTTTATTATGGGTTAGAGAGAGTAAGGTTAGAGCGTCGACACGACACGTAAATATGTATATAACCATAGTAAATGTATGAAACTGATGTGCTTCTGGCACGCCACGACACGACACGTTAATATATTTCTGACTTTAATCTTGTTACATCATAACTGATTTTGTAATCATATTTAATCTTAAAGCTAAAGTGTTATTGAGTAAACAAAGTAACAGAACATTATTGTTTTATTTATAACTCATTACAGACTTGCTTGACTTCACATGGACTTGATTGACCGAGCGACTGAGCTAGACGTAATGGACTCAAGAGTCCTTTTGTATGTGGGCTTTGGATTAAGGAGTCCGAATCGGACACACTGAATGAACACAGTTCAGTGGTCCCGATTCTTGCATGATTCTCTAAGCCTAATAAAATAAATTTCACAACAGACTAGTCTAGATCCTTGTCATGCTCTATACCGAATGAGAAAGAGAGACTTTTGATTGACTGTTCGTACGAGACGAGCGGCTTATCTTGAGAAACAGCCAATACAAAACTTACGATGTGCAGTGAGACGTCATAGACAGTCAAATTATAAACAGTTTTAAAAAGTGTATCTATATATGTTATTTCGCATTCTTCGATTAGACATAAGTTTTCTATATTAGATTTATGTGTTAATTTGATAAAATAGTTGATAGTTTTTGTATTGTATAGATTTTAAAGTTTGAAATTCGCATAGACGATTGCTATAGCAATGGGTCGTAGGTCTTAGTTCATAGTTCGTAAGTTGCTAGTTTGGTTTAGCTGAGAATTGTTAGCAATTGATATTGTTTAAGTAATGTGTTTTGACCATTGTTATTTGTGATAGTAGATAATAATAGAAATAGGCATAAACGACCTTTGTATTGTTTAGACTAGGATTTATACGTGTTATTAAGCCGTAAAGTCGGAAACAGATTACATTCGACAGTTAAGTATTTATAGTTTTATGGATCGTAATAAAAGTTTTTTTCTGGTGTGATTTCAATCCCCCTACAGGGCTAAATACGATAAATAAGCATAAAATAGGAATAAGGTTAATACCTGGGTATGGTCGCAAAAAATTGTACAAATATCATTTTCGTTTTGTCCCCATTTTATTTTTCTCAATAATTTCGAAGTTATTTGATAAATGTCATTTGTTGAACATTGTTCCGAATGACGAGCTTCTGTTTAGATTATTTTGACGAAATGTAACCTACCATCCCTAAAAAATATATGTAAAAAAATATAATTTAAAAGGTAGTGCTTTCACTCCCATACAAAAATTGTTTGTCCAACTACCACCTTTGTATCAAAAATTGCCAATAATGCCGAAAAAAATAGTTTTTTCTAATTATTAAATTGTACTCATGCTTTATGATACTTTCTCAATGTGTTTCTAAACGTGCTTATTAAAATAGCGTTTCAGTTACATATTTAATTGTTTTTAAAAAAGTGTCCAATTTTATGATGAGTGTGTAACGTCATGAATGTAACATTTGTTTCTACCAGTTTCCTTTATGTGATTTGATAATTTTTGCTATTTTCATAAACTGCAACACTATTAAGCAAGATACAACATTCAGAAATAAAAATCGGCCTTATTTTTCCGAATAAAAATCGTAATTTGTGTTGACTTCAGATTTGTCGCCAATAAATATTGTTTTTTGTATGTTTGATTGCAAGGTAAGTACTGCTTGTTGTGGTATACTGTTAACGTGTTTAGAAAGATGTATTATCACAGAAAACGGTAACCGGTAACAAAAAAGCGTGCGACATGACCTAAAATTCAAATGATATTTGAATTTTAGGTCATGTCGCACGCTTTTTTGTGTCATGAATGTTACAATGTGTAACGAAATGTGTAACGTTACAATCATGACCGATTCTAAGGCGGAGATTACACTATTTTACTTAAAATATAACCTTACCGCGACTTCGTCAGAGTTAACTTTGGTTTTTTGAGAATCCTTTGAATGTTTATATGTTCGTTACTCAATCACGCAAAAACGGCTCAATGGATTTTGATGAAATTTGGCACACATTATATGTGTATACTATATTGAGTAACGAACATACAAACTTTCACATATATAATATTAGTAGGATAAAATTAGTTAAAAATATATATTCCAGATGCCTTTGACCAATGCCGAAAGCCAAACAAAATATTGTGAAAAGTTACGAACCCAAATCCTTCGAAGTACGAAGAAATAAAATCAAAAAATGCAGAAAAAAAAAGAAAAAAATGGATGCGTGTAACTTATGTATGCGCGTGAGAAGTTATACTTCTTTAGCATCATTAAAATATTTTTTAATTCAATGCAAATAATTAATAATTACAATAAAATAATAAGAGGACTGGAAAAGGATAGTTAACACAGTCAATTAAGTTTAGTTTTAATTTGAAAAATTAAATAATTGTTCAAAATATTCAATAAAAATCACTACTGAATTTAAGTTATTAGTCCATATGTAAATTAGCACTTGTAAGTAACTAAAACACGTTGTGTTCTTGACCTTCACAAGTGCTTGTAACAGCCTAGACTGAATAAATGTCATTTCATTTCATTTCGTTTCGTTTCGTTTCGTTTCGTTTCATTTCATTTCATTTCAATGTCCCGTTCAAATCTGCCCTGTTTGCTTTGTTCAAATCTGCCCCACGGTCACTTGGAAAATAAAATATTACAAATAACGCGCCCGCGGCTAACTTCATTATGTTAAAATTTTGTGTTACAGTGATGAAAATTTCACTCTCATATTTTTTTCATAGCGCGGCTAAAGAAGTATAACTTCAAAAACCACGGAATGTACCGAAGACAATAAAAGATTGAAAAGAAAACAGTGGCGAGCCAGTCAAAATCATCGCAGAATGAAGTCAAAAAATACTGCGAAAAATGATAATATCACTGAAGTGTGCTGAAACTCATGAAAACACATTCTTGGTACGAAAACTACAAAGATGGGCTAACCAAAGAATATTATATGAAGAAAAAATCTAAAGCCAAACGTTAACCAAAAAATATAATATCACCACCACAGGCCTAGAACTATTTAGCACCAGTAGAACTACTACAATAGGTTCTATTATGAACTAAGCTTTATGATGGTCATGTATGTAACGTTCTGTCATGTACGTAACGTGTGTTACGATGTCATGAATGTTATTTGTACAATTTTTTGCGGCCATACCCACCTATTAAGCCACCTAATAGTTCTATTCCACCCTATAAAGTGGGATACCTAATAGTATCCTACTTTGAGGCGCTTTGCAGACGAGACGGGGCGGGGCGGGCCGGTCAATTTCGCCGCGAATAATAGCACAAAGTGAATCCTATACTTCAAACGCACACAGAGGGCAAAAAGACCGCGCCGCAGGTGCCCGGCGGGCAGTAGCGGCGCGGCATGCCCGCGGCTGCCCGCCGTGGATCAAACAAACCAGTTTATATGTAGTAACGCAGACGGCGGCGCAGGGCGGTCAGCTCAGTCCGCGCCACGCTTCACTAGAACGAACGTCCTAAACTGACCGCCTCTGCCCGTCGTTAGGGACACGAAAAAAGTATCGATACTTTATGGTATCGAGTACTTTTCCTTTCGATACCGATACTTTTGTACTCGATACTTTGTATTCGATACTTTTACTAAATGAGTACTTTTTGGCAAGTATCGATACCTTTAAAAATTTGGATAAGCGCCTCATATTGATGGCAACGCCATCTTGTTAAATCATAGCAAACCTTCTAAAACGTTCCATAGGGTATTTGACAAGTTTTAGGCAACGATCTCACGTTATTGACTAATGTTTATGGAGTCCGTAAAAAGTGGATATTCATCATTCTGTCGTGTATTTCAGTAAAAATAACCAAATCAAAAACTCCATTTTCAAGTTGCCGCGAAAACGTTTCTCTGGACAACGATACGGCGTCTTACTAGTGTGTGACCGTCACACGACTGTTATTAAAACGTCAAACGATACAATGTAATGTCACTTTGACCGGAAGTTTACTTGCGTGTGACGTCATTTTAGGCTCCGCCAATCCCAAACGTTTTGAGTTACGTGACAATAGATAAGAAAACTAATATCTTTTTCGTTATTTTGGCACTTTATTTTTAATACTGTCAAATACTCTATTGCGTTGTTATAAAGTCAGTAACTGACATATTGAAATTCTTTCCAATCTGTGACTGTGTTTATTTTGCCCTTTGTTTTGTTTCATAGTTATTTATTTAGCGACCATATTGTTAGGAACTGTGATTGATTCGCCGTTTATTGTGTTTTTCGCTTGACTGTATTTGATTTATTCAAGTGTAACACTATTATTCTGTCTGTGCTGTGTATACCTATTTGAAACCACCTGAAAAAAAGACGGACGTAACCTCTTCTATAATTATAATCTTGAGTGAAGCATGCCAATGGCAGCCGTTAACTACGTGTCAGATTCAAGTTAACATAAGTGGGTATAATGTTTTTTAATGATTAAAATTCAAAAAAAGTGAGTTTTATTTGAAATAAATCTGAAAAGTTTCATACTTTTAAATTGTTTAAGATTTCGATCTTTTTAATTAACATTTTAATTATGAATGTAATATGAATGAACACTTTTTTAGTGTCAGAAATCACAGCTATTTTCTTTTCATTATATAATATAGCAATTTGTGAAATAATAAAATTCGATTATTTTTCTTTCAATTTTAACACCGGCGGGGGGAAGAGGGGGGGTTGCTCATCAGGTCACAGAGGCTCCGATAAGGCCCTATGAAATGTACTCGATACTTTGAAGTATCGATACTTTTGTTTCGATACTTTTACGAGTACGATACTTTTTTACCGATACTACTCATGAGTACAGTATCGATACTTTCTATTCGATATCGTGTCCCTACCCGTCGTGTGCTTTGTGTACACGGCGCGGGCAGCCACAGACATCGACGGGCAGACGCGGTGTTTATTGCTTCGCGGGCAAAACGCCCGCCCCGCCCCGTCGGTCGTCTGCTCAACGCCTAATAGGTGATCAAATACTATATTTCTAAAAAATATGGAGTAGGCGAAACTACTATTATTTGCTTAAAGCATATTTTTGACAGTAAAAGCTTTCTTAAAAGATATTAGAGATTGTTATTATAATATTAGTAAGGCAAAGAGCAACAAAAATATATTTATTTCAAAAATAAAGTAAATATTATAACCACGTACAGTTTGTCTATAAAATCGTGACATGAATGTTTGAGGAACTAACATTATTAATATGTCTGGCAACACCAAACTTATGTACATCAGCCCCTCTAGCATGACCACCGAAACGGGATATGTTAAAGCGATATATCGGCACTAACTGTCAGACTACTATGGAGTTTGACAGTAGTCTGACAGTTAATGTCGATATATCGCTTTCATCGAGTTTCAGTTGTGGAACAGTTTTTCTTTTGTATTTTTTATTGTTTGGATTAAACTGTAATAAATTAAGACGAAACTACGCAAAAAGGTATAAAAATGAGTAAAGTAACTCGGAGTGGCACGCGGGAAGTGATTTTTAAAGTTTTCCAGCGATGTTTCGAAGACTACCAAGCTGGACCAATTTTGTGGGATTTGAATGATGTTTATGGGCGAACAGCATCTATGACGGGTATGTAATCGTGAAACTATTTGTTTGTAATCTGTCTGAAGTTACAAATTTACTCAATTTACGATTTTGAGACCAAAAAAGGCATTGTTTACATTGCACATTTTTAGGTTAGATTGACATTGTAAATAGGTAATATTGTAGTACGACCATTTCTTTTGATACGTTATTATGGTTCAACTCGGACAGGTTTTCTACCAATTTTGAATTAATTGCTTCATGTCAATAAGTTATTGTTTCTATTCCATTACATATTTTTTTACCTTCTTTCAGGAAAATCAGAGAGTCGGATAGTCAACGAAGGTTTTAAGAATGATGGAAAGTTTGAAACTCCTGGGAAAACAGGCAAGGTCGACCAAAGAAAGAAATAGTCACATAAAGAACCATGGCCAGATGCTTTTAGTGAAGATACCTATCACTAATTTTACTAACTGCACATTTACAAATTGTTGCTCTAAATAAACTTTTTATATACTGTAAAATGATTTTTAGTATTATTTTCTTAACAAGGGTGTTTAAAAACGTCGTATGATGATACTTGTGTGTATTGATGATTACCTAACGGCTCTGGTCTCAATGGCACCTCAGCGGTAATCACCAACATAACACACTTTTACACTATAAAGTACTATTTTATCTATAATAATTTTATTCTGATTCAATTAAATATGCTTGGCTGAACTTTTTATAAGCATAATTACCTACTATATATAAAACAGAAACAAAATACGACTGTATAGTGTGTCTTATTATTACCTATTGTACTTAAATGAACTGCTAGTATCAAAATCATTTTGGTTACACTGTATAGGGTTGCTACATGCCATGGAGCACCCCCACTAGAGTCCGCATCACACAAATTTTGTTTGGAATCAAAATCGCCAAAGTCGGTGGGGTGCAGGGAGGTCAGCCCCGCTGTGATTGGACGCGTCAAGGTCAGATCATATACTCAGTGCAGCGAAGTGATGAGGGTAAGATCGATTTTAGAAAATATCGATATTTTCTATCGATAAACAATTTAGAATAGAGGCCTAGTACTTTGGTGCGCGAGTGTAAGCAAATGCGTAATCATACCCTCTCCACTTTCTTCCAGCGTTCTAATTACATGACGCGACTAGTAACTACATACTAAATTATATATAAGCAACACAAAAAAAAAACACGCCCAGGACAAGAAGAAAATCGTGGCCGAAACGTGTCCAAAGGGTACATTGGACGATCCACGGAGGTCCGTAAGATGATCGCGTGGTCAAAAACAATATAATGCCTTATTTAAACATTGAAAGTCAGCTTTAATGCATATGGCATAAGGTCTTAATTAAAATGCATGCGTCAAGTTCGTAAAATTTTACGATTTATTGTTATGTGTGCAAGAATATAGACCTTATTTTTTTTGACTTTTCGCGCGCAATTCTGAATGCGCTGTTAGCAATATAGCAGGTACACATCGCGAAGAAAAGAGATGGCTAAGGGCGACGTATAACCGACCATGCATTTGAATATCACAAATACTTTATATTAAATCAGTTTATAGTAAGTATTACAACAATAAAATTTGCTTTAAAGGCGTTAATTTAAAAACATTAATTAGCTACCCGTCGCTTAAACGACACTTTACGTACTATTAGTATTTTCTGTATTTTTTCACGGAACTCTTTGGCATCTTGACTTTTCAACGGTCCGCGATTGAGAGGAGTTCAAGTACTTCTTGATGGGGTATACACTATGTACATTTTGAGCGCTCGTATAAAAATCTCATAAAACCCGCGAATTATGGGGATGATAAGTGAACAAGTTGAGTATTGGTCACTACTGATCATTTTTGTAGCTTATTCAAAAATGTTCAAAATAACCACAGCGTCTTTGAGCATGTTTTCCTCATCTACACTTAATACATCGGGAGCTTGCGGATATCTTCTTTGGACGATAGGCAAATATTCACTGAGCTCCAAAATCCTTTTAATCATATAAAAGCAGCTATTCCATCTCGTTGGAACTTCTTGTAAAAGTTTCAGAGGAGTTTTTTCAGGGTTTCGTATCATTTGTTCATTTTTTAGGGCTTGTGCGCCCACTGTTGATTTTCGAAAAAAATTAACAATATTTTTACATTTCTTCGTCAATTCCTGCATGGGAAGATAATCTAAAGACTCTTGCACAACCAAGTTCATAGTATGTGCAAGACAAGGCATGTGGCGGATTCCTAACAGTCTACACATTTTTATCATGTTAGCTGCATTGTCGGTTACCATGGCAATAATTTTATCTTCTATGCCCCATTCCGAAGAAATTGCCTTAATTTTTTCAGCAAGATTTTCAGCGGTGTGCGATTCTGGCATAGCGGTTGTGGTCAAAACGCAGCTGCGCAAAAGTCCGTTATAAAAAAAATGAGCAGTAACTGTGAGGAACGCCTCCATGTTCCTGCTCGTCCACAAGTCACTGGTAAGTGATAAATTGTCTATCTCATTCAAAATGTCTTTTAATTTGGCACTTGCTGATTTGTAAAGTCTGGGCATTATTTCATAACGTATCTTTCGCTTGTCAGGAATTTTGTAGTCTGGGCAAAGAGCTTCTACAAAATTCTTAAAACCAGAATCTTCCACCACGGAAAAAGGCTGGAAGTCAGTCGCTATCATCAAGGTAAGCTTCTCGTGAATTTTTACAACATTTTTTTTACTGAACGTATTTACCTGTAATGTCGATTGCTTTAAGGTTACTGTAGTGGACGACGATGGCATTGAATGTGATACTGGATGTGGGTTAATAGAAACAGATTTGTTTGTAGTGTCTTGGTTAATTTGGGGATGCATTCTGGTTAAATGTGCAAGCATATTCGATGTTCCTCCTCCTGTAACACTTAATATTTTTTGACATAGCTTACACTTAACTTTTGCGTCATCAACTTTGTCAAAATGATCTTTAGTTTTTGATTTAACTTTCGGCATCCTAAAACAATAGATAAAATGTATTAAAACCTTTATGTTACACAACATGCAATGTCAATGATCCATTAATGAATTCAATTCTTCCTAATCTCCAAAATGTAGAAAAAGGATAAAGTACTTGCCTGAAACAACTTGGCGACACCTTTAAAACAATTTACAAAAGACGAGCACTCCAACAGCATGCACAAAAACAAAGCTTACTCACTTAAAACCCTCTTAAACTCGAATCCAAAGCACGACTAAAATCAACTTAACTCAAGATTTGCCGTCAAGTACGAACATATGGTAAAGGGGAATCCCCAACCAAAATTCATGATTGTCTATGGGCAAATTGAGTAGACACCGGTTGCTTGTAATGTTTCCACATTGGCTAACATTGTGGCCAATGTTGTGGCCACAATGTTGACCAAGAGTTTGTGATGAATGAATTTATTAACATGGGTTTTAAAGCGATAACTGTTGCTGCAGTTTCTTTCAAGCACATCGTAATTATACGAATGTTTAAAACAAGATGACCAAAAATAAATGTTACAATAAATAAAAAACTTAATATCTTTTATTATTTCTTATTGATTGAGTAATAAATTATTTATTATTGGAAAAGCACCCCTCGAGGCATAATAAAAACCGTTTTTTTTTTGGTTTTTACAATCTCCGGTTTTGTACCGGTTTTTCTAGAACCGGAGCAAAGCACTAGTCAAAGAGTTTTGTCGTTACATCTTTCACAAATCCGGCGTCCAGCATTAGTTTAGTCAACAAAACCAATAAACGAAAATTTTTCTACAAGATGTAAGAGTTTTTAGATATATTTTAGTCCGACGAAAGACACCACAGTAACACGACAATGACGTTTAGTTGTTTACTAACACATTTACTAACTTGTTGATGTCACAATCATGGTGGACAGCGTTTTAAGTGTTTAAAAAGCATAGACTAAAACCATTTTTCAAATTAAATTACTAAAGCCGCCTTCTAATTTTATGAAGTGAAATCAATGTATTTAGGTACTTATACTAAACATTATAACCAATAAACATTTGTATACTAAGTGCAAATTGACATGAGTCAACTATCCTATTAATCCCAACTGTTTTGTATGAACGATGTTTTGCTGCCACACACGATCACACTTTGTAGGTATGCATGTCATGCGCCATTTCGATTTCGCGAAATCTTACCGCCCGTGGCGTGCCTTAACGTTATCAAGATAACATTAGTTTGTAACATAATTCAGATTGTAAATAAAGGCACGGAACAAAGTGAGTGACCTCACTACTGTTAAGTACTGTTTATCAAACGGGGAATATTGAAACGATTTGGACTTTCCGATTAAATCGAAAAACAGTGTGTGATAAATAAAAGCAATCAAATTAGTGTTCATTGTCAGTAGTATAGTGATTTACATTCTCTTTGGACTTCTGCGCCCTGTACTTGCCCCGTAGCAACAAACGAGCAGATAGATAATAGTGTTGTTAATTGTTGCTAGATATCAACTAGAAATACCTCGTACTTACGCACCTATAATGGCCTATTACAACGATATTGTTTTCGAAAATGACAAAGTAAAATGTATTGTTTGTTCCGTCACAATACAAGATGACGATTTAGCTGTAGAGCGGCATGTCAATGGAAATAGCCATAAAAACGAGAAAATCAAAAGAATACTCTTGCAGCAAAGTGTTCTAATGGACACTGATAATCGTTTCTACTGCTCTCTTTGTGATGCTCTTATTATGGGGAATAGTGTAGTAAACCATTTACAAAGCTATGATCATAAAAAAATAGTTCAAGAAGTAAGGGTTGTAATTAAAGAAGATGGATACTTCATGTACTTGCCTGAAATTTACAAGCACACTAAAGTTTATTGTGTTATTTGTGACCGTGAAATCGAATATACAAAAAGAAAATTGATAGAGCATCTACAGTCCCCACGTCACATGAGAACTCGAGCAGTAGCTTTACAACCTTATAACGGCATATTTTCAGTAGAGGGAGATAACGAACATTTGTGGTGCAAATTCTGTCAAAGATATTTTAAGAATTACATAGAATTGATTTTTGAGCACACTGATAACAGTAATCATGTCACGAACGTGGCTAAAATATTGAATCTCATAAAAATTGAGCATATTTCCATAGAAAAATATTTATCTGATCCCAAAGAAGACAAAGCTTACTGTCGGAAATGTGATACGCATGTAGCATGTAATATCATGAATCTTGAATCACATATAAAAGGAAGAATTCATAAAAAATAATTTTTAAACAATGTCTTCTATAGTTTTTAAAGGATCATAGATATTGGAATGTGTTGGGTTTGGTTACCGGACAGCGGCTTCTACTTTTTTATACCAATTAGGTATTTTATTTGTTTGAAAGTAAACTGCAATCTATGCTCGTTTTCTTTAATAACTAAAACTTGATTTTCTTTATTATTGGTGTTATTACGCGTGTATTACCTAGATGATTTTTAAGTAAATAATTAAATACATCCTGCCGATTTTTAAAAGGTGAATCATTTTCTCCACCAAAAATCACTGCTAAGAAATGGCTAAGAAGAATCATATGCACTACTCTATTTGATAAAATGAAATTAGATGTAAGCTCTAAAGGCTCTTTGTCTATGAGTAATGAAATGGCAAAATATTCATTAAATGGGGAACTACCTGCATTCAAGATTCGTGGGAATTACCCATAGATAATAAACTGTACACAATAAACTGTAGGTTGCCTAGGTTATTCCTTTCCCTTCTCAAGTTTCCCTTGGAAAACATCAACTCACTTCTGATGCAGTCGGTAAACCCTACACATTATGAGTTCCGTACTTAAGAATACCTTCGATTTTTGTAGAAATTATCACAAATAGCATCTAAAATCTAATATATAAAATTCTCGTGGTACGGTGTGCGTAATTGAACTACTCCGAAACGGCTCGTCCGATTTTCGTGAAATTTTATATGCATATTCAGTAGGTCTGAGAATCGGATAACATCTATTTTTCATCCCCCTAAATGTTATGGGTGGTCCACTCTTATACTATAATTTTTGTGTGGTACAATTTTTTTTTGTTTATGGTAGGTACATCATAATATAATTAAAATACATACAACCCTAAATTTTCACCCTTCTACTAGGTATGTCGAAAGTTGAAAAATCGATATATCGATATTTTAAAAAATATTCGATATATCGGACCAATTTTCCCAAAAATATCGTACAGTAGCTCACGAAATATGACACGCGGAATAATAATGGAACGAAAATTATTTCCCTAAAAATAGACTCTATTTTCGAATGATGACATAGACAATACTAAATACAGCACAGATCATAGATATGTTGAATATCATTAATCTGAGATCCAGTTACGATTTTTCCAGATACGAATTTAGTTAGATCGTGATATGCCGCTAATAATTAAAAAAATATCGTTTTTGATACGAATTTCGATATTAGTTATTTTGTATCGATGTATCGAGATATCGAAACAAAATATATCGGCAAAAAATATCGATATATCGAACAAAAAATAGCGATACATCGATATATTTTCAACAAGCCTACCTTCTACCACCAATCCCTATTTTTTTTATTGCGGTACGAAGTTCGCTAGGCAAGTTTACTCATGTCGAATTGTATTAAATAAATGTTTATTTCTTAAAGTATTTAGTCTAAGGAACCTTAATATATCGATTTCGCTTCATAAAAGATTGCTGTAGAAAAAAATATTTTTTAGTCTATATTTTTTAAACACTAAAAACGCTGTTCGCCACATCCGCCATGATTTTGTCGTCTCTTGTGGTAAACAACTAAATGTCATTCGCGTAGGTGGATTCTTTCGTCTGACTAAATTTATCATAACACTTTTAACTTTAGGAAAGAAAAAAACAGTAAACTTAGTTTTTTTTGACAAAACTAATTATGGATGCCGGCTTTGTGAAAGCAGAAAGCACAAATCTGCCAAGAATTGACGCATTGATGGTTGGTGAATATGTTGCACTAAACCCCGATTTCTGCTCTGCGGAGCAGAGAAACGACAAGGCATCTATGTAAAAACAGTGCATTTAGTATTACAACATTGTAATACTAAATACACTGTACTTAATTACTACATAGTAATAAACATAAAACTGATACAACATATGAATAAGTGTAATAAAGTTGCGTAGGTTAATTTCTTTCGGCACTTTAATCCACATCTTTCCTGGGGTCTTCAAGGATGTGTTTTTATATTCTCGTACAATACATTAATGATAATTACTTTATTTTTCGTGGTACTTATTAGAAATCATGTTTTTGACGTGACAACGTCTTAAATTAGGTTGCGGCTGGGAGTCACTTATGAAAAAGTGTAACGCTCGGTAACGTTACGATGAGTCTCTCGTGTTAAGTTTAAGTTTACATGTACAATGTTTTAGTAAACAAAATATATTTCTATAGTTAAAATTTGTGCAATTCTTATTTTCATTCAATTCCTTGTTCCTATTGTGCAATTTAATTATATTCATATCAATAAATATTCTACCGAGAAAAAGACGTTGTCACGTAAAATCTTCGCCCGTAAAACCGACTTTACAGGCAACCATTTTTTTTTATTATAAACTCAGTTAAAAGTAATTTTCTACGTGTTTACGAGTTTTTGTTTACCACAGTTCACATCATAGCATAGATAATCTATAGACTAAAATGGCCGACAGCGTTTTTGTATGTCCATGAAAAGTCTATTTTAAAATAAAAGATTTGTAGCTTTCTAGGTTTAAAAAAAATACAATACATTTTTTTTCGGTCTAATAGAACATTTATTAACCATGTAAAACCTTTTTCCAAAAAGGGTCAACTAGCCTATTATAAAAAGACACAATTTTCAAAATCTCCAACATATTCAATAAAATGGTATCGATTCTGGCATGATTCTCTAAAGCTAAACTTAAATTTGACAACAGTGTATCTTTGTCATTTTCTATACAGACTGAAAAGGACAGACTGATGTCAAATTTAGTTTTAAGTTTAGAGAATCCTGCCAGAATCGACACCAATATCTGACACGTCAGATAAATCTGACATGACAGATAATACTATTGGTCTAATTTACATCCTTGGTTGTGATTGGTTGTATCAAAAATCACGTGATTTCCGTAGCGAATTGTTAATAACATAAAGGTGCACATTTACATGTGAACGAATAATTAAGTTAGTTTTCATTAAGGGACTGCATAATTATTTTTTTTCGCATCCTACTTTAGCTGCTTGGGACTATTGGGATGTAAATCAACCAACAAGCTTAGAATGTGAAATATTATAACTGAAGCTCCAAAAGTTTTGTTGTGTAATCTATGTGACACAAGTACGAGTATGACATGAGTACGGCGGATAGTTTAGACTCTTCAGGTACGGAACCCTTAGGAATAGTACTAGGCCGTTGATGTTTTAAAGTTATAGATACGTCATACACGCTTCTATGTGTGATTTTATATAGTACATAAATTAAAAGAAAAATATTAATTAATTACTTATTTTGACAGTTGCTGATATCGTTGACACGTGGAGTCTAAAGAGCGAGATGTATTGTAGTCTGCTTTATGAATGAGTGTGAAAGAGACTACTTTAGTGCGCTCTGTTGGCGGCTTTTGCCAAGGGAAGTTGGGGCGGAGACCACTTGAGCCATTTTAAAGTGCAATAATGTTGGCGTATAACCTGTCTATATATTAAACGTCATTATACTATTCCGTATACACTCAGTATGCCTTACTTTCATTTATATGGAGAATTATAACAATTAGCCCTGCTCTGTTCACAAACTTACAATATATCCTAAGTCTGTGGGTTTTGTCACCTTTTTTGGCGGGATATCATCCAGTGCGGTTGGCGTCTTAATTTAATTATTCTTAAATTCATTCATAGTAAATGCTGTGAATTAAAATTGATGTGATTTTGTGTTACAACCGTCTGCGCAACTGAAAAATTAGTGGAATCTTTAAAATATACCCTATTCCGGTCAAATTCCGGTGAGAATTTTATTGTAGTGTTGACTACCTCACAGAAGCTCACCGGAAAAGCCAACTCGATCCATATCGTGCCAAGCACTCCAAGAAACATTAGAATGAGTCACACTGACACTCTATGTAAAAAAAACAAAGATTAATATAACTACAGTTTTGGTTGTATGGGCATTGCTCCCTTTGCCTGCCCTGAAAATGGAGAATCTTAAAAAAAAAATTGGTTGCTTGTCATCTGTCATTGTCGTAAAAATAAATTTCGAGAAATTACGAGTGGTCAACTTAAATAAAATAACTATTAACTCTCGATTCCGTCTGATTCCCTTTTTAAACACTAAAGCCGATTTAAACATAAAAACTTTATAATGAAAACGGGTTTCCTTTACGGGATAGTTGCAAGTTCGAAAACACGAGTCCGCTGCCTATTCTGCGGAGTCCATATACCTAAGGCGAATAAGTGTATCGAACAGCACACAAACGGCGCAAGGCACAAGGAAAACGTCGAGCTCATGACTGAAAATGGTATCACTTTCAAGAATAACATACTTTATTGCAAACCTTGCAAATTGGAACTGTCGTTAGAGGATTCCATGATGCAACATATCGACGGTGACAGCCATTCTAACTGGATCGTTGCTATGGAAGATCTTATAGATGGTGAGTTCATCTCAATCGAGCCATATCTGACTTCTGAAAAAGAAGACGCATACTGCGAAGTTTGTCATTCCCCCTTTCAATGCACTTTGCAAAATATTGAGTCACACGTGAATGGTATAAACCACAGAACTAATATAACGGAGCATTTGAAACCCCTGAATGGTATTTTTCCTGTTGAGAATGATGATGAGGTGTGGTGTAAAATTTGCAATACATTTATTGACAATTCACCTCAAAGCATTCTGGAACACATTGATGATGACGAACAGCACATGTTTTGGTTCTCCTCTATAGAGGATTTAATAGAAGAACAAGATATTACCATTAAAAGTTTCCTGGCAAACGAATTTGACAATAACGCTTATTGTAATAGATGCCACCAAGAAATTAATTGCAATACAAAGAGTTTGGAAGATCATATTAATAGTGAGGCTCATCTCACTCATTTTAGTTAATTATAAATTATATTTTTTGGGTTGTTCAGGTAGATATCAATAGATTACCAAAGGTACAACCAACAGTAATGTGGATTTTTTAAACTCATATTCACAAACAACATAAACATCTTCAGAACTACTTATTATTACCTCTGCTGATAGTAGAACTTGTCACCACTTTGTTGCAAAGATATAGATATCTTCTTTTTCCACATATATAGAAATTTTGTAAGTAAAAGCATTATTCACAGACTTCTGATAAAATACTTAATTGCATCCTCGACAATTATACAATTGTTATAAATTGGTATATTGAAAAGTATAAAATACAGCAAACTGTTGTTTCTTTTCTACTGTATTATCTTTGTAGAATCATTTTTTTTTTTATATTGTAATACCATTTTGTGTTCAGTATTCAATTTAAGTTTATAATAGTATAGTATAGACTTTCATATGAATGTAACTTGCACCTATAAAGTTACTATTAGAAGTGATTAAACTATATCATCTAACCATTTAGTCTATACATATGCCTCTATGACAGAATTAGTTTTAGTTAAATCAAATAAAATTAATGTGCCAGTAAAACTAAATTGTTGACGATTCGGACAAAATATATTTGGACACTGTCTGATCAAGATATTTGTTTTTGTCAACTTGGACACAGTCAAGTTATTGAAAAAATTGCAGCTGTTTAATTAAGTTAAAGAAGTTTTTAAAACGTAATATGTTTTTTTTTTTTTTTTTCCTCCTCTGGCAACACTGGCGCAACAGCTGTTTTTGAATTGTCCCAATAGTTTTATTTAATTTAAATAATAAATCTTAATAATTGTGCTCTTAAACCAATAAGAACATTAAATAATGATTAATAACTAAGTGTTAATATATAAAAACGATTGTAAAGTGAGTGAAATTACTTAAAAACGTACTGTGACATTTACCGGCTTTATTGTGAGTCATTGTCATCTGTTTCCAAGATATTTTCATAATTCCAGTAAGTTATTTTTACAAGTTACCTTGACTATTACTTTATTCTATAACAATAAAGTGTGTAAAGCATCAAATAGTTAAAAACTTCGGCATTTTTTTTTTTATAAAATACCTACATAACCTTGGTATTGTTGGTTAAATAAGTCCTGTTGTTTTTAAAAAAACATACATTCATTCAAGTTAAACTAAGATAATATCGTTAATATATAAATATGATGACTCGTAAGGCTCTGTCCCGTCAGGAGGAGTCTAAATTTCAACTGACTTTGAGAGAACTCAAAGCCTCTAAGGATTTATGCGACCAACTACATAAGGAACGGGATGACAATGAGAGGGAATTAATAGAAATTTTAGATAAAAATCAAAAGTTAAAGAGCGAAATGGCAGAACTGCACAAACAGTGTATTGATACTATTGAAGCTCGGGACAGGCTCCAGTTCATTGTAGATGGCTTTGATCAATGTAGAAGTGAATATGACCAAGCATTACAGCGTATTCACATCTTGGAAAAGCAACTACATGACGCAAAAAACACAATATCACTATTAGAAATATCAAAACACAATAAAAATGTCTCGTTGAATCGGAGCTTGTTTGAGGAGTTGGTAGTCAGTGCGCCAGAGATGGTTTCTGTGCCAACCAATAACCAACCAATTGTTACAATAGATCTTACTTGTAATGACAGTAGAAATAACAAATTGGGGGTTGTTGGATGTAACAGGAACAAATTAAAGAAATATGTAAAAATTAATAGATATATTAAAAAAACTCAAAAGTTAGTTAAGCAATCAGACAAAAGATAATTCGTCTTGCATATTGTTAAATAATAATGTAAATAAAAAATACAATTTTGTTAATATAGATAAAAAAAACCCATCCAAAAACATTGCAAAAAATGTAAGTTTTATCAACCTGGTGCATCTTAATATTCAAGGAATGATGGGTAAGGACTTGGAAATTGAATTATTTATGAATTGTAATAATATAGATATTTTTTGTATTACAGAGCACTGGCTAAAAAGTTATCAAAATATATTTAATTTTAATAATCATCAGGTTGGTAGTTCGTTCAATCGAGAAAATGCAATTCGAGGTGGCTCTTTAATATTATTGAATAAAAAACTAAAATTTAAGGAACGAAGAGATATTGTGAGCCTCTCGGTTGAGCGAACAATAGAAATTGCCTGTGTGGAACTGGACCAGCTTGTTGTATTGAGCGTATACAGACCTCCATCAGCATTGTATGATTGTTTTGAAGTTATCATGGATGAAGCTCTTAAAAAAACATACACTACAGGCAAACGGTTGATTGTCTGTGGTGACTTTAATATTGATTTATTAGAAAAATCTAGTTCGTGTACTAAAATAAAAAATTTATTTCAATCATACAATCTGAAAAACTTATTCATTGAGCCTACTAGAATAGCTGCCACTTCGGCCACTTGTATTGATAATATATATACAGATATTATACCACAGAAAAAACAAATTATTAATAAACTAGATAGTGATCATTGTGGCCAGTTGATTACATTTCCGTATCAGCTCAAGCAGGTGACGAAAAAACACATCACTGTTATACCAAAAACTGCTAATCGTGTGGAACGTTTTAAAAATCAATTAGATAGAAAATTGTGTTATCTTAAATATAAAGACAGTCCAAATGATTTATATAATGATTTTTTTAATATATATTGCGATGAATTTAATAATGTTTTTGTACCCAAAAAAATATGTGTTAATGATGCGGTAAATTTTAGTAAGTGGGCTACGCCTGGAATTCATAAAAGTAGAAGAACACTTTATGAACTTTATAATGAACGAAACTCTAACACTAGTGTAAAATTTAAAGAGCATGTTCGTGACTATTCCAAATTGTTTAAAAAAGTATGCCGCTTAGCAAAATCAAATTACTTAAGTTCAAAGATTAAGAACAGTAATGACAAAATCAAAATGACATGGAATATTATAAACAATGAAACTGGAAAATGCAAAACTCGCAAAAATAATTATAACCTAAATATTGATAATAAAAAGGTTACATCAGATATTGAGGTTGCTAAGGTGTTTGAAAATTTCTTTACTGATATTCCAGTTTCAACTACGAAATCTTTGAACTCTTCCCCCATTGCTGCCGAATCAATCTTAAGAGAAAACGTGAAACCTTGTACTAGTTATTTTCATTTTAAACATGTTGACTTTAAAGATGTAATAAAAACGTTTCACCAATTAAATAAAAAGAAAACCGCGGATCTGTGGGGCAATTCCGTTGATGTTTCTAAATCGGTAATTGAGACAATAGCTCCTATTCTAGCTTGCATATTTAATGATTGTGTTGACTGTGGTGTTTTTCCTGACCTCATGAAATACAGTAAAATTACCCCTTTGCATAAAACGGGAAGTACATCAGACCCCACAAACTTTAGACCAATTTCTGTACTACCCACCTTTAGTAAAATTTTTGAAAAAATCATGTTAGATCAAATGCAATCACATTTTAATAAATATAATATACTTCACTGTAAACAATTTGGTTTTACACGGGGTCGTTCAACAACCGATGCCGGTGTTGAACTTATACAACAAATTTTTGACGCCTGGGAGAACTCGCAGGACGCTCTAGGTGTGTTTTGCGACTTGTCCAAGGCTTTTGATTGCGTTTTTCATGAAACATTACTCAGGAAACTCCACCACTATGGATTTAGAGATACTGATCTGGATCTTATTGCATCATACCTGAGAGATAGGATTCAGAGGGTTGACATTAATGGTAATAAGTCTCCGGGTTCGCCGGTTAAGATGGGTGTTCCGCAGGGCTCAATCCTAGGTCCTTTTTTATTTTTAATTTATATTAATGACTTACCTTACTATGTAAGAGATAACCATGAGATAGTATTGTTTGCGGATGATACATCACTTTTATTTAAACTCAAACGCAATGAAAAAGTTACTGACGACGTGAACAATTGTATCTCAAAGGTAGTCCACTGGTTCAATGTTAACAATTTATTACTTAATGAAGGAAAAACGAAATGTATGAAATTTGTATTACCTAATGTAAAACAGGTAAAAACCAGTGTGAATGTAAAGGATAGGAATGTGGGCCTTGTAGACACCACAGTATTCTTAGGGATAACTTTAGATTCTAAGCTTCAATGGGGCCCACATATTGATAAATTGTCAAATAGACTTAGCTCTGCAGCATATGCCGTAATGAAGATACGCCAGTTAACGGATGTAGATACGGCCAGATTAGTGTACTTTAGTTATTTCCATAGTGTAATGTCGTACGGAATTTTATTGTGGGGAAATGCCGCCGACATTCAAACTATTTTTGTGCTGCAGAAGAGAGCTATTCGATCAATTTATAATCTTAAAGTTAAAGAATCATTAAGAGATAAGTTTAAGGAATTTGGAATAATGACGGTCGCATCACAATACATATACGAAAATTTATTACTTGTAAGAAAAAATATTAATTTGTTTCTTAAAAACAGTGATGTTCACACAATTAATACAAGAAACAAAAATAAACTAACTTTACCTGCTACTAGGCTTCACAAAATTAATAATTCATTTAAAGGTCTTTGTGTTCGCTTATACAATAAAGTCCCAAGCAATATCCAAGAGTTAGCCATAAATAAATTTAAAGATGTTATAAAAAAAACACTGATTAAAAAAGCTTATTACAAAGTGTCTGATTATATTACAGACAAAAATGCTTGGGTTTGAACTGTTCCAATCATTCCAACAGGTTTTCTATATTAAATAAATCATAATTGTATTGACGTTGTAACAACATAATGAATTGTAAATGTTGTTACATTAGACCTTTAATGTTGTGGAGTTTTTTTTCGCTCGTTTTTCTCCGCAGCTAAAAAATATGTCCATAACGAGTGGTAGGGAAAAAAAAATTTTTGGACGATTCAAAAGAGTTGTACTATACATCCAATTTGAATAAAGATACATTGATTTCTGATTTCTGATTTCTGTATAAGGATGAAATTAATTTACATATACGTAATCAAATAAAAACTGAAATCTACATGTGAAACGAAAACTCAGGGCAAGGATTATTCTTCTTAAATCGTCATCTCTAGTAGTGTAGGGAGAGGTTTAGCTATGATACCAGTGAAGGAACAGAGGTGCTGGACAGCTGTGCAGGCACGGGTTCAGGCGAAAGATAGGCCAATAAAGTATGTAGGTCCCCATTCCTGAAATGGTAGATTTTTTCTAGCTGGTATGTAGTCCCGAATACTGGGATACAAGCTTATCGTATTATTATGTTTTTGGATGGGGTTTGAAATTATAATGCCAGTTCACTCTTCACAGTTCTTTATTCAGCACATAGTTCGCACAGTTCAATAGTAAGCACATGTTCTTATACGATCGCACAACACACACTTAACAACATGCTTCGTGGACAGGTTTCTGTTACACATTATAGATGAATAGCTCGCGACCAAGTTGTAAGAGCTAGCTCACCCATACTAGTTCAATGTATATCTAGTTCAGTCTCATTCAATTTCATATCAGTATATATATCATTTATCTCATCTCATCTGTTTCATTGGAATCAAGTGACTCAATAGATACATTATGTGTTTCGAATGATGTATGTATGAATGACAGTAAGAGATACAAACACTGCCTCTTGGATTTGAGTAGCTCTATGTACGTATGTATACAAATTTTGTGTTTATTGCTATCGAAATAAGTTTATTTCAATAACATAAAATTAATTAAGTTAGGTGTTGAAAAAAACAACAAATAGCAAAGTGCTTTGAAAACTATACTTTCAAAAGGTTAAATTACAATAGGAAGTAGGTATTAACTTTCTATTAATCATTCTGTGGTATAACTCTTTTGTCAAGCGAGGGAGTCTGATGTGTACACATTTAAACGACTAAGCTGCTACTGAGGCTTTTGAAGTATGCAGTTAGAAGAGCTTTATAGCTCGTATCTTTTCAAAGAGCTATATTTGTCATGGCTATTACAGTGTACTGCCAGATGTCTATGCAACTGTATGCACTTCTATCTGCTTGCAATAGCACACTGTTAGGGCGCAGCGGGGCAGGGCGCATCGCACGCAACCAAAATCCGCGGCAGATTATGCAGCCCGCTGCCACGGTAATAGATAATATTACCGTGCCGCTGCGCCCCGGCAGAGTATGCGATAGTTCATATAAAATACATACGAGCGATTTGAGCGGATTTTTACGCTTCGAGTCGACCTACTGCGGACCGGCATAATGCGCGGTATCCATAAGTACACAACTACACACAATACGCTATGAAACAGGTGACGGTCGTGATGAAAAAATTTTACACTTATTTTCGCGTCAAATTCGTATCGAGCCATAAGGAACTTAGCTCCTAAAGACATAAAACGAAATATATATGTGAATCCGGACACTGTCCAAATATTTTGTGTCCGAGTCATCAACAACTCTTGTATGGAAAACTGGGTGTCATAAGCTGATGTATGTTTCATACTCATATTATCCAGCATTTACAATTTCATTTTTCAATTTTTTTTTCGTCACATTGTCGCTATTTCAGACACCCTACTTATTTTTTGCGCTGGATTTGTATTTAGTACTTTTTTGATAGAACTCGCAAAGCATGAGAATGATTTATTATTAAACTGATTGAAAGTAAAAAGACAATTTGTAATACTGATATTAAATTTAATAAGTTTATATAATTTCTCAATAATTATAATTTTAAAGTGTATACATATTCATTAAATAATAGTAACTAATAAAAACAATACTATTAAAGATGATTTCTTTTCAAGTTATGATATTATTCAGTAATAACTTTTATGTTTAATTACTGATTTTCTCCATTATTTTGTTAGCAACTAGAAAGAATTTGTTCTTTCACTGTATTCTGATCTCGGATATTCTCATATATTGTTACTAATAAAGATATTACTGGTTGTCAGAAAATAAATATCTTAATTAAATAATTGTAACTAATAAAAACAATACTATGAAATATGATTAGTTTTTAATTTAATATTATACGCTTTTATGTTTAATCCATTATTTTGTAAATATATCTCGGGCATTCTCATATGTTATTACTAATAAATATATTACTGGTTGTCAGAAAATAAATATCTTTTTTAAATAGCTATTTTGAAGTATTCTCAAATGTCTGGCAATTTAATGCCTCTTAAGAATTTTTTATTTTGTGATACTGACGACGCCCGCATACCAGACAGTAATTAAATTTAATACTTTTTTAAGTGACTTGTCTCTTAATATTATAATGCTATCGATCGCATGTAAAAGACAGTTTATCGTTGGATCAAAGTCGGAAGATTAAATTGGCGTTTCCGAGTGCAATTGTTTCTCAGATCCTATAGGTGTGGGTAATTATAAGGAAGAAAGAGGATACAATACATACTTATTTCAATGAAATATTTATTGTAACCTTTTAAAAGACAAATTAATTATTACTAACGAACTATTAATATCATTTGTTTTGATATAAAATATTGATTGATTTGAGACAATCTGCTGCCATTCAAAGACGTTCAATGAAGATTAATACTTGCCAAAGTTACAATAAGAACAAGGAAAGCAAAAGAAACAAATTAAACGATACTAGTTGACCTCTCTGAGTTCAGATGTTTGTGTTATAATTTAGTCGCTTTGAATCCATTCTCGAAACAGATGGTCTGTGGACATAAGACTATTTATTAAAGATTTTTCAAGCGGCATTCACACGGTAACTAGCTGGTCGATCGTTCGATGCGTTGTAGCTCACGCTGCCAGGGCCGTAGCAAGACTTCTATTTAAAATGGGGCAGCGGTAAGTAAAGATAGGGCAGTAGCAGGGGCGGGCAGTCTGCCTCCCCGTTTTAGGTAGGGCTATGGTATTTTGTATTTTATTGCCCCATTATGTGCCCCCCCCCCCCCTAGCTCTCTCCCTTTACGCTTACCATTGATTCTTCAAAAGACTGTTTCGTGCGAAGGGGAAGGCAAAAAGTTACACGATTAGATCCTTGTTCAATCATTAAACGGGTAGTCGTTTTCGTCCTCTTCCATAATGGCCGTCAGGGAAACTTCCGGTATTGAATGTGGTGAATCACGGCGTCTGTATGAAGATGGAGCGGTGGCAGTGGAAGTTTGAGATTCGCACTTGACTTCTTCACCCAGACGTAGATTCATTCTATCTTGGTCTAAGCGCACAACTAGAGAGATGTCTTCAGCATAGCAATCCATACGAGCAACCGAGTCACTCAAGTGGTTCTGTAAAGTGCTAAATACAGAAATTATGTTATGTTATTACAAAGCGAACTGTATGCATACTTCACGCATTTGATAAGGCTGACCTCAAAACACAATGGTTTGATTGAGAAGAAAAAGGAACTGTTGTTACACTGCCTTGTTAACGGAGTATTTACGTATATTTCTTGAATAACATTAAAAAATTAAGAGATGGAACACGATGGGATTTGCAATTTTGTTTCTTTCAGTGTTAAGCAAAGAGTGGCGCTATCTCATGACAGACCCCGCATCTTAATAATTCAGATACCAAGCAGATTTTATGTAAAGCAGTTCATTTCATCGGTTTACTTGACAATCGAAATAGTTAAAACGTTGCACGTCCTTTTAACTCTAAATAATTATCTCATGTTATCTAACTATTTCCGCGCCATAGTAGGTAAACTGAAAGATTGTGTGGACGAGTGAGACCAATATCATTTAAGTAGCTTCCCAATGAGCATAGTTTCTCTAGACTTTCTGAAGTGCTATGAGGATAGCTAAACCAGTTACCCTATCGTATACCGTAGCCCGTGTACAGTTTGTCTATAAAGTCGTGACATTAAATGATGGCGCCACTAGTATGTATGTAGCAACCCTATACTTTCGGACCAAAATGATTTTGATACTAGCAGTTCATTCGAGTAAAATAGGTAATTAATAAGACACACTATACAGTCGTATTTTGCTTATAAAAAGTTTAGCCAAGCATATTTAACTGAATCAGAATAAAATTATTATAGATAAAATAGTACTTTATAGTGTAAAAGTGTGTAATGTTGGTGATTACCGCTGAGGTGCCATTGAGACCAGAGCCGTTAGGTAATCATCAATACACACAAGTATCATCATACGACGTTTTTTAACACACTTGTTAAGAAAATAATACTAAAAATCATTTTATAGTACACAAAAGTTTATTTAGAGAAACAATTTGTAAATGTGCAGTTAGTAAAATTAGTGATAGGTATCTTCACTAAAAGCATCTGGCCATGGTTCTTTATGTGACCATTTCTTTCTTTGGTCGGCTTTGCCTATTTTCCCCAGGAGTTTCAAACTTTCCATCATTCTTAAAACCTTCGTTGACTATCCGACTCTCTGATTTTCCTGAAAAAAAAAGTAAAAAAATATGTAACGGAATAGAAACGATAACTTATTGACATGAAGCAATTAATTCAAAATTGGTAGAAAACCTGACCGAGTTGAACCATAATAACGTATCAAAAGAAATGGTCGTACTACAATATTACCTATTTACATGTCAATCTAACCTAAAAATGTGCAATGTAAACAATGCCTTTTTTGGTCTCAAAATCGTAAATTGAGTAAATTTGTAACTTCAGGCACATTACAAACAAATAGTTACACGATTACATACCCGTCATAGATGCTGTTCGCCCATAAACATCATTCAAATCCCACAAAATTCGTCCAGCTTGGTAGTCTTCGAAACATCGCTGGAAAACTTTAAAAATCACTTCCCGCGTGCCACTCCGATTTACTTTACTCATTTTTATACCTTTCTGCGTAGTTTCGTCTTAATTTATTACAGTTTAATCCAAACAATATAAAATACAAAAGGAAAACTGTTCCACAACTGAAACTCGATGACAGCTGATGTACATAAGTTTGGTGTTGCCAGCAGTGTTTCCACTTTAAAGATTTCCTTTCCCCATGCCTCAATTCAGATTTCCCCTTCTTAGGACATTTTTCCCCTCAAAAATTATTCTGCTGTAGTTTTCAGATTTGGCACTAGTGTAGTAACTAAAAAAAAGGTCTTATACTATCTTATTCTATAACAGATAAATAAAATATATAAAATCTGCACGTGTTGCCACAGTTTCTTTTATACGGCAACACTCTAGTCCACGTTATAGTCCATAAAAAATTTGTTCCGTGCCGCATTATTTTAGGCTATGCTTTACCCATAATTTCCCGCAATTTCTTTTCATGTCTTTCCCCTTTTTCTTCCCCTCTGGACCCTAATTTCCCCTTAAAAGGGGAATTTCCCTTCATTGTGGAAACACTGGTTGCCAGACACATGAATAATGTAAGTTCCTCAAACATTCATGTCACGACTTTATAGACAAACTGTAGTTCCGGAAACCTTATACATATATCGACGGAAACAACACCACAAAAAGACGCTTACGAATCACCACATGATGTAAATCCGAGTCTAAGAACTCGCGGCGTGATTTTTTCCCGCGCCTGACGCGGTTGCGGGACCACAACTCGCGTAGAATGTGAAATTTAAGGTAAAATGCGAAAGCAAGACGCAATACCCGCAGACGCGGCGAGAAAACTCTCTCTCGTAAGTCGTGAGCTTTGAAATAAAACCGCTCTGCAGCCGCCGGCAGCGGGTGCGCGAAAAACCTCTACGTGAGTTCTTAGCCGTGATATTTTGTTACCTTATCCTATCAAGGTTACTCCTTAAGTGTTTCATAAAGTGTCTCAACCTCCCCAGTTCGTCCTTCAGTTTCCGGTCCACATCATCCTTGGTTAGTTCTCCCGGAGGTCTGAGCTTCCTGTCTGCAAGTCTCGCTGCGACGAGTCGCTCTTGTTCCATGGTTTCTACGAGGCTCTTCTCTGTCATGATTAGCTCTTCGTTTAAGGAGTTCATGTCTTTGATCGCCTATTGCAAATAAATAACAGTTCATTTAATAATACCCACATTTATGGGGCACAGATCTTCCATATAGATGGAATAACGAGCACGGGTTATGCCATGTCCACCATTCGGGCTCAGCGCGAATTGTCGAGTACTAACGATCGTACCAGCAGCCGGGCAGATCAAATTTTATCTTAAGTGCTTTTCGTAGCCTTAAAGTGTGAGATATTATAAATTTTTGAAAACGCGCTAATGCGCAAGTTGCTTTACTCCCACAATCGTAAACTGAACGACTAACCTGTTGTAGCATCAAGCACCAGACGTTTTTTTGTGTCTGATAAATGCATTACGCATCTTTCGCCAACCGGGGGAGCCAAACGAAGGTATCGTTTGTCTACCGGTTGGCCCCGGGTCTGTGGACTCCGCTCTACTCATTTCACCTAGCCCTGGGACTCGGTGAAATGTGCAGGGCCCTACCCAGTAACAACTAGACAATACTTCTGCATCAGTAACTCAGCAAGCATTTTGGGGACCCTCATCCCCACAATGCGCGCCGGGAGTGCAGGTGTAGTTGCTTCACCAGATTTCCAACTGGCCGTACACTTGAAAGGTGATTTTCCGGCGGACCCACCCCGGTGAAGCTGCCCCGGGATATTAAAGACATCTGCATCTAGAGAGCTCGAGCAATGCAAGCCTGCAATCAAGCACCAGCCTGCCTATTATCACGTAATAAAGGTACCTACCTTACCTAATCATGTTATTGTCACCTACTTTTTGATAACGCCATGTTATGCTTTGGTTGTCTAATTTATAATTCTATGTCTGGTTGCCAGCCAACTCTTACAATACTTTCTGATTCCTATCTGTTTATAGTTAGATGTGTGCGTCTTTGTTAACGCGTAATGAAATGGTCAATTCTACCTCTTCTCTTTGCCAGCATAGTTCTTCTAACTTTGAGGTGTTCGCATGGAGTCTTCTTCTGATTGCTGCGTCCACCTTAGATGCATGAGATTGAGCAGTAATCGATAGGTGAACCCTTGCACCTCTTACCTGAAACGTTGAACTAATAAGAGTGAAACTTGTTTCTGTTTTCGCGTATGGCCAATCTTTTCACGAGGATTGTTAAAATAAGCTCTCTGTTTGACAAATCACATGCTTTGGGATGAGTGGCAGTTGCACTCAAATGAGTGTTCATAATCAATATTATAAAGGACAAAGCGGGTTATAGGAGTTGAACTCTCTTCAGATTATCTGTGATTAAGGAGGGTTGGGACAGTTTACAAATATCAATCTACTGAAATCGGTAACAATGTGTGTGTGTACCTGCTGTCTCGTAACAACCGCATTGGTAAGGGCTTGGAGACCGAGTCTTTTAAGTGAGACACATCTGTTTTCCCACCGAGCGAGAGACGAGAATCTAAAACGCGACAGAATATTACTAATACACTACTAATGTACTAATAAATAAATATTTAAAGAAAATTTTACTAGAAAAAAATCCACGCGAGCCAGGCAGCAGACGGGACTCGAACTCGCACCCTTCGCTATCCGGACGAATGCACTGACTGCTAAAGCGGCCCTGATAGCCGTGTTGATTTTTCTCTAGCCTTTCTTAAGCTGCAAGGCAGGGCCATATCTTCGCATTGTAGGTAACCCACAACGTCAAATGAAACCCTCTACGGCTAAAAAAGCTAGTTTCGACACGGCCATCAGGGCCGCGGTAGCATAATGGGCAGTGCGTTCGCCCGGATAGCGCAGGGTGCGAGATCGAGTTCCATGTGCTGCCTGGTAAGCGCGGTTTTTTTCTAGTAAAATTTTCTTTAGGTTTAAACATTTAACTTAACTTCAATAGTTTAAACATCTAGTACAAGCTTAAAAAATAAAATATAAAAAATAAATATTTCCAACACTCACACCAATTAACCTAACCCCAAAGTAAGCACTGTAGGCTTGTGTTATGGGATACTAGGGTAGGATAGAATACATATACTGATACATATATTAGTATATTTATATAGGAATACATCCTAAACATCCATGACTGGAGTACAAAAGCTCGTATTCATGACACAAACGTCTGCCCCCACCGGGATTCGAACCCCTCGAGTTGGCGACACCTTGAAACCCGGCGTATAAACCACTCGGCCACGGAGGTCATCTCTAATAAGCAAGAGGTAGCGGAATATTTAATCGAATTACTCAATAGGCAATAAGTACCTATACTAGATACAAGATTGTAGCCAAAGATTGTTCTACAGCGTTCTTATCTTGTGCAGTGAGTTTGTTCTGGTTGAAAGAGTTCTAAAGGTACTATTCCGTGCATCGCGATCGATCGCGGTTGCGCGCGGCCTACGACTGTCGTGGGTCGCTCGCGACAATAGTCATAGTATGAAAATATATGGCACCGCTTCCGAGGCGCGCGACAGACGCGCTCGGCCGACGACTGTCGTGAGAAGCGCGCACGCGGCCGTGCGTGTCACGACATGCTCAGCGCTCAGTAACATCTTGGATTTCATGGCGCAAACATGTCTAGGAACGTAGGAGAAAACTTACGAAACTATTTTATCATCACAATACAAATGCTTTTGAATCAATATTTGGTAGTATCCTTCTACATTTCTGCTTTTAAAGATAGGGTCGATTGGTTCTCTTTTTTCTTAGTATAACAGCAGCAGCTCGTCATCCTCCTCCTCTTCTTCAAGAATGTTAATTAGCACTTGGACCATGATTTTGACTTGGGTAGACACATGTCTAGAGGGATCTGCCAAAGAACCAGTGTTGCCAACTCCTTGCATTGCCCAGTTGCTAGACATCTTACAAAATGTTGCTAGATTGTCAGTTTTTATTACCCCAAAAGGTTGCTAGAAGTAGCTAAATCTTCCAGTAGTAAAAAAGATACTATATTACAATAAGGGATATCAACACTGACCGTAGATGCATAAAAATGAGTTTGAGACCTTTATTGTAAAAAGAAAAAGTTATAAACTAAAATTATCATACTCATTTTTCACGTTGAAAAAGTCTACTTTCAACAAAATAAGTTTTAAATTCACGTACCCGTTTGGAACTCTACTTTCTGTCTATTTTTTTTGTCCTAGTATGTTTCTTTATGACAAATAGTTTTAGAAGAATTTCCGTAGAACAACTAGTACTAAACGCTTTGCTTGAGTCTCCACTTGCTGCTTTTAACCAACCTGTCTGTATTTCTGTACGTATGTTTTTTTCTCAAGGGTAAATCCATTTTCACATAAAATTAAAGCAGGGAGTATAAGTTTTATATGGATAAAACAAAAAAATGGGTAGAATACGAGTGGTGATGATGATGGTGTTCAAAAATGGCCACGTTCTATTACGAAAGTTACAAAATTAAATGAATCAATTCAATTCACCGTTTACGTTTCTTTTTGCCGTCTCCACTATTTCTTAAGACAGAGCTGAAGTCTACATTCGCACAAGAATTTTCTACTGTTATTGCCTCTTGTTTCTTTAATATGTCTTCCTGTATTCTTTTTTTAGTCCTTTCGAGACATTTCATCTGCTTATCGAGTTCAGCTATGATTTTTTCAAAATTCTTCTTCTCCTCTCGTAAGAAATTGTATTCCTAAAACAAGGTATTTCCAAACGAAAAGGATTTTAGGTCATTTTGCCGCCGGTCGCACGCAAGTAAACAAGATTACTTCAATCAAAATCATTATTTATTAAGATGGCTACCTATTTCCCCCCTCCACGGCTACGGCTCTACGAGGCTTGAACTAGCTCACGGTGGAAAAAGTATGGTCAATCCTTCAACCTTCATTTTTTTTGTTGTATTTTTCTTCTAAGTTTTTAATCACCATGTTTTCTTTTATGCTAAATCTAAGTATTAATCCGTAGTAATCCGTCAAAAACTTGGTTTGTAACTATCACTATTATGTACTTACTTATTTTTGTAAAACCTCTTAGACTATACCAATAACAAATTTGGAGTTGCAGAGGCATGACCTGCTCTGGGAATCGGATTTCTGGTGTTACATATCTACTAATCTGTTTATTAGCGTTGCACTATCTGTGATTCATAACCTATTCCTTACCTCAAGTATATTTTTTTCCACGGAGTCTTGCATCGGGCACAGGGCCCCTGGCTTGCTGGCATCTCTCGACCGGTCTTCTATCTCATTAGTTAATCTCTCCACGACCACCCTCAGAGCATTATGCTCATATTTGAGGGCTTCTATAGCTTCTTCAATACGTTTAGACAAATCTTCGAAAACCCACCTCCAGGATGATATGTCGGATATTCTGGTAATTTTATGTCAGTTTTGTTTATGTAAAAGTAATAAACTTACATACTACAGCACGTCTGGTCTTTCACTATCTTCACATCTTTCACTATAGCTTGTAGACTTTTGCTACTATACCCTTAGCACGAACCAATATCGAATTCGTAACGTATGCGAGTACGAAATGTCGCTGTGAAATGTGTACTGATTTTTAGTTCTCGTTACGTCCGTTATGGCGCTGCTGTTCAAGTTTCAATACAAAATTTGACAATGACATTTCGGACTTGCAAACGTTACGAATTTGAGATTGGTTCGTGCTAAGGGTACTGATAGACATTACCTTGCGCGCTGTCTGCCCTAACTCCATGCGCTACCCAGTAGAGCCTTAAAACCCCACCCAACCACCACCAACAACCACAGAAGTGTTTAACTGTAGTAGTCATACAACAATGCCATATGCTGGCGTGAGATGATCGAGCGTTGACTATGAAATGTAAAATTTGCACACTAAAATTGCATTCACATATCATAAATCCGCTGGTACGGCAAATGTTATTTCTATAGTAAAAATCACAAATACAGAAGGTGAAATTATAACCTTTCTTGTAAGCAATTTTTGAATTGGTACTCGTTTGTTTCCCTCGCGAAACTGTTTATCATCACCAACTCCTGACTTTCGTTCAGCTGATCTATCACTCTGGCGTTTAACCTGTCGTTGATGCTTCTTAAATCGTCAACGCCTCGTGGGCAACCGAGATATTCACCCTCGCAAAACATTAGGTGCTATTTCTACAAATTTAAATTAATGATTCTGACTGGGTCCAGTTCGAATGTTAAACCTGGATAAAAACATGATTTTGGCTTGAGTCATTCATAAGTCAGATGGACTTGTCAATCATTTTCCCTTAATCTTGGTATATTCTCTTTGATTAGAAACTACGAAACTACACACAACACCTAAATAATACTCTCTTCGATTTGAATGGACAAGAAATCTGCAAAATTTGGTCACTAGGGGCGCTGTAATCGCTTGACCCAAAACTTCTATCAAATACATACCTATTAGCTTATATTTATTGCAATTCTTGGTTGATGTGAGAAAACTGCATGCTTACCGACTAAAATATGGGTAAAACTGAGCTGCTGTTTACATCATGGTATGTATCTGGGGCAGATAATTGCATCTGGATGTCTTCAGTTTG
Source organism: Chilo suppressalis (assembly GCA_902850365.2). Lineage (NCBI taxonomy): Eukaryota > Metazoa > Arthropoda > Insecta > Lepidoptera > Crambidae > Chilo > Chilo suppressalis. Next base: position 14,546,802 of record OU963894.1, on the reverse strand, counting down.
ATCAGAAAAAACTGCACCAAAATTAAAATTGCGGTCTTATGCCTCAAGATTGTAAAAAAACCCAATGTTATACATCCCATTTTAGCCCGAGGTAACCTTACACTATGAGATGTCTGACTGATGCAAGAATAAGATATATTTGACTAATGAGCCCGCTGGACTGGATGGCATCTTTCCGGGCCTACTGCAATGGTGCGAGGAATCGATACTCGAGCATCTACTGCGAATCTACACAGGATGTCTTGCCTATAGGTACATACCCACCAAGTGGAGAGAGGTTAAAGTTATATTCATACCCAAACCAGGCAAAAGTGACTACACGCAACCTAAAGCATTCAGACCGATAAGTCTCACATCATTCCCCCTAAAGGTGCTGGAGAGAATGTATGACAGGAACTTGAGAGATGATGCTCTAAAGCGTGTACCACTTCATGCAAATCAACACGCCTACAGCATGGGCAAGTCCACCGAATCCGCATTACACAACGTAGTCAGACAAATAGAACGTGGATGATCACCAAAACAATCGACGCTCGGGGTCTTCATTGACATTGAAGGCGCCTTTGATAAAACAAACTTTACCAGCATCAACCAAGCACTTGTCAGACATGGAGTTGACCCCACGACTGCGGGGTGGATCAACAACATGCTAAAATACAGAGCAATACAAGTGACTGTGAACACTACGAAGAGAGCCGTAGTGGCACGGGGTTGCCCACAGGGAGGCGTTTTATCCCCTCTCCTGTGGAACATTGTGGTTGACGAATTAATTTGCCAACTCAATCAACGCAACTACTACACAGTTGGCTATGCGGACGACCTAGTTATCCTCATAAGAGGGCCATTCCAGAATGTGCTGTGTAACTTAATGAGTAACGCTCTCAGGATAGTTGAAACCTGGTGTACTAAACACCAACTATCGGTGAATCCGACCAAAACAGAGATGGTCATGTTCACGAAAAAACGTAACTTGGATACCGGTAATTTGCCCAAGTTATTTAATACCGAACTGTCTATGTCAAGCGAGGTCAAATATCTAGGCATAGTTCTTGATCATAAGCTAACATGGAACAACCACTTAGACCAAAAGATAAACAAAGCCTGTATCACGTTTTGGCAATGCAAAAGATTACTTGGTAAAACCTGGGGTCTTGCACCAAAAATCACAAAATGGCTTTACACAACCATAATCAGACCACTCATCACCTACGGTGCAATAGTTTGGTGGCCTAGAACCAAACTTAACACCGCAATTAATAAACTGCAGCGTTTTCAAAGACTAGCATGCTCTGCTATAACAGGCTGCATGAAATCCACACCCACAAATGCCCTAGAAATAGCGCTTGACCTCCCGCCACTCGACCTGTTTATACAACAGGAAGCAACTATGGCAGCGCTAAGAATGTATCATCTGGGCTTGTGGACGGAAAACCAGGGATCTCACTCCAAAATTCTGGAAAGGGCTATACGATACCAATCTATGGTAACAGCCCGCTGTGATAAAATCCGACTACTCATACATTTGATAGAAGATATCAAATAGAACTACTAGAAACCAACAAGGATATATTTAATAATAAAAAAAACACGTTCAAAATTTGACAGCTGCAATATTTGTATGTGGTTTGGGTCAAGCGTTTGCAGCGCCATCTATGTCGAGCTTTGCCTATACTTCTCCATTGTTTTAATATGCCTTTTTTGGCGACCACTGTGGTGAAGTATACGACCAATAGATGGCGGTGTAAAAACCCTTTGATCGCAGTATGGGTTTATTACACCAGAATGTAGATTTTACGACGAATTTACAATTTAAGCCTGCATCGTCCCCTTCTCAGGGGACGATCGCATCCGATGAAGCCTTAAAGGCCTTCCCGGCCAGAGGCAGTCCCAACGGCTGTTATTTAGTCAGTAAGAGTCTGACAAAACCCTGCAGCCGGCTGTAGGGTATCCATGAGGATTTCTCACCCGCTCCCCCGCCTGGGAGGAAACAAAACAATTTAAGTATAACGTACTTCCACTTACAAGTAATTTTTGTACTCCCTTGTACTTTGAATAAGTCGTAGTGGAGTCAACGAAGAAGGAAAATAGTGGATGTGTTTATTATGTTTCTGCATTTATACAAAATCTGTTGCCAACCGTAGAATTTTTTCCTCGTACTTATGCTAAAAATCTCTTTCGATCCTCGTACACGATTTGCACACCCTTTGTGGAGAAATAATAATTAACAGAAACTCACGAACATATTTTACACTGAGATATTATTTTTATTAATTGAAAATAGAGAAAAAAACAGTTTTTTTTAAAAATTAAAAAAAAATTGACAACTTTTTCAACACCCTCCCCCCTACAACATTTTGCCTACAATGAAAAATCATGTTATAAAATATACTGACAAAATCTCGTACAATTATGTACGAGATTTCTCGTACCTCGTACGGAAGACCAGAAATCTCGTACGGTTGGCAACCCTGCTAGAGTGTTACTGCTGCTGACTCCATATGCCATCACTCCCCTTACCCCGTGAAGCCCTGAAAAATCTTACTCAACAGAAATAAATTAGCGTAGCAGTTAGCACCTGTGGTTGGCACTCCAACTTCCACCTACAAAATACATACCACGTTTTCTGTAAGTGGAGGTTACTTCCCCAGACGGGCGCTTAAATTTGAGCGGGATATCCGCTTTGCCCTTAAAACCTCTCATAAATCATGTGAGATAAATAAAACATTCTTGCTAAAGATAAAAATTGCTATAATTGATTAAATAAGTCCCATTACGTTAAAATATACGTAGTAAAATCGAGTAAGATTCAGCTAACTAACTGTTAGCTAGAAGATGGATAGATACTTTGACACAAAGAGCAACACGGGAGAAGTCATAGCGACGCAACAGTATTCAAATTCTGGCTTTTTATGCGGAGGGAATATGCACGTCACTGACACAAACAATGACACAACACACCACCATAATTATGCTGCACACATATATCGTGAGTGAGAGTGAGAGCTCAATTTGTATGCCCAACTCGACAGAGGGGAGGGAAACTGTGCCTTTTTTTACGCAGGCAAAACCTGTATTTAGAGACGTAGGCGCCCTTAAGAGGCACAACAACAAACGGACCTCACACCTAGTCTCTCACAAGTCTCACGAGTGCGAAACGGAGAAGCCGTTAAGCAGTCCGCGCGGCTTACAAGCGTTTACGTCATACTATCCGCTAAAAAACCCTGCGAATACCCTCTACGCTGCTGGTGCGGAACCGCTAAATCCCCGTTGAGGGACTTCATCGCGTAGCTCTGCGTGGATTATTGCTCGCACCTTTAGGATGTCCCCACCAAGTATTTACTCGATTCTTTGGATAGGTTACAGCGACCAAATTTGTATGCCCAACTCGACAGAGGGGAGGGGAGCCGTGCCTACTCCCTTCGTTGCCGCATCGGCCGTGTTGCTCTATGCGTTGACTGAATGCTGTTTGTATTGTTGTTCATCATGAATGTAGGCAGGCGGATACATAGATGAACTACTCATTTATATGAATCTACAGTAAGCTTCTTTAGCAACCCTGTGTAAAGGTCGCAGTAGGATGAAGTACACCAGTTCGGCGACGCTGATGATGCTGAAGCCCAGGAACAGGCTCAGAAGACCACCGATGGCACCTGATAAACATTATCTAATTTAATTATTAAGTATATACTGTTTTAAACTTTCATATAATAATATACTGTTTTACTAACATTACAGCTATTAACGGGATTGTTACCATGTACCTTGTTTTTTATGAGTCTCCGATATTTCGGCACTGTTGCAAGCGCCATGATCACGGAGTAACTGAATAAAACCGAGCACAATAAAAAACGATGTCAGAGAGTAGACCGATATGTCTGCCAATAATATCTACCCGCAATTACTTCAGTTCTCTCTGCAGCCATCCACCAATCAGCACTGGGCCCGCGTAGTGGGTCATGGCCCAAACTCCCTATTCCATCCATAGGGAAGGCCTGTGCCCCAGCAGTTTGTATGCCCAATATATAGTTTGTATGTAATATATAAATAAGTGTGAACTAAAAAAATAAGACATTGTATATTTTATTAAATACATGTAATATACCTTGGTGTAAACGAGGGGTTATAATCACAAGCGATACTTAATTAACTTACCAGCAAAGTAATAGTCGTCATACTGGGCGTGTCGGTGTTGTCCCAGAAACAGGTCCTCGTAAAAATGCACGTTGATTTGCGTCAGCTCGCCTCTGCAGAGAGATAAGCAAACAGTTAAAGTAAAATTAACCCCGAACGAATCAACTCCTGCGAATTCATGTATATATAGATTTAATTTAATAATTTGAGAGTGTGAAAGAATCGGGGGAATGAAAATTCCAGTATGAATTGCATGATAATGATGACTCTACGATGCAGCCGGCTTCGGCAGCTTGACCTGTAATTAATAATTTGTCAACATTCATAACATCAGTTTTAATTGATGTCATGAATTTTGTTATGCCCGAATTAGGGGAAACACCCATAAGTCGATCTAAAGTAAAGGTAATAATTGTTCAGTGTTTCATTTATCATACAAATATTAGCAGAATCAGCAACCGAAAGGGTTGACCAGCTCAGCTTGTGTTGCAGCATAAGCCACAACATCGATTTTCAGCTGGACCTGCATAATCATCATCATCATAATCATCAGCCTATTAATGTTCCTACTGCTGGGGCACAGGCCTTCCCTATGGATGGAATAGGGAGATTGGGCCATGACCCGCCCAGTGCGGATTGGCTGGTGCTAACGACTGCAGGTGCAGCCGGGACCAACGGCTTAACGTGCCTTCCGAAGCCCGGAGGCTCTCGAGACAGAAGTTTCTGATCACCCATCCAATGACCGACCACTGTGAAAGTTGCTTAACCATCAACTTCAACCATCGCAGCCGAACGCGCTAACCACCTGCGTCATCGAGCTCCTCCTGTATAATAATTAAACTAAATACTGTGGGTTTTGATGTTAGTGAAAATAATTAATTATCTGACAATTACATTATTGCTAATAAAGACTTAGACTTTCCTTTCTCTTTCCTCTTCTCCAATTTAATTAAAAGTAATATACGTCTTTAATAAATAGTAACGAAACTTAAGAAAATTTACTAGAAAAAAGAAAACTTTGTCCCGCCATCAGATAAGTGTGAACTTTTATAAATCTAAGAGTAACAGAACTTCACATAAGAATATAATGAACAGAAATAAAACTTACTTCCTAGGATATCCCCACACCGGTGAAGGGTCCCCCGGTTCCTTGATCAGGTCGGAGTAGAATACTTGGCTGTCATAGATGACGTCATTGCATGATGGATGGCATGACATGGGCTCCTCGGAGCTCTTGCCTTCCTCGCTCTCCGCGTAATAAGCGTATATTTGCTGTTCTTCTACTTTGCCTGCAATATATTTTGTTTGAAAATACTCGTCACGCACACTACACCAAACACACGTACACACTCATTCTCACAAATTTAGTTATTCTCCATTTATAATTTTGATTATTATAGGTATTTAAATTTATCGCAAAATGAATTTGAATCTTTGTTGGTATTTCTTTTAGATTATTGTTAATTATAATTTCTACTGTACGTAATCGTTTTAATTTTTGAATTGAATACAAACTGAGTTTGTGTAATTGGCTAAAGTACCATTTAAAAAATATATTAGATTATATTGTGTCAAACGCTGTTGAAACTTGTTGATGATGAATAAATGATTAAAATATAATGTTTTTATTTACCGACAATTTTTGTGGCTATAATTTTTGTAAAATACAACTCGGTATCAAAATCTGTGAATGAACAATCAATCATCCCCTTAGGGTTGGACTTTTTTTTCCAAATTGATATGGGATCAACTTCGGATACACCCTTTCCAATAAATAAAGAATTATCAAAATAGGACTACTCCGTAAAAAGTTTTGCGTGGTTATTACATCTAATCTTTATATATATAATTCTTCTGTGAGTGTGTATGTCACTGAACTTCTCTTAAACGACTGGACCGATTTTGATGAAATTTTTTGTGTGTGTTCAAGGGGATCTGAGAATGGTTTAGATTCACAATTTTGTCCGCTGGACAACCCCTATTTTTTTAGGGCGGTACGAAGTTCGCTGGGTCAGCTAGTACCTATATAAAATTCTCGTGTCGCGGTGTTTGTGGTTAAACTCCTCCGAAACGGCTTTCCCGATTCTCATGAAATTTTGTGTGCTTATTGGGTAGGTCTGAGAAACGGACAACATCTATTTTTCATCCCTCTAAATGTTAAGGGTAATCCACACCTAAATTATTTTTTTGCAATTTTAGTTTTTTTTTTATGATACATCATACAAAAATACATACAACCCTAAATTTTCACTCTTCTCCCACTAACCCCTATTTATTTATGGCGGTACGAAGTTCGCTGGGTCAGCTAGTAATATATATATATATTTAAATACACACATCGACTAGAGAACCTCCTACGTTTTTTACCTCCTTTACCTCCTCCTACGCCGCGTTCGGAACCTGCGCTCCGGGTGCAACCAATTTTGATATGGCGATAGTGGCGCCCCCCTGAACTCACATTGTTGTTGCTTTGTTGTTGTTTTTGTTTTTATTTTGTTATGTTTATTTTATTACTTGTTACTGTTATTGTTTCGTGTCGTCACTAAACCGGTTCCAACGGAAGACCAGCGCTGATGGCAACATCAGCACATGCTGAGTTGGGACCGATTTGAGACAAAAAATTATGTGTTTTGTTTATATATGTATTTTTTTACTGTTGGTTTTGTCTCTAATAAATTTATTTTTCTTTCTTCTTTCTTTCGTCGGTTAAAAAGAAATATAGCATAGTTTCATCTATAAAATGCTTACTGGCGATGTCAATATATGTAATTTACAACAAACCTTTAACATAATCGATACACTTAAAGTCCATATCGGTTGAACAAATAGGACCCGAAGCGCTTTTCCCTAAAAGCAAAAAAAATACCATTACACCTCATTACACTTATCAAAATTAACCGACTTTCAAAATAAATATTAATTTTATTAGTAAAAAAACTTATAATATAATAAACAAAAACTATTATTTTATTTCCTAATAGTATCTGTACATCAATCATAAATGACTTCAATGAAATCTTGTTTTAAACTTTCATGGTCACTAACATTATAGCTATTACGGGATTGTTACCATGTACCTTGTTTTTTATGAGTCTCCGATATTTCGGCACTGTTGCAAGCGCCATGACCACGGAGTAACTGTATGAAACTTGTAATTTGCAATCATCTTAAAGGACGCCGTAAACTTCTTGAGCAAAACCACAGACAGATAAGTTTGCACGTAGACGTTTTTGTAAGTAAAATTGCTAGTGATCATGCTACCTTGTCTATAATAGTTGCTCAAGAAGTTTGCCGGGATGTATATATACATTGTTCTTTTATGGTATATACATATATATATCTACATATATAAGGTGAAATAGGCAAAAATCTTTACATTAGAGCACTCCTTTAACGCCAGGTTTCATGGAGTTAAACATAAAAATACTTACGTGGCCAATTGAAAAGCGTGCAATTGCAAATCCTCTTCGATTCCGTCACGAAGAGGTCGTGTTTGCAATTGCTGCCCGTGTAGAACTGATAGTACTCCAGCTGCCTCTCGTTTTGAAAGAAGCACTGCCTCTGCTCCGGATTTAAAGTCCTCAGAGCTGCGTCTGTCTTGTATGTGACGGGTGACACTTCTATAGTGGTCATTCTGTCCATTGGCAACCGGAGGACTGTAGAAGTGTACACGTGGTTCGTAGGTGATTTGATCAGTACCTGTGAGAAAAAACTTAGTTTTCTTAATGTAACAAGAATAGCATACAAGCATTCACCCGTCTGATCGTAAGGGTAGGGCATAGTGGATTTCCGCTCGAATTAGTGCCCGTCTGAGAAAGTAACCTCCATCTTACAGAAGACTACAGTCAGTGCCGTCTTTGACCTATTGGAGGCCCTTTTTTTTATAACGCATGTTAAAAATCTTTTTACAGACGACGGCGCTTTTAAGAGGCACATCGCCGAACGGACCTCACACCTGGTGGCTGACCACCGAGGACCCCGCAACTCTTACGGGCGCTTTACAGCATCCGCTAAAAAGTCCTGCGAATACCTTCTACACTGCTTAATGCGAAGCCGCGGGGTCCCCATTAGGGATTCTACCACGCCTCCGCACTCAGCAGCTTCCCGGCCTCGCCGGGGCTCCACGGCAGAGGTCTGCCGAGGTATTACGGGGACCCCGCAGACGTGCGCAGGTAGGCCCGCGCGTACCTTCGGTTTGGTGATTTAACAGAAACTAGGGACTTTGTATTTGATCTGAGGGGGCCCCGTATCGATCGCGGGGCCCTGGGCACTTGCCCAAAGTGCCCAATGGGAAAGACGGGTCTGACTACAATGAAATGACACAACTTTTTGGTGGGGTTGGTTTCAGTCGGTGAGTAAGTAAGGTTTTAGGGTTTTACTGGGTATCGCAATGTGTCTAAAGGCTATGGCGGCCGCTTTACATCAGGTGGACCAGACGCTTCTTTGCCACCCTTTTAACATAAAATGCCGTCGCCATAGCATATAGAAGCTTACGACATAATAGTATCACGTGCGCAGATACCTATCTAGACTTATCCTCTACGTAACCTGAAGCTTACTTCCCCAGAGAGAGCTGTTAATCTTAGTAATCTATTAACTATGTAAAAATCTCGTGTCACAACGTTTATAGTGAACTCCTGCCAAACGACTTGACAGAATTTTATAAAATAGTCTGTGTGTATCACACTAATATTATGAAGGTGAAGGTTTGTGAGTGTGTATGTTTGTTACTTCTTTAACTCTAAACGACTGGAGCGATTTTAATAAAATTTGGTATGGAGTTAGCTGACACCCTGGATTAACACATAGGCTACGTTTTACTGCAGAAAAATATCCCTTATAAACCGCGAGTAACACCGCGGGGCACAGCTAGTATTCAATAGGTCTGAGAATAGGACGTCAACTATTTTTCATACCCACCCCATATTCTTTAGTGGGCATTTTTTTCATTTATTTTATTTCTGATTCGGCATTAAAATACATAAGGCCTCCCGGGGCTATATATAGTAGCTATGACGCGAATGTAGCTGTTTCAAATAACTCTTTATAGTTAAATTGGAAGATGGTTCAACTGTTCCACCTGGTCAAGTTTCTCAGTTTTCCCTCAAGTAATTTTTCACAAAGATACTTACAGTAAACCCGAGGCTGTTGCCATCACAAGCGTGTTGATGTTCACTGATATTCAAATACAGCTCTACGCTGAGACCGTAGTTCTCCCCGGAGACCATGACTCTATAGGGCTTGATGGAGGGGTCTGGAGGGAACACCTTGGGGTACCCCTCGTCTAGACCCCACTCCAGAGCGGCAGGAGTAGCCTGTCTGTTGAAACTCCTCTGCCAAGATAGTGTGTCGTTCTTCCTAAAAATATAGCACAATCATAACACTGTGTAGTCATACATCTACACTCGTTTTCGGCTGCGATTTCGTTAGTTGGTTTGGTTTATTGAGTGTCCCACAGGAACCTAATTTTTTTCCGGGATAAAAGGTATCCTACATCTGAAACTAAATAATAAACTGTGCGTGTGCTATCCAAATTTATTTTGAGTTAGTGCGGATAGCACCTTTTGAGTTAAAAAAATACTAATCACACTCACATTCCATTCATCGGGAGGCTATTGAATGCATAGCACAATCCGTAATCCGTGAATATAGGCCGGAAATATTTTTGGCAGCATTCAGTGGTTACCCATCTGGTTTCGTGGGCTGCCGGCCAGTTGCAGCTCTTGACGATATCGGAGCAGGACAGGGCACCCTGTTAACGAAATCATGGTTGAATATTCAAATTAATCACCATTATATCAGGAAGCTGTAAAGCTTGATAGTAAGGCATATAGTTTCCAATATCCGGAATTTATAATATTAATATGGGTATTACGTGAAAGGGAATTTCAAATAAATCTCCATTAACTTAGAGGACATGGATTGTTTTTAATATTTTCAATAGAAAGAAAATACATTGAAAAAGTCAACAAAGTGAAAACTAAATAGGATCCTTCGTTCCGCTCTGTATAAATTTAATAAACGAAATGAAAACTTGAAAATTCTTATTAGAAAAAACTACAATTATTTTGATGTGTTTCACTCTAAGTGCTATTGTTAACTGTACCCCTAGCACGAACCAATATCGAATTAGTATAGTTTGCGAGGCCGAAATGTCATTGTCAAATGTGTACTGATTTTTAGTTCTCGTTACGTACTTTGTGCTGCTGCTGTTCAAGTTTCCATACAAATTCTGACATTGACATTTCGGTTTGCAAACTATTCGAATTTGATAATGGTGCGTGCTAGGGGTACTGATAAAGTTGTAAATCGTAATATCATATATTTATGAAAAGGGACATATTTGATAAGGAATAATATTATGTACATCGTACTGTGGTACCTTAAAAAAAACTAATCAAATTTATAAAAAAAATCTTACATTCAAAATAAACATTTGTAATTGGTCGGTTTCCTTAGCACTCAGCCGTTGCGTCAATGTCTTGTTCATAAACAACATACGCGGGCAAACTAACGACGCGAAGAACTCCTCCAAACTGAAATGGGAAAAGTGTGTCACATCACAACAATAGTATATTGTTCACCGAAGGGGGGAAAGTAACCGATTATAGTACTTTCTTTCGAGGGATACATAGTGCTTTATACCTGCGAGGAAATAAAAGACAAATTCGTAGTAAAGTTATTACAGTTACTAAAGTTTTGCCTGGGGCTTTATATTGGTTCCTTGATTTGTCGTGTAAAGGTTCTCAATGACTGCTTAGGTTATAGAGCAACGCGCAGGAGGGGAGTAGCCATAGTGACAAAATATTACTGAAATAATTCTGCCACTTTTTGCCGGGGGGGGGGGGGGGGGGGGATATGCATACAAATGCAGTCTAACATACTTTCGAAAAAAAATTGTAAGTACGTCACCAACCACGGATCTGAAAAAAAGACGGACGGTATCTGGTGTGTATATAATAATCAAAGGTTATTAATATTATTAGTATAAACGCACCGGCCCAGTTTCGAGACATTAGCGTACGACTGCTTCACGTGCAGATGTGGGCACAGCACCACTGTTGGGAAGGGCACGGCCCATATGGGCGTGGGCAACGAGTCGATGACGTTGACGAAGGGCGTGGAGGTCCACTTGCAGAACAGCTTGATGATGTTGATGGCGCAGAAGGCGACGCTTATCACCACGATGAGGATCCAGGTGGCACGCTCCTTACTGCTGAATGTGGGCTCGAAGATGTACCTATGGGTAAGGACTTGATAAAAACAAAACCACTAAAAAGTAGGAAAGACTACAATTCTTTACTTTTATATCTAAACTACATTAATAAATAATAAATAAATAAATATTTCCAACACTCACACCAATTAGCCTAGCCTCAAAGTAAGCACTGTAAGGTTTGTGTTATGGGATGCTAGGGATAGAATACATATACTGTACATATATAAGTATATTTATATAGAAATACATATTAAACATCCATGACTGGAGTACAAATGCTCGTATTCATCACACAAATATCTGCCCCGACCGGGATTCGAACCCGGGACCTCTCGAGTCGGCGTCACCATGCATACAAACCACTCGGCCAGGGAGGTCGTCAAACCTCTTCTTTTTGAAAGTCGGTTATTTTTTTTATTAGAGTTCCGAACAAATGTATAAATATATCCACCCCGTTCTTGTGAATAGCAGTAGCGTTTAATCGCAGCAGTTTATATCAACGTATATAACCAATAAAATCATGTCGTGTGTGAAACTTTTGTTTCATTTTGAAAGCAAACAACACATTCTTGGCAACCTTGGAGTTTGTAAACTTCATTTTTTATTTTGTCAATCAACTAAAAAATATAAAGATAAAGCGTATCAAACTTAGAGAGTGGGGGCTCATGAGGTCCCTCCTATGTAGAAATTGTACCAAGGCGTGACGACATGCGACATTTCAAATCAATATATCTCTGGAAAGTTTTGATTAGGCATGTGAAAGGAAAAAATACGTACATATTTAATACTTTTTCATAATCTACTCGTACCTGATAGATGAAGAAAAAAGGTATGCCATCATCCCTTTTGGTTAAATCTAAAGAAAATTTTACTACAAAAGAATTCACACGGACTAGGCATCAGACGGGACTCGAACACAACACCCTTTGCTATCCGGATGAATGCAGTGACCATTATTCATTTGACATTGTGGGTTACCTACAATGCAAAGAGATGACGCTGTCTTGCAGCCTAAGAAAATTTGACATGGCCATTAGGGCTGCGGTAGCGTAATGGTTAGTGCATTCGCTCGGATATCGAAGGATGCGGGTTCGAGTCCCGTCTGCTGCCTAGTCCGCTTGGAATTTTTTCTAGTAAAATCTTTTTAAGGAAGTTTCAATCTTTACTTACTTCACTCCATGTAAGGTGCCACCGTAGAAGAATTGCTTGAGTCCCGCCATGACTTCAATCAGCCACAAGTTCATCATGGATAATTTTCCTTGTCTCTTACACTTATAATAATTACTGTTCACTTTTAAGGCTTCATGACTTATGTAATTAAAATCTTTTACGTAATAGTTTCCGTAATAATCCATAATTATGTGGACAATAGTATGTTTAAGTATTCTCTGAAACATACGGTTATCTTATCACGAATCAATATTTAATTCCAATATTAAATGTCAAAAGTTTTGTATGGAAGATTTTTAATTCTCGTTACTTCCCTTGTGGCGCTGTTCAAATTTCCATTCAAAACTTTTTGACATTAGACGCATATCGAGATCGAATTCAACTATTCGAATTCGATATTGGTTCGTGCTGAGGGTACGGTTACAGAACACAAGAAGAGGTTAGAAGGGTTATCGTGGAACATTTTTACGGGAGTCGATGTCGCCGGCTCGTCCCAACTACACTTCCAACTTTGTTTTCTTTTATGCAAAGGCATGATGAAGCCTAGGATGATACACGCCTGCCTAGAAGTTGCCTGTTCACTCAGGCCTTGAAGATGTCCAGATTATATTGGTCCGGGAAAACAGACCTCGGCAAGGAGTTCCACTCCCTAGCCGTTCGCATAATGAAGACCGAAGCAAATCGCTTCGTGCGAATTTAATATATAATTATATAGGTATAGATAGAACTTATTACCTAATAGGATAGTTTTTCTGAATTTTCCACTGTTCTTCCATTTTTCTACATGATTATACCGTTTTTCTTAGAAAACGATTTTCTTTTTTAAATTGCATGTGTAGGTGCGTTTTCCGCCGATAATAATCAATAAGTACTTCCCGTGAACTTAGAATCTTGAAAGGAGATTGCTCAGCTTCCATACATGTTTGGCCTAAAGACCAATGATCATGAAAAATTGTTTCCTAGATTCGAAATTATATATAAATTACTGTAGAAACGTATATTATTGACGGACACCCCTGAGAACTTCTATAAACCATACACACTGAATGATTTTGAGGTTATGTTTGCAAATAGGTACATAGGTATTAAAATAATAAAAAACAAATAAGCTATATAGCAAACTAGGGAAATCAAACCAAGTACCGAAATTATGTATTAGATTCAGGTATATAAAGCATGTAGATAATTAGATTGCCTGTTTTTAAAGTTAATGCATAAGAGTAACTTTTAAAATCAGCTATCATCTATGCATTCCGGTTATATTAAGGTACTCTGTGACAGAATCTGTGTGTTATTTGTGAATGAGCCACAGATTAGAGAGAATTTTTAAACTCTGGTTAACTAAAGAAAGCTTATTATTTTTGTTATGTTATTATTATAACCATATTTTAGATTTTTAGTGTATCACACCTTATAATGTGTTTATGGAGGTGTTTGGTGAAAAATGTTGGGCAATAGACTTTATGATGTCGCCTACCATCTATAATATTTGTCTTTGTACATTTGCATGTAGTAAAAATGATAATATACTTGTGGATATTAATACCACAGTGTAACAAAAAAATGTTTTAATTTATCGATCTTTATAAAATAGATTTGTTTTTGATAAACAACTTCGATCAGTCTTTGGCTAAATGTTACTACAACCATAGCCATTAAACCGTTATTTAGTTATTAACCATAACGTTATTAACCATAGCCATTTAACCATTAGTTTTCAAACCGGTAAAATTAAGTCCTTTTTAAAAAGTAAATATATTATACAAAGGTGTCCGTTAAAATTTAATGACTGTAAAATAAATTATAAATTACGCCATGAATTACGGTATATGTCAATATTTTTTGTACATTTGGGCCAATTTGAGCAATCTCCTTTGGTACGAAGTAACGTCTTATAGTACAGTTAACGGAAAAACTGCGAAAACTGTAAATATTTAGTTACATCATATATTAAAAAATATGTTTGAAAATGTTAAAGTTACATTTTTTTCTCACGAACGCGTAGAGGTATTAAATTGAGTTTGTACGGAACCCTCGGTGCGCGAGTCCAACTCGCACTTGGCCGGTTCTTTATCTATAATGCCTCTCGATTTTTAAAAATCGGACCTGGCAACACTGTTATAACCTCTTTCTGTGTTTTGTGGGTACGTTACACTATTCAATACTTCACTGAAGGGATGAACTAACCAGCAGGTAATGTTAAAATGCAATTAGTACTTACCCAGCTGAAAGTAATTGTGTTGTTAGTAACACTTTCACTCTTATCTGTAATGTTATCTACATACACGATAAATAGATATGTTTGTTTGTTCAGTTATATATTTTTACATGAAACTTAATTCGGACGACGAGCTTATTTTCTAAAAACATTATTAATACTGATACTATTTAATTAATGTTATTGAACTGATAATTAAAATTAGAAGAAAACTTTAACTACTAAATCATTGTCATGACTATTTATCATAAATATTAGGAGCAATTACACTATTTAGACGAAAAAGTTGATAACATTACTACAAACTATGAGATAGAAAAGTAATTTGTGATCTATTGTCACGTGACCGAAAACGTCTAGCATTGGTGGCGCCGAAAATGACGTCACTTGCTTGTAAACATGCTCAAGAAGTGACATTACTTTGTTTAACGTATCAACGAAAGCCGTGTGACGTCACCTGCCTGTAATTCGCCATATTTGCTAGAGAAACGTTTCCGCGGCATATTTGAAAACAGAATTTTTATTTTCGTTATTTTACTGATATACGCAACAGAGTTATAGAGATATTGAGTTTTATACACAAATAAATTACTTATGAACGTTTTCAAAAGCCTGACAATTAGCCTATTATATTTTAACAAGGAGTTAGAAACCAGACGAACCCATGTGATATTACCTGTTGCCCTAATGGTAGCGAATTATTGCAATTGCCCTGCACTCAACTGTATTAGCATATATATTTTTCAGACCGAGCATTTATTTGTGTCTATGGCCAGCTTTTCAATTGCTTTTGATTACAATTAGAAAAAGAAAACTCGGACAAGTGCGAGTTGTACGCCCACCGTGGGTTCCGTACTTTGTTACGTTTGTCGTTACAAGTTTTTGTTACGATAGCGCCATCTAGTCACTCTAGATGAATCTAGGTGGCATGCAAACTTCGCATAATGTGTTTAGGTTTCGACACTTAGAAACTAGATGGTGTTGCCGACACTATATATATATATATATATTTTAATTCATTTATTAATTTACAGTCAGGCAACGTAGGCCCATAGATACATACCTAAAAGTCTAACATATATACAGATATAAAACATAGTTAAAAACTTATTGAACACGTATTGACGGCGATGTTTGACGCAGAATGGTGTCCGGTATCCGGCCTCGGAAACGCCGGAACACAACACCTTTCGGCCAAAGCTCTTCTTTCATAAAGTTCGCTAGGTGTTCGGTTGGTACTCTCACCATGAATGAATTAAAATTAATATTATGGCGAGATTCCAACCGTGCGACTCTCAGGGAGAACTTCGTTTTGATCCGCAGATACTCTACGATCTCCTCTTCCTTCGTAGAGTAATGCAGCCGGGACACGCACAGTGGCGTCGTTGGTATGGCGGGACGCAAAAGATGGTCCGGGCCGGTCGGGGCAGCACCACACAGGTTGCGGCGAGCGGGCTTCCTCTTATTCCTTTCCGCCTTGATGAAGCCTTCTTCGTCACAATTTAGATTTTGTGACGCCGCCGGAGTAGCACGTTTGTGTTTGCTACTCTTCTCTGTTTGTTGTAATATTCACTCTGGTTTCGGAGCGGCATCGGCAGGCCGAATTGCGGCTGCAGCTGCGTAGGCACGTTGCGGTGTCGAAGTGCAAGCGCGTGACTTCTCGACTTGATATGGCGGAGGGGCGGGCGGCGGCGACGGGGCGCGGGGCATTGCGCGCGGTCACGGCGGCTGGTGACGCACTCGCAGGCGACGACTCAATACTGCTGACAGATGCATTTTGCGCCCCGCGATGTGTATTTACATTGGAAAACTCGGGTGACCTACTTACACAAGCAGTGTTGCTTAAAAACTCTACTTGGGCTCGCAACTCACCGATGGTGTTATTCGAGTCCTCCAATTTGCTCACAACCTCGGCCAGGCTTGCTTTCAGGTAGTTGATATCCTTCAGCAGCCTGGTGTCGTCAACGTGGTCAAACGTGACAGGGGGCAGCTTGTGCAGCTCCTTCGCCACGAACGACGGAACGTCATCAGGGTCGGTCTCCTTCAGCAGGGTGATGATATCCTGGATACTCTTTTCTGTTCCGGCTGATGGCATCTGGTCAGCCTTGCCAACGGACCGGAAGAGCAGCGCCTTACCACTGCATACCTCATCTTCCTTAAAGCTTGATTTACAAATCTGCAAGAGACTGACCTCGTCCATTCTATCTATTACATTTTGTATAAATGCTAACAGTTCGTTAGCTATGAGTTGTTGGGAGCTCATAGCCGTACACTCGCACAACGGCTGTTGCCGTGTGAGACGCGAATTAATAAATTCTCACGGCACAGTGGCGCACGTCCGTTTCATCATTAATTAATTAATTATAGATAATTATCATTGTATCTATATATGTAGAGAAAAAAATGGGTTTGTTTTGAAGACACTTTTTATTGGCTTCCGAGCAGTAAACATCTCAGATAATCGAATACTGTCTTTCATTTGGGCACCCATTTTTCACTGTTTTTACGTAAACTTAGAAGTGTGATTTTTCTACAGCTTCAAGGGACCGTAGATTTGAGTACATGTTATTAATACCTCGATACCTCACTGCGTTGCCGAGATATTGGGTTTTTTCTTATCAACTTAGAAGTTAGATCTTTGCTCAGCTTCAAGGGACCATTGAGCTGAATATTATGGTTTAAATTTCAATTTGATACATCCACGCGTAGCCTGGATAAAGGGTCTTGACAGACAGACAGACAAACAGACGGACAGAAGGACAGGCGGACAGAAAGACAGATGGAGAACAAAGTGATTATATAAGGGTTCCGTTTTTTTTTTGAGGTATGGAACCCCAAAAGTGGGCTTAACTAAGAACTAGATAAATGGTAGTCAAATACTCTTCTAGAGTTTCGACGGTTAGAGTACACACGTAACTTGCAAGCAATGTAAAATAACATGTTTACTAGCTGTCCCAGCGAACTTCGTACCGCCATAAAAAATAGGGTTTAGTGGTAGAAGGGTGAAAATTTAGGGTTGTATGTATTTTTGTATGATGTATCATAAAAAAATTAAAACAAAAATTTTGACCAAAAATAAAGGAGATTGCTCAAATTGGCCCAAATGCACAAAAAATATTGACATATAGGGTGAAATTGAATGTTTTAATGAAACTTCGTGAGATTGTTGAGTTAGGTGTACAGAGTATGCCTGATATTTTTCGGATTTTTAAAATTATTTTTTTCGTTTTATATTTTTTTATTTGGTTATTTTTTTGTCATTTCTTCCTTATGAGTAATTATTTATTTTAAACACATCTGTCTACATAGAAGTTGTAAAACAACTTAAAATAAGCACTCTTAAAAAACGGATACTTAATGAATGCCTCCAGTCGAGATCAGCGCCGGGAGCAACGACCGGCGGTCGCCTGTGTAGGTACCTACTACACGCACAGATGAATCGGCGCTTACCTACTTTCCGCTTTGATTCCACATTATTTAAAAACATTACAATAAAATAGTCTTAGATGCTATATTATAATTATTTATTCACTGATACACAATACCTTTGAATATTATTTCATAAATCAATAAAATAAATCTTTTCTTAGAGCGATTAAAAATCCTATAAAGTTAATATGACTGTCACGATTTTAAATCGGTAAAGCCTGTCTGTGAGTGTAAGAACTTCTTTTTTATTGTTAATGTTAGTCGCTTTGTTTAATTAAAACTTAGAGCAAACGGCTTATTTAAAATTGGGAAAAATCATACAGAGCAAATCAGTATAACTTACGAGCTTAGTGAAGGAAGGAACTCTTTGTGACTGATTTGCCCACGTCATGAAATTCCGAACACATTTAATCACAGTCACAGTCACACACACACATAATAATATGTTGTTTTGCGGCAAGCACGGGCGGGCGGCACGCCGCACGCTGGCAAGACACATGCAGCACTAGCGCCGGTTGCGGCGTCTTTGATGTTGTGAATTCCGTCCACCTACCCTCTTCCCCGCGCGCGGTGCTTTGCTTTGATTGCAATGATGCATGCAAAGCGCAGTCGCAAGTATATCAATCGCGAGTGCGCATCTTTTGACTTAGTGACAAACACTGTGATAATTTCAGTATGCCTCGGTATACGAACCAAGAATATTTAGAGATGGTGTACTGCTATCGCGAGTGTGACGAAGTTCTCAGTAGAGCCGCAAGGCTTTACGAAGATAGGTTTGCTTTACGAGTGAGTCCCCAAACTATAGAAGTTGCATTTTGTGCAGTGAGTAGTAATAGGGACACTTTAAAAAAGGTGGAAAGGCACGTCCGCAAACCTGCCTACCTTTGTTTGGAGCAAAATGGTGGTTTAGTGCAACAACATAATAATTTAAGTCTCTCTTTATTGCTAGTGTATATACTTTTTGATTTGAAACAACTAATTAGTGTACTACCTGTGTGATTGATTTGATAAAAAGTTCTAATGAAAAAAATGAATATGTTCCTCGTTCCTCGTTGTACCTACTGTCTAATACCTAATCATAAATTTCTTTCTGATCCAAGTTTTAAAGTGCAATAAGTATTTGTTTTTGTAACAAAATTTTTATTAACTTTTTGGGTATTTTTCTCTGGTAATGAGAAGATAACACTTGTTCTTTATTTAAATAAATTTGTTATTGTAATATGGCATCTAAGGCCCGTATGAATAGAACGCTCTCAACTCTGAGAGCGAATTGAGATGCTGTTTTGTATGAACACAGTATCTCAAGGTCGTAGTCTCAGAATTGAGAGCGATCTATTAATACGGGCCTTTGACGATTTTACAGTACTGTACTGTAGGTAGATACGCGCCGCGTCAGCTGTGCGCGGTCGTTGCTCCCGCGGCGTCTGCCTCGTCTGGTCGCATCCTCTATTTTTCGTTTATTTTAGTAGTGCTTATTTATTTCTTATATTTCTTACTATAAATACGTGTTTAAAAAAATACTCAAAAGGAGGAAAGGACATAAAAATGCACAATAAAAAAATAAAAAACGAAAAAAATAATTTTAAAAAATCTGAAAAACATCAGGCATACTCTATACACGTAACCCAACAATCTCACGAAGTTTCATTAAAACATTCAATTTCACCCTTGTCATAATTTATACTTTATTTTACAGTCATTAGATTTTAACCGACACCTCTATATAATTTATTTATTTTAAAAAGGACTTTTAATTTTACCGTTTTGGAAAACATACGAATCATTTTAATCGCTATGGATGTTCAGCCAAAGACTGATCGAAATTGTTTATATAACATAAATCAAATCTATGTTGTAAAGATCGATAAAATAATTCATTTTTTTTATTACACTGTGGTATTAATATCCACAACTATATTATCATTTTCACTACATGCAAATGTGCTAAGACAATTATTATATGTGATAGGCGACATCATAAAGTCTATTGCCATACATTTTTTGCGAAACACCTCCATAAACACATTATAAGGTGTGATACACTAAAAATCTAAAATATGGTTATAATAATAACGTAAACTAAATCTCCTAGCTTTCTTTGGTTAAATAGAGTTTAAAAATTCTCTCTAATCTGTGGTTCATTCACAATCATCACACGGTTTCTGTCACAGAGTACCTTATTATAACCGGAAATGCATAGATGATACCTGATTTTTAAAAATTTCTCTTGCGCATTAACTTTAAAAACAGGCAACTATCTGTTAGTCTACATGCTCTATATACCTGAATCTAATACATAATTTCGGTACTTGGCTTGATTTCCCTAGTTTACTATATAACTTTTTTGTTTTTTATTATTTTAATACCTATGTACCTAATAGGGAAGATGCAATATTTTTATTTTTGTTTTCATTTTAAAGAATTCCATGTAGAATAAACCACAGATATATTAAAAAATTAAAACATTGTGATTTATCGGAAAAAATGCGGTTTTAAATTGACAATTTAAATTTCCGCGCGAAAACGAACCTATGGTTGCGATGACGTCACTCCTGTCTGTCACTGGTCGTACTTGTTCGTCGCTGGCTTTAAATTTTCTTACTTTTGCATATTTTTTCGACTTTAGAAATATTTTTTTGAAAAATTTAAAATGGACTATCCATCAACATCATGTGATCATAACAATACCACTAATATTCCGGAAAAAAAGCCGTGTGTCATGTTTTGTGCCAATCTACTTCAACAAAGTTTCCAAATAAATTGTTTTTGACTGGAACTACTGACCCAAAACTGAAAAAAGGTGGTTTCAAGCTGCGAAGAGAAATGACAATTATTCTCCAAAGACCATTATTCGATGCTGTGAAGATCACTTTGACGTAAGTCGGCGAATATACTTGTTATATGCTTAATTAATCTACTTGTATGTACGTAAAAACGCATTAGTAACGTACCTGATATTTACAAAACCTGTCTATAACATATTTTTAATTTTACAGTTGGAAAATCAGAATCACGTCGAAAATTAGATAAAGTTTAAAATGTGTGGCACAATCTTCACATTGGCAGGACTGAACCAAGCTTTGCGTTTCATTTAAAATAACTGTAACACGATAACCTTCTTTACGTACTTTATGCTCCGGAGAACTCGACCTTTTACTGTACATAATTCTCCATGTCTTTTAATTTGGACATAGCCGATTGCATTATCGCCGTTTAAGATTTGTAGAAGCCGCTGAATAAAATACGAAGTTTAACAACTACGATTTTAGCATACCGTAGTAATTTAGTCCCTTTCATTTCTACACTTAAAAACTGCATTTTGGACAAAAAAAGTTATAACCATGTCAACACTATCTCTTGGTAAATTCCTGGAGTCTGTTTTGATAAACGCAACTTCCATTTTTATTAAATGTAAAAAAACGCAATACATATTCCCATAAAATAATATTTACTTTAACAACCATAACCTCAAAGAAGTTGTCATAACAGGAGTGACGTCACTAAACGCTGATTGGTGTTTTAAAATACGTTCCGTTTTAAGTATTTTTAATTCGTAATAATTGTTAAAAAACAACATTATGTAAAATGAAAACGTTGCAGTAGCATTTCTTTTATATTTTTTTAACATTTTAATCATAAAATTTTCATAAATATTAAATATGCATCTTCCCTATTGCAAACATAACCTCAAAATCGTTCAGTGTATATGGTTTATAGAAGTTCTCAGGGGTGTCCGTCAATAATATTCGTTTCTACAGTAATTTTGTATATATTTTCGAATCTAGGAAACAATTTTTCATGATTATTGGTCTTTAGGCCAAACATGTATGGAAGCTGTGCAATTTCTTTTAAGGGTGGACCCTTAACATTTAGGGGGATGAAAAATTGATGTTGTCCGATTCTCAAACCTACTAAATATGCATATAAAATTTCACTATAATCGGTCGAGCCGTTTCGGAGTATTACTACGCAGACCGTGACACGAGAATTTTATATATTAGATTATGTCTTTGACGATCGGTAGATTCGAGGAACTTTTTTTCGCAGAGCTTAAAAGAATCGTGAAAAAACAATCCTCCGATGACTTGTCACGGACTCAACGCACACGGTGTGCGTACATATGTTACCCAAAAATTAAGGTAAGCGCACGCTATGGAAGTAAACATTCTCAGATTACGTTCTGTTGTAATAGGGTATTTGACAATTTTTAGAAAACGATCTCACGTTATTGAGTAAAGTTTATGTAGTCCGTAAAAAGTGGATATTCATCATTCTGTTGTGTATTTCAGTAAAAATAACCAAATCAAAAACTCAATTTTCTTGTTGCCGCGCAAACGTTTCTCTGGACAATATGGTGTCTTACTAGTGTGTGACGTCATTTTAGGCTCTGCCAGTCCCTTGCGTTTTGGGTCACGTGACAATAGAAAAGAAAACCATTATCTTTTTTGTGAGTTTTTAGTAAAATTATGATTTTTTTTTTAAATAGTAAAAACCCCTGCCAATATTCATTCTAAACACAGATGCTAAGAATTGGCACTTTATTTTTAATACTGTCAAATACCCTATTAACATGAAGTTTAAGAAAAGGGGAAGACGTTTTAAAGGAGAACACTGGATCCATCTCTTTAAACCGGAACGAGCGCGCAACTTAGACTTAAGTTTGCTGTGAGCATTGCTGAGCCTAGTCCACAGTACACAGAAAGAGGTTAGAACGGCCTTGTGGACAGGCTGATATCCATTAAATAAATATTGTACAACATCATATACCTAGTATTACTATTCAAAATTATTTAATTGAAGCTTTTGTATTACAGGAATAAGATATAACTAGATTAAAATAATCAGCTAGATCCGAGAATATAAAAAAATTGATCCGACCGGGGATCGAACCCGGTACCCCGCCAGATTGCGGGGTTGATTGATTACAAAAAACTGCCTTGCTATCTATCGTATAGAAAAATGTTGCTTAATATACGTGATAGATGGCGATACTAAGATAAATAGAATATAACTAAATATTGACTTCATAAAGATTAGATAGAAGCTATCTAACGATTATGACCAAGAAATAAACTATCAAAATAAATAAATTTTGTAAAACAACTCATACGTAGTTAATATTCAAAGTTAGTTATTTAAAGCTTTTGTATCAAAGAAATCGGAAAAGATGACGACACAACAATCTGGTAGACCCGCGGAAATAAATAAAAGTTCATTTTCTAAGTTGACCCGTCCGGAATCGAACCCAGGACTAAGCCGGGACCATGAGAGATTGCGACGCTCTAAATAATAAAACACAACGAGATCTAGAGCTGCGAGATTCAACGCTCCAACGGACCGTCAAAAGCTTCCAAGTAAATAACACGTATACAAAACACCACGTTTTTTGTGATGCCTTTTCTCAAGCTTTGTTTTTGGGAGGATCCAAACATCAGTCAAACGTCCGAGGACACTTGAGTGTATTCTGTGGGCGGTCCTGATTTTTACTCATTTGCACGCTTTAGAAAGCATCCTTATCGCTGCTTGACGTCTCTTTAGTTTAGGCAAAATATGTAGATGGCATTGTGAATAAAAATGCAATGCTCTCTGATCTTTGTTATTTTTTACATCAGTTTGAAGTACACACTCCACGAAAAATGGTGACATCTTGGACGTTTCAACCGAAATTACCCCAATTTTGTAGAAAACACTCTTTTCTCATCATTTAACCTTAAAGTGTGATATATCCACATGTTCCTCAAGATTTACCCATGTCAGTGATGTCGAAAGATCATAGTTTTATTTGCGTTACAATTAGATACCTACATAAATGTGAACACGTCAGCAATTTTTATTTTATGTTATCTTAGGGTTTTTCGGAATATTTGATTATAAAAAATTGCAAACATTGGAAAGTTAAGGATTGTCGATAAAAACCAAGCCTGTATTAATAAACAACTTGGGCACCTACCGAACGCTTAATACTTAACTATTCAGGTATTGTAAAATACTGGGCAAAGGAGATTGCTCAAATTGGCCCAAATGTACAAAAAATAGTGACATATACCGTAATTCTTGGCGTAATTTATACTTTATTTTACAGTCACTAGATTTTAACAGACACCTTTGTATAATATATTCAATTTAAAAAGGACTTTTAATTTTACCGGTTTGGAAAATTTATTATATTGTTTTGTTTACTTTTTTTTCGAAAAATAAATAATAGCTTAATAAAAGAAAAATAAAATAATTATGAATTAACCGAGCTCAGGATCGAACCACCGATCATATGGTGTCGACCCCAAGACCGTTGCAGTTGGGCTATCTGTCCCTTATAATAAGTGATAAAATTACGGATACCTAACTTGTGCCAAATACTTTACTTCCGTTTCATCGAGTCTCAAGTCTCAAGTCACAACGATACTAAAAAAGTTTACATTTCAAAAACATTAACAGATTTTCTTTTTTCTTATAGAAATGTTATTGGAAGAAATATAGTACCTATCATGATTTCTTATAATGGAAAACTATATAAAAAGTCCTGTATTTTAAGATTCCCTTCGTGACTTTTTAGTGTTAATAAGACATAAGTAACATAACTTTTGCTACATTTTTACGCGCCCCTTACGGGATCGGTATTGTCCGCCCGATTTGCGAACCGAAACTGTATGGCACTTATACACTATAGAATCAAATTACATGTCGTTAACTGTCTACTATCATTAAGAATGATTTTTAACGATATTCTTATACTGGCAGAACACACATTTCTTCAGTTGTACACAATCACTGCGCAATCGAACTTCTGGATCAAGTTCAAATAGTATAGACTTGAGTAACTACCTAACTAAACCTACACACACACGTGTTATTTTGCCAAGAAATGAATATTTTCTCACGAGAAAGTTCTTTTTTCATTTGAAGATGAAACTTTCTGATCGAAAAGCGATTGATAGCCCAGGGCTAACCACGAACAGATAGGTACCTATTGAGAATATTTATTCTTTTTGTTCTCAATCAAGATTTGTAACAGCGAACGAAATGTATATTAGTCTGTTGTATAGCAAATCTCAGTCTTCTGAGTATTACTTCAAAAGAATACGAATATAAACGGATTTACTTACGTATTACGGTACCTACGCACAAAGCCCCTTATTAATAAACAAGGACAACAGCTTAGATTAGTTACGCCGTGTTTTGTTCTTGTCACTCAAATGCCATTTGTTATTCATTAGACAGAGACAAAACGTGCAGTAACTAATCAAAGCGTAGTCTTCGTTTATTAAAAAGGAGGTTACAGCCGAACTTTAATACCACCCTCAGGATTATAACTTAGTTTAATTCTTGTCAAAACAATATTTTATTCTCTTGAAATCGCAAAGAATGGAAAGTAGCGATAACTTTGATCCCATTCAATAATTATTGAGTTGTAAATCACATGTCTTACTCTATTCCTTCATTTCGATAAAAGTGACATTGAATTTAACTCAATAAATATTAATGAAGGCATCTGAGCGCTTTAAAAATATTATTAGTCATGGTTTTAGGAACTATAATTTTTGTAATCACTGTTCCGATCAATAGACTAAAGTCTT
This sequence comes from Chilo suppressalis, assembly GCA_902850365.2. NCBI lineage: Eukaryota > Metazoa > Arthropoda > Insecta > Lepidoptera > Crambidae > Chilo > Chilo suppressalis. The sequence goes on along the minus strand of OU963894.1, from coordinate 14,521,061 downwards.
CCCCTCACTGGCGCGTTATTAACGATAATATCGTATACGTTATTGAGATATTTGTTTTAGTACATTATGTATGGGAACGGCTACGAAGTACGACGAAATAACGCAATAACGCACCCGATACAATCGACTAATAAATTACGTGTCTATGGGCGAGAGGCCGTAACATTAGGATATAATTATATTTATTTTCCCTTTTGATTTAAATATGTAACAGATAAATGCTTAAAAAATATAACTATAATTGTTATTTCTTCTTTCGAATGTTTAATACTTGTAAAGGTATTCATTTGTGATTATTTAATACAAAACAATGCGAAGAGATAACGCTGCCTTGCGGCATAAGAAATGCTAGAGAAAAGTGGACATGGCCATCAGGGCCGCGGTAGCATAAAGGTCAGTGCTTTAATCCGGATAGAGAAGGGGTTCAAGTCCCGTCTGCTTCCTGGTCCGCGTGATTTTATTTGTAGTAAAATTTTCTTTAAATTTAAATATCTGAATATAATAGCAAGCTTTCACTTCTGACAATATTTTTAAAAGAATAATTTATTGTTTAAATCTAAAGAAAAGTTTTACTAGAAAATTATCCACGCGGACCGTGCAGCCAGTCGCGTCCGCTGCCTGGTCCGCGTGGATTTTTTATCCACAAACAAACATCAAACATCTAGCAGTTAAATGCTTAAAAAAATGAAAACGTAATAATTTATTGTGTAAAACAAAAAAAATGTAGTTAACTACCCTCCAGTTTCCGTTGTAGCTTACTGGTACCTAACCGGAAACAGAGTATTTAAACGTTTTCCATTTCCAAAGCGTAACGGCTTATAGTATTAACGTTAAAGTTTAATTTACACACAGAAATGTTTCAATGCTGTAGTCCTGTTAGTTCATGACCCACTGAGCACCCTAAGCTAATTCGCTGAAAACAAACTCCTTTTTTTTAAACAATCGAAATTGACATGTCAGTTAAGATAGATATTGCCACCGAAATGCTTAGAATAGTGAAGCCATCCTAGGTAAAGCATGGACGAAGAATTTCGCTACACTTAGAAGTCATTAGTTCCTGTAGCATGAGCACCACAATTTACTTTATATCCCGTATTTTATCGCGTCTAAATGTCAAACTAATATATAGTAATTTGACAATTGAGCGTGATACAAACGCGTTGTATTATAATATCGCGTGGCTCATGGTAAGGGGGCTGTTATAGCAATCGTCCATAGGTTATGGTAACCGCTTACCATTAGCCGTGCTGTGCCCCTGCCATGTACAAATAAGGCTACCCTAGGCACTGCAAGGAGTAGAGAATAAGTTTATGGTAGGGGAGTCTGTGTGGGGATTTTTGGATTTACTCGAGCGCGGTAGATTAACATAAGGGGGGAAACCTTGCACCTTGTGAAGTACTCCCACCATACTTGGTCCCTGTATGTAGACGAACATTCAGGGCAGCAAAAAAAATTGCCCATATATTTTTAATTGTTTCCAAATTGTCAGTCTTTTGAATAAAAGCTACTGGAGGAAACACGTAACGTTTCTAATCATGGAAAAAATATTGATCTACTTGTTTGCAAGGTGTGAGGGTGACCGTACGAAGGTGTAGAATATAGGAAAAAAAACCGAGTGGGTTAGACATTGATAAGGGATGTTATGTGAACCTTCCAGTAGCTTCTATTCAACAGACTGACGATTTCTATGTAACCTAAAGACGCGTTCGGCTCTACAAGGAGGGCTCAGGTATGGAGGGAGTATTTCACAAGGTGCAAGGTTGCCTCCCATATGTTAAACTGCCGCGCTCGAGTATATCCAAAAATTCCCGCTTGGGCTCCCCTACTATTATGAAGATTGGTATTGTTTGACTGAGGTTTTCCGTAACCCGAGAACAATTTTCTAGACGCGACTTTTTTAATATAATAAGATAAAAACATTTTATTTTTTAATGAATTTAATTGCTTGATTTATAAATTTTCGATTTAGATAATTAAATAACAATGATCAGATTTGTAAATCAGCGTATACAAACAACATAGGAGTCCTGAAGCCCTATCACAGTAATACATCCGCTAGTGTCAAATTACAGGATGAAAAGTTTATGCAGCAGGAAAAGAACTAGAACCCTTTTTATAACGTCATTTTATAATGTTTGCGAAAAAACGAAGTAACAAGCCTTCAAAGTCATTACAGTCGGAAGAGCATTTAGATGAGAAAGTGTGTTTATTCAAACATTTAAATTCTTCTATTATAAATTTATAATAAATATAAAAGGCGTGGTATAAACTCTTATGGACCTTGGAACGCGGACCTTATTCCCCCAATTTTCACGTAAGTGAAGTCCAGTAGCGAAGGCAGCAGATGCGGCAAAAAATTTGCCACACCAGCCATCCTCATCTTGTGGGCCTCAACCAATTCCATTCCATTCGCAAGTACAAGGTGCTACTTTACGCTTCAATTAAAGGGATCTGGTTACTAGGAAAGAAGGAATTCGTGCATGGGTAAAGCACTTTAAAAGCAGATAGTGCGCCAAAAAATCGATCCCAAAATAAAAATTATTCAACCACAAAATCACTCCTCAAATATTTTTGTTCACGTTGGAATCATGGTCATTACCACTGTTCTGGCAGGCCACAATGAGTCGATGATATTGTAGACCAACGTATCCTCTGAAGTAGAGATTCTTCTCTCAGAGGAAGGAAAAATTACTACTCAGAAAACTCGCTGTGGTATAAACCTCATCAGACCCATGTTTTCACGACCTGAGCAGCATTAAGATTAAGACACTTGGGTGTACCCTAGTCAGTAATTAAATCTGTTAAGGTACTGCAGTGCTATTCTGTAAAATTTTCATGCGTAGATTATTACGTGATTACGATATAAAATGCCGATAATATTGAAATTTTATATTTTAGGCTGATGTGAGTCCAGAGAAATGTTCAATCGTACCTCCACCTCGTACCTACCAACGATAGAGGTACGATTGAACAGTTTTTGGTTCGAGTTGTATTGTAATGAGGGCTACCGTTTTCTGCCTCACCAGATGGCGCCACTGTTGAGTGAGATCCTAAATTGTAACTTTTAAAGATTATTAATACGCACATGAAATCAAAGGTTACATTTAGATCGTATTTTAAAACAAAAGAACCATATCCTAAACATAATAGGCCATGCCACAGTGACGCGCAGTTCCGTTTTAATCGGAAAAAATGGGAACATAATCATTTTTCTAAGCTCAAATTTTTAATAACTGACATTCATTGCCACATAACTCATATTTGCTATAATTAAGCCGATTTGTTACCAATTATTCACAACATTATTTTAATTAGAAATAAACCCGCGTAGTCAACCAACAAGCAATAACATTTGACATTTCGGAGACTTCACGCTACACTAGCGCCTCTAGCGGCGGATTCATACGCGATAGCCCTCATTACAAAATTTAAAACACATACTTTCGAAAGACCTACAGGATAACCTTGATATTTATCGTGAAAGGAAAGTAATGATTTCGGATAGATTTGGAAAGTGTATTAAGGAAATTAAACTAGCGCTGTCTATTTAGAATGTATTGTGAATGCTTCTGTTCTTGCAATCTCTAATCGAAGGTATAAAAAGCTTGAAATACGTTCCCTACACATCACTAAGGAAAGAAGGTTCAACCTTATGGGTTTGTTAATTATTTCAAAAATATGCAGTTTATTAACTATACACATTGTTACAACTGTTGTTATCAATGCCCAAATCGTCTCACATTGGTCAATATTAAACATAAATAACTGAGAGAGGTCATGAGATAAGGTCATATAATTCGTGGAGTTATCAGTTAGTAAGTAGGTACTTATTCCTATACCCCGATATATGAAAGTAGAACACTTCCTTATAGTTTAGAAATTAGAAACAACATAAAAATATTTATTTAATGAATATGCAATAGCGGACCCAACAGATGTTGTCCTGCTCATTAAAAATATAAATCTAAAATAGCAATGTAACTAAAATGAATATAATATTGTTTGGACGAATAAATAGATAGAAAGAGAAGCATGAATTTTGCTTTATATGTTATTTAAGATTTCCGTTTGGTGGTGTATTTCTACCGGTGAGTAAGGTTTCCAAAGTTTAAAGAGTAGAAGATGGGGACACCCTTCTTTTTTAACGACTCTTTCTTTGCCGTCTATTTAACATAAACTTTTCTTGAAGTAACGTTTGAGATCATCTGTGCGTTCATAACATGATTATATGTATAATAACAGTTTCAATTATTTAAATTAAATCAATAAATTGCTTAGTTCAAGTATCGAATCGTTTCGTTCACCGTATAACTAAGGCGTACCGTACCGACAGTCGCGTTGTTTTGTTCCGAGTACTTTAAATATCAATATACATTCAGTTGTTAGATAATTACTAGCCAAGTGACCGAGTGTTGTGAAACTTTGTAAATAACAAGGTGAATAATAAATATTGATTATAAAGATGGTATTTAGAAAGTATTACGTTTATAGAAATTGAGTTTAGTGATAAAAGTGTTAATAAAATATATTCAAAAGTTTTACAGTAGGTATATCAAAAGCATATTACCGTTAAAACAAAGTCGCGGTGACTTTATTTCTACGATTTTCAAAATATTATTTTATGTGTGTATCGGACATTCTCATCAAAAGGTGTTCTTCGTATAATTTTTGTCACAAAAAGATTAAATTTTTATTAAATCCCTTGTACCGACAGTAAAACTTGAAAAACACGTTAAGACAATTGGGAGAACAAAACAGAAATTAGGAGATCAACTTAGAAAATATTTTGGATCATGTTTCACCAAATTAAGTTTATAAAGTTTGTCGGACCTACTCGTATCTATAAAAACATAAATAAAAAAAGTTACATTGCTTTTTTATTTCTATTTATTAATAACTAACTTCTTAATTAATAATTGCTAGAACTAATATCAAATAATAATAATCAACCCCGCTATATTACGCGGCTACTCCCTTCCGTGAGCGTTGAAAAATCAGTCAGTAACGGTTGCCTTTTAAATATACTGTTGATGGAAATTTTATGTTGACCAATCTACGAGATCATACAGAAACGCATACCTATGTTGTGTATTTTAGTGACAGTAACAGTTTACTTGAACAAGAATACGTTAGTAAAAAGTAAGTAAAACGACATGTTGTATTGGAATTTATGTAGTTCATATTGCTGAGTCATGTTCATCTAAAAAAAACTTTATTAAAGATATTTTTGAAGTTATACTTCTTTAGGCGCGTTATGAAAAAATGATGAGAGTGAAATTTTTAGATGCGCGCGCATCACTGTTACCCAAAAGTAACAGCATGAAGTTGGCCGCGGGCGCGTTATGAAAAATTCATGTGAGTGAAATTTCGAGATGCGCGCGCATCACTGTAACACAATAGTAACACCATGAAGTTGGCCGCGGGCGCGTTATGAATGTTCAATCCACCATTATTAGACATCTGTTCGAAAGGTACTTTGAACGATCCACGGAGCTCCATAAGATGATCGCGTTGTCAAAAACAATGTTGGCACGCTCGTCGCCTCTGATCACTGTTTTCATATTTATAATATCTATCCACATGTTTCTAGTTTCTATATAGACCCAACGTGTTTTAGTTACTTACAAGTGCTAATTACATATGGACTAATAACTTAAATTCAGTAGTGATTTTAATTGAATATTTTGAATATTTATTTAATTTTTCAAATTAAAACTGAACTTAATTGACTGTGTTAACTATCCTTTTCCAGTCCTTTTATTATTTTATTGATATTATTAATTATTTGCATGCAATTAAAAAATATTTTTAATGATGCTAAAGAAGTATAACTTCTCACGCGCGTACATAAGTTACACGCATCAATTTTTTTAAAGATAATTTAGAGACCTAAAGTATTCTTTTGTTTATTATAATAGGGTATTTGACAGTATTTAAAATAAAGTTCCAATTGTTAGTATCTGTGTTTAGAATGAATATTGGCTGGGTTTTTACTATTTTTACAAAAAAATATTCATAATTTTACTAAAAACCCACGAAAAAGATAATAGTTTTCTTATCTATTGTCACGTGACCCAAAACGCTTGGGATTGGAGGAGCCTAAAATGACGTCACACGCAAGTAAACTTCCGGTTAAAGTGACATTATATTGTATCGTTTGACGTTTTAATAACAGTCATGTGACGTCACACACTAGTAAGACGCCATATTGCCCTGAAAAACGTTTTCGCGGCAACTTGAAAATGGAGTTTTTGATTTGGTGATTTTTACTGAAATACACAACAGAATGATGAATATCCACTTTTTACGGACTCCATAAACATTAGTTAATAACGTGAGATCAGACCCGTCTTTCCCAGTGGGCACTTTGGGCAAGTGCCCAGGGCCCCGTGATCGATAGGTGGGCACCTCAGATCATAAATACAAAGTCCCTAGTTCTTGTTAGATCACCAAACGGTGGACATAGGGGCCCCAATATCCTAATATGCCCAGGGCCTCCAATAGGTCAAAGACGGCACTGCGTGAAATCGTTTTCTATAACTTGTCAAATACCCTATTAAGAGCTATTTTGCTTCTTCCGTTTTATTCTATTTTGATAAAAAGTTTTGGAAAATGAAAAAACGAATGATACAGTGATGGAAATACTTAAACAGTTTCATTGGGAGCTTACAAGATGTTTTATTTATTTACAAAACTCATCGTTCTTTTATTTAAACCATAAAACCAAATGAGCTTTGCTAAAATACAGAAATGTTACTTTCCTTTATTTCTCAAAAGAAAATGAGGTAACAAACAAGAATAATAGGGGAAGAGAAACCGTATTTTCATGATCTTCTTTTGAAACACTTTTTAGATCTATGTAAAAAACAAATAGATGAAAAGGGCATCCATCAACTTTCGTTATTTACCCAATAGAGCTTTTAAGCTTCGTATTGTGAGTTAAATGGAGTTAAAAAGGGATATGAAATACAAAGCAAATTAGGCTTGATGAGCTCGATGACGCAAGAGGTTAGCACTTTTGGCTGCGATCGTTGAAGTTAAGCAACTTTCGCAGTGGTCGGTCATTGGATGGGTGACTAAAATTTTACTATCTCGGCTTAGCGTGCCTTCCGAAGCACGGATGCTTTGGAAGGCACGTTAAGCCGTTTGTCGTTAGCACCCACCAATCCGTACTGGGCCCGCGTGGTGGGTCTTGGCCACGTATATTAAGCTAGCAGACCATGGTCGCAACGCGCACATCTAACCTACTGGGTATTTAGTTGCTAATTAGTTGCTAATTAGTTACACTATTCCCGATTTAGTTGCTCAACACCTGTAAAAGATACATGCGATCTGCTAGATTAAGTCTTAACCTAGCAGACCACAATACTGTATCTTCGGTTCTCGTAAAGATATCGAAGTTCTGCAAACGGCATATTTAGTTGCTAATTAGTTGCTAATTAGTTACACTATTCCCGATTTAGTTGCTCAACACCTGTAAAAGATACATGCGATCTGCTAGATTAAGTCTTAACCTAGCAGACCACGATACTGTATCTTCGGTTCTCGTAAAGATATCGAAGTTCTGCAAAGGGCATATTTAGTTGCTAATTAGTTGCTGTAGGACAGCATTATTTGTATTATCCCCCCATCATCCCTTAATTGCCGCACCAGCACCCACACTACCCCCGAAATACGATAAAATTAAAAAGAGCTCATCAGAGAATATAAACTACGGCATATTTCGTTGCTAATTAGTTGCTGCAAAATAGCGTTGTTTAAAAAATTTAATTATCAACCCTTAACTCCAGATCATCCCTGCAACCACCTCGGAATAGGACGATACCGGAAAATTCTCGTAGGTGGAAAATAGACGCGGGATATTTAGTTACTAATTAGTTGCTCGTCAAAAACGCAGATAAGAGTATTCTACAAACATCCCCTAACCTCAGATGCAACCCCTCTACTCACTTAGAAACAGTAGATGGTTGGAATTCGCACGCAGATGTTTAAAACTGCTGGATGTTCTGTTGCTAATTAGTTGCTCGCCAAAAACGCAATTAAGAGTATTCTACAATCATCCCCTAACCTCAGATCCTACCCCTCTACTCACTTAAAAATAGTAGACGGTTCGAATTTGCACGCAGATGTTTAAAACTGCTGGATATTTTGTTGCTAATTAGTTGCTCGCCAAAAACACAATTAAGAGTATTCTACAATCATCCCCTAACCTCAGATCCATCCCCTCTACTCACTTAAAAATAGTAGATGGTTCGAATTCACACGCAGATGTTTAAAACTGCTGGATATTTTGTTGCTAATTAGTTGCTGCAAAATAGCGTTGCTTATAGTATTTGATTATCAACCCTTAACTCCAGATCATCCCTGCAACCACCCCAGAATAGGACGATATCGGAAAATTCTCGTAGGTGGAAAATAGACGCAGCATATTTAGTTGCTAATTAGTTATAATTTTTATTATTTTTAAAGCATGTAACTGCTTGATGATTAAATCTAAAGAAAATATAACTAGAAAAATTCCACGCGGACCAGGCAGCAGACGGGACTCGAACCCGCACCCTTCGCAATCCGGGCGAATGCACTGACTAATTATGCTACCGCGGCCCTCACGGACCGCGTCGAAATTCTTTCTAGCTATTCTTAAGCTGCAAGGCAGCGCCATCTCTTCGCATTATAGGTAAACCCACAATGTCAAATGAATACTTTTACAAGTATTAAACATTTGAAAGAAGAAATAGCAATTTATAGTTATAATTTTTATTATTTTTAAAGCATGTAACTGCTTGATGATTAAATCTAAAGAAAATATAACTAGAAAAAATTCCACGCGGACCAGGCAGCAGACGGGACTCGAACCCGCACCCTTCGCAATCCGGGCGAATGCACTGACCAATTATGCTACCGCGGCCCTCACGGACCGCGTCGAAATTCTTTCTAGCTATTCTTAAGCTGCAAGGCAGCGCCATCTCTTCGCATTATAGGTAAACCCACAATGTCAAATGAATACTTTTACAAGTATTAAACATTTGAAAGAAGAAATAGCAATTTATAGTTATAATTTTTATTATTTTTAAAGCATGTAACTGCTTGATGATTAAATCTAAAGAAAATATAACTAGAAAAAATTCCACGCGGACCAGGCAGCAGACGGGACTCGAACCCGCACCCTTCGCAATCCGGGCGAATGCACTGACCAATTATGCTACCGCGGCCCTCACGGACCGCGTCGAAATTCTTTCTAGCTATTCATAAGCTGCAAGGCAGCGCCATCTCTTCGCATTATATAATATATAAAAATAATAAAAATTATAACTATAAATTGCTATTTCTTCTTTCAAATGTTTAATACTTGTAAAAGTATTCATTTGACATTGTGGGTTTACCTATAATGCGAAGAGATGGCGCTGCCTTGCAGCTTAAGAATAGCTAGAAAGAATTTCGACGCGGTCCGTGAGGGCCGCGGTAGCATAATTGGTCAGTGCATTCGCCCGGATTGCGAAGGGTGCGGGTTCGAGTCCCGTCTGCTGCCTGGTCCGCGTGGATTTTTTTCTAGTTATATTTTCTTTAGATTTAATCATCAAGCAGTTACATGCTTTAAAATAATAAAAATTATAACTATAAATTGCTATTTCTTCTTTCAAATGTTTAATACTTGTAAAAGTATTCATTTGACATTATGGGTTTACCTATAATGCGAAGAGATGGCGCTGCCTTGCAGCTTAAGAATAGCTAGAAAGAATTTCGACGCGGTCCGTGAGGGCCGCGGTAGCATAATTGGTCAGTGCATTCGCCCGGATTGCGAAGGGTGCGGGTTCGAGTCCCGTCTGATGCCTGGTCCGCGTGGAATTTTTTCTAGTTATATTTTCTTTAGATTTAATCATCAAGCAGTTACATGCTTTAAAAATAATAAAAATTATAACTATAAATTGCTATTTCTTCTTTCAAATGTTTAATACTTGTAAAAGTATTCATTTGACATTGTGGGTTTACCTATAATGCGAAGAGATGGCGCTGCCTTGCAGCTTAAGAATAGCTAGAAAGAATTTCGACGCGGTCCGTGAGGGCCGCGGTAGCATAATTGGTCAGTGCATTCGCCCGGATTGCGAAGGGTGCGGGTTCGAGTCCCGTCTGCTGCCTGGTCCGCGTGAAATTTTTTCTAGTTATATTTTCTTTAGATGCTAATTAGTTGCTCGCCAAAAACGCAGTTAAGAGTATTCTACAATCATCCCCTAACCTCAGATCCATCCCCTCTGCTCACTTAAAAATAGTAGACGGTTCGAATTTGCACGCAGAAGTTTAAAACTGCTGGATATTTTGTTGCTAATTAGTCGCTCGCCAAAAACACAATTAAGAGTATTCTACAATCATCCCCTAACCTCAGATCCATCCCCTCTACTCACTTAAAAATAGAAGACAGTTCGAATTTGCATGCAGATGTTTAAAACTGCTGGATATTTTGTTATTAATTAGTAGCTCGCCAAAAACGCAGTTAAGAGTATTCTACAATAATCCCCTAACCTTAAATCCAACCCCTCTACTCACTTAGAAACAGTAGATGGTTGGAATTCGCACGCAGATATTTAAAACTGCTGGATGTTCTGTTGCTAATTAGTTGCTCGCCAAAAACGCAATTAAGAGTATTCTACAAACATCCCCTAACCTCAGATGCAACCCCTCTACTCACTTAGAAACAGTAGATGGTTAAAATTCGCACGCAGATGTTTAAGACTGCTGGATGTTTTGTTGTTAATTAGTTGCCGAAAAATAGCGTTGCTTATAATATTTGATTATCAACCCTTAACTCCAGATCATCCCTGCAACCACCCCAGAATAGGACGATTTCGGAAAATTCTCGTAGGTGGAAAATAGACGCGGGATATTTAGTTGCTCATTAGTTGCTAATTAGTTACACTATTCCCGATTTAGTTGCTCAACACCTGTAAAAGATACATGCGATCTGCTAGATTAAGTCTTAACCTAGCAGACCACAATACTGTATCTTCGGTTCTCGTAAAGATATCGAAGTTCTGCAAACGGCATATTTAGTTGCTAATTAGTTGCTAATTAGTTACACTATTCCCGATTTAGTTGCTCAACACCTGTAAAAGATACATGCGATCTGCTAGATTAAGTCTTAACCTAGCAGACCACGATACTGTATCTTCGGTTCTCGTAAAGATATCGAAGTTCTGCAAACGGCATATTTAGTTGCTAATTAGTTGCTGTAGGACAGCATTATTTGTATTATCCCCCCATCATCCCTTAATTGCCGCACCAACACCCACACTACCCCCGAAATACGATAAAATTAAAAAGAGCTCATCAGAGAATATAAACTACGGCGTATTTCGTTGCTAATTAGTTGCTGCAAAATAGCGTTGTTTAAAAAATTTAATTATCAACCCTTAACTCCAGATCATCCCTGCAACCACCTCGGAATAGGACGATACCGGAAAATTCTCGTAGGTGGAAAATAGACGCGGGATATTTAGTTACTAATTAGTTGCTCGTCAAAAACGCAGATAAGAGTATTCTACAAACATCCCCTAACCTCAGATGCAACCCCTCTACTCACTTAGAAACAGTAGATGGTTGGAATTCGCACGCAGATGTTTAAAACTGCTGGATGTTCTGTTGCTAATTAGTTGCTCGCCAAAAACGCAATTAAGAGTATTCTACAATCATCCCCTAACCTCAGATCCTACCCCTCTACTCACTTAAAAATAGTAGACGGTTCGAATTTGCACGCAGATGTTTAAAACTGCTGGATATTTTGTTTGTAATAAGTTGCTGCAAAAAAGCGTTGCTTATAATATTTGATTATCACTTAACTCCAGATCATCCCTGCAACCACCCCAGAATAGGACGATTTCGGAAAATTCTCGTAGGTGGAAAATAGACGCGGGATATTTAGTTGCTAATTAGTTGCTCGTCAGAAACGCAGATAAGAGTATTCTACAAACATCCCCTAACCTCAGATGCAACCCCTCTACTCACTTAGAAACAGTAGATGGTTCGAATTCACACGCAGATGTTTAAAACTGCTGGATATTTTGTTGCTAATTAGTTGCTGCAAAATAGCGTTGCTTATAGTATTTAATTATCAACCCTTAACTCCAGATCATCCCTGCAACCACCCCAGAATAGGACGATATCGGAAAATTCTCGTAGGTGAAAAATAGACGCTGCAAATTTAGTTGCTAATTAGTTGCTCGCCAAAAACGCAGTTAAGAGTATTCTACAATCATCCCCTAACCTCAGATCCATCCCCTCTACTCACTTAAAAATAGTAGACGGTTCGAATTTGCACGCAGATATTTAAAACTGCTGGATATTTTGTTGCTAATTAGTTGCTCGCCAAAAACACAATTAAGAGTATTCTACAATCATCCCCTAACCTCAGATCCATCCCCTCTACTCACTTAAAAATAGTAGACAGTTCGAATTTGCACGCAGATGTTTAAAACTTCTGGATATTTTGTTACTAATTAGTTGCTCGCCAAAAACGCAGTTAAGAGTATTCTACAATCATCCCCTAACCTTAGATCCAACCCCTCTACTCACTTAGAAACAGTAGATGGTTGGAATTCGCACGCAGATGTTTAAAACTGCTGGATGTTTCTGTTGCTAATTAGTTGCTATACATTGTACATTATGCATTTAATACAGATCAATTTGACCCTTTAAAGCATGCAATTCAAATTAATATTTTCGAAGATATTACAGATTAAAAATGCAGGGAAATAGCGGTTCCGACGCTACCGGGCGGTTAGCCTGGCGGCGCGTGCTAATTGTAATTAGGTATTAGAAGTATGTCATTGTATATAATACAAGCCTGAGAACAAAAACTATAGTCAACACTACAGCTTTACACCGAAGCGAGGCTAGGGCGGGCCACTAGTAATTTTCTAAAGCTTAAATTCTTGACAGCAATATATCTTTGTCTTTCTCTATACAGAATGAAAAGAAGTGACTGGTGTTAAATTTAGTTAAGAGAATTATGCATTCCAGAATCGACACTTACGTATCGTTTATAATATTTATGTAGCTATTTACCTGCATCGATATAAAGTACTTTTTATACATAGTATCATATTTCAACGTAGAAAGAAAGATTTTGGTGTCAGGCATGGCAGCTTTCTCTAAACTTTAATTTGACAAAAGTGTATCAATCTCTGTACAGAATGAAAACGGGAGATTAATGTTAAATTTAGTTTTAAGTTTAGAGAATCATGCAAGAATCTACACCTTTGTTTGTTAAATTATAGATCGTGAATGATTGAATGTATGCTTTTTATATAAAATTTGTCTATGTATATTTGTTTTATCAATTTGCTATTTGTATCGGCAAATGCACTTTATTAAATCTGGTTGAATGTTTTCCAGTATTAAAAATACCATTCATTCATTTCACTAACTTTTCGTCACGTCACTATGAATTCCTACCTATTATTTTTGTCATTCATTCGTCATTTTGCGTAAGCGTGATGGCAGTAGTTAGTCCCCACGCGCTGGTTTTTTCCCGACTCCGAATCGTGTGGTTTAAAATACGGTCACCAAATAAACAAGGGAAATAAAAATATTTACCTTCTTTGAACATGTATATTTTATAAGTTAAAAAGTAATCATCAACATCTAGCAGTGAAATGCTTTTTCTTTTTTGGTATATGTTTTAGGTATATTTACGGGTTTTGATGAACTGTTCTTAGCCAATGTGACCAAGAAATTGTTTTAACGTGAGTCATTGATTTCATATATTTTTTTTTCGTTATACAGCTTCAAGAAACACAACCCGGAATTGATAATGGTACACCAAAAAGCTGTGTTAGTGGCATTTTTTTCTAGTAATCAATAATCCGGTAAAGATTTACATTATCTATTTAGTACATTTACTGTTTATTCTATTTTTATTTTAAGCATTTAACAGCTAGATGTTGATGATTATGATTGATTACTTTTTAACTTATAAAATATTTACATTTTCAATGAAGTTAAATATTTTTATTTCCTTTGTTTGTTTGCTGACCGTAATTTAAACCACACGATTCGGAGTCGGGGAATAACCAGCGCGTGGGGACTAACTACTGCCATAACCGCCATCACGCTTAGGCCACAATGCGAGTACATCTCTCTCTATACAGACGTGTGCGTGTGTGAGAGTTGCTTATGTAGTTGAGTCGGATCATATTTTATTTGATGCTAGTGTATGAGCGTACCGTATCTACCCTTTTTGTTTTAAACTAAGGTGACGAACGAATTTTAAACGGAATTGCGCCAGTGACTATTTCTTATTCGAACACGCACATAAAGTTCAGAATCACCAACAATTTTCGTGAACTAATGTTTGTGAGTTCTTTTTTATCTCCACTATTTAGATTACGTTTTGTACTTGGAAACAATATTACTTTATGTCAAATTTTTTTATGACTATGAAAGAACTTTCTTTTTCACTAATTTGTAGAATTAATACAATCGATTTTATTAATTCTACAAATTAGTAAAAAAGAAAGTTCTTTCATAGTCATGAATAAGCAGCTTTTCATAGTCATGAAAGAACTTTCTTTTTTACTAATTTGTAGAATTAATACAATCGATTGTATGTCAACCTAAATTTGTCGTTTAATACTTTGAAGTATTGGAAATACAAAAAAAAATAAAAATTAAGATTATTTTTTAATATAACATGCAAAAAATTTTCCTCACGCTAAGCAGCCGTGATTAAAAATACTCTAGCAGTTATTTTAGGCTTAATTAAAACGAAAATGAAAAGGTAACACTTTTCATTTCGTCAATTTGAGGATAAGATTTCGAACGCAGAAAAGAAATCTGTCAAATTCAACTTTTCCTTCGAAAGTTTTTTGAATTAGAATAGGTATGGAGAATTTAATCGTCAAACTATTTTCGAATGTTTGAAATGAAAAAGGAACAGAGTAAAGAACGTGCGAAATTTCGATCGAATTTAATTTTTCGGTGAAATAGAGTAGGCATCCTGAGGTAAAGAGATTATTGTAGAACATTTTTAAATGTAAACTTAGCGAACAACTAATTAGCAATACGATATTCTGCAATAATATACATCTACGAGCGTATTCTGGCCGTTTTTTTATTGTAAAGAGAAAGTGATGGTCGATCTGAGGTGAAGAGACGATTGTAGAAAAATATCCCGCATTTTTTATACCCATAAGGGTGCTAGCTGGGATGATTTGGAGTTAAGGGTTGATAATCAAATATTATAAGCAACGCTATTTTTCTGCAACTAATTAGCAACAAAATATCCAGCAGTTTTAAAAAACATCTGCGTGCAAATTCGAACCGTCTACTATTTTTAAGTGAGTAGAGGGGTAGGATCTGAGGTTAGGGGATGATTGTAGAATACTCTTAATTGCGTTTTTGGCGAGCAACTAATTAGCAACAGAACATCCAGCAGTTTTAAACATCTGCGTGCGACTTCCAACCATCTACTGTTTCTAAGTGAGTAGAGGGGTTGCATCTGAGGTTAGGGGATGTTTGTAGAATACTCTTATCTGCGTTTTTGACGAGCAACTAATTAGCAACAGAACATCCAGCAGTTTTAAACATCTGCGTGCAAATTCGAACCGTCTACTATTTTTATGCGGGTAGAGGGGATGGATCTGAGGTTAGGGGATGATTGTAGAATACTCTTAATTGTGTTTTTGGCGAGCAACTAATTAACAACAAAACATCCAGCAGTCTTAAACATCTGCGTGCAAATTCGAACCGTCTACTATTTTTAAGTGAGTAGAGGAGATGGATCTGAGGTTAGGGGATGATTGTAGAATACTCTTAATTGTGTTTTTGGCGAGCAACTAATTAGCAACAAAATATCCAGCAGTTTTAAACATCTGCGTGCAAATTCGAACCGTCTACTATTTTTAAGTGAGTAGAGGGGATGGATCTGAGGTTAGGGGATGATTGTATAATACTCTTAATTGTGTTTTTGGCGAGCAACTAATTAGCAACAAAATATCCAGCAGTTTTAAACATCTGCGTGCAAATTCGAACCGTCTACTATTTTTAAGTGAGTAGAGGGGATGGATCTGAGGTTAGGGGATGATTGTAGAATACTCTTAACTGCGTTTTTGGCGAGCAACTAATTAGCAACTAAATATCCCGCGTCTAGTTTCCACCTTCGAGAATTTCCCGATATTGTCCTATTCTGAGGTGGTTGCAGGGATGATCTGGAGTTAAGGGTTGATAATTAAATTTTTTAAACAACGCTATTTTGCAGCAACTAATTAGCAACAAAATATCCAGCAGTTTTAAACATTTGCGTGTGAATACGAACCATCTACTATTTTTAGTGAGTAGAGGGGGTGGATCTGAGGTTAGGGGATGATTGTAGAATATTCTTAACTGCGTTTTTGGCGAGCAACTAATTAGCAACTAAATATCCCGCGTCTTTTTTCCACCTACGAGAATTTCCCGATATCGTTCTATTCTGGGGTGGTTGCAGTGCTGATCTGGAGCTAAGGGTTGATAGTTAAATACTATAAGCAACGCTTTTTTGCAGCAACTAATTAGCAACAAAATATCCAGCAGTTTTAAACATCTGCGTGCGAATTTGAACCGTCTACTATTTTTAAGTGAGTAGAGGGGATGGATCTGAGGTTAGGGAATGATTGTAGAATACTCTTAACTGCGTTTTTGTCGAGCAACTAATTAGCAACTAAATATGCCGCGTCTATTTTCCACCTACGAGAATTTTCCGATATCGTCCTATTCTGGGGTGGTTGCAGGGATGACCTGGAGTTAAGGGTTGATAATCAAATATTATAAGCAACGCTATTTTTCGGCAACTAATTAACAACAAAACATCCAGCAGTCTTAAACATCTGCGTGCGAATTTTAACCATCTACTGTTTCTAAGTGAGTAGAGGGGTTGCATCTGAGGTTAGGGGATGTTTGTAGAATACTATTAATTGCGTTTTTGGCGAGCAACTAATTAGCAACAGAACATCCAGCAGTTTTAAACATCTGCGTGCGAATTCCAACCATCTACTGTTTCTAAGTGAGTAGAGGGGTTGGATCTAAGGTTAGGGGATGATTGTAGAATACCCTTAACTGCGTTTTTGGCGAGCAACTAATTAGTAACAAAATATCCAGCAGTTTTAAACATCTGCGTGCAAATTCGAACCGTCTACTATTTTTATGCGAGTAGAGGGGTTGCATCTGAGGTTAGGGGATGTTTGTATAATACTTTTAACTGCGTTTTTGGCGAGCAACTAATTAGCAACTAAATATGCCGCGTCTATTTTCCACCTACGAGAATTTTCCGGTATCGTCCTATTCTGGGGTGGTTGCAGGGATGATCTGGAGTTAAGGGTTGATAATCAAATATTATAAACAACGCTTTTTTGCAGCAACTAATTAGCAACAAAATATCCAGCAGTTTTAAACATCTGCGTGCAAATTTGAACCGTCTACTATTTTTAAGTGAGTAGAGGGGATGGATCTGAGGTTAGGGGATGATTGTAGAATACTCTTATCTGCGTTGTTGGCGAGCAACTAATTAGCAACAAAACATCCAGCAGTTTTAAACATCTGCTTGCGAATTCCAACCATCTACTGTTTCTAAGTGAGTAGAGGGGTTGCATCTGAGGTTAGGGGATGTTTGTATAATACTTTTAACTGCGTTTTTGGCGAGCAACTAATTAGCAACTAAATATGCCGCGTCTATTTTCCACCTACGAGAATTTTCCGGTATCGTCCTATTCTGGGGTGGTTGCAGGGATGATCTGGAGTTAAGGGTTGATAATCAAATATTATAAGCAACGCTTTTTTGCAGCAACTTATTACAAACAAAATATCCAGCAGTTTTAAACATCTGCATTTGAATTCGAACCATCTACTATTTTTAAGTGAGTAGAGGGGGTAGATCTGAGGTTAGGGGATGATTGTAGAATACTCTTAACTGCGTTTTTGGCGAGCAACTAATTAGCAACTAAATATGCCGCGTCTATTTTCCACCTACGAGAATTTTCCGATATCGTCCTATTCTGGGGTGGTTGCAGGGATGATCTGGAGTTAAGGGTTGATAATCAAATATTATAAGCAACGCTATTTTTCGGCAACTAATTAACAACAAAACATGCAGCAGTCTTAAACATCTGCGTGCGAATTTTAACCATCTACTGTTTCTAAGTGAGTAGAGGGGTTGCATCTGAGGTTAGTGGATGTTTGTAGAATACTATTAACTGCGTACGAGAATTTTCCGGTATCGTCCTATTCTGGGGTGGTTGCAGGGATGATCTGGAGTTCAGGGTTGATAATCAAATATTATAAGCAACGCTTTTTTGCAGCAACTTATTACAAACAAAATATCCAGCAGTTTTAAACATCTGCGTGCAAATTCGAACCATCTACTATTTTTAAGTGAGTAGAGGGGGTGGATCTGAGGTTAGGGGATGATTGTAGGATACTCTTATCTGCGTTGTTGGCGAGCAACTAATTAGCAACAAAACATCCAGCAGTTTTAAACATCTGCTTGCGAATTCCAACCATCTACTGTTTCTAAGTGAGTAGAGGGGTTGCATCTGAGGTTAGGGGATGTTTGTATAATACTCTTATCTGCGTTTTTAACGAGCAACTAATTAGTAACTAAATATCCCGCGTCTATTTTCCACCTACGAGAATTTTCCGGTATCGTCCTATTCCGAGGTGGTTGCAGGGATGATCTGGAGTTAAGGGTTGATAATTAAAATTTTTAAACAACGCTATTTTGCAGCAACTAATTAGCAACGAAATACGCCATAGTTTATATTCTCTGATGAGCTCTTTTTAATTTTATCGTATTTCGGGGGTAGTGTGGGTGCTGGTGCGGCAATTAAGGGATGATGGGGGGATAATACAAATAATGCTGTCCTACAGCAACTAATTAGCAACTAAATATGCCGTTTGCAGAACTTCGATATCTTTACGAGAACCGAAGATACAGTATTGTGGTCTGCTAGGTTAAGACTTAATCTAGCAGATCGCATGTATCTTTTACAGGTGTTGAGCAACTAAATCGGGAATAGTGTAACTAATTAGCAACTAAATATGCCGTTTGCAGAACTTCGATATCTTTACGAGAACCGAAGATACAGTATCGTGGTCTGCTAGGTTAAGACTTAATCTAGCAGATCGCATGTATCTTTTACAGGTGTTGAGCAACTAAATCGGGAATAGTGTAACTAATTAGCAACTAATTAGCAACTAAATATGCCGTTTGCAGAACTTCGATATCTTTACGAGAACCGAAGATACAGTATTGTGGTCTGCTAGGTTAAGACTTAATCTAGCAGATCGCATGTATCTTTTACAGGTGTTGAGCAACTAAATCGGGAATAGTGTAACTAATTAGCAACTAATTAGGAACTAAATACCCAGTAGGTTAGATGTGCGCGTTGCGACCATGGTCTGCTAGCTTAATATACGTGTCTTGGCCCAATCTCCCTATTCCAGCCATAGGGAAGGCCTGTGCCCCAGCAGTGGGGACATTAATAGGCTGATGACGATAACGAAATTAGGCTTTCATAATTTTCAGTGGGACTAGTAAATTGACCTACAGTGCTATTCTGTAAGAACTCAGTTTTCACTTCGGATTCCGCGGTGTGACTTACGGCTCAATTACATTTGGTCGTAAGCACGTATTCGGGTGTACGAAACGAAATCTACCCTAATAATAATAATAATTCTTTATTACCAGAAGATTACACAACATGTACGATCCACAAAATAGTGCCCAAACTAGGTAATCCTGTATCTCAGGGACTAGAGTATGAGATTAGCACATATTAAATTATTGTTATATGTGAATACGGGCGTACTCGACTCCGTTCATTAGTCATTTACCCGAATTTCATTGGCAGTGGCACTCGTTTTCGGGCTAACGACCAAGTGAAATCGCACCTTTTTTTTAACACACACCAATTAGCCTAGCCCAAAAGTAAGCACTGTAAGACTTGTGTTATGGGATGCTAGGGTAACGTATAGAATACATATGTAAGTATATTCATATAGAAATATATATTAAACATCCATGACTGGAGTAATAATGCTCGTATTCATCATACAAACATCTGCCCCCACCGGGATTCGAACCCGGGACCTCTCGAGTCGGCGACACCATGTAACCGGGGTACAAAGCACTCGGCCACGGAGGTCGTCAGGTCACCATTCACCATTAAAATAAGAATACGAATTAAATATTTGATAAATTTCAAAAAACACCAGCGAATTCCGCGGTGAAAAGTGATTTTGTTTTTACAGAATAGCACTGCTGTTGTTCCTATTATTAGTTCAAAGTTCTGGATACTATTCTTCAAATGTTGTAACAGGTTATCTTTACTTTTATACATGATGCGATATGTTGCGATGAAATTTCTTGTGATAGTAGACTTTTAAGCTATTACTATTAATGGATGCCACTGCAGTTGTTAAAAATCCTCATCATCACCAGCCTATTAAAGTCCTTACTGTTGGGTCACAGGCCTTCCCTATGGACGGAGTAGGGGATTGGGCCATGACCCACCACGCGAGCCCAGCGCGGATTGGTGGTTGCTAACGACTGCAGATGCAGCCGGGACCAAACGGCTCACCGTGGCTTCCAAACCACACAGCAGCAGTCACTAACCAATTCTATTACTAAAACTAAAAGCTGAGTAAGTCGTACTTACTCAGTCCGGTGTTAGTTTTAGAAATGGAATTGTCACTTTCTGAGTTTTCCTGAAATAATAGTTTTATATCATACCATATAACCAATAGGAAATCTCACGTCATACCAAAGGATATATTGTATAAGCTCTTAGAAGTTTTCTTAAACACATTTTTTTTTTCTTTTCAGGTTTAAAATGGCGTCTCTAAATCAAATGACCTGTATTCTACTAATTCTTCTCTCCTTGGTATACAAATGTAAGTTTCAATGTGTCGGGTTCCTTGGGTTAAAATAAATCTGAGGAAAAAAGGTGTCATTGTAGAGATAGATAGGACATTCCAGGCGAAACCGAAGGCGACTCATAGCTATATCCCGTATTATTCCTCGAGGGTGAGGAGCAGACGCAGATCGAGGAGTTGCTTTACCTGGTAGGTACGGGAGCAGGTCGGCTGGCTCCATGCCCTCACGAGGACCTCCATCATCCCCCAGGACTATCCTGTCACAGTGCCTCGAATCAAGTAGATTTTTTAAATGTAATAGTGTGGCAAACAAGTGTATGGCCCGCCTGATGTAAGCGCCTACCATAGCCTATAGATGTTTACAATAGGTGCTTAGAGTACTTATTAAGGAGGTCATTCGCGCCGTTGTCTACCCCGACCCTTTTTTTTACGCAGGCCAAACCTCTATTTACAGACGTTGGGGCCCTTAAGGGGCACACCAACGAACGGACCTCACACCTAGCCTGTCGCAAGTTTCACGGGTGCGAAACGGAGAAGCCGTTAGACAGTCCGTGCGGCTTACGAGCGCTTTCAGCATACTATCCGTTAAAGTATAAGTACGTAACCGCGAGAACCCCGTTTTGGGACTTCACCGCGTCTAATCTACCCTGACTCGATCCCCTACCCCGTTGACCACTGGAACTTACTTATTGATAGAAACAACAGCCCGTTAAAAGTTTATTTCACTTTTAAAATTTACGTATTGTGCGATAATTATTCTTTAGTCGATTGTATGATGATCACCTACCATATCTGTGCCATGTGGAGCCTAATGTTCTTGTTATATTAGTATCATATATCTATATTTCTTTTTTATCTTATTAAACGCATTGAAATGTTTTATTGATTAATTCAGATCTATTTTAAACAGCACTCTATTATCAAGACACCGAATTTTTTTCACATTTCCTCCAGTAGTTACCTATTTAAGTTTCAAATATTTTTGTTTCGTGCTTCCAGCAAGCTGTATTCAATGCTTCTATTGCAACAGTGCCAATAACAGCGCGTGCTTGGACTTGAGCAGCTTCGAGGACGAGGAGAAGTTCCGCATCATTCCGATTGTCAACTGTGAGACAGCTATACCCAGTCCGGTCGCACTCAACTTCTTCTGCCGCAAGATTGTGCAGACCAGTCAGTATATTTTAAAAGCTGCTTTTAATTCCATCTGCTGCTTTTCGCTAAAGTACATCGCGACGAACTTCATTTTAATATTAAGAGCTCCTCTGTGCTTAGGAAGGCACGGTGAGCTATCGGTACTGGCTGCATCTGCAGTCGTTAGCTAGCACCCACCGATCCACAATGGCCGCGTGGAGGGTCATTGACCAATCTTCATATTCTTTTCATAGGAAAGGTCTAAGCGAAATTCACCTCGATCTCGCTCTTGTATGATCACTATAAGCCAACCGGTACTCTCTTAGATTACAAAAGATGAAGTAACACAATTTTATCCTGCTATATCAGCTATCTTTGCGAAATGTGGTGATTTGCTATGCCTTGTATAAATAAACGCAATACCTATCTTGATTTTTACTTTCTTACAATTTATTCATTTAAAAGTGCATGTTATCTGAAGAGATAGATGATAGCAGAAGATAGTATAATATTGTTCGTTTGAAACAACAGTTTTATCCTTATTATATTATCATTGCCTCTCCCAATAGACATTTTAATATTGCAAAACTGACTCTAAGACAAGGAAAATATTGCTTTAAAAATCTATAAAAGCTTCTCTCTAACACTTTTCTCTGGAAAAAGTGTCACTGCCTGCGGAATTTAATAAGGTGAATTCACTCACTATCCCATGGGATTGTGGAAAGACACAAACATCGTGATTTCCTTTTTTAGTTCCCATGGTATCCATGGTGTAAAAACACTGAAGATGCTGTTTAATTTAAACTCTGTAATATCGAACAAGTACTTTTGTGCGTTTCGTCGTTCGTGGTCGCAGATTACCTTTAATGGCATCTCGCCACTGGGAGAATCTCCTCTTCGTCTGGAGCCGCTAGACCATTCGAACCTGAGGGGGGAACCGGTTTATTGTACTTAATAAAGTGACTATACATATAGTTTTGCCGTGCCTTAAAAATTACAGCGTCATCTATTGAACATTCATGTAAACATTCCTTGATAGTATAGATAGATATTCTCGGTGCTCAAGTACAGACTGAGGCAATTCAGACAACTACAACGTCATCTGACCTTGATTTCATCATCATCATCATCATTATTAGCCTATTTAGTGGAACCTTGATTTGTGGAACTATAATTCTAGACAATGATAACAAACATATAATATTTATGGAAGGCTAAGAAGCATACAGTACAGTACGCTGGAGTTACTTACTTTTTAAAATGCTTAATTATTAATATAAAGATATGTTTCTTTTATAGTTTACCACCCTCGCAAGGATAGCGAGGTTCGCGTGACCCGCGGTTGCGGTTGGATCGAAAACGATCGACCGTGCTACCAGACCAGCAACCGAGACCATCACGAGATTGTGTGCGGTTGCAGCAACAACCTGTGCAACTCGTCAGACAATCCAGACCCCGCCGCGTCGTGCATTCTATTCATTATATTGGCTTTTTGTCTATATTTCTATAGAGAATAGGCATTAAAGATGATGTATTTTCATTCATGCTACCATAACCGCTACCTAGACCACTACGAAATCATATGCTGTTGCGGCAATAATCTGTGCAACTCGTCAAACAGTTCAGACCCCGCCGCGTCGTGCATTCTATTCATCATATTGGCTTGCTGCCTATATTCTATAGAGAAAAGACATTAAGGATGTAATTTCATTAATGCTACTATAACCGCTACGAAGTCCATCACGAAATTATATGCGGTTGCGGCAATAATCTGTACAACTCATCAAACAGTCAAGTCCCCACCGCGTCGTGCATTCTATTCATCATATTGGCTTGCTCTCTATATTTCTATAGAGAATAGGCATTAAATGTGTTCTTTTATTTATGCTACCATATCCGCTACGAAGTCCATCATGAAATCGTATGCGGTTGTGGCAATAACCTGTGCAACTCGTTAGACAGTCCAGACCCCGCCGCGTCGTGTATTCTATTTATCATATTGACTTTCTGTCTATATTTCTATAGAGAATAGGCATTAAAGATGTAATTTCATTAATGCTACCATAACCGCTACGAAGTCCATCACGAAATAATGTGCGGTTGCGACAAAAACATGTACAAATGTGTTTTTAACATGAACTTATAAAGAAAATTTGGATTTAATTTATGCCATATTTTGAAATACAAAAACTAATAATTGTCGTTGCAACCTCACTTAGTAAATGTGATCGCATGATTTTTGTCGTAGAAAGCTGATCGAACATTTGTCAACAACGTACGCGCCGCACGCGCCGAACTCGCCACATGTGCCACATTTCCTTAAAAACTTTACGAAATGCGGCGCGTACGGTGCTGGTGAAACATGACAAACTTGTTGTCAAACGTCTGATCAGCTTTATACGCCAAAAATCGATTCCAGAGCAGACTTTTATTTCGTCGGGCATATTTAACTGTTAAGTTGTTTTATTTGTTTTGTAACCACGGAATCTGAAGAGAAAGAGATCTAAAGATCTGTGTATTATCATTAAAATCCACCGGTGAAGCAGAAATAAATGTTATAAAGAGACTAAAACCCTTTTCAAATTCAGGCTGAACACCGTAGCCCCTTTATTAATAAACCAAGACTACACTTGGATTAGTTACTCCATGTTTTGTATCTGACTATTGAATAACAAATGTCATTTGAGTGACAAGAACAAAACACTGTGTAACTAGTTGAAGCTTATTCCTTGTTTATTAATAAGTCAGTTTATTTATATGAAACTAGCGCTAGTTAGTTCGGTGATAAACCCAAACAATGTTCGTTACTTTTCTATAGAGATAAATGTTAATCTCCGGGTTCAGAATTATGTGTCCCACATTACAAAGTCCAGAGACAACATTGGGTAGGTCCCAACAGGTGAAAGCCCTCGCAGTGCCACCAACACACGGACTGCTATTTGTTCATTACTTATTTAGACAAAGATTGGGTATGGTCCCACTGCGGGCGGCCGAAACTACAGCTTAAACGAATTAAGAATTAAAATATTCGCTCTCGCGGTATTTGAATGAATAATGATGGTTGCACAGATCCTTTTTGAGTTTAATTGAAAAAAGAAACCCTGGTTACGGGTGTTTGTTTTAGTGGATTACGTAAGCATAGATTATCTGTAAGCTTGAATACTTAATTTATTGTTAGGAGTTTTAGAGTAAATTTAATCCTTTTAAGAGATAGCTACTAATGTAAACTATGTAATTATTAAATCATTAAAAAAAAATGATGTTTTCGGGCACTATGGTTTATATTCTTGAAATTAATTAATAATGTGGCTAATAGAAAAATTAAAAATATGGCACTATAATTTCTAAACAACTATTAATTTGTACCGTAATCCTTAATATGAATTCTTAAGGTCGGGCAAAAACAGAGGTTGAAGCAGGATGCCGCTCTACTGAAGGAATGTGATGTCTCGCTCTAATAATTAAATTTCCCTGTCGTTAAAGTACCTCCAATACTGCCACCCTTACTAACGAGCATTTGCTTGTAATGTAAAATTTTAGTTTCGATTATAGGTTGAGCACTGTAATGTCCGGTTTTCCTCCCTCACTGATGTAATGCTTAGTAATGTTACGGTACAGACAAATGCTCCCAGTGAGAAATGATCTTAAGAATTCATAATTCGGGCTCTGATTAATGCTTAAAATCGAGGAGCACAATGTCGCAGGTGGATAGTGCGTTTGTCGGGCGATAGTGGAAGTTAAGTAACTTTCGCATTGGTCAAACTAGCTGTGTTCCGCGGTGTTACCCGCGGTTTATTAGGGATATTTTCTCGCAATAAAACGTAACCTATGTGTTAATCCAGGGTGTCAGCTAACTCCATACCAAATTTTATTAAAATCGCTCCACCCGTTTAGACGTGAAAAGTAACAAATATACACACTCACACACTCATTAACTGTCGTGTATACATCCGCTAGTATTAAGACCCTGAACTACAATACTGCACAAATTCCTCATATTGAATAATGTACAGAGATACGATTAATAAATAATATTAATAACAGATATTTCTAACAATAGCCTAGCCCCAAAGTAAGCACTGTAGGCTTGTGTTATGGGACACTAAGGTAACGGATAGAATACATATATAAATATAGAAATACATATAAAACATCCATGAATGGAGTACAAATTCTCGTATTCATCACACAAACATCTGCCCCCATCGGGATTCGGGACCTCTCGGGTAGGTGACACCTTGAAACACTCGTCATTTAACGGATGCATCGTTTGATTATTGATTTTTCGTATCGTTATTATGCTTTTTTAGATCTACTTTAAGGGGAACCTACTCTATACCCTCGTCACTGATGTAACAAATTGTTTTCTTTTGCTTCAGCGGAAATCTCTAACACCTGTCCTGTGCAACAAAAACAAATTGTGGAATTTTAATAGCGGACACGAGATGAGAGTCCTTTGAGAAATAGGTATTTGAAAAAACTACTGGTGTTGCGCATTGGCAAATACCGTACGATAGGGATAACAGTAGCTAACGCTGAATATAGGGTATTTGACAGTATTAAAAATAAAGTGCCAATTAGGGATGCAAATATCGATAATTATATCGAAGTCAGGAAAATATCGATATCCGATATATCGACGATTTTAACTCGATATTATCGATATTTTTTTGCTTTTTTGCTTTGTATTAAGTTTGCAAAGCAAAAACCTAAAATTAAGGAAGCAAAGGTTTCCAAAATATCGATATTTATATTGTGGGCAGGTAAATATCGATATCCGATCCGATATATCAGCCATTCCAACATTTCCAAAACGATGTTTATAGATATTTTCTATATTTTTATAGCGCTGTAAGAAGTATCAAATCAAAAGCAATTTCGAATCAAAGATATTTATTTTGTTTAAAATGTTAAAACATCAGGGGTGTGCCCATGGTTTCAGAAAGGGTAAGCCCAAAGCTTTGAAAATTACTATACCTATCTTATTTTCTTGACTTGGCGAGCTTAAAAACATAACGATTTGTATAAGATTCTTAATTTTATTTTGTGTTATATTACAATGATATTAAATTTCAATTAATCAGTAGTTGACAATTATCTAGAAAGAGAGGCAAGGATTTTATTTAAGTACATTAGGTATACGATTATACCTATGTGCGTTGGTGTCGATTGTGGCAAGATTATCTAAACTTAAAACTAAATTTAACATCAGTCTCTCCTTTTCATTCTGTATAGAGAATGACAAGGATACACTGTTGTCAAATATAATTTTAGGTTTACAGAATCATGCCAGAATCCACACCAGTTTAGTATATTTCTTGGGGTTCAAGGTTTTTTTAATACATCTATAAGCTCTTGCGATTTCAAAGCAATAGTTATGTCGATATTATTCAATTTAGATAGTCATAGCAGGTAAATTAATTGATATTATTGTGTTCAAATTTAGTCTACGTAATATCGATATTTTTGAATTTCCGATATCGATATTATCGATATCAGTGAATTTTAAATATCGATATATAGATATCGATATTTTGGTCTCGATATTATCGATATATCGTTGCAACCCTAGTGCCAATTGTTAGTTAGTATCTGTGTTTGGAATGAATATAGGCAGGGGTTTTTACTATTTTTACTAAAAAAAATCCTAATTTTACTAAAACCCCACGAAAAAGATAATAGTTTTCTTATCTATTGTCACGTGACCCAAAAATGACGTCACACGCAAATAAACTTCCTTTTAAAGTGACATTACATTGAATCGTTTGACGTTTTAATAACAGTGTGACGTCACACGAAACGGACAATATGGCGTCTTACTAGACGCCATATTGTCCAGAAAAACGTTTTCGCGGCAACTTGAAAATGGAGTTTTTGATTTGGTTATTTTTACTGAAATACACAACAGAATGATGAATATCCACTTTTTACGGACTCCATAAACATTAGTTAATAACGTGAGATCGTATTCTAAAACTTGTCAAATATCCTATTGCGTATATAAAAAAAGAAAATTCGAGGTTTGGATCTCCACGATTTCCTCCTCGAAAACGATATATTAAGAAATTTTACCCATAGAATAATCAATAGTTATACTAGTTTTCAATGTTTTGATTTTTTTTTGAAATGTATGTTCACACTAAACATCTTTAGTGGTGATAAAAATTTGTTTATTTTTGGCATTTTTGAGGGCTTCCAGTTTATTTGAAACACAAGTTATCGAAAAAAGGAATAAATAGGAGCACAGAATGAGTAAAATTATATTTCATTTATGTATAATAAGCATTGCTTCACTACTTAGTATAAAGCAAAGTCGCTTCCCGCTGTCTGTCCCTATGTCCATATGTATGCTTAGATCTTTAAAACTTCGCAACGGATTTTTATGCGGTTTTTTTAAATAGATAGAGTGATTCAAGAGGAAGGTTTATATGTATAAAACATGCATAATATAGTAGAGATACACTGATAATTTTAGAGGTTTTTAATGTAAGGTCGTAAATAAACACATTTTTTGCGCTTACATTGCAAACGCTGGCTGAACCCTACGACATCGATCAAAATAATGTAGTACAGTATTGTACACCTTAAAAAGTCTACAAAAAAGTCCGCGATGGAATACGTCTATCTCTAAGGGATAACCCCTTAATAACCATTTTTTATCCTATACTTTTTACGAGAAATAATAAATTATTTACGAAGAGATTTTCAGCAATATAACATTCATCCTTAACCAATTAGTACCTTAAAAACATCAATTTGGCCCTTTAAAGCATGTAGTTTAAATGAATATTTTCGAAGATATTACAGATTTTAAAATGCAGGGACATTGCGGTTCCGACGCCGACGGGGGGCCTGGCGGCGCGTGCCTATTGTGATTAGGTATAAGAAGAATGTCATTGTGTATAATACAAGCCTGAGAACAAAAACTATAGTCTACACTTCAGCTCTACACCGAAGCGAAGTGAGGGCGGGCCACTAGTTAGTTATAAAAATCAAGGAGGTATAAATCCAGAAGGTTTGTATGGAAAAACGTTGCACGCCTCCCCTCTTAAGGGTATACAAAATGAATTCCTTTACGGAGTTTTATAACAAAGATGCTAATTAATGAACAAAATAAGGAACTGATTATTTTTATCTTTTTGAACTTTTATTTACCACAACGTTCGTGCATCTTTAGCGTGTCGCATTAT
The DNA here is from genome assembly GCA_902850365.2 of Chilo suppressalis. Lineage (NCBI taxonomy): Eukaryota > Metazoa > Arthropoda > Insecta > Lepidoptera > Crambidae > Chilo > Chilo suppressalis. Next base: position 14,491,845 of record OU963894.1, on the reverse strand, counting down.
AGTTATATTTTCGCGTGGAATTTTTTCTAGTATAATTTTCTTTAGCTTTAAATGTCGCATTACTTTTTTACTGTTATTCAAAAATTCAGACTTTATCAATCAAGCATCGGTGGTTCAGTGGTAGACAGCTCGCTTGCTACGATGGCGGCCCGGGTTCGAATAGATTAATGTTTTAGTTACTGATTGATTGACTGATTAGAAATGTATACCGATATATGTATAACTGTGTTCTTTTTTGTTATTGTCTCGCTTTATTCCGACATTCGCAGATCACCTTTGCCATAAGGCACTGGCTGAAAATCAGCGCTGCTGTGGTATCGCGAAAGCGTTTACCACAGAGCATAGCTGAGGCAGCGTCCTATTGGCCTTACACGGCACGAACCTAGTAGCTAGTTCCCATGTTTTTTTTATTTTTTTTATTATGTCTATGTTTTAAAAATAAATAATTAAAATAAAAAAGCCTTTAATTGATCTTGCTACATTGCTTCTTAATTTACTATTTTTTATAACTATATGTTTAATTATTAGCAAGGTCCCAGGTTGGGTAAAGGCCTCCTCCAGCGATGTCCACTTCTCTCTATCCTGTGCTATTTGCCACCATTTTGGACCAGCGATTTTTTTAATTTCGTCCTCCCAGCGTGTTGCGGGCCTTCCTCTTTTTCTTTTTCCTTGGGGTCCCCTCCATATGGTGGTGCTGTAGGCTTAGATTAAAACAAAAAGGGTAGATACGGCACTAGTCTCACAAAAGTGATCCGCACCAATTGTGGTCCACGACCTTAAATCGCTTTAGCCACAACTTGACATGCAAACGACGTACATGTGAACGCCAAAAAGAGATATTGCTAATATTTTGTGTTTATATGATAAAACAATCCCTAAGTGTGTTTTTAAAAGTGCTGAAATTGCTCAAGAACTAAAAATAAAACCCACGGCATCACTTTTCATTCGAAGTACTAGAAAATATATTTTTTCATAAAAAATGTTGTTTGTTTTGAATCTTATTCGGCAGTGACGTCGAGTACTGGTCGCCTGATTGGTCGGTAATGCAGTGACGCGGATCTCGCCATCTCGTTTGCGCTGCCGTTTAAACTTAACGTGCTGTTTCGTTCGGGTCGGTAATGCAGTGACGCGGATCTCACCGTCCCGTTCGCGCTGCCGTGGGATCAGTTTTTGTTTGATGTAAGTATGAGCGTACCGTATCTACCCTTTTTGTTTTAATCTAAGGCTGTAGGTCCATCAAAAGATGGACCAAAGACCTCGCTATGTGACCGGCCCATTTCCACTTTAGCTTTTGTCTATGTTTTACTATAATATAAACATTTTGTTCTTCTACGAGTAAATTAATGCTGTGAAGGCCAATAAAATGTTTTTCTTTCGTTCTTCCTTTTTTTAATGATATTAAAAGTTTTACTTGCCTCGTGGTTCCATAGAAACACAGCATCTTTTTATTATCCTTAGCTTTGAGTAGATATCTGGTAAGTAGCGTCCCTCCACCAGGTGGTCGAGTCCAGATGCGATATTGCTGGTGCAGCAGTTTTACCAGTCACTGTAAGTTGAGCGATAGTTTCGCTATTGGCGCCCGAAGTTAAGATTTGCAAACAAGCACAAGGCCCGCCTGATAGTAAGGGCCACCATGGCCTATTGTAATATATGAAGATAGGGGAAGATTCCCTCAATCCAGCAATTTTTTTTCACATTAATGTTTTTAATAATTCATACAGTATCATTTTCTTTGAACGGCCCTCTTTTTACCCTTTATAATATTAAGCTTGTAAGAACTGGTTGGATTCGACGGTTTGCATGAGTTCCGTGGACGAAGGCGACGGCCTAGTCGGGTCTATTAAATCCAACCGCGAACGTTAGGAGCGTCCGAACACAACTTCCGAGGGAGATCTATCGGTGGTACTGTTTTTCGAGTTCCTATAGTCAAATAAAAATTTTGCAATTCTGCTATACATATTTTTTTTATTACATCCCATCCTCGACGCCCCGTGTAATATATGAAGATAGGTAAAAAACGTCAATCAAACTCGCTAGTCTGTTGCACACTGTTTAATCGCAGGAATACGCGCGGGGCGCAGCCCACACTATCGTATATTAATCTCTGATTACCCACTTATGTAAAATATACAACACCTATAGACATACGCTTGTGATACCAAAAATATCACTCACACCATTGCCTACCCTGACCCGATTCCCTACCCTTGGAGACTTATTATAATTACGTGTCAATCAATATATGATTTTCTTCATATTTATAAACTTTCCATGAAAACATACGATACTGATAGTGAGAATTATGTTGCATGGTTTAGGACCCGTTGTATTGAATGCACCATTGCTTTGCTGTTAACAACTTTGTCCCCCTTGCCATTGGTCCATGCCCTTATTATTAAACTTGTCTAGTGTTGCAGTGGTTTGTACACATCCACAACTTTTAATTGCACTAATGATAACTTTTTAATAGTATGAAACTTGGGAAAGGTTTTATGCAAACAGTAATTTCAAAAATTTAATTCTAGACCATTATCAGGTATCTGCCTGAGACAGTCTTGAATAAGAAGTGATTTATTTGGATAATACCTGGGTACGAATAATGTGGCCTGGTTTGTAACCGGCGTTACTTTTGCATATTCTAACACAAAGAAGTTGTGGTATATACCTTCTTAAGGTTCTATAAAATTTAGTACATCACTTTGCTCTATTAATAATAATAATAATAATATCTATTGTCAATGATTTCCGCAGCGTGCGCGATACAAGGTTGTTTTTTGGATTTTTTGTATATGTAAAAAACATAAATATCAAAACAAATCAATCTAGTATAGTGAGTAACGGAGCCTTCAATCGGAATCGGAATAAACAATCGAATCTCTCCACTTTATAATATTAGTATAGAATATTTATTCTGATTTATAAACCTATCAGTTAAATGCTGAAATGAAATCAGATGACATTTATGCATGATTTGAGAATTAATAAAGTTGTTTAATACTAATTGGATTCTTCATATAGATAATTGTTTATTAATATATTTCTCTTTTATAATTTTTATCCATAAGTCACTACTATATTATAACCCTAACAGGGTTCATGTTAGGTACTTTATGCATTTTGTAACATGTAACTATCTATGTAATCACATGAGTGAATTACTTTTAATAAATATATAATAATATAAAATAAATTTCAGAACCTTAAAACACCGTAAGAAATGGAAACCACCAATTTATCAATAATGGTTTTTATTTCAATAAACATTAAGCATTATAAACTAAATAATTTTATAATTAGACAAGTATTTACTCTAAAGCTTAATCTAAAATACTTATGATGACGAATGCCAGAATCATTTCGTAGATTTTAACATTTAAATAATTTTCTGTGATTTCTTAAAACAAGATTTTGTTTTTCTAACAGAAATTTGCCAACCAAAATAACCAACGCAACGCGATTTATATTTTTATTTGCATCCTAGACCATTTATTTAAATATTAAAACCACCCAGCCGTCGAAATAGTTCTGGTCAACAAAAAAATCTTCTTCATTGTTATAATGACTAGAATATAATATAGCCCATATCGATAAAAATATGTTTTGCCTACGGTAAGACTATAAAATGCTTCAAAATAATTTACAAACGCAAATTGACTTTTTTTATTTTGGGCGGGTGTGACCGGTCTTACATCGTAAATTTACTCTTTTCTCATATCTCGGTTAATTTTTAGACATTGTAGGTTTTGAGCGCTTCTTTGGCTTTTATTGAGTTTTATTAGTTTAGTTTCGTCTGCCTCTTTTTCCTGTCTTCGTGTGGTGTGGACTCCATTTGTTCAGGGTCGCTACGGCCTGTGTTGTCTCCCTGTATTGAGATTTCTGTAAAAAAGAGATATATGATAAATTATTGAAAGTGAAGTTATTCATTAAAACATATTTTACCTATGATTGTATTGCAAAAAAAACTACTAACTAAACTGATACGACAAGGAAATTATTTCACGAGCTGTGAAGTTGTTACAATCCTTACCTGCGAATGTAAAATAACTAGAGGTGCCTAGCGGTTTTACCCGCATTAATTTAAGAAAAGAGGTTAAAGTGGTTCACCCTTACAAGATATACATATGCTCTGCTGGACTTTTTTTTAACTTTTAAAGGGGAATAAATCAGTCATATATGATTTTTGTGTAACTTTAAGCGCACGCAACGGAAGCTCTCAAATGGAATAGTTCTTCCCGTTTTTACAAATTTTTTTTGGTATTTCGTGCACTCCAAGTGCATTTTGCTGAAATGGGTAGGTATCCAATGTCTACAATACAATTTTACCTAACGTTTACCTTCAATAATCATGTAAATAAAAGCTTGTTTTTTGATGTTTGTAAGGTATAAACTGATTAGGGTTACAAGTATCGCAATCTATAACCCACCAACTTCATCAGTCTTCAACGACCTACCGAGCCTGGGGCCGAACCACATGCCGGGCCCGTCGGTGTAACTGGTCCCGGAGCAGCACCGTGTCACTGCGACTGACTCGGGAGAACGAAAAGAAAACAAGTGTAGTTACACCCACCATCTTCATCAGTGTTGAATGACCTGCCGAGCCTGGGGCCGAACCACATGCCGGGCCCATTGTGGTCACTGGTCCCGTAGCAGCGCTGCGTCACTGCTACCAACGTGGGGGACCAAATATAACACAAGTCTGTAGTAACACACACCATCCTCATCAGTCTTGAATGACTTGCCGAACCTGGAGCCCTATCACATGCCGGGCCCGTCGGTGTAATTGGTCCCGGAGCAGCACCATGTCACTGCGACTGACTCGGGAGAACAAATACAAAACAAGTGTGTAGTTTCAGCCACCATTCTCATCAGCCTTGAATGACCTGCCGAGCCTGGGGCCGAACCACATGCCGGGCCCATTGTGGTCACTAATCTCGTAGCAGCGCTGCGTCACTGCTACCAACGTGGGGGAACAAGTTTGTCATAAGTCTGTAGTAACACACACCATCCTCATCAGACTTGAATGACCTGCCGAGCCTGGGGCCCTACCACATGCCGGGCCCGTTGGTGTAACTGGTCCCGAAGCAGGACCGTGTCACTGCGACTGACTCGGGAGAACGAATACAAAACAAGTGTGTAGTTTCACCCACCATCCTCATCAGTCTTGAATGACCTGCCGAGCCTGGGGCCGAACCACATGCCGGGCCCATCAGCCCGCTGCGCTTCCTCCGCGCCCCCTGCCGCCGCGCCCGGGAACTGATCCCGGAGCAGTGTCGCGTCGCTGCGGCCGACGCGCGGGAACGCGTACAACTGACGTTTGGCTGTCATCGGTTCGTACTCTGTACCAAGAAACGATTTGGAAATGGAATGAGATTCGTTCACTGTAATGGCCTGCGCAGGCGAAGGACTTTCGTCCGCGGAGAAAACAAGTCCCTGAATCATGAAGGAAATATCCGCCGAGGAACTGTCACGAACTCAACGCATAATATGTGTTAACCTTCAGCCCCCTAGAAAAGCGAACGCTATGGAAGTAAATATTCTCAGATTATGTTCTCTTGTAATTAACATGAATTTTAAGAAAAACAGATGTTTTAAAAGGGAATAGTGGGTCCATCTTTTTAAATTGAATCAAGCATGCCGCGTGGACTGAAGATCGCCGTGTTCCTTGATGCGCCTTGTCACATGAGTTCTATGATTTTCGGGGACACCCGTGTACTTTTATCCTGTCCGGTCTCTCAGTGTCATCGGTTGGTTGTTCGGGGGACTTTTTGTAGGCGGGATTTTTAATACCTTGTGTGCCTTACTCGATGCATTTGAAAGCGATCTATTTTGGCGGACAAAAAAAAATGCGAAAAACGTCCCTCATCTGCGCAGGTTCCGGAACTGTTCTGTATTGCTCCCGAAGCGTGCTGCATAGCTCCTGGAGCGCTAGGAGCAGTACAGTATCGGCTATTTTGCTATGTTTTTTTTAAATTGGCTACTTTTTGTCACGAAAAACTATTGAATGATAGTTTGTTTTAGCAAATTATTCTATCTTCGCAGACGAAATCGCGGGTAACAGCTAATGAGTATGTATAGATCTCATAGAGCATTGTCCGAAGATACCAATTTTGGGCATTTATTTTCATTGGGTCTAATCTTGTTAAAAACAATAACAACGTCCGTTCCTATCTCTGTATTACGACTCGCGTATTATGTGATTTCTTTCGCTCTCATTTCAGCTGAAAAGGGCACAGACTGGGCCGTGACCCACCACGCGGCCCCAGTGCGGTGGTTTGGTGGTTGCTAACGACTGCAGATGCAGCCGGGAACAACGGCTTAACGTGCTTTCCGAAACACGGAGGAACTAGAGATAATAAGTTTTCTGTCACCCATCTAATGACCGACCACTGCGAAACTTGCCCAACTTTCACGATCGCAGGCCATCGAGCTCCTCGTTTTTTTGGTTAAGAAATTTTAAATGAGTGCCCATAATAATTTTTTGATTGGGTTATTTTTATAATTACCTAAATAAAAGTCACTGAGCGGCACCTGCCAGGTGTGTTTGGATGCTCTGCCGACTCTTGGAAATGGATACAGGTTCAATACACCATCTCGTCTCAACTTTGCGCTGCTATCTGTGGAATAGAAGAATATTATATTTAGCTATGAAGAGAATACGTAGTGTAGGACGTCCTCAGGCAGGTGGAGTGATGATTTGCGCAATGTGGCTGGCAGGAGCTGGATGCGAGTAGCCCAAGATCGATCTCATCGATCGATCGATAGATGGCGTGCAATTGAAGAGGCCTATGTCTAGCAGTAGACTAAGTTAGGCTGCTTATGATGATGGTGATGAAGAAGATCAATATTTACTATAACTTAAACCTTAGACGTAAGACGATGATTATGAAAACTCTTTAGATATAAAAATATATGTAGCATTTTAAAGGGGCTTGTTGACGACCGGTTTTCCACCGGTTTCTACCCGGGCCGCTGCCGGTTAAGCTTGTTCATGAGCACGGTTTGTACGTTTGTACCGATTCCAAACCGACGCCAGTGCCGGGTTGTTAACAAACTTCCATTGTGTCCCACACAGAACATAGAAAGAGGTTAGCCTTGTGGGCGGGGCAGGCGCGCCACAGTAATATGTGAGCAAATGCTTATAACTTGACCAAAATTTGGTTCTGATTGCAACGTTGCAAACGGTATATAATCACCCTTCTAACCTCTTTCTGTGTTCTGTGGTGTCTCATATATATTTTTTTTATTTTTATTTATTTTATAGATAGGTCCGACGTATGACTCCACCCCACCTGATGTTAAGTGAAGGTGAAGTCCAGACGCGAAGATAGCTGATACAGTAGTTCTACCTGCCACACCAGCCATCCTCATCCTGCCGGCCTGCATGTTACTTCTTCACGCCTCTTTTAATGGATCCCAGGTTGTAAGAGGGAGGGAACACGTGAGCGGGCAGAGCATTCCATTTACGTATAGTGCGACAAAGAAATGATTCACCAAATCTTTGTACGCGTATTTAACTGACGACCAGTGGTAATCACTGTTTAAGATCATGCTTAGACCCGGATGAGAAATCGTCTTGTTAACAAGCGCCCTAATACTAATAAAAACTAGAAAATTTGTCTGTATTATTTAGATTTGCGCTAAATTTTCGATGCACACATGACGTCCCGCTGGAAGGTGCTCCAGAATTTGTGAAATTTGCGTGGCATAATTTATAGGTTGGGCTTGATCTCGTTTGTGTTAACGATTTTTTTATTACTTTTTAACTTTTTATTTAATCATAAGATCATAATATCAAGTATATTAAAGGCCAGAGTATATTTACGACGTACGCGGAAAAAATGAACAACCAATCTATTTGTGAAATTTACAAGTTATGTAAAAGGAAAATAAATTATAGTTACATTTTAAAAGTGAATAGTGAGTTGCCGTGAAATTTGTTTGTAGATTTTGAACTATTTGTTTTCTTTATAAAAACATCAAAGAACAAAGAATAAACGCAATATTGTAATATTGAGTGTATGATGGTGGTCAGAAAATGTTTACCAGTTTTGAAATTAGATTCTATGTCACACTTTTTTCACTAAAGTCTAAAATGCCATATCAAGTAACTTATTACCTTTCAAAAGTTATTATGCAATATGACGCATCGAGAATAACAAAAAGAATTATATATTACTTTTTGATATTAAAACGTGATTGAAACTCATTTCTTTATTTGTTGAAATGACATTTATAAAAAAATGATTCTTTGAACCAATGACTAAATAAATTGCTTTGAACATTGTTTGGACAAGAGCAAAATTTTACTATTTATTTATATATTATTAAATAATATTTTATTTCGTTTCGTTCGAGCTGAAATAATATTTCCTTTCGAAGATGGACAAGTATTAGTATCACGAGAACTCAATATATCGCGATTCACTGTGAGATTTTGGATCCGGCGTTACGGCGAAGAAGGGCACTTAACAAATCATACAAATAATTCAGGAAGACGACCAATTCTAACCGCCGCGCAAATATGATTCGTCGTTATGAAGAGAACGGTTTCACACCAACTAGTTGTTTTGCTGCTTTATATGATGCGAGTGCTCGGAGGATCCGACGAGCTTTGCACAGTGCTGGACAACACTACAGACAACATGCTATTAAAGTGGAGCTGAAACCTCACCACAAAACAGCCCGGCTTAACTTTGCGCGACATCATGATTTTGCTTGGTCGAATACTATATTTACCGATGAGAAAACCTTTAAATCAAGCCAAATCGGAAGATTAACTTTATGGCGCCATAATCGAACTCAGTATGATGAAGCTCATATCGTGTCTTAAAACGAGGTCGCATAACCGTAAACTTATGGGGGTGGATGAGCCTCGAAGGCGTCGGAGAACTGGCGTCGTTAGAGAATAGGGCTACTGCCATTAATTATGTGTCGCTTTTGGCAGAAGTGATGCTGCCTACTGTGCGCGTAGTGTATCCTGCAACAGAATGCCCGTGTGAGATTATATATTTGAATTACACCTACGATAGATACACAAGGAAATCCTAGTGTGAGGCGAAGTATTTAAAATATATATATATATATCAAACCTTGATAGTAGTCAGTCCATCGCCTAGAGCGATTGATTGTCACATCATTACAAAAAAGATAATCTATGGTCAATCAAATTATTATGAAATAGACATTTAGAACTTGTGACCTAAATGTGTGCATGCAATTATGTTCCTTAAGGTGGTAAAAATTTTCTGACCGCGAACGTACATGCAGCGTGTTTGAATGTCCAATTGTGACCTAGCGAATTGTGGTCATACACCACAATAGGCTAGTTGGCTCTTTTTGGAAAAAGGTTTTAAATGGTTAATAAATGTTCTATTACACCGAAAAAAATGTATTGTATTTTTTTGAGACCTAGGAAGCTACAAATCTTTTATTTTAAAATAGACTTTTCATGGACATAAAAAAACGCTGTCGGCCATTTTAGTCTATAGATTTATCCATGCTATGACGTCAACTGTAGTAAACAAAAACTCGTAAGCACGTAGAAAATAAGTTATCTGAGTTTATAATAAAAAAAAACATGATTTCTAATAAATACCACGAAAAATAAAGTAATTATCATTATTGTATTGTACGAGAATATAAAAACACATCCTTGAAGACTCCAGGAAAGATGTGGATTAAAGTGCCGAAAGAAATTAACCTACGCAACTTTATTACACTTATTCATATGTTGTATCAGTTTTATGTTTATTGTAATACTAAATGCACTGTACTTACATAGATGTCTTATCGTTTCTCTGCTCCGCAGAGCAGAAATCGGGGTTAAGTGCAAAAATTCACCAACCATCAATGCGTCAATTCTTGGCAGATTTGTGCTTTCTGCTTTCACAAAGCCGGCATCCATAATTAGTTTTGTCAAAAAAATAAGAGTAAACGGAAACTTTTCTAAAGTTAAAAGTGTTTTAAGATAAATTTAGTCAGACGAAAGAATCCACCCACAGTAACACGCGAATGACATTCATGGCGGCTGTGATGAACAGCGTTTTTAGTGTTTAAAAAATATAGACTAAAAAATATTTTTTTTAAATATTTTTTTACAGCAATCTTCTGCTTTTATGAAGTGAAATCGATATATTTAGGTTCCTTAGACCAAATACTTTAAGAAATAAACATTTATTTGATACAATTCGACATGAGTCAACTAGCCTATTTAAGCGTTTTACTTTTGAACCTCGAGTGCAGTATCTTCCCTTTTTTGTTTTAATCCAAGATTATTTTCCTTCGATAATTTCAAAATTTTCGATAATCTAACATATATATTAATTATATTCTGTTCAGTGATTTTGTTGCGGGTTCGCATTAAAATTAATTAATCCTTGACGATCAATCTGCTTATTGAACCACGAGGTTTAAAAAAAATATGATCCGCGTTTGGGACTTTAATCTAAGACTTTAATAATCTAATCAGTTTAGGAATAGTATCAGGAAAAAGCTAGTTTATATAGGCACTGATTTAAAGAGGCATTTGTAAATAGCAGTTTTGTTAAGTTAAAAATAATAAATGGCACGTTTAATAACTAGTTCAGCAGTTAAAACTAAGCAGTAAAACAAACAAAAATGAGTAATAAAAAATAATGAAATAGATCAGTGAATATATAATTGAGTTGGAAAATAATTAAATGGGCGGTAAAAATTATTGGACGAGCGGTTACGTGTGGACAGTAATAAATCGGAATTTGAAGAAATCTAATTCTAAGCAATTCTACAAAAATGAGGTGGTAAAATAAAATAAAAAAACAGTACTTAAATAATAATGAAAAATTTAATTACTTTTGTTTTGACTGAATGAATTAAATAAAACAAATTGTATAATAATAATAGGAACTTTTATTCGTAATTCAAAACATATTTAAGTAAAGAAAATGACATAGAATTTGCTTAGTAGCAGCTAAAATAAACTTATTGTACTATGTGATTGTTCGCTTCCGCCACCCGCGCTAATAAGCTCCGCTCAACTAACGAACATTTACCTCTCTTTTCAATGAATTTGAGTTCCGGTGTCACCGCTTGCTATGATCTGCCGAACTTTTTATCTCACAGCTCATTCCATCATTATTACCGCTAATTCAGGTATTGGACTGCTCAATTATTTTTAGAATTGACATTGTATGATAAAATAACCGACTTATTGATTTTTTATTACTGTCGCAATAATTAATCAACCGCCATTAAATTAAATAAGTGCGTAATATGTTTTTCAACTGATCATAATAACATCTCGAATATTTAAATAACAGCTCAATAAACTAGTTCCCGACATAGTTAGCCTAAGAACCAACAATCATGAAATATTATTTTCTAGGTTCGAAATCACAAGTAAATGACTGTAAAAACAAAGATTATTGACGGACACTTCTGAGAACTTTAATTATTAGGAAAACTAAAAATTTTTTGAGGTTATGTTTAATATTCAAAGAAACATATAAGTGAATTAATATTACAACTAATTCATTTTATTCGGTGCGATTTTAAAGAATAACTATTAGGAAAAACTTGGTTAGGTAGGAATCATAAAAACAATAGTTCTGCTTCTTATTATTTATTGACTATTTTTCACATAATTGTATCATATTGTATTTATTTGTTTAACACATGTATATTGTGTAAATATGCAGCGTGAATGTATATCAGGTGCTCTTGAATAATTTGGCAGTATGCTCCTCTCAGGATGTTGTGGCACAGGTTCACTTGCACTTGGTAATAAGGTCTCTGCTCTTTGGTAATATCTAATATGTCATATTAGATAGGCGAAATAGTAATAGTTAAATTAAGGGAAAAACAATCGCAAATAAACACACACAACAGGTAATCTGAACGAGAATTTTCCGTATATAAAAAGTACTCTTTGACGAGAATGCACGAATGCCACTGATTACTACGAATGCAAACTGCCTGCACCGCAACCACAGAGTATCGAGTTTATGCCGGCCTTTCACTTGACAACAGTTTGTCCTTGTCATGCTTAATAAGGAATGAAAAGGACAGACTGATGTCATGTTTTTAAATAGCAAATACGAATAGCCAAGTGAAGTGCCGGCATTAGGAAGAAAGTGTTTTTTGTTTGCAGCGCTGTCATAGATTATACACATAAAATGGTATTTATTGTCTCAGATTATTGATTAACTTTTTAATTTAGCTTACTTAACTGGAAGTGTCCGTCACAATTTAAATACAGATAATTACCGCAAAAAATATACTAAGAATTATCATAAATGCCAAATTGGTGTTGGTTCTTAGGCCAATTTTAACATTGTCCTTTGATGCTGGTGTTGATTTTTAATTTAGACTAGCGGTTCGCAAGTTAGTACAAGTTAGGAGTTACTGGTTTCACCAAAGTTCATGTCAAATCTAATTTAATGTAATTAGAAGGTATTATTAAATAAAAAACATAAGATAATAATGCTTTTCGGCAGCAGTTGTCATGTTCAGACGTGTTTGATTGTAGAGATAAGATACTCGTATGTAGCAAAACTTGAGAAAAAGTAGCTAAGGAGATATTTGTTTCAACAAGTTAGAATTATATCAGCAGCTTTATCCTTGAAGTCAGATTTTTTTAAGTAAGTAAGTTAGCAATATTTATTTGCATAAAACATGGTACATTTTTTTTAAGTGTGTATGCTGTTGGTCGCAGATGACCTTTATAGCGTCACCGGGTTTGGGGACGGCGAGATCCTAAGGAGGCACTCGCCAATTCTCAAACCGAGAATTGGCGAGTGCCTCTAGAGGTATTCCAGGCGGATGGCATCTCCCCACGGGGGGAGTCTCCTCGCCGCCTGGACCCTCTAGACCACTCAAACCTGAGGGGGTCGGCTCAACTAGAGGGCGTCTCTGAGACTCGGACCTTGGCTCTAGAAAGTCGTTGTCGTGGGGGGCAACATGGTATATTTAAGTTTTTATCTGTATGTAATTGCAGTTTAATTTGTTGTGCCAATTATCACAAAGTGTAATAAAATTTTTTGTTAGTCGATGCAAAATTGAATTCTAAGTCGAATGACATAGATAACAACTCATTTTGACCCCGAGTGTCAGTTAGGAGGTATTTTAACATTGCCGTCGATATGTGAATGCGAGTAACGTAGGGAGTTAATAACTATCATACGAAGACATAATAATTATTACAATAGATATTGATCTATTGTGATAATTATTCACGGATGTACCAATTTCTTCGTATGATAGTTATTAACTTTATACAATTATATTCCTTATATATCCGAAAGTTGTTAATCGCCAACTTTACATTAATAACTATTTGATGAACAAAGTTGACACCTTGATAAGCCACACGTTAAATGCTTACATGAGTTTAAGACACTTGTACTGTACTCTAGGACCCTTAATTAAAAACCAATTTGTGACATTTCACGTTACTGGAAATCAATTATTTCGTAATTAAGTATAAGTAGTGCTTTGTCAATTAATAGTTTGAGGCTTCGGTTTATTAAGTTTAATTATAATAATCAAATTAGGCTTTGCTTTTTGGTTTCACATGATATAAATGTAAAGCGCGTCAAAGTAGGGAGATGTGGTTCGTGACGTCACTCACTTCTAAGTAAAAATTGTACCAAGGCGTGACGTCATGCGACTTTTCAAATCAATACATCTCTGCAATGTTTTGTTTATGTGAATAAAGAAAAAAAATGTGTATATTATGATATATATTTTTTATTTTTTAAGCATTTAACTGCTAGATGTTTGTATCGCGGCCCTGATGGCCGTGTCGAATTTTCTGTAGCCTTTCTTAGGCTGCGGAATATCCATCCCTTTGCATTGTATGTGGATGGCGCTGCCTTGCAGCCCAAGAAAGACTAAAGAAAATTCGACACGGCCATCAGGGCCGCGGTAGCATAACGCTCAGTGCATTAAGACTTTTCAAATGATATCTATATTGTAATAAATTAAAAGTTTATTTTTAAATTGACATAAATAATTGACATTTTGACATTACTGTTAATTAAAAGTTTAGGTACCCTATGTAAAAGTTTATGTACCCGAGATGGTGAAAGGAAGGAGAAGGGAAAGGAAACTAATAGGCGTGTAGAAGGTATGGTGTAATAAAGAATTGTATATACATACATACATGAAGCCGGAATACATTACACATATTTTTTGGGAAGTCAGACTTCCAAAGTAGTAAAATGTGTCCCCCCCCTCCCCTGTAACTTCTAATGATAAAACTAAAAAAATATATTTTATACATTACCATGCAAACTTCCACCGAAAATTGGTTTGAATGATCTAGTAAGTAGTTTTTTTTAAATAAAGTATATGTATTAATCAAACAGTATCCCACAAACAAAAGTAATCTATGGAGTCACATATTTGTATGTGTATGACAATGAAATCTTTAGAATTCTGGTAAAGACTTAGGCCATCCATTCAATTGTATGTGGAAATCGACTAGATTAATAATAATTATTTAGGACATTACAGAGGTTCAAGTTAAGTGATATTGTTAATCATGAGACATTACAAGTGAGATAACTAACTGATTTATGTTTATGCGAAGTAAATTACAGGAGATGTGCCTCGATATGCCACGAACCAACACGTGCCCAGTGTAGATTGGTAGGTGCTAACTCAAAATATATAGTATAGAAGGATACCTTATGTATGTACTTCACTTTTTATATATACGTTCGGCAATCGCGCGAGGCAGAGAATAAAAATTTATATAAATAAATAATAAATAAATAAATATTTCCAACACTCACACCAATTAAGCCTAGCTCCAAAGTGAGCACTGTAAGGCTTGTGTTATGGGATACTAGGGTAACGGATAGAATACATATACAGTACATATATAAGTATATTATTATATAATCTTTTATTTCGTTTAGAAATACATATTTAACATCCATGACTGGAGTACAAATGCTCGTATTCATCACACAAACATCTGCCTCCACTGGGATTCGAACCCGGGACCTCTCGAGTTGGCCACACCATGAAACCCGGCGTACAAACCAATCGACCACGGAGGTCGTATATTAAATAAAAGAAGAGACTAAGAGGAGCTCAATAGAGCAGGTGGTTAGCGCGTTTCTCGGCGATCGTTGATGTTAAGAAACTTTCGCGGTGGTCGGTCATTGAATGGGTGACCAAAAATCTTCTATCTCGAGTTCCTCCATGCTTGGGAAGGTACGTTAAGCCGTTGGTCCCGGCTGCATCTGCAGTCGTTAGCACCCGCCAATCCACACTGGGCCCGCGTTGTGGGTCATGGCCCAATCTCCCTATTCCATTCATAGGGAAGGCCTGTGCCCCAGCAGTGGGGACATTAATAGGCTGATGATGATGTTAAACTAAAATAAGTTTACAGAATAAAATCTATTCTGCTTACAGCGAACGATCTGGTGACTTCAAAACGAAAAAAGGCCCTATTTGTCTAGTTGAATATTAAAATATTGCTTAAAACAGACTTGAGAAAAGCTCCAACCAAGCTAAAATGGCGTCGCCGATTCCAATCTCTTAAAGCGCTTTTTGCGTAATTCGCCCGTATCTTAGCAGTTGGAATTATGAATAATACTAACAGTTTATCTTGGATGCATTTAAAATTCTTAAATTCAGGTTAACCTTTATGTAATTGTAATTTATCGTTTAAACTTTGTCATGTTGAGTAAATATTTAAGTTGTCTTCCAAAGTGGAGCTTTCTGATTAATCTCACGTTATTTTTCAGTGTTTCGTACCCAAAGGGAGACTACAGAATCACTTAGCCTTCACTGTTTTTTCGTCTTTCAGCGGTAGAGATATTCTGTGAGAAGAAACTCGCTTTTCACCGCGGAATTTGCCGATGTGATTCCAAAAATATATGAAATTCGTGTTCTCATTTTAAATTCCGCTATGAAATGTGAGTTTGTTGTTACAGAATACCGTGTTAAGGTACAATTCTGCAATGGGCTGCAGACGAAAACCGCAGGTGACACTGCGGCTAGCGCCTGCGGCTGACCGTGCATTATATGCATTGTGCAGCCGCGGCATGTCGCCGCGCTCGGAATCAATTTCATAGAGATTCATAGAAACTAGTAGGTAGTGTCGCCTGCAGTCTGCAGCTGCGGCCTGTGGTCTGCGGTTCAGTTCGGACTTGTACCTTTAGTTAGTTACAGTGAAAATATTCATATTCAAAGTTGATAATAAAATAAAACAAAGACAAACGTTATTTTTCTAGCAATTTTTCATTCAGGTTGATTTAAAAAATAATATTTTTATTTCCAAGTTCGAAAGTTCAAATTTCAGATATTCATTAAGGCTCTCCCTCATAGACGCGTTATTGTAGGTAGATATGCGTTATTGCGATATCTGATTTTAGTACATTATGTATTAGAACAGCCACGAACCTACGAAGTTAAACACTGCTGCGATAGCAACGGATCAATGATAAAAAAAAGTAGGACTCTTTCGTTTTTCCATTCTGCGACATTCCTATATAAATTCTTAAAACATTTTGTATTGGGACAAATTATGCGATCCCACACACACACAGCTGCGTTCGTTAGTACGTCAAGGCAAAAAATTACTTACGTTACGAGTGTTTTACTTACGATATGCGCTGGCGATGACTGAGGTCAGGAGAAATGTTGACACCACGATTCTGACTGGAGACTGCATTGTGTCTGTGAAAAAAAAAGATTATGAAATCTCTGGATGATAAGTTTATAGTTGAACAACACAGAATACTTTTTTAGTTCTTCTAGTAAACTTTTCTTTAGATTTGAACATCTAGCAGTTAAATGCTTAAAAAATAAAAACATAACACCTTATAAGTTGTTGAAAATGGGCTGTGTGAAAATAGTGACAATTAAAATTTTATTTTTAAAAACGCTGATGAAAATGTTAATTAAAATATTTCAGACCTGACTTCTTCATACAGCTTACAGTAATTTGGACGAAATGATAGACCCGAGTCTACCGTACCGATGGAACGACTGTCAAATGTTTGACAGAAAAGTAGATAGAACAGTTTATATGGGAAAAGGAAATTATTGTTTTTACTATCGTCCACGCAATTTTTAGAAATTTCCTCACTGTTTCAACGTTCCCTGAACTACGACAAACGTTTTAAAATCAAAACTAGCTTAATCGGCCCAGCCGTTCCCGAGTTGTAGCGAAAGAGATAACCACCATATACCTATGTAGATTAACATTTCTAGTTATAGTAGGTACCGAGATTATGTTCAAAAAGTTTGCTTATTTGTGATAACCTAATGTACTGTTTTGACTGTAGGTACGTTTTATAATGTATGTCTAATCATATCCAAAAAAATTAAACTAGAAAAAATTCACTCGGTCCAGGCTTTTGCCCTGGAGTCAGTCAGTTATTCAGTCAGTTATCCTAGGCCGATTTTGATTTTTATTAGAAATATTTCTTTAGTATTAGAATCCTGGCAGCTGACTTTTGTCCGCGGACGATTTTGACCACCAAAATAGATCGCTTACAACTGCATCGAGTAACGCACACAAGGTAAAGCTCCGCAAACAAAAAGTTCGCCGAACAGTCAAGACTACTGCGAGACCGAACAGGACAAAAATAAGCGGGAGTCCCAAAAACATTTAACTTATGTAACTAGAAGCAACAACTCACAAAACTGCGATGCGATGCGATGTCGCATCTCAGGAACTTACGATGCGAATTGCTGCGGTATGAATTTGTGCGGCAAAGCTTTGGTTATGGTGACCATACCTTTAACGGTAGTCAGCCGTATTGGTAATAGTGACATGGATCGCAAAAAGATTGTCACTACTTTCTAGCATTTGGTTTTTTTACCAATCATGTAAAGCGTTGAGAAGCAAATTATGACGCATTTATTGTTTAAAAAAACTACATTTACGGCTCATATTTTGTTATTTAAGAGTATCTTATGTGATTATGTGACAATTTACTACGAACATCTTTGTTTTATATGCATATCAGACCTTATGCTTGGGAAACGTGTGTGAAGATATAACAAAATTTTTATGTCCTGTCGCGTCACATTATGATAATATGGCAAATAAGAAAAATAAAATCAAACATTTAGTAAAAAGTCTCAATTTGTAACAAAATTGAAGCCATGCAGGCTACTTTCTTGCCTATCCAAAAGGTACTAGTGCTCTTGACTCTATATTCTTCGGAAACAAAAATCACATGTACCTTAATTTAATTGCTATCTTTGAAGTTATATAAGTTTTAGAATAAATGTTTATTTACCAGTAAAATATATCCGTCTGTTTCGCCTAAAATTATAATAAGAGTAATTTGATAACATTTTCATATGTAACTTTATTCTTTGCATAGGTCGAGATATACAAGAAAAAGAAGATTTTGAGTTCACCCATTTATTACGATTATGAACGCTGATGAGAATAATTTCACTCGAAATTTTGATTATATTAGAATAAGCATATCTTTATTTAAAAGGATTTTATTATCATCGTGTCTTCAAAAATGATCATACAAGGGAAGTCTCAGAGCGGACTAAAATAGTGTCACCTGGTATGACGTAATATCGCAGGAATGCGCGATGCGAATCAGTAGGGCGATTCTGTAAAATAAAATCTCGCTTCCGATCTCGGTAGTTGCCATTTTAGACATTAGTTTAATATGCATTACGCCATTACACGGTAAAATGTCGCTATGGCTGTTGAAGTAGCCAGTATTAATTATTTGAGATTTGTCAGAAATCCGAATAAATGAGATCGTAAGTGAGATTGCATCTTACAGAATATCTATGCAGATCGGTGTTCTTGCGGTGCATTCGTGCGAGATCGAAGATATTTGCGATGAGCAGGCCAATAATGAAAGTAAGAGAGATGAATCTAAAGCTGCATACCGATAGCAACTTGTGGAGAGTACATCATCAGCCTATTAATGTCCCCACTGCTGGGGCACAGGCCTTCCCTATGGATGTAATAGGGAGATTGAGCCATGACTCACCACACGGGCCCAGTGCGGATTGGCGGGTGCTAACGACTGCAGATGCAGCCGGGTTCAATGGCTGAACGTGCCTTCAGAAGCCCGGAGGAACTCGAGATAGAAGATTTTTGGTCACCCATCCAATAACCGACCACGGCGAAGACGCTTAACTTCAACGATCGCAGACGAACGCGCTAACCACCCGCCCCATGGAGCTCCTGTGGAGGGTACGCGTAGCTGCAATTATTTATATGGTGTTCCAGGGAAGTAGTCGACTACGCCTACTCTGGAACGCGCTAACCGTACGCAGCTGTTTTTTTTTAATTTGATCTAAGTGTCTCTATCTCTCTCTCTAAATCTCTATAAGAAAAAAAACCCTTGCATACAAGAAATTTACAAAGACTGAAGTTGACACAGACAAAGTTGCGGCCATAAGCCACATTTTGTTATAGATTTTCAAGATTTTAAATTTCACAAAACTGAAATTGGCACTTCGTAGTACTCCGTACGTACCTAAGTCAAGAACTAATAAGATTCGTATTGCAACAAAATACCCTCTATTCAGTTAGGGGACCGTCCCCACGCATGCTCGTACAAACTTCGTAACGAAATCACTAATACAGGAAATTGTCGTATCGAATATCGATGCCCTGAATAAGAAAACAAATTTCGTGGTACGTACGACCTTACCTGGTGCCCTCATCGGAAACCAGAGGCTCCGATCAGATAATAGGTAATGCAAACTTCTAGATAACATTGCGAACGTGATTCGAGTTTAAAGGTAACCAAGAAAACATTTCACATTATGACTCGCGCGGAGTTTATGAATAATTATCTCGTGTCGTGTCTTTGTATTGTTTCATCCGATGATTTTGCATTATTTTTATATTTAAACTAGTGGCCCGCCCTCGCTTCGCTTCGGGGTAGAATTGATCAAAATCCTTTCTTAGCGGATGCCTACGTCATAATATCTACCTGCATGCCAAATTTCAGCCCGATCCGTCCAGTGGTTTGGGCTGGGCGTTGATAATTCCATGTCCCCGTCAGGACCAGTGGTCCCGGTCCCAAATGACTACCGACTCGATCACTATGTCAGTCAGTCTTTTAGTTTTGTATATATAGATTCATTGCACAAATAAGAGCACAAGTGGCGGACTTAATGCCAAGATATTCCCTACCAGTCAACCGGAACCACTTTACAATAGAATTAATTGAATGATTTATTATTTTGCTTATATATTTTTGAAGTTATACTTCTTTAGGCGCGTTATGAAAAAATGATGAGAGTGAAATTTTAAGATGCGCGCGCATCACTGTAACACAAAATTTTAACAGCATGAAGTTGGTCGCTTTAGCGACGTTACTTTTGTGTTTACCGCACATTAAGAAAATCTACCAACAAAATAGAAATAGAATCTCTATTTAGTAGGTGCTAACGACTGCATTGTGAAGGCCTATCAAAAGTATTTATTAATCTGGAACAACGGAACCAAAGCGCGATTCAGGAGACTACAGCGCCATCTCTTGACCATTGGTGTAGTAGAACCAAAAACCACATCTTTATTTTTTGTAATAAAGTAACAGTTATAGGTATTCATATTTATAATATCAAAAGTATTTATTAATCTGGAACAACGGAACCAAAGTGCGATTCAGGAGACTACAGCGCCATCTCTTGACCATTGGTGTAGTAGAACCAAAAACCACATCTTTATTTTTTGTAATAAAGTTACAGTTATAGGTATTCATATTTATAATATTTATCCACATGTTTCTAGTTTGTATATTCGGAATACGTGTTTGAGTTTCATACAAGTGCAAATCACATATGTTCTAATAAATTATTTTCAGTAGCGATTTTAATTGAATATTTTTTCTTATTTATTTATTTTTTCAAATTAAAACTGAACTTTATTGACTTCGTCCTTTTCCAGACTTTTTATTAATTTACTGTAATTAATTATTTGCATGCAATTAAAAACTAATTTTAAACGATGCCAAAGAAGGATAACTTCTCACGCGCCTACATAAGTACACGCTCCCATTTTTTTTGTTAGGTTTCGCCCCATTAGCGAAAACTGTTGGTTTGTTTCCAAACATTTTTGGGTTCCGTATCTAAAGGGTAAAAACGGGACTCTATTACTAAGAGTCCACTGTCCGTCTGTCTGTCACCAGGCTGTATCTCAAGAACCGTGATAGCTAGGCAGGTAAAATTTTCACAGATTATGTATTTATATTGCCGCTGTAACAACAAATACAAATTATAACAAGAAAATAAAAAAAAAGTGGGGCACTCGTACAACAAAAGTGTACTTTTTTGCCGTTATTATTAACGGCAACAGGTAGGCGCTTGAAATATTCACAGTATGCTAACAAATAAATTATTAAAATAAAACAATTGAATTTCTCATACAACAAATGTGATTTTTCACACCGTTTTTTGCTCCACATTATATTTTTTGCGCAAGTCCGACTCGCACTTGGTCGTTGGACACAGTAGTAGTGGTAGTCATGACTTTTATGAAGTTTCTTAAAATTTGATTATTTGAAAGAATTGTGTATGCTATTTATTTATTCGAGTAAAAGAATGTTTACTACGGCGCAATGTATGGAGACACTTTTCAATGAGTTATTTAGAAATATAATTTCCTTCTTTTATGAACTGGGAGCGTTAGTAAAACAAATCAAGCATTACTTGAAACTTTATCATGAAAATTTACAAAAAAAATCCATAGCGGCAAAACAAACCATTAAAATGCGAGTGTGATCAAAGACTTTCCGTTAATATTAAAAGAGTTTACACTTGAAAAAACAGCGATTATTAAAATCACGATTCTTGTATGAAACAAAGGAAATTGTGGAAAATTCTCAACACTAGCTATCATTATGTTTGATAACATGCGACCGACGGACGCCAGTCTTTGTACGGAACCTTAAAAATAATGTTGACGATTGGCTTCCCCACCAGCCTGTGCCTGTCACAAATTTTCCTACCAACCACTAAAATTAATCGATCAGGCGTGTATGTTGCTAAAGAAAGTACATACACCTATATAAATGTACCAGTATAGTGTTTAGTAGATTACACAATGCTTTGCGATTCGCTGCTATTTATTTTATTTTTATTTATTTTATTTTATTGCATACTTATAGTATAGGATATTTAACAATTATTTTAGTATGGTACATGACCCTGTTAGGGTGTTGCAAGTATAATATCTATATCTAGACGGTTATTACACAGATTCAAAAAAACAAGTTAGTGAGCTTTCCGTGACGGTTTCACTATTGGGAATACATTTTTTTTATCTCATATTTTTATCGAACAATTATATGGAGCTCCGTTTTTGATCAACCTCGCATTTGAAGGCCTTTTTTCCTCCTACCCGTGATGATGAAGCCGAGACGTGGTCACTAACGGTAAAGCTAGTCCACCAAATTAAGCAATGCTGAGGATTTCTCTGAGGGATCGGATCTGGAAAGAATTTATTCGCCAGAGAACTAAAGCTACATGTTGACTGTCACTGTTGTTCAGGTGATTGATTGGAAATTTAATCCTTTAATGGGTTCGTCGTCAAATTATAGGTCGAATTTGAGGGGTTAAATTAGTAGACTTTACAATTCAGTATTAATTACATTCTCTGTCTATTTAAGTCCCAAATTTTTTTGCTGTTACAAAACATTGTTTTCCTTTGGAATCTCGCACCGTAATTAAAGGTTAAAAATAAATTTAGACCGTGAATTTCACTGACAGTCATAATATGTAGGGCGGTCTACGGGTTTGTCACACGGAGGGAGAGGGTATTAAATATTGAAGATATGATATTTTATTGAAATTAAATATCGTTTTATTTTTAGTAAGAACAAGAACTGCATTCACAGTTGTTTTTTTAAATCGCCTGCTACAAATGGGCATCAATACCCGTGGAATTTGAAAAAAACTCGACTTATTTTATGATAACCACCGAAAGGGTTAAATAAGAATTATTATTTCCTTATTAACTTAGCATTTGAAATGAAAGGAAGATCATGAAATTAAATTTTTGTTTAGCTAATGTTATCATTTCAAAGTATTTATTACTACTATTTTACTAACCCGCTCACTTAATAATACAACATTTCACTATTTACAATAAGGTTTTTATATTAATTATTATAATGATTCACTTCACTTCGTACTATAAGAACGTGAAAAAAATAATAAAGCGATACATATACTTAAATCTTGCATCGTTTATTTTATATTGCAATTTGTGTTAAAACTGCGAATGCAGTTCTACTTTTTATTAAAATTTAAATAATGTCTTCTTTCAGTAAAATATCTTTTCAATATTTAATATACTTTCCCTCCATGTGACAAAATTATTCAATATTTTAAAAGATTCCATAATTATTACCCCTGACTTAGCAATTCAGATCTTTGTAGTAAAAAGAAAATAAAAGTTTGAGATTATAATCATATCTATTTCTTACAAAATAATGTTGATGATTGGCTACAGAAAGTACTTACACCTATTGAGATGTACGTGTATTGTGTTTAGTGGCTTATTGCCGACGTAATCTAACACCCAAAATCCTTAGACCGATCTACATACAGTACCAATCCATAGTTGTCGATTTATTAAAGAGAAATAGGGCATAGAGTTAGATAGATTTTCCGCTCGAATTGGAGCGCCCGTCCGGGGAAATAGCCTCCGTCTTGCATAAGACTACACTGAGATTACACTACCTCTTGTTGGTTTGTGTTTCAGTCGATGACTGAGATGAGGCGGTAAGGTCTAATAAATCCTTAAAATTATCGTCAAAACATTTCAAATCAATCCTATACTGCTTCCGTAAAGTTATCACAAAGCGACAGACGCAGTGTTTTGTATAGTGTTCCTTCACAAAATATTTAATAACTTAGGCCGCGTACACATGTCGTACCGTTTTTCAGCTCTGTAATTTGGTGGGATATGTAGTTGAATGAGCTAGATCACACACGACAGTATTCCGGATCCATTAAAAATCCCACAAACAACGGAAATACTGATCCAGTTATGACGTTTCCTTTAAAATCGGTTCTGTAAATGCTGTTTTTTTATATAGATAAGTTCGGCAAATGACTCCGACCCACCTGATGTTAAGTGACGATAAAGTCCAGCCGTGAAAATAGCTGGTGCAGCAGTTCTAACTGCCACACCAGCCATCCTCACCTTGCCGGCCTGCATGTTGCTTCTCCACGCTTCTTTTGAAGGATCCCAGGTTGTAAGAAGGAAGGAACACATAAGCAGACAGAGCATTCCATTCACGGATAGTGTGACAAAGAAATGAGTCACCAAATTTCAACGCGTTTTTATCACGCTCAATTGTCAAATTACTATGGCGTTTGACAGTTAGGTGCGATAAAAAACGTGATATAATGTAAATTGTGGTGCTCATGCTACGGGGACTGAAATATTTATTATATTTAAACGTTATTGCAAAACTACAAAGCAAATGGCGGACATAATGCCATAAGGCATTCTCTACCAGTAGGTCGAAATATCGACGGATCCGTTAAAAATAATCCTGTAAACACGAACGTTCTATGTGTACTCGCCCTTAGTGGACTCCTCGATGATGCTGAGTAGGCTGTCCTTTATTTGCCGTATTCGTATGCCAGTGCTCTCCTCACGTTCAAAACCACTTTATGTTACTCCACGAATATGGCAAGAAATAACGCGTAATTCTTTGTTTTTCTGTTCCACTTATGCTTACAACGTAGAGTTCAATCATTATTGATTTATTCTATACATATTTAGTAAAGCTTAAATCTGTTCCATTTCAATGGTTAACATGT
This sequence comes from Chilo suppressalis, assembly GCA_902850365.2. NCBI lineage: Eukaryota > Metazoa > Arthropoda > Insecta > Lepidoptera > Crambidae > Chilo > Chilo suppressalis. The sequence goes on along the minus strand of OU963894.1, from coordinate 14,467,074 downwards.
ACTATGTTAACTCAAAGTTATCAAAACTTAATTTAAATAATTTTCACTAATCTGCAGCACGCAAAATTTTATTTTAATTCCTTTTTAGATGGTATTTGATTGTCACCAATTTAACGAATATACGAAAAACTATTTCGAAAGCTTGGAAAAAATATTATACCTATTACTAAGCACCAAATGTCTTTACTTATACGCCCTACTTAAACTTTCACTGTTTTATATAAATCCATGACTATTAATTGTTTTTAATAAATTAAAAAATACTCTAAAATTCCAGACCAAAACTACTTTTTTTAATATGCACATTTTGAAGGTGAATATTTCTTAATGATTTCAGAACTGCAAGGTGTTTGCTGCATTGCAAAGTTTTACGAGTACTTAAGCTCAATGCATGAATATGTTGATGATAATAAACATGTATAAACATAAAATATATATGTAATAAACATATATGGATTGCGTCGTCTTATATTTCATAATATTATTACCTAAGACCAAATATATAAATCAATCGATATGCGAAGACTAAAAAAGTGCTTCTTTTAGACCTATTCTTGTATTTTAGAATCGTGTATTAGCGCTGCGAAAATTTGCTATTGGAACATTAGATCATGGAATTATTATTTATTTTACAAATATTTTTTACATGATTGATAGTAACTTTCACGCGCACTATTTGTTTAAAAATATTCAGAAAATGCTACAAAAACTTATCTTAAATTACGAAATACGTTGACTAATATAGTATTTTGTTTACTACATATTTTTTGTACATTTATGGCATGTCATCATGTTATAAATTTTTTTCAAATCGCAGTTGAGTTTTATCTAATATAACGAATTGTTTTTAAAAACATATACATACTACCAATGTATATAAATTGCCCAAGAAATTTAGAGATAATTATTATGATTTCATGGAGTCAATCATTATTAATAAAAACTATTGTTATGTTATAGGTATGTATGTTTAAAAATAACGCAATAAAGTGATTTGTCAGGGATAACTTGTTAATCCATAATTAATTTAATGAATAGATTGAATAGACAGAAAATATTTGTATTAAGTTATCGTATACACTTAAAATAATTCTAACCAATTTTAAAAAAAAACGGCTATTCATCGTATTTTGCCCTGATTTTATATAATTTGCATTACAATCCTTAGATGTACGTAATATTTTTCGTTTTTATTTATCAAAAAAATTAACAATAATTTCCAATACACGCAACCCAACATAATTATCACTCAAAATATGGCTACTAAGATTTAAAAAATAAGTTTTAGATCCATTCCATATTTTGAAATTAATGAAAACTACCAATGCAGAAAAATAAATTTTAGTTCCATTCCTTACTTTGAATTTAAAAAATTTTTGCGAAAAACAGTATTCACGTTAAATTTTCGAACGATCTAGTTCCTATTCTGAATTCAAAGATTGTTTGCACAAGACTCACCTTTTCCCGTCACCTGTTGCACGGTGTGAATGCTAGGGACGGCCGCATCCCCCTTATATAGGACGGGACGCCAGCGCGCAAACGCTTCTCAAACTATTATAAGGGATGACTGGTACAAAGTAACATTAAAGTTACCGACTTCGAAATCAATTAAAAATATATTATTAAATGAAATTTAAGATTGATAAAATAATGAAGATAAATAACATAGTAAAACAAAAAATATAAAAGCCAGTCCGAGTCAGCTAAACTTTATATTGTTTTAAATTTTCATGTTCACTAACATTATACCTATTATGGGATGTTCCCATGTACCTTGTTTTTATAATCTTTTAGGTCAGTTTTCTCAAAAATCAGACATTTCGCTGATGGTATCACTTTTGACATTTATGTGTGGTGATGTGGGACTTTTACAGTAGTTAGGTAGAGTAGAATTTCTACCGTTGCGTTGATTTGGTTTGGTTGGTGCAAACCAAATCAAACAACACAACATTTTTAATCTTATATCTAGTATGTGGTGGTTGTCCAACCAATCTGCTATGTGTAAAAATATAACTTTAAGACATAGCAGTTAATATTTGACAATATTATGGGTTACTACAATTAGCATTTTTTAAGCAACTCCAGTTCGCCTTTGTAATGCTAACATTAAATCGGCGAAAAAAAACAGGCTTTGTATTCGAAAATTCGGTTAGTATACTTGTAATATTGATGAATAGGTCTAAGTCTCCATATAGTTCACATAGCACACATTGGTTTGACAACGACACTGTTAAATTATTTTTTTGTGCCCTGATACTTTGATTGGTTTTTGAAGTGAAACTTCGGGATGTAAGTGGAAAAATCCTATGGAAAAGATGAACCGGAAATGCTTCACGAGCGTCACGATATAAATTTATATTTATGTGTGTGTGTGTTTGCGTGGGATGCGTGCTTAGCTCTTCTGGACTAGCATGAAAGTTGGAGGGTAACTCGGCGAAGTCTAAAACACTACGAGCGTTACGAGCGCCACACGCGACAATATATACATATATATATACATGAGTGATGCGTGCTCTGCTCTATTTCCCTATGCCTTATGTACCGCCTTATGTTAGGTTATTTAAGAAAAGAAGTTTCACTTCGGATGTGTGGTCCGTGCATACAATTTTTTATTATTTCTATCCCTTGCATACAGTTTGAGAGCCGCAGGCCTCACCGCCGGAAAATCACGTCCGGAATGGATAATTCATTTACTAGGCGCCGTATCCATTCTCGAATGGTTATAACAACCTTTTTATGCATCATATATCAACAATGTTATTACTTATAGTACAAAATATTGGAAAAACAAATCATATTTAAAAAACAAGAATAGGTAAGTATTTCATTCATTTTCTATAAGTATGTATAAAAACATTGAGAAACTCCGAGCGTTCGGTTTGCGATCAAGACTTTCGCAATGGTCGGTAATAAGATGGGTGATCATAACTTTACTATCTCGGGTACCTCCATGCTTCGAAGGGCACGTTAAGACATTGGTCCCAACTGCATCATGCAACCGTTAGGATCCATACCTGGCCTTTTTTATTACGAAGGCAAAATCTCTATTTACTGTCGTTGGCGCCCTTAAGGGACTTTTTAGTTTTAGTTTTTTTTTAAGTTTTTCAGGGCGGTTTCCGCACTTAGTCTTAATCATTGGACCTTTGTGCGTGTCTTGAAATATTCCCGTTTACTCCAGCCAGCCTAAGTTAGTCCAGAAGGAAAGCAGCCTTGGCAGACTGCTGCAAGCTTCCGGATGCGATGCTGGCGACTGGAGAAGTCGTGCCTGTTGGTCGGCCACCTGCATTCCATGATGATATGCTGTGGCTCCATACGTCCTCTGCATAGGGATGTCTGTTACTCCAATTGTATATAGGGGACAATGACCAGTTAGAGTTCCTATAATTATGCGGAGTTTGTCCCTATTAAGTGTGGTAAGGGTGGCGGCAATTATCCTTTGCCGCCGTAACTGCATTCTTCGTTTGCTGGCATCCTTCACATATTTTCCACTCTGTCAAGTGTAATTTCTAAGTTCTATCACGCAGCCACGTATTAATTTCGGCCTGAGGTAGGGGCAGAAGAGGTTCCGGATCATAAAATCATGCACACCAACGAACGGACCTCACATTTTTTTTCCGATGACGGGCAGAAAAAATCCATTATATCCATGATAATACCCACACCTAGCCTCTCGTAAGTCTCACGGGTGCGAAACGAAGAAGCCGTTAAGCAGTCCACGCGGCTAACGAGCGCTTACGGCATACTATCCGCTAAAAACCCTGCGAATACCCTCTACGCTGTTAAGTGCGGGACCGCGAGATTCCCGTTGGGGGACTTCACCGCATCTCCGCACCCAATTTACACCTGACCTACGTCTCTACGTGTGGAATAGACAGAACAGGCCATAACCCGCTGGTTATACGTCCATACATCCATCATAGGCCTATGAGCAGCATAGTCCAACACGGCCAACGCAGCCAATAGGGGAGACGAGAATGCTGTGTAGACCTACTACATAGCATTATCGTCTGTCGAATTGGGCATACAAACAATCCATGTGTGTAATATTTGGCGGTGTGTTATGTCATTGTTTGTGTATGAGTATCGTAGTTACAGTTTGTTTTTCATATATATGTTAAAACTGCATTTGTGCGCTTATAAAAATGATGGAGTAATTACATAATAGAGACACCAATGCTCATTTTGTACTACATATTTTAAAACTAAAGTAATTGATTCCCCTTTACATCATCTAGGTTAGATGTAATGTAAATATGATGTCTCAATGTCATGTAGCAATAGTAAAGAAATTAACAGAAAACAAACAAAAAGCAGGTAATTCTTCCAACTCCTGTAACGAAGAATTTAGAACCAAGCTTTCAACTCTACGTGCCCTTATTCTACGAGCCCTAACTTCACTAAGGCCTAGGCCTATATTGTAGAACGCGGCTCAAGCAGCCTTTAAACTCGAATCACGCAAAGCTAGTTTTAGTTGTAGATCACTACTTAATTCTCAGCATATTACAGGTCGCGTTTTAAGAGCAAATCAGCTGACACTAGAATCTAAAATCGGTTTTGAACTCCGATCATATTTCTGTATGGCTTAAGTATGTTTTCAATTACAATTAGAAAATTAACAACATAGTGGTATGTCATATTTCATAAACGCGCGTTACAACTTTATTGGGGACTATAACACGTGTTCTCTTCTTAAGAATGGTGTCGACCATATTTAAGTAAACAAAGATCAAATCTTTGCTTGAGAGTAGATTTTGATGTAAATGTCCTTCATCCTTTTGAAATAAGCAGTAATTACTCAGCTGAGTTTAGATCAATGTTTATATTTCAAGAAACGTTCTAAAATTAAATCTCGTTCTGAAAATATTTAGAAAGTAGTTAGTAAATAATACGGGCCTTAGTCTCAATTTTAGTAAAAAAATGCAATTTTTAAGCTTCTACGTTCTACGTCTATGTGAGCGATGCAAAATAGTCAAGACACAATTATTTTGACGAAGGTGTAGAATTAGTGAATTTATTTATTTAGTTAGAAGCTTGGCTCTACATGAGATATGATAACTTTTCGATAGTGCGAGCCATACGGACTAATCTTAGAAATGTTTTACATGGTAATGCTTCTGGTGGGATTATGATTACACAAAAACAAAGGTACAATAAACGAAAATAAAAAGTGTCTTAATTGACTGCTGTGCAAAAAAATGTCTAGATAATCGGGTCTACGCTTGTATTTTTAATAAAACTATAACGGGTTGTGTAGATCACGGTGGTATTTAGATCCTGTGAAATCCTGCTATGTGCTAGTATATTTTGTGTTGTGTCTTCATAAATAAATAATTCCAACACTCACACCAATTAGCCTATCCCCAAAGTAAGTACTGTAAGGCTTGTGTTATGGGATACTAGGGTAACGGATAGAATACATATACACATACTGTACATATATAAGTATATTTATTTAAAAATACATATTAAACATCCATGACTGGAGTGCAAATGTTCGTATTCATCACACAAACATCTGCCCCCACCGGGATTTGAACCCGGGACCTCTCGAGTCGTTCATAGAAGGTGACGATATTGTTATTTAGAAAGGTTCTGACTGAATAGCAGAGACATGGCTTATCCGTGATCACTGAGTCACAAACCATTTTGTCTTATGGTTTATTTTGTCATGTATGTATGCTCAGTAATGGCAAGACAAATAAAACTTGATTATTATTATTTATAGACAGGACAGTGCTTAACTACTTACATGTTGCTCAGTAATTTCTGAGTTGATTACATTTAATAATGTATATAATATCCCACTTATTAATGCAAATTCTGAGTAAAAAATGTCAAATCTATCTAACCCTCAACAAGTTGCAGTTTTATAAAATGACAAGCGCCTCAGCAAAAAAAAATACAGAGATAGACTACTAGTAAGATTTAATACACAGTTATATGGTATATTTCTCGTATATAAAACAAAATTTTCTATTAAAGAATTTTAGTCTCTACCTAATTAAGAAATCACTTAGCAATTAATACATAAATTGAAAATTTCATCACATCAATGCATTACATTTTTATCTGTTGCTAATAAACTTAGATCTTATCAACAAGCATCGCTGGTACAGTGGTAGAAAGCTGGCCTCTTACGTGGGGGGCCTGGGTTTGAATCCCAGGTGAGAAAGGAAGTTTTTTTTATTAATGATTTTGAAAGTTTCATTTGCAACGTGGTTTTATGAAACCGCACCTATTTTTATAAATACGAGTATAAATCTGTCTAGAAAAAGAATTTCATCTAGACCTTTTGGTGGTTTTCTTTTTAAAAGCATCTATTTTCATACTTCGTCACGTTGTCCTGAGATTGTTACCTCTACACAAAGAAACACGTACCACTTGTACATATAACCTATGAGATTCGTCATTATAATTTCTAATGTCACGCCCGTAAACATTGCGAAAAAACCCATTACATTCTGGGAATAGCAATAGCTTCCATATTTTTACTAGAACTCGAATAAGTAGTGGAGTAGACACGGGTGAAATAGTTCTTTTTCTTTTAACGACTTCTTAGTTTTAAAGGCTTACCAACTAAGAACATATGACTCATTAGAATTATGATATCATTATAGTCAAAATCATTGATTCAGTTTAGGCTGTTACAAGCACTCATGAATGTCTAGAAGCTACGCCATCGGTTCGTAAATCTGCGGCGGGAGACCTTGTACTGAGAAGGACCGGCAAGAAACTCAGCAGGGGCTGTTTTTTCTTCCTGTTTTATTATTTACAGAGTCGTCAAGTTGAAAATGACTTCAAAGATGATTCGTGAAGACACCTTTTATTACATAATGTGAAATATTCATTAATATTGTTCACATGCAGTTTGATTGCTGCGTCATATAGTATAAATACAAAAAGTGATATTGATATTAGAACAACATCTTCAATATCAAAGAAGTTAGGGCAGACTCATCTCCGCTGGCAGCATCCGTTCACGAGCATGACGCATGAACCTGCCATCGCTTTGATTAACCCTATTATAGGCACGTAACAACCCGCGTATAATAATATATAAAATTTATATATTGTTATACGCGGGTATAATAAGGGTATGCACAACATTTTTTAAAGATGTGCACGCACAACATTTTGAAATAATTCAAATAATTGTTGTTTTATAAGTTTTTTTGAAGCAATAAGAATACGCTTTAGTCTCCGCTGCTGTACGTAGCACAGACATTCTTTATTAAAAGATATATCAGAAAATCGAAATATAACTCTCCGTGAGCGGTCCGCTCCGGACTTTTTGCAGATCGATATAGCTATGTATCTTTTTGGCACTTCACTCATCAGTCACACATGCCTATATAATAGTGGAAGGTGTAACACTTCAACAAACCTCGATAATATTGTTTTTGGAAGCGAGCGAGATTGAGAGAATATTTGATAGGTACCCATTAGGCGAGCTCTACGCACTCCGGCTTAAATTTGCAAACCACTATTTTAGACAGTAGGTTCTTACATAAATGAGATATCCCCATTGTTATTTTCGCAACTAACATCCATTTGAATTAGTAATGATCGTATAATTTGTCATAATAATATCTCATAGTGCCTATACTGATATATGTAGATATACTGTTGGTCTATTTTAAGTTGGATCAATGGAGACGGGGATTGTTGATGAAGACTAAAGAACATAAAACCCTCGCTAGAGGGCAGTTTTTTTGAAGTAAAACTTTTTATCGGACAGAGTGTAAATGAAAAAAAAAATATATATATATATATATATATATATACATATATGTGTATGTGGGATGCGTGCGCAGCTCTTCCCAATGAGCGTGAAAGTTGGAGAGTAACTCGGCGAAGGCTGAAACGCTTCGAACGTCACGAGCGTCACACGCGACTATTTATATCGCGTTTTTTTTTGTTTTCTCCCAGGCGGGTGAGCGGGTGAGAAATCGTCATGGATACCCTACAGCCGGCTGCAAGGTTATGTAAGACTCGTACTGACTTATTATCTTTTTTACTTTGTCACAATATGGCGCCTAGTTGTTTCCATATTGAATTTAGATTACTATCATATCTTTAGTAGCACTACCACCATTAAGACGAATCGATTGGTGTATGAATCATCAAAATCGGTCCACGCGTTTGATCTCTAGTGTGCCACAAAGAAACATACGTACATATATAGACTGTTAAACACTATACCCTGTCTGCGCGTCGCGCTTCGCGTTTTTGTATTGTGCAGTCGGGTAAAAAACACCCGTAGGGACTGCTTCTGGCCGGGAAGGCCTCTAAGGCTTCATCGGAAGCAATCGTCCCCCAGGGGGGGAGCGACTCGCGTGTGACGCTCGATATATATATGAGTGATGCGTGCGCTGCTCAATTCCCCCATACCTTATGCACCGCTCATGTTAGGTTATTTAAGGAAATAAGTTTCACTTCAGATGTGTGGTCTGTGCACACAATTTTTTTATTTTAGTTCCAGTTCCACTTTGACAAACGCGTATTCGTATCGCCATCGTCATACCTACCCTACCGGGTGTAAGAAGAAACTAGCTACTTCGGTAGAAACTTTGACGATGGCGATACGAATACTTTCTCGCTAGACGTTGTTGTTGTCGTGCTTGGGGTACGATCCTAAAATTAAAGTGTTTAATGAAACGCATGCTGATTAAGTCTTCGATGATTCGAGTCTGGATACCATGTGGATTAATGGCGCGATTACACTTATTCGTAAGCCCGAATAGGAGTGCCAATGGAATTCGAACGCAACGGTAAAAGTGTAAATGATGGGAGTCTAGTATCTCTTATCTATTAGACAAGTCCGTCCGTCCGTCCGTCCGTCCGTCTGTCTGTGGTGCTGTTTCAGCGGCCAACCGGTTTTCGAGAAATCACGAATTTCAAACGTAACCACACAAAATCTCCGAAGTTCTCAATTAATTAAATACATTTTTTTTGGTGAACATTTGGTTCACTGGTTTGCTAGTTAGGGTATATTTCCTTTTGTTTACCCGACACCGTCTTCCAGCCCGTCATCATCATCATCATCATCATCAGCCTCTTAATGTCACCACTGTTGGGGCACAGACCTACCCTATGGATGGAATAGGGAGATTGGGCCATGACCCACCACGCGGGCCCAGTGCGGATTGGCGGGTGCTAACGACTCCAGATGCAACCGGGACCAACGGCTTAATGTGCCTTTCTAAGCACGGAGGAACTCGAGATAGAAATATCTTTTTTGGTCACCCATCCAATGACCTACCCCTGCGAAAGTTGCTTAACTACAACGATCGCAGCCGAACGCGCTAACCACCTGCGCCCCATCGAGCCTCTCAGCCAGAGCTTCCAGCCCGTATTCCAGTGTAAATATTGTTTTGGGTGCCTGAATTCGAGTAATGTCTTTCGTGCACCTGAATACAGGCTAGCGACCAAATGTAATTACGGCAAAAGGCGTTGTTGTCTATAAATAAATATATTTCCAACACTCACACCAATTAGCCTAGCCCCAAAGTAAGCACTGTAAGGCTTGTGTTATGGGATACTAGGGTAACGGAAAGAATACATATACTGTACATATAGAAATACATATTAAATATCCATGACTGGAATACACTGCGAAAGTTGCTTAACTTCAACGATCGAACGATCGAAGCCGAACGCGCTAACCACTTGCGCCATCGAGCTCCACCATCCATCGATTGAAGTATATAAATTTCAATTGTATTGTTTTTATATATATTTTGTCGTCTTTCATTTGTCTTAATTCAAAAATACCTAATAAGTTTTATCATCTTAGGAAGGGGACTGGCTTGCTCGCGATATTGATTTGTAAATTGGTGCCGTTGAAACAAAGATTTTCAAAGATTTAATGTGCATAAAATATATTTTTGTAAGAACTTTATGAGAATTATTAAATAAAAACAAAAATTGCAGCGTCTAAGCGATGTATAGATAATGTTTAAAACTAGGTACTCTTTGTAAGGAGAGAAAACTTGGAGGCAAAAATAGCTTCTACATTTTTAATTCCCCTAAATCTTTGATTTTAACAATTAATTACGGTACAGGGTATTCCAGTCGCATAGCGAACTTTTAATGAACTAGATCCAATAAAGCCCTTCTCTGTTATTAAATTAAGGATAAAGATTGAGTTTTTTTAAATCAAGTTAGTTCATAAATTAGTGGCCCTTTGGATTCTTAGTTGTAACTTGTGAGATGAGAAATTTACAATGTCCGTTTTTCAATATTGATTTTATACTGCGCACCATAAAAATTCTTAGAATCAAGAATTATTTTCGCAAGATAAATATAAATGCGATGAACGTTTTTGTGATTTTCAATAAGTTCAACTTGTAAATAAACCTTTTTTTTCATACCAGAAAATGACAAATTATCTTGCAGACCGACTGGAACACTATTTGTAAAAAGCTTTCTCGTGCGAGTTGGACCCGAATTCCATACTCCGTGAAGCTTTGGAACCCGTAAACCTGACTCATGCGACTCATTCAAAAATCACAACAGCAAAAGGTAATGTCTACTTGGCGGTTTTGAAGTAAAAATCTTTAGGCACGCTTGACTTGGGGAGTAAACTGGCGAATGTGTGACGATTTTTGCATTACGCGCGTAACGCGTAACCGGTGACTCATCGGTAAACAATGAACAATACCCGTCACAAAATACATGAATAGTTCATGAATCAAAATGCTAGTGCTTGGTGGGTGTTAACGGACCCAGCCCGGATTGGTGGGTGATAATGGACCCAGTGCGGATTGGAGGGTGATAACGGACCCAGTGCGGATTGGTGGATGATAACGGATCCAGCACGGATTGGTGGGTGATAACGGACACAGCGCGGATTGGTGGGTGATAACGGACTCAGTGCGGATTGGTGGGCGGTAACATCCGCGCTGGGGATTGGATGGGTGATAACGAACCCAGTGCGGATTGGTGGATGATAACGGACCCAGTGCGGATTGGTGGGTGATAAGGTACCCAGCGCGGATTGGTGGGTGATAATGGACCCAGTGCGGATTGGAGGGTAATAACGGACTCAGCGCGGATTGGTGGGTGATAACGGACCCAGCGCAGATTAGTGGTATCTTTTCTATCAACAAATCTTCATGTTAGTGTATGATTTTCAGATCATTTGAGTTAAAGTTAAAGAAGTTTCACTTCAGTTGTGTGGTCATAAGCACTCTCGTTTTTTTTTTAATTAATTTGTATTTTTTTTTATTTATTAAAAGGGTGATAAACAAGCCTACAGCCCGCCTGATGGTAATCGGCCACCATAGCGTAAAGACGCTTGCGATTCCAAAAATATCGACCCCCCCTTGAGGGACCGTGGTATCCATGAGGATTTCTCACCCGATCCCCCGCCTGGGAGGAAACAAAAAAAAAAGAAAATATGGCTCGCATCGTTGTCTACCCTAACCCAATTGCCTACTGTGTTTGTTGTACAAAACGCAAGTGCGGTCCTGCATGGAATATTGCTCGCACCTCAAGGATGGCTCCGCTAATTACTTACTCGATCTTACTGCCCGCATCATTGACGATGAAGAGGTAACTAAGAAACTCGAGTCTCTACAATTACACCGCGATGTGGCATCATTAAGCGCATTCTACCGACTATACCACGGCAAGTGTTCTGAGGAGTTATTCTCCCTTATCCCTCCATCACCTTTTCTTCACAGGAACACGCGCGCTGGCCTACGTTGCCACTGACTTACTGTGTCACTGCCACTATTACCCACCTACACGAACAAAGAAATTTGGTGACTCATTTGTTTGTCGTACTATTCGTAAGTGGAATTCTTTACCAGCGCAAGTGTTCCCTCCTTTCTATAATCTGGGGTCTTTTAAAAGAGGCGTGAAGAAGCATTTTTGCAGGCAGGCAAGGTGAGGATGATTGGTGTAGCAGTTTATAACTGCTGTACCTTCTATCTTCGCGTTTGGACTTTATTACCACTTAACATCAGGTGGGGTAGAGTCATTTGCCTACCTCTATATAAAAAAAAGAAAAAAAACCCCGTGGAGCCCTTTTTTTTTTAACGCAGGTAAAAATCATTTTACAGACGACGGCGCCTTTAAGAGGCACACCGCCGAACGGACTTCACACCTGGCTTCCGCAAGTCTTACGAACTCCCCAGTGGCTACCCACCGAGGACCCCGCAACTGTTACGGGCGCTTTACGGTATAATATCCGCTAAAAAAATCCTCTACGGTATAATATCCGCTAAAAAAGGTCTCCCGCGGTATTACGGGGACCCCGCAGACGAGCGTAGGTAGGCCCGCGCGTGGGGGCTGAGTATGCGGCCTAGTGCCCACTGTACCGCCCCCTGTCCGCTGCGGAAAGCTGTGGCCCTCCGTCACCCCCCCCCCCCCCCTTGCAGACAGAACCACATGGGGAGGGCCGCCGTTTCTGGGAGGGAGGACTGGGAGGGGAAGCGTAGTTCTTCCCGTTCTTCTTCCCCTCCCGGCCGCTCCTTCCCTCTGAGGGCACCCGTACGGGCGCTGACATCTCAGAGGGCCCTTTCTCAGGGGGTCTGGCCCTTGTGACCGGCGGGTCACATCCTCCACTCCCCATGTTGTGTTCGGCCGGTCGACCACTCGCCGCGCACACTGCGCATCGGGGCGGCGGAGCGGTGCACGTCGCCGCCTTATGCCCCGTTGCCCCGCACCGGAAGCAAAGTGCACTCCGGTCTTCCCTGGCCGGACATCTTGCGGCCACGTGCCCCCTCTCCATACACCGGAAGCAGTGTGTGCGCCGGTGTAGGACCCTCACCCTTGCCAGGCTCCAACCCACCTGGACTTTTCCTCCTTCCGTCACCTTCTTGGCGGCCCATGCGGGACATCAGACGAGTGTCCCTCCCATGCCTCCCGGCCCGGGGTTCCCTCCCCCCGCCGTCACCTCCCGGGTGGAGCAGCCCCCCTTTCTAGCTACCACCTCCCGGAGCTCCTCCAGGGTGATGGACTCATCCAGCCCAGTCACCCGGATGTCGACGCTATTTTCGGGCCTACCGACCTCGGCATATTCGTCAACCACCTCTATCAATTCTTTGGCGAGGGCATCCGCCTTACTCCTGCTATCTGGGCCCGAGACTAGCAGGAGTCTGGACCCCGTCTGACTTGTCTTGATAACTAGGCCCTCCTCTATGCCGACGGACGGCAGCTCAAAGGCCGCCCGCGCCATCTCTACGATGTTGGTGTGGTTGAGACCTAGCTCCTCCGCCCTAGGCCTCAACTTCAACTCCACCGCGGCGGTACCCGGCACCTTAATACGCGGCGCCCTTTCCTCACCCTTCCTCCGATTCGGGACACTTCCGGTCTGCGCGACCCTCTTCTGCGCAGGGATTGCCGTAGGAGTCGTGCCCTTGTCCTTCTTAGGCTTCCCCCTAGCAGCTACGACACTCCACTGCTCCGTCACCTTTGTTGCGGTCGCCTCGCCGCGATCCGCCGCCAGTGGTGGCCTGGGGCTCTTCACTGGTGGCAGCTGGAGCCTCTCCGCGAAGGAGGCCAGCCGAGTGCTGACTATCTTCCCTATGGAAATCATAAGGGAGCGTTTCAGCTCCTCGGCTACCGCATGCATCATTTGCGCGGGATGCACCCCTTTCTCCACCGTCCTCTTAAATGAGTCGAGGTCTTTCTTCATGGACTCAATGTCCGCCCTTAGGCCCTCATTCTCCTTACGGAGTCGGACGTTCTCCGCTGCCACCTCATCCAGTCGCTCCACCGTTTCTGCATTCTCAGAGACCCATGATACGAGTTCCCATATCTGCCTCATCCTTAAAAAGATCGAGTCCAACGTCCGCTCGTCGCCGATTTCCTTGGTCAGCACATCCTCGATGAACTGCAGGCCCCTGTCGACCTTGCCCGCGAATTCCTTCATTGGGACGGGATTGTTCCGGGTGACAGACCCTTCTCCCTCTTCCATACGCTCCCCAGGAGCGCCCTTCCTTCGCTTCACCTTCTTCCGCGTCGGCGCAGCTCCTTCCTCCTCATTGTCCCCGCCTCCTCTAAGGCGCAGGACACCCCATGGAGCCCTGGAACATTACTCACCGACAGAAACACAACACCACCAAAATTGTGATTTTTTTACTGTGGTCTTCTGTAAGGTGGAAGTTACTTCCCCTGATGGGCGCTCCGATTGAACGAGGAATCCGCCTTTGCGTACCCTGACCCAGTGATGAGTAGGGGATTGGATCAGGGTAGGCAACGGCGCGAGTGATATTTTTGATATCTTATCGGCCCACTTAGTGTAATAAGTTTCAACGGCCAATAGCAAAAAGATATGTTTATCGTTAAGCAATAATTTTAAAACACACGAAAATATGGTAAATGAATCAGATTAAAAACTGCGTAGGCCTTTTTGCTCAATGTAACATTTATTTTTAGCTAAGAACCGTCAAACCTTAAAATGCTGTCCGATAGATGTGTCCGCAAGTGTACTTGTTTGCCACAATTTTAAAATGAACAAGAAAAACTATTCTGCATCTTTTATAAAATGATTGGTGACCATTAATTTATATCAGCCAGTATGGCTGTGTAGCAACGTATTGTTTGTCTGCGGCACATGTCGATGAAATATCGAACAAAGCTCCCACAGCATCACAAGCTCGCAAATTGAGAGTAAGTACCGGATGTGATGCGTGATCGTATTAGCTAAAGTACGGACTGTATCCGAGCGTTCATGATACTTTGTATTTTTTTTATTATTAAATTCTGATATGTGTTGACCCAGCATTTCTTTGACTTTTCTATACGCTTAACAATCTGAGAGTATTCTGTTGTAAAGTATACCATATATTTTCTTTAATTATGTTTATTGATTATTTTCTCTATATATATAACGATATAACTTTTTAATAAATGACAAATAATGAAGATTTTTTAAATGGGATGATGCGTTTTCCCTGACCTTTGCACCACTTTATTTTTACTGCATCAGCTGTTTCATTAATAAGGATCCGTAACGATTTCAGTTGAGAATGCAGATTTATAGAGCTAAGAAACGAATGAACCGATTTCGATGATTTAAAAAGTTTATTAATTCAAAAGCTTATTAGATCATTATACTGTTGATTTTGAGTTGATTTGCTGGCCTAGTAATGATCCACATTGAACTCCATTATAAAAAAAAATTGGTTGTCTGTCAAGTCGGTTTACAGACGATAGTTTTACGTGATAAGAGATAAATGTGTGCAAGCCGACGCTTGGGCTGATCGTGCCTCTCTATCGCTTATTCTGCGCTCTCGCTTGCACGCTCAGGCTCAGGCGGAACGTGACACTTTTTCGCACGTGCTGTGGGTGTTCATTGATTTATAAGACTTTATCACGTCAAAAACTATTTTATATAATATTATCCACCCCAAATGAAATGTTTATAAAGTATCAAATTAGGTTCATCGGACTTTATTATCCAGTAGCCATTTTGTTTAGTTTTGAATAAAGAACGAAGACAAATATTATAATTACGCCGTGCGTATGCGCTATTCGTGAGACTTTTACACACTTTTGACTTATTTTTGTATTTAGTTTTCTGTGCCTGATGTTCTGTAAGCTGTAAGAACTTATGCTTTTGAATTTGTATAAGGTACGGGTTACCTACAATGCGGAGAGATAGCGTTGCCTTGTAGCCTAAGAAATGCTGGAGGAAATTCGACACGGACAATGAGGGCCGCGGAAACATAGTAGTCAGTGCATCCGCCCAGATAGCGGAGGATGCGGATTCTAGTCCCGTCTGCTGCCAAGTACGCGTGGATTTTTTTCTACTAAAATTTTCTTTAGATGTAGCATCTAGCAATTAAATGCTCAAAAAATAAAATTATATTAGTAGTAGTCATTACTCCAGTAATATTTTATTTTATTTAATGTTTGATCAATGTGACATTGACTCTTTTTCCAGAACCCAAACAAAAAACCAGAACCCCTAGCACGAACCATTATCGGATTCGAATAGTTTGCAAACCGAAATGTCAATGTCAAATTTTGTATGGAAACTTGAACAGCAGCGGCACAAAGTACGTAACCAGAACTAAAAATCAGTACAAATTTGGCAATGTCATTTCAGACTCGCAAACGATACGAATTCGATAGTGGTTCGTGCTAGGGGTACAGTGGTAAGAATTCGTATCGTATCGGGGTACTGTTCGCCAAACGGTCCAACTTATTGAAAGACTTTTGGCATGAGCGCAGTTGTTACTATCTTTGTGCCTTTAGATTTATGCAAATATTGCGAAACGAGTGCAACTGAATAGGTACACTTTTAAAAATGTTTGGCAATTCTAAGACGTGGGTAATAATGCTAAATAAAGAATAAAGTAAAAAACCGTCCCCTTCATTACGAAAACTCGGAAAATATGCTAATCCCTTCCATACTCACGGATCTTGATGCAGAGTTAGCATATAAATTACCGATATCACACTGCGTCCAATGTGAGCAAGTTGATAATTAAAAACTGAACGTATATTATGTAAAAGCGGTAACAAAGGAACCTCGACGGGTAAAAAAAAGTGCGAAGTATTGAATACCACTTTTAAATCTGACGGCAGAACAGCTTGCGCAAACTATCTCCCAATTAGCATTCTTTCATGCATAGCAAAATTATTAATCTAGCTAGATCATGATTTATTACTTTCTAGTGACCTGGTAGTTAGGGTATTTGACAAGTTTTAGAAAACGATCTCACGTTATTTACTAATGTTTATAGAGTCCATAAAAAGATGGATATTCATAATTATGTTACGTATTTCGGTAAAAAAAACTAAATCAAAAACTCTATTTTCAAGTTGCCGCGAAAAACGTATCTCTGGACAATATGGCGTCTCACTGGTGTGTGACGTCACACGACTGTTATTGAAACGTCAAACCATACAATCTAATATCAATTTAACCGGAAGTTTACTTGCATGTGACGTCATTTTAGGCGCCACCAATCCCAAGCGTTTTGGATCACGTGACAAAAGACAACAAAACTAATATTATCTTTATCGTGGGTTTTAAGTAAAATTATGAATATTTTTTCCGTAAAATAGTAAAAACTCCTTCCAATATTCATTTTAAATACAGATGCTAACAATTGGCACTTTATTTTTAATACTGGTAAATACCCTATTTTAATAGATTTGTATTATCTCTGTTTACCTACCTTCTAATGTGAGCATAAAAATCAAATGTTTTATTTTAATCCTTATTCTTTGGTAAAATACAGTATTATTTTGTTATAATGTTGATAGAAATCCACTCAGAAATGCTTTTTTGTTTTTCAAGTTACCTCCGAAGGATTGTGAATTGTGAATATTTTTGTCTCATTTTACTTTCCTTTTTAGTAAAAATACAGTTTGATTTATGTATACATTGATAGGAACACTGTATTCACATTAAACGGGAATGGGCGTTAATTCTGCAACACAGTTTTGTAAAACTATAGCGGATTTAACGTTTCATAATTGTATGTTGTATGTTTTTGAAAGTTATTATTATTATTTGAGTAAGTATTTAGTGTACGATAATTTCTATTATCATTTCAGTTCAACTGAACAATACGGTTTTGTAAGAGAAAGATCTACACCCAGTAATTTATTGGAATTAAAAAAAAACCATTGTCATTCATTTGCCTCAAGAGGTCAAGTTGATCCTATTTAAGCAGAGATGTGACTTATCTGAGATAAAAGTATCTAAGATACAGATACAAGATACAAAATACGTATTTGTATCTTGTATTTAAAATATTTTTTTGAAATTTATTTTGTATCTTGTATTTAAATACTTTTTTTAGTATCTTAGTATTTTGAAGATACTTGTTTTACGAAGATACTTTTTCTTTCCTATATAATTTTCAACATTGAATTTAAACATATACCTTTGTGTAAATTAGCGCGATACTATTATAAACTTAAGTGCATAACTTTTTATCAACTTTATACACCGTGAAAAGAAAATCGTAAGTTCATGTGTTGCCGTCTCGTTCACCTTAATGTTATGGGTTAGGTGGTAGTGAACAAAAAATACGTACCTTCCCCTAAGGTACGTTTTTTTGTTAGCGTTCACTAGAGAAATTTGTGTAAATTTTCTTTGGTCTGTTTTGTAATGGAGTGAAATGAAGATAATAATCAGGTTATTTTTACAAATAATTATTTGTAAAAATAACCTGATTATTATCTTTAATTATAATTAGAGAGAGAGACACCGGAGCTTATAAATGATATCATCTCTTGAACATGACATTCGTAAACACTGCACCCATTCCAAACTCAACCAATCGTACACAACCTGTATATTATTAATAATCGCGGTCATCCATCCCAAACCAAACCAATCGCAAACAACCGGCATATTCATAATCATGGTCACCCATCCTAAACCTGACCAATCATAACTCTCTGCACTTTCAGAATATCGAAAAAAAATTACACCGAAACTATCATTAATTCATAATTCTTGATAAATATTGAAGAAACGTGAATGTAAGTAAGATCAATCGTAAGATGATGATGATGAATTTGATGATTGGAAGAAAAGCAGCCACGTCTTTAGGTTCGTGGTCTAACGGTTTTGTTATCAAAAAACAGACACAGCAAACTGGCTATATTGCTAACATGTTTGGATTCAAAAAGTATCTTTATCTTAAAAAAGTATTTTGAAAATACGTATCTTGTATCTGGTATTTCAAATACTTTTTCCAAAAGTATCTTGTATCTGTTATCTACTATACTATATACTATACTTGACTACCTGGTATCTTGTATTTTGTGTTTAGATACTTTTTTTAATGTATTTTTTACATATCTGTATATATGTAATTAGATTTTAGTAAAGCTTTTGACACGGTTGATTATACCATATTATTTTACAAACTTCCTTTCTACGGTATTCATGGCAACCTGCTGAGATGATTAATATGATACTTACGAAATAGATGCCAGCTAGTCACTGTAAGGGGTTTTGCTTTCCGTTCCATACATACATATTTCCGATATATTTTCTTGGGCTTGCCACGAGGTTCACATCAATGGCCACGAACGAGAAATTAATACAAAAGCGCCATCCATGAATAGACCAATGAACAAGCAATAATGCTGTTGTTCTTAAAACCGACTTCATGTAAAGCACAAAGACACAAACCACATGTACGCCACCTGGTTGAAATAAATACCAATAAGCAAAAAAGACATGTCATATGCACGCCATCCATGATGGGGTGGGTAAAACCATGGTTCATTAATGTGCTACTAGATGGCAGTACAAGAAAGCGCTAAAAAGTTTTTTCACAAAAATTGGTTTTTTTTTTATTTTCAAAATCAGAAGCGAAACAAATGTAGTTTTTATCGAAAAATAAAAAAACTTCGACAAAATCTAGTGCAAAAGCTGTTTTATACGCCATCTATACGAGATTGAGAACAATTACCGAGTGTATTCACGCCCTCTTTCGTAGGGTAGGTAAAACACGTTGTAAGTGTTTGTAACTAGATGGCGGCACTCAGCAGTCTGCAGCGTAACCTTAACTGGTTTTTACACTTTTTTAAAAGTTGTTCATGCTGTACAAGCATAGTATTTATAGTAAGTTGTTGATGCCATCGAGTAATTTCTATAGTCCAAAGCAAATGTTAGTGAAACAGGCCATAATAACCCGTTACGCCTACTGCTAGTCTCAAATAAACAGGCCAAATTTTGTATGTAGTCGAATTGACATTTTCATTTTTCTATATTTTTCTGTGGTATGGGTAGTTGAATTAAGGTTTATTAAATTAGCTGCAATTAAAGTGAGCCGTAATTAAAAGAACATGGTATTGCAGATTTAAAAAAAACTTTCAAAGATTTATTTCATTATATACAAAATTAGTGTGACTGATTTTTTTTTAATTAATGTGCAAATTAGCCATGTGGCGTCATTCGACTCGAACTCTAATGTTTTATTTTAACCGATTTCAAAAAGGAGTTCTCAATTCGGCCGGTATGTTTTTTCCGTACTTAGAATCCAACGCTTCTAATCATTCCCATGCAGAATTTCACCATATTTATTATTTTGTATGGGTTGCATATTTATCTGGTTAATAATCGCGATTGTGCATCGTTTTCGCACAATGTTGTCAGCCTGAAAAACCATCAAGGCATGTCTTGCAAACAACGGACCTGTTCACCGCACATCCGCATAAAGCAATTATTATGCAAATTTGATGCACACGCGAAGCAAAATAAAGTACTTAGATAGGAGAACTTGTTACTTTTGAATAACTCTAAAATAAAAACTGAATAAGAAGGCGAAAGTTGCATGTTTCTATACTTCATTTCTACCTCCGATCTAGACATAACAAATGGAGCTTAAATAAGGTAAAACCAAGGAAATGAACAATGTTATTTTAAATTGCGTTGTTGATATTTTTGTAATATTGTAGGTGTTATAGGGTCCTCCCGTAGTACCTCCTCCCGTGATCCCTGTCGCGGAGCCCCGGCAAGCCGGCTGTTGGGCGCGGAGACGCGGTGAAGTCCCGCATCGGGGATCTCGCGGTTCCGCACTTAACAGCGTAGAGGGTATTCGCAAGTTTTTTTAGCGGATAGTATTTATAAAAAAAAAGTTGTTATAGGTTCACCATGTAATACATTAGGATGTCTTAGGCCCGTATTACAGAATGACAACTAAGTGTTGATCTTTACTTAGGTATAGTTAGAAAGGGATGTCGCTATGTGCTATATACAGCGACATCCCTTTCTAACTATGCTCAAGACTAGATCAATCACTGAGAATCTTTCTATAATACGGGCCTTAGAGTCGCCTGGTGCTATGGTAGATCAGTCGGGGGCATGGTGGAGGAAGCTCCCCTTGGTCGTGGTTTCGGCGAAGAGGAATGAGAGAGATGTTTTATGGACACATGTTTATTGTACGGCGTTATGTTAGTAAGTCCTTAAAACTACGTTAATATTATAATCTATACATATAATAAAATGGTAGGAAAGTCAAAACTGTAGATTGAATATTTTTTAAAAGAATACTTTGATCTACAATCGATACCGAAGCCAAAAATATAGTTTTTAGAATTTTTGTCTGTATGTATGCCCGGGATAAACTCACTACATGGATTTACTTCAAAGGAGATTGCTCAGCTTCCATACATGTTTGGCCTAAAGACTAATAATTATGAAAAATTGATTCCTAGATTCGAAATTATATATAAATTACTGTAGAAATGAATATTATTGACGGACACCCCTGAGAACTTCTATAAATCATATACACTGAATGATTTTGAGATTATGTTTGCAACAAGTTATCATAATTTTATAAAAACCAATAGGATGTTTTCTTAGTAATAATTAGGTTTATAATGGTAAAAGGTAATTCTAATGTAATAACATATGCGTAGGTTCATGATAGTTTTGATCAATGGGAAATATATTCCTGATATAGGTAGCTTCAATATTCTGATAAGGTAGATTAATGAAATAAAACAACTTAAGTACTTTTATTTTGAGTTTAATATTACATATCATCACAATATTTTAAATTTTTAGTGTATCACTCCTTATAATGTGTTTATGGAAGTGTTGACGGAAAATGTATGGCAATAGACTTTACATTGTCGCCTACCATCTATAATAATTGTGTTAGCACATTTGGATGTAGTGAAAATGATAATATAGTTGTGGATATTAATACCACAATGTAATAAATAAAATGTTTTAATTTGACGACCTTTACAAATGAGATTTATTTTGAAGATATGATATTTATATAAACAACTTTGATCTGTCTTTGGCTGAATGTTACTACACCCACCCATAGCCATTAAAAATGATTCGTTTGTTTTCCAAACCGGTAAAATTAAAAGTCCTTTTTAAAATGAATATATTATAAAAATGTATCCGTTATATTTAAATGATTGTAAAATAAAGTATAAATTACGCCAAAAATTACCAATAATTATTAAATTTTTTTGTACATTTGGGCCGATTTGAGCAATCATCTTTGGCACGAATATTATTAAGAAGTCGGGTCAACATATAGGCTACATATTATCACGCTATCACCTACGGGGAACGAGCAGTGAACCTTTATTTCTAACTAACTCCACGCGTACGAAGTCGCTCGCGCGTAGAACATAAGTGTTAAGTCAGTAGTATGTATGTAGCAGTTGTTGTTTGTCTATTGTTATGTATGGTCTTAATATATTTTGATAACTGTTTTTATTTTTTCGCTTTATTTAAAAAGTTATATTTAGGTCGTAGCAGACGAAGATGAAGAAGAAACTCTACACTCGCGGTTTGAATGGACCGAGATGTAGGCGATGAGCAGGCAACCTGTCACTAAACCATATTCAGGACGTATTTTAATGATGTCAAAGTAGAATGTTATGGTGCGATCACAGTTGTTAGTAAGCCCGAATACTGCCAGTGTAATTCGGGTAAACGACTAATTGAAATGAACGGAGTCGAGTACACCCGTATTCGGTTAGATTACCTTTTGTTTACCCGACACCGTCTTCCAGCCCGAATTCTAGTGTAAATATTGCTTCGAGTGCCCGAATTCGAGTAATGTCTTTCATGCACCCGAATACGGCCTAACGACCAAATGTTGTTGCGGCATAGGAGAAATTGCGAACGTATTCCGTTCGTATGATATGTTAGTAAAGCATGCCTAATGCCCATAAGGATGCTAGGGTGTGATTTGACTTTGGCAGGAGAAGATCACACTCACGTCATGAGGATATTGCGTTTTTTTTTTATTAAAAAAAACCAAAGAAAAATTATACTAGAAAATATTACACTCGGACCAGGCGGCAGACGGGACTGGAACCCACACCCGTCGCTGTCCGGGCGAATGCACTGACTATTATGCTACCGCGGCCCTGATGGCCGTGTTGAATACTTTCTAGTGTTCTTTAAGCTGCAAGGCAGCGCAATCTCTTGCATTGTAGGTAACCCACAATGTCAAATGAATTCAAATCAAACCTTTACAAGTATTAAACATTTTAAAGAAGAATTAGCAATTATAATAATAAAATGATGTGGTGTCGTGGGACACCAGGTAGGAACGAAGTTCCTTCGGCTAATGTAGAATCGACACAAATTGCAAACTCGCTTGTTTATGCGACTGTCGCGCCTGCGCACGTCTCATTTAACGGTTTTATTCCACGGAATTTTCTTACGGTTTTACTATCACATTTTTTTCAGTTCGGTCGCGCAGCAAAGTTCCCTATCCCCTCCAAGCCTGCCGTAAGAAACTTCGTTCCAATAATAAATATTCTTTATTGCACACAATAAAGGACACAAGACAAAAAACAAAAAAAATGGTTGCCTGTAAAGTCGGTTTTACGGGCGAAGATTTTACGTGACAACGTCTTTTTCTCGGTAGAATATTTATTGATATGAATATAATTAAATTGCACAATAGGAACAAGGAATTGAATGAAAATAAGAATTGCACAAATTTTAACTATAGAAATATATTTTGTTTACTAAAACATTGTACATGTAAACTTAAACTTAACACGAGAGACTCATCGTAACGTTACCGAGCGTTACACTTTTTCATAAGTGACTCCCAGCCGCAACCTAATTTAAGACGTTGTCACGTCAATAAAACAGAAGAAAGAGTACAATAGGCGGCCTTATTGCTAAACAGCAATCTCTTCCAGGCAACCTATAGTCATATTTTTTTATTTTTTAACTGCTAGATTTAAACATCAGTTAAATGCTTAAAAAATAGAAAAATATAAAAAATAAACTAAAATAACTACATGCCTTATCTTATTGCTAATCATTTCATATTGTTTGGACATGTTGACATAAAATTTTACATGACATCGGTTTTATTGAATCCATCGGAAATTTATGAATAAATCACAAAGTAGAAGACATCAAACAATTGAATTAACTAAAATCGACCGCAGCACGCAAGATGGCCGTTTTTCTTTAAAAAATTGTAGGTGAGGTAATTGTGATTATGAATGACTTATTTATGTCTCATTTTATGTTATTAAAAATACTGTTCAGTGATGCTCTGTAAACTCCATAAACAAGAATTTAACGAAATATTTTATGATGACTCTGTTTAATATTTAATCTGTTTAATATTTGCATAATTTAACATAAGAAGGAGATAGAAAGCCTCTCTTGAGTTTGTTTCGCCGGTTCTTCTCAGAAAGGTCTCCCAATTTATGGAACCGGTGGTAGCTTACGGTAGTTAGGGTCAAATAAATAAACTCAAAAATTACAAAAAAGAATTTTAAATAAAATACTTTATTAAGTAAATTAAATAATAAATTCATACATAGACAATATAACTTTAAAAATCGAACAATAAAATAACCGAACGCTCAATAAAAGTCTTTCGAAGGTAGCTCGACAAATTAAATAAAAGTTTGATTCTGACGACGTAGCCTGTAAAGGCTACGAAAATCAATTGACGAAACGTCAATAAATAAATAAAGTTTCGTGCATTAACCCGTAAAAACTAGTTTTATTTAATGAGTGATGTGCGTGAAAACCTAAGAATCAAACATTCTATAATCGTCAAGGAGTTTTTATTATCAACTTATCAATCAAATAGGTTGTTCGGCTGCATCACGGCACCGTCCGATAGAATTTCTGGTAAGAAACATGAGTTTCTATCTATGTTTGTTTTAATAACAACCTCTAACATAAGTTCCCAAATCCGCTATTTGAACACAAGACTAGAAGCAAGGCAGCTGAATGCGGCGGCACCCCTCATTAGAGTCCCGCAATCCCGGAGTCAGTTGAGCGCGCTAATGGGATCACAGCCGCAAACGGACACTGCGGCGTTGGGACATCCCTAGGATTTTACCCCATAAAGCCTCGTTTAAGGAACGCGCGGCGCGACGTGCTTTGCGATAGGCGACGCTGCCCGCGTTGAACTCGCACAAAGTATCTCTCTTTGCATTGAAACACACAGAAAACACATTCACGCATGTTAACCTATACATGTTGACCAAGCGAAGGCCAATACCAACGTTTGAACACCACATTTGCTCAACGCTCAGTGTCGCTTGTCTAATTAGCCGAGTATAGGGAAACGCCAACATGTATGGATCTCATTTGTCGTCGCTTGTCGGCACTAGCTGTCGCTCGCCAACATTTTCCTCACGTCGTCCATAATAACTGATAGCGCACCAACATATGGGCAGCTCCACAAAGCTCGTCTATATTGGCCATTTGCATTGGTCTTCTACAAACATGTTCAACATCTAGACGGCAGCACTTACATTGTATCAGTTTGCCTACGCTCACGTTGGGTCAAGCTCGGCCAACATGTATTGGCTGTTTAAGTGCTTGGCCAGACTACATACGCGGGAGCAAAGGAAGCGAGGTTTCGAGGACTCGTGCGACATCACCTCTCCGTAATAGAGCATGCATAGCGGTTATGGTTATCTCAGAATGGTTTGAGAAGCACATGCCCCGTGTCGTTTGCCGCTCGCCGCCAGCTGCCTTACTGCGGCCATTTTTATAAACGCATACAGATCTGCACTCCCGCATCCAAGCGTGTGCCTCCGTCCCCACCTACTCAAAGAGTAGTGCGAGGCAATGTGAGAATCGACTTAAATGCGCATTTGCATGAAATGAAGCGTTTTTTGTCATCGTGCCCGCCGATAGCATCGCCGATTTTACGCGGCGTTTATTTCTTCGGCGCACGCAGCGGCAATTCCGATGAAGAGATGCCCGCAGCTGAACATTCTGCCGTCTTTTTGGAAATCGCACAACACAGACGAAGTCACCGTCGTAATGGATTCTAGTCCTACTTTATGATCGATTTTTTAAGAAAAAAAGCTATGTATTTTATTTTATTTTTCTTTATTTATAAAGGTACAAAAAGCAGCTAAATTCCAGCAAAAATGTACGCAGCTGGAATAACACAAGTGAACAGTAGTTATCAAATAGAAAACATAAAAAGCAATGTTGTTTCATCACAACAAAGCGGGCGAAAGGAATGAAAACTACTTATTTTACCATAGAAAAGTCACTAATTGGGTACGAGATTATTAAAAATTCATATATCTGCGATCAACTAAAATGAAATTAGTAATATGCATAAAATAAGTATTATTGAATAAAAAATATGCTGCTGTTCTAGTTTCGATACAAAATTTGACAATGATAGGAATCGATACAATTCGGACTCGCAAACTATTCGAATTCGATAATGGGTCGTGCTAGGGGTACAGATGCATTCTTCATTCGATGTTATAATTATGCATCGATCCAATTAGCTTTTGATAAATTGGCATAACCAGCTATTGATTTATTGATTATTTGTCAATCGATCAAATGTCATGGCGATATATAGGGCTTTCGGTTTATAGTCGCCGATCAACGTGCATTCGGTATATTGACATTCGATATGGCGTGGAAAACCCCCGACGCGCCGCGAAACGCCACGTCTCAAGCGACGCGCTACGCCCCGCATCTTCGTAAATGAGGCCTAATACAGCCGATGCGACAACCGTTGAAACAACACCGAGAACGCCTTTGCTCGGACTTAATAACAACTTTTGCTGTTCTTATATGTGTACTGCGGTTTGTCCCGCACCAACAGCTAGACGAATGATACGCCATTTGTTTGTTAAGTATGTTTGCAACTGGGTTCATTTGTAGAACTTAATAAATTGATACCTCAAGCGAAACTCGCCCTTCCAGTTTTCCCGGGTAATGAATAATTAAGTTGATTTTGGCCTGAGTAGTATGTATCGAGGAATAGTGCGCGTCGTTGCCATTTGTGAGGTTAAGGCTTCGATTCCCTATCAAAGTAATTGATTATTGTCACAGTTATCAAACTCCCTTATTGTCTCAAGTTAGGATAGTTCTATTTTCTGTTGTATAAAATTATTTTATTTATTTATTTATCATCAACAAGTTTCAACAGCATTTTACACAATATACCTAATCTAATATGAATTTTTAAACAGTACTTTAGCCAATTACAGAAACTTACTTTGTATTCAATTCAAAAATTTAAACGATTACTTAGGGAGAAATTACAAATTAACAATAATATAAAAGAAATACTAACAAAGATTCAAATTAATTTTGAGATAATATATACTTTAATTATACGAGTAACTTTTTCTCATGTTCATTTAGTTGAAAAATTTTCAAATTTATGAATGTTTACTTATTATTTTGAAGCTAAAACATATACGTTGATTACAATTTTATTTTAAGAATTTAACTGCTAGATGTTTAAATCTAAAGAAAATTGTCGAAAAAAAGGGACTCGAACCCGCCCCTCGATCTCCGTCTGCTGCCTGGCCCGCGTGGATTTTTTTCTAGTTATATTTTCTTTACACTTTGTAATAAGCTTTTTTAATAAGTGCTTTTTTCTACTGTCTTTGAATTTATTAATTCTCTCACCGCATCAGTCCCGAACGATTGCCCTCGGCAAATGTTTAATACTTATAAAAGTATTCATTTGACATTGTGGGTTTACTATAATGCGAAGAGATGGCGCTGCCTTGCAGCTTAAGAATGGCTAGAAGAATTTCGACACGGTCCGTGAGGGCCGCGGTAGCATAATTGGTCAGTGCAATCGCCCGGATTGCGAAGAGTCCCGTCTGCTGCCTGGCCCGCGTGGATTTTTTTCTAGTTATATTTTCTTTAGATTTAAACATCAAGCAGTTACATGCTTTAAAATAATAAAAATTATAATTATTACAAAGTGTCTGATTATATTACAGACAAAAATGCTTGGGTTTGAACTGTTCCAATCATTCCAAAAGGT
This sequence comes from Chilo suppressalis, assembly GCA_902850365.2. Taxonomy (NCBI): domain Eukaryota; kingdom Metazoa; phylum Arthropoda; class Insecta; order Lepidoptera; family Crambidae; genus Chilo; species Chilo suppressalis. The sequence goes on along the minus strand of OU963894.1, from coordinate 14,439,352 downwards.
TTTCTATATTAAATAAATCATGATTGTATTGACGTTGTAACAACATAATGATTTGTAAATGTTGTTACATTATACTTTTAATGTTGTGGAGTTTTTTTCGCTCTTTTTTCTCCACAACTAAAAAATATGTCCAATAACGGGAAAAAAATTTGGACGATTCAAAGGAGTTGTACTGTACATCCAATTTGAATAAAGATATATTGATTTCTGATTTCAGAGGGGGATGATGCGGTGAGAGGGGGATGATGCGGTAGGACATACGTTTATTTGTCATCAATTTAACAAAAACCAAACCTTGGTACTAAGTAGCAGTGACACCCTGAAGTAGAGCGAGTGAATCGTTCGCTCTAGGCGCTTAAGCAGTTCCAAAGGATCCAAAAATCCCAATAGGGATAACGACAGATTTATTTTCTTAGATAATTTTTTTTATTTATACACATAATCAAAACATTACAGAAATAAAGTTGATTTGGCATGGCGCATGAAGTCACGTCGTGTTGCAATTTTACATAGAAGTGGCGTCACAAGCCACCTACTTCCAAACTTTGCCGCGGTTTATCTCTGTAATTTTTTGGTTGATTGATAAAATAAAAAATAAGTATCTGTCATTATATTTTAATAATCTAACTGTCGGACTAAATATATTAGAATTTCGTTTACCCTGTCATCATACCTATTCGAGAAACCTGCCAGCAAAATATAAAATTCAATCATATTCTAATAGTTGAATTCGATCTAGATATACGTCAAATATGTATTGATTTTTAGTTCTCGTTACGTTCGTTGTGGAGCTGCTGTTCAAGTTTCCATACAAAATTTGGCAAAGACATTTCGCACACGCAAACTATTCGAATTCGATATTGGTTCATGCTAACGGTACTGATCTCTCTGATCAAGGACTTTGTCTGGTGCTGGTTAGTATGTATATAGTTATACCAAGTAATTAAGACTATAGGTAGGTACTCTTTTGTTTACATGAGCAAACTGATAGCAACTAATAGAGATATTTGTTTCTTAGGTTTTCACGCACATCACTCATTAAATAAAACTAGTTTTAACGGGTTAATGCACGAACTTTATTTATTTACAGACGTTTCGCAGTCTTTTTAGGTCTGCATCGTCAGAATACTGTTTTTTTTTTATTTACTTTGACGAGCTACCTTTGAAAGACTTTTATTGAGCGTTCGTATATTTCAATGGAAGATTTTTAAAACTTTTTTGTCTATGAATTTGAATGAATTTATTAGTTAAATTAGTTAATAAAGTACTTTATTTAAAATTATTTTTTGTAATTTTGAATTTATTTATTTGACCCTAACTACTGGAAACTACCACCGGTTCCAAAATTGGGAGACCTTTCTGAGAAGAACCGACGAAACAAACTCAGAGAGGCTTTCTATCTCCTTCTTATGTTAAATTATGCAAACAAAAAGAACTAATAGTATCTGTTAGTTCTGCAGTGTGTGCTCGGTGTTGGGATTTTATCTTTTGTCTAATGGGTCCCCAAGCCGGTGGTATACACCAACCATCTTCCCTATTGAAATTTGGATATTTTTTAATCTCAATAGCCTCGCGCATCATTCTAGGAACGAATCGCTGCTCAGCCGCAAGGATCTGTGTTTTATCAAATCTAATGTAATTTTTTGGTCCCCCTAATGCATGTTCACACTGCGGACTTGCGAAAAGGCTGCGAAGCGTCCATAAATAAATAAAGTTCGTGCATTAACCCGTTAAAACTAGTTTTGTTTAACTAATAGAGAATTGATTATAATCGTACTGTGATGAAATGCATGTGAAAGTATGTATGTGTAAAGTATGCAAAAACAGCTGGACGGATTTCGATGAAACTTGTCATGCATAGGTATATAGTTTATAACCTGAATTGAGACAAATAAAGTACTTTCAACACTGATATACATACTTAAATTTCCCACCAGTCTTTCGCACTTTTCAATATTAATTTCTTGCTCAAAAACAAATTATGTAATTTAAAAAATATTGATGGAGGAACAATCTTAAAGTAATCGAGTTTACATAAAAATATGAGCCTTATTTCTATTACATGATTCTTTCCTGTTGTCAAAAATTATTAAAATCGCAAGTGAGATGGCTAGGCATGTTAAACATATGGCGCGATTACACTTGGTCGCTAGCCCGAATACGAGTGCCAATGGAATTCAGGTAAAGGACTAGGTTTAAATGAACTGTAATAAACTGTAATGAACAGAGTCGAGTACGTCCGTTTTCGAGTTTCTTTTTCTAAAACTCACACCAATTAGCCTAGCCACAAAGTAAGCACTGTAGGCTTGTGTTATGGGATACTAGGGTAACGGATAGAATCTCATCATATACTGATACACACATAAGTATATTTATTCAGAAATACACAATTTTATTAAACATCCATCATTGGAGTACAATGCCCGTATTCATCACACAAACATCTGTGCCCACCAGGATTCGAACCAGGACTTCTCTAGTAGGCGACACCTTGAAACGCGGCATAGTCTTCCAGCCCGATTTCAGTGGAAATATGGCTTTGGGTGTCCGAATTCGAGTAATGTCCTTCGTGCATTACCGGCTAACAATCAAATGTGATTGAGCCTTTAGAGAACTGACTTGCTGTTTACTTACACAACACTATATTCTAATTATTAAAAATTCATCTAAGTAAAAGCTTAACCTAACTTTAATTACGCAACTAATCACGATTAGGCCGATTCTAAATAAATAACTTCGGTAGGTTTTGTAATATTATTTTCATTAACTTAGGTAGAAGTTGGTGTAGATTCTGGCGTGAATATCTAAACCATAAAATAAATTTGACAACAGTGTATCCTTGTCATTCTCTATACAGAATGAAAAGGAGAGACTGATGTTAAATTTAGTTTTAAGTTTAGAGAATCACGCCAGAATCGATACAGGTGCCTACTTAGTTTTATTTAAATAATAATTAGAGCACAAAATAAAAAAAAAACTCTTTTTCGCTTCAGCGGCTTATCATTAGTGAAGATAAGTGGGTTATATAGATATTTAGTAATCAACTAAATATGTTCAATTATAAAGAGATGTGTTACCATTAAAACACTTATAGATACCTAAATACTTTATCCCGTTAATTCATCATTATCATCATCATCATCACCTGACTCTATTAATGTCCCCACTGCTGGGATACAGGTCTTCCATATGGATGGAATAGGGAGATTGGGCCACGACCCACCACGCGGGCCCAGTGCGGATTGGTGGGTGCAAACGACTGCAGATGCAGCCGGGACTAACGACTTAACGTTCCTTTTGAAGCACGGAGAAGCAAAAGATGATAAGTTATTATTAATACATCATCATCATAATCACCAGACTATTAATGTCCCCACTGCTGGGGTACATGCCTTCCCTATGGATGGCATAAGGAGATTGGGCCACGATCTAAAACACGGGCCCAGTGCGGATAGGTGGTTGCTAACGACTGCAGATACAGCCGGGGACCCACGGCTTAATGTGACTTTCGAAGTGCGGAGGAGCAAAAGATAATAAGTTATTGTTAATACATCATCATCATAATCACCAGACTATTAATGTCCCCACTGCTGGGGTACAAGCCTTCCCTACGGATGACTTAAAGCGATCGGGCCACGATCCAAAACACGGGTTCAGTTCCTCAGTTCGGATCGGTGGTTGCTAACGATTACAGATGCAGCCGGGACCAACGGCTTAACGTGCCTTTCGAAGCACGGAGGAACTCAAGATGATAAGCATTTGGCCCCCATCAGGTTTTCGTTAATTGCTTGGCAAATAAGAGACATACCTATTACCAAAATAATACAACGCCATTTTTAATATTGGTCAGAGCTTAGATGTAGTGAATGAGCTACAGGTTGCAATCCCACCATTTTTACGCTTCTAGCCAATGAGAAACAATTATTACTTCACCTAAGTACCTACTTAGGCCCAATTACACCAAAGTTTCTAATTCAAATTAAGGCTGAATGATATTTGATTTTAAATTGAGATGGAAAATGTGGCTCAAAGGTGATTATCTTATTTTGAATTAAAAACTTTGGTAGCAATTGATCTTTATTTGGATGAACCTTAATAATATTATTATAAAAAAAAAATGAGTTTTTGTTTAGTAGTAGTTATATTTTAATTTACGAATTCCTAATTGTTTGAAATCATAGTACCTATGTGTAAATCACTTTGCTATAACTGTCCTTATACATTACACATAAACAGAAATTAAATTCAGCTCTGTTATTTTTTTTACCAACATAAAGGAAAAGAAGCATCGCTAAATAGGTAACCATTAACGTTGAAAATATACTTAGAAATTAAATAAAAAGAAAACGACACCGGAAAGAGTTACTGCAAAACAGACCAGATTTAAAAATGGAAAGAAACGAGCAATATTCGAATTTTTAAACACACAAAACCGTAATATTCGGCCGCGTTGATTGGCTGCAAAAGGCTCTCGGTTACGTGCCATTGGTCAAAGATAATGTTTGTGTGACTAACAATTTTGTGCGGCGGGGGAGATAAACCGCGAAACTCGACCACAAAATGTTGACAGTGGCCTCAGTAATATCATTTCTACGCTTTGAACTCTATTCATGTACATTTAAAGCATTAATTCCTTCGGCACACATTATACAATTGGACAGAAAATATGATGAGTTGCGGAGAAACGAGATGGAAAACAGACTGTAAAGCCTTTTCGATGTTGCGAGAGTAGGATCTAAAACTGATAATTTTTAAAGGGTTGCATGGGTGGCCTGTTATAAATAAACCGTAATTATTACCTTCACCATTCTATTAAAAAAAAACTGAAAATCAACGCTTTAAAGTTTTTTGCTGATGTCGGTTTCATATTAAACATCCTGTAGGTTTAAATTTAACCCTCATTCGAGAGATAGATTTAAGTTAGAAAAAGATATATTCAAGTTACAAAACATGCATTACATGTATTTAATACTAAACGTATTAGATTGTAAAGGCATAAAATATAAGAAGTTATTCATAATATATGCAATTTGAACTATAGATGCCGTTTAATAAATCATTTGATATGAAGAAATATATATTGGGACTTACTGATAGCACAAACTTTTCAAACTTAATTTGTGAACATTGAATGGATGTCAGATTGTGAGATAAAGACATTGGCATAAATTAAACACATCATTACCATAAACAACCCCTTATTTCGAGAAATAATTTTATTATAATAGATAATTTAAAACTGTCCAAGTTCACCCCACCTCCGTCGGGAGGTTAAATGAGGATTGGGCGGGGCCAGAATCGTGTCGGTGTAACGAGAATCGATCCATCTCTGTCCCACAAATGAGCAGTCCTGAATGCACTAAGCAGCTTACAATGGGAGTTGACACTCCGGGGGTATCGCCATCTCTCTCCAACTCGCCTATAGAAATAGATCCGCCTGTATTTGCAGCTATAGGAATATAGACGGCCAGTACAGTTCCACGTGAGATTGTGTTTTGTAATCAGTGAAGTGGCGCCTTTATTCAGGAGTAGAGGCGCAATGTACGCGATTTGACATTTTGACGTTTCTTTTGGCGCGAAACTCATTTCACGAACATTTTTCTTTGCAACGCAAACGCAAAGCGATTCATATTATACAACCTTTAGATAGATATTATAATAATATTGTGAACTTTTTATTACTGCTGTTTATAGTTGTTGTAAGTGATGTTAGAAGCGGTCAGTTGGAAGCGAAAATTATAGTTATTGCTTTTCACAATAACTTGAACTTGGATTTCTTTTGTCAAGTTTTTTTAAGGTAAGGGAAACTATTTTAACTATAAATAAGTTGATAATTTCAATTTGTATTTGAATGGCATCCAATACAGGTGTTCTAAATTGTGAGCTGAGCTGAATTTTCTTAATGCAAGGCAGTTTGCCTAGTTAGTTTGCCTTTGCCTTTATTACTTTTCGGCTAGTTATTTTGCGCTCAATCTCCTTTCCCAGTGAAAGGCAAGCTAATTGTTATTTGTCATGAGATTTGTATACTCAGATTTATCTTTGAAATATAATAGTAACTATAAAGTTAATACCGTTACTAATGTACCAAGCGGCCACTGATGACTTCGTCGGCGTTAACTAGTTAGATAATCCCTCAGAAACCTAACAGTTTTTCGAGATAAAAAGTATTCCATGTTTCAATCCAGGTAATAAACTATAAGTGTGCCAAATTTCCCCCAAATCGGTTCAGTAATTTTTACGTGATTAAGTAACAAACATGCAAACTTTCATATTTATAATATTAGAAAGTATTACTTATTTTGTCACTTAAGTTTTTATAATTAGGTTACCTTTATAATAGATTGATCCACTTCAACAGTAAATGAAATAAAAAAGTAATAGTAATAAAAAATACTTAAATTTATTCAATGACTTCCGAAAAACACTCTGGGCCTCTGAAAAGAAAAAAAACTGTTTGAATTATGTTGCATCTTATAGCAATCTTAATGCAGTTTAATAAGGTGTCTTTTCTAGATACATCTATTGGCCTATCTAGCAATTTAAGTTTTAAGGATCCCTAGATAAAAAAAATGGTCAATATAAAGTTTTCACGCAGTTTTGAAACTGATTTAATACCAATAATTTTGTGTGGTTTTAAATGATATTATTATTGCTTAATACATTTTTTTCCAACACACAGTTGAAATTTAGTGGGCCGGTAGATGTATCCTGAAGTATATTACAGTTACGAGGAACGAAACCGGGTCCGCAGTGATTTTTCATTTACTGAATATTCATTCGACTTCAATATATATTTTGATTTATTTTTTCTGTGGGGGTTTTTGGCGCTGAATGTTGAAATACAGGCCTTGCCTAGTTCAGCAGCAGAGGCTAATAAATTATATTTTTAGTATAACCAGTGCTAAGTTTAAATCTAATTATTATTATTACTACTAAGATTTATTATAAGAAAAGTTTCGAAATATATAACATTGATATTTTTTTTAAAAGAAAATTGATAAGTTTAATTATGAAAAGGAAAGAACATCAAATATTCTATTTCGATTTTCAATCGTAGAATACAAAAAAAAGGAAAATCCAAAATTGCACGCCTCACATTCACGAAACAGAAACCCAGTAACTCAATTCCATTGACTTTCATTAATATCTTTAATCCTTATCAGTTCAATCATGATGAGAAATAGGGTTCATCCTCAGTGTAAGTGGCAATTAATTCAAAAGGATTTATTACAATAAAATGCGTATATTTTTCTAAAATGTGCAGACAAACAAGTGCTCAAACCAACGGACGTATAAAAAACGTACTAATATTTTTTTAACTACACTTTTTGTTATATATACTAAAAAAAGTAATGAAAAAATACGCTGACTTTATAATTTTAATTTTTAATTTGACAAACAAGTGCTCAAACGGTCGCTAAAGCGACCAACTTCATTATGTTAAATTTTTGTGTTACAGTGATGCGCGCGCATCTTAAAATTTCACTGTCATCATTTTTTCATAACGCGCCTAAAGAAGTATAACTTCAAAAATACCCACGAGCTACATGTTAATGAAAATAAAAGCTGAACAGAATTATTATAACTGCTTTAGGTACCTATTGAGTAGAATATATTTAATGATTTGGAAACAAAAATTTGATAAATAAACCTTTCATTTACCAATCAATAATTTTATATTATAATAATTATTGACGACCTCCGTGGCCGATTGGTTTGTACGCCAGGTTTCATGGTGTCGCCGACTCGAGAGGTCCCGGGTTCGAATCCCGGTGGGGGCAGATGTTTGTGTGATGATTACGAGCATTTGTTCTCCAGTCATGGATGTTTAATATGTATTTCTAAATAAATATACTTATATACGTACAGTATATGTAATCTCTCCGTTACTCTAGCATCCCATAACACAAACCTTACAGTGCTTACTTTGGGGCTAGGCTAATTGGTGTGAGTGTTGGAAATATTTATTTATTTATTATTATTAAAAAAGGGGTTCAAATAAATTCTAGTTTTTGGTCAAATAATTTGCAATTAAGTGCACTGCGTATCATAAAAACTTTGAGTCTGCCGTAGACTGATTACCACTCTCCATACTGAACCGTGTCCTTTGTAAATAATATACCTATTATGGAATTATGATCCGTTTAAAGCACCTTAAAAGTCGCTTTATTTTAATCAATTTGTGTCACTAAAAATGTTAAGGTTTGAGGTAAAAAACTAAAGAATGTAAATCTTTGCCTCTGCTTTTTCAAAAATTTCTATTTTAAATTAATTATTTTAATTAGTAAAGTTTCTCAGGTAACCCAAAATTCACGGTGTATGTATAAGAAAACAAAAATTACCGCCGCAATGTATGTACCCTACATCAATTTCGAAAGACTGCATCAAATCAGGTAATCCTTGTTTTGTGTTGGTTTGTATGTAAGAATATTTTTGAAAACTCTACCGAAAATCATCAGAAAGTTAAAAAAAAAACAGAATGGTTTTTATTATCACTGACAGTCACGGTTAGCTGGCTTAAACGATTATTTGGATTTAACCCATATTAAATAAGACAATATTATATTGTTATCGATGCTTAGATCCATCGAATTATCAGTGACATAATTATGATCTGTCGCATGTAACCCTCCTCAAATTTACCTCCTCTGAAATGCACTTTTAAAGCAAGCATGATACTTAAATGCTACATTGTAAGTAAGAAGTAATATTATAGTCATTTACAGCGTTTTTCCAATCTAAACAACTCATACCATTTGTAAAGTACCAGATTAAGCAGACCTTAAAAATTCTAAAATTGATTGCTTAAATTGCAGATATACACAATTACACTGCACTAAAATTGAGATATGAGAGTTGTAAGTTATTAGTATCTCCTAAATGTTCGACAGAACTAGCTTTGCGTGTAGAATAAAAAACCAGTTTTCCAAAAATTCCTGTATTTTATTAATAAACAAAGAAAAAGTTTAGACTAGTCACTCAAATGCCATGTCATTCAATGAACAGAGACAAAACATGATGGACACAAACAACGATGAAATTCATTTAGTCTTTTCGCAATCACCTTTGCCATAAGGCGTTGGCTGAAAATCAGCGCTGCTATGTTATCGCGAAAGCGTTTACCGTAGAGCATAGCTGAGTCAGCGTTCTATTGGTCTTACACGGCACACACCTAGTTATTAGTTCATAATATGTTTATTATTATAACCATTTTGTTTTCGATATTCATGATGGGAAGGCATGTGCAAGGAATAAAATGTTTTTCTTTCTTTCTTTTCAGTCTTTTCTATTCATATTTTCAAGCCGGGTTCCAATTCGGGTTTCAAGGTGTCGCCTTTTTTTTTTTAATGTCTAGAAAATGCATTACGCATACTTCGCCAACCGAGGGTTGCGGACGAAGCTATCGGGGACTCCTCTCCGCCGCTTCATGGAACACAAGTGCTCCGAGAAGCAAGCGGGGCCCTACCTCGCCAAGAAGGCGACCGCCACAAGGGCGACCGTAAAAACTAGACAATACTCCTGCACCGGTCACCCGGGGCGCATTATGAGGGACCGCGGTCCCTCCTAGTGCGCACCGGAAGTGCGAGTGATGTGGCGGTATCCGTTTCCGAATAATCGAGAGGTCCCAGGTTCGAATCCCGGTGGGAGAGATGTTTGTGTAATGATTTCGAGCATTTGTACTCCTGTCATTGATGTTTAATATGTATTTCTATATCAATATACTTATATATGTATCAGTATATGTATTATATCCGTTACCCTAGTATCCTATAACACAAGCCTACAGTGATAGCTGCTTAATATTTATTATTATTCAACCCGTGAACCTAAAGCAACTTTGGTCGCCGAATTTATAACGGCATCGCTATAAAATACGGTATTAAGAAATGGTGTGGTTTAATAAAACCATGATAAAAATAAATAAATAAATATTTCCAACACTCACACCAATTAGCCTAGCCCCAAAGTAAGAACTGTAAGGCTTGTGTTATGGGATGCTAGGGTAACGGATAGAATACATATACAGTACATATATACGTATATTTAAATAGAAATACATATTAAACATCCATGACTGGAGAACAAATGCTCGTATTCATCACCCAAACATCCCCCACCGGGATTCGAACCCGGGACCTCTCGAGTCGGCGACACCATGAAACCCGGCGTATAAACCACTCGGCCACGGAGGTCGTCAATGAATGAATGTCAAAATGAATCTTTTAATATCAAAAAACTCCTTTCTCGACTGAGAATCGAACCAGGGCCGCCCTTGTAGCAGGCGTGCTTTCTACTACTGAGTGTGCTTGTTAATAAGATGTTAGGTGACATCCTTCAGATTAACGAATATAATTGTGGCGATAGAATAAAAGTTTTACTTTAATAAAAAAAAAACAAAAATAAAAAATAAAAATCCATCCGGATAGCGAAAGGCGCAGATTCGAATCCTGTCCCATGCCTGGCTGGACCAACTGGAATTAATCGTACTATTTTTTTCTTAAGATTTATAAAATCTAGCAGTTTCATCCTTAAAATAACAATATAATAAAATAAACAGTTTTCTTCTTCGAAACAGAAGTTCTTCTTACAAAATTCTAATGGACTTATTCGCATTGAGCTACCCTCCTTCTTAGTTTCATAAACTCAACCTCAAAATCATTTATTCAGTCACGTCAAATATACGCCATCGGTTCCTAAATCTACGGCGGAGACCTTGTACTAAAAGAACCGGCAAGAAACTCAGCAAGGGCTATTTTTTTCTCCCTGTTTTATTTCATACAGCGTCGTCATTTGAAAGATGACATCAAAACTTGAAAACATATACCGATATCAAGTTCCATCAGATTCTTAAAAATTAGGTAAATATTCATTTATTTCATTAAAAAAAGGGTCAAATAAACAATTTTCAACCAATATAACAAAGAAAATCCAGTCTTATAAAATTGCGCCCAAAATGCTTTGTCGTTTATGTAATATTTTACAGTAGGTATAGTAACTCTTCTTGAGTAGGCAAATTTTGATATAAATTTTAAACGTATTATAAGGTAATTCATTATTTGGTATTTTATCTTATCTTATCTGGTATTTTATTGTAGTAACATGTACCTTGACCTACAAATGAACCAAGAACCTTTTCGAGTCTAAATAGTGGCAATTTAAGTTTATGTTCATTTCTAGTATTGAAATTATGTACGTCATCGCGCCTCATATATAAATTAATGTTCTGGCGGTCAAACAAAACACAATTGTAAATATGTATGTATGAAGCAACAGTCATTATACCTATTTCTTTAAATTTATCCCTAAGAGAAGTTCGCGGGCCCAAGCTATAAATAGCTCTTAAAACTCGAATTTTGAAGGATAAAAACTGTCTCAATGTCAGCCGCTGTGTCCCACAATAGAATTCCATACGACATAATGTTATGAAAGTAGCTAAAGTATACTATCCTACAGAGTCGACATCAGTAAGCTGTCTTATTTTATTGATGCCATAAGCAGCAGAACTACGTTTTACCGTTTAAATGTGGGGGTTCCATTGAAGTTTGTGGACTTGTCTAGGGTTATGCCTAGAAAAACGGTTTTCTCAACAAATTTTAATTTTGCACCATTGAGAACTATATCCCCCATTTCGGTTTTTTTACATTCGGTAGAGAGAATTCGACACATTTAATTTTGCTTGCATTAAGTTTAAGATTATTAATAGTAAACCAGTTAAGTACCTGCTAAACCTGTCAGTGCATTGTTTACATTGTCATAATTAGTTTTACATCTATCAATGTTAAAAATAAGCGAAGTATAGAAACTAAATGATATATATACTACACGGAAGTACAAGTTCTTGTAACAGAGCTGTTGCAGCAACCGGTGGTGTGTCCAGGTTTGAGGTTGTATCAACTGGTATGTTTATAAAGAATTAATTAAATATGTCATCGACTTCATCCTTCGCTTTTACAAGGGTATTATTAATCTCCATCACCGATTCAAATATCCCAAATTTTCCTGAGGGGGGCCGTTATACACATACTATATAAAATTTATTGTATACACATACCGAAACCAATATGCGCACAGCAAAAAATATCCTAACCTCTTATTTATACACTTTCAGACAAATCTATCGGCTCACTTAAAGTTACAACGTTAAACGGTCTGTAACAAAAATGGTTTTGAGTTTTTTTAAACACACGAAAAAGTGTAAAGAAAATATAACTAGAAAAAATTCCACGCGGACCAGGCAGCAGACGGGACTCGAACTATAATTGCTATTTCTTCTTTCAAATGTTTAATACTTGTAAAAGTATTCATTTGACATTGTGGGTTTACCTATAATGCGAAGAGATGGCGCTGCCTTGCAGCTTAAGAATAGCTAGAGAGAATTTCGACGCGGTCCGTGAGGGCCGCGGTAGCATAATTGGTCAGTGCATTCGCCCGGATTGCGAAGAGTGCGGGTTCGAGTCCCGTCTGCTGCCTGGTCCGCGTGGAATTTTTTCTAGTTATATTTTCTTTAGATTTAAACATCAAGCAGTTACATGCTTTAAAAATAATAAAAATTATAACACGAAAAAGTGGTTAATATTGAGCTTTAAAATAGCGTAGAAACTTTTTGCTCAATGTAACATTTATTTTTAGGTACGGACACCATCAAAACCTTATAGACCAAAATATAAAATGCTAGGTGGGCCAATAGATGTGTCCGGGAGTACGAACCCGACCGGGAGTATATATCAAAAAAGCTGAGAGACATTTGAAAAATAGGTGTTTGAAAAAGCTATTGCTGTCTCGCATTGGAAAATACCGTGCGACTGGGACAACAGTAGCTAACGCTGAAAATTGCGTATAAATATTGCAAAATTCGGGGATTGGCTCTCGATTTCCTCCTCGAAGAAATTTTACCCATAGAATAATAAGTAATGAAATGAAATGAAAAGTCATTTATTCAGTCTAGGCTGTTACAAGCACTTGTGAAGGTCAAGAAGCTACGCCATCGGTTCGCAAAACTACGGCGGGAGACCTTGTACTGAGAAGAACCGGCAAGAAACTCAGCAAGGGCTGTTTTTTTCTCCCTGTATTGTTATATACAGAGTCGTCAAGTTGAAAAATGAGAGATATGTCTGAAGTCACCTTCCATTACATCATTTAGAATATAAATATATAGTTACAATAAATTTTATGGTTAACAATATATTTAGTATATAGGAAGCGGCGTTAGATAGGTACAATATTACTTTTATGAAAATAATAATAATAATAACTGTTTAATAATAACTGAAAAATGACTAATACCTATTAAACAACAAATTATAAGAAATACTATGACCATGGATTACGATCATTCAGATAATCATCAACTTTATAATAGCCCTTATTCATAAGAGTACTTTTGATCTGAGATTTAAATTTAGTCAGTGGAAGCTCAATCAGATTTAGGGAAACTTTATTAAAGCAATACTACAACCCTAAAATGAACCTCTTGATTTTTGGAGTCTGAAACATGGAACGGCAAGCTTGTTCCTAAATCTCGTGTTAAAGTTATGGGTTTGACTTTTTTTTTGCAAATGCATCATAGTTTTTTCTTACATATATTAAATTTTCATAAATGTATTGCGACGCTCAGTGTTAAAATATTAATTTCTTTAAATTTTTCTCTAAGGGATTCTCTTGCCTTTAAATTGTATATGGCGCGAACAGCTCTCTTTTGCAGTATGAAAATACTTTCGATATTAGCGGCTGAGCCCTACAATAAAAGTAAACTAATCTTGCCGTTTCCACATCAGTTAAGAGTCTTATTTTTTTAACAGTGAAAGCTGCAGAGCTCAATCTACTTGACAAGGCATCAATATGAGGATCCCATTGCAGACGAGAATCTAAAGTAATACACAGAAACTTTGTAGAATCCACTTACTCTACAGGCTGGTCATTTATTTTTATACTAGTATTAACCTGCCTCACATTAGGTAGAGTAAACTGGAGTTAAGTTTTAAATTATTTACCGTAAACCAGTGAAGGACTTCAGAGAGAGTACAATTTACTTCGTCACAACAATCATTTCCTCTTCTAGCTTTAAACAATAAAGAGGTGTCATCAGCAAATAGTACTGTCTCACACAAATCTCTTGTAAAGTGAGGAAGGTCATTGATATAAATAAGGAAAAGCAATGAGCCCAATATTGAACCCTGAGGCACGCCCATTGAAATGGGCGCTCCTGCAGACTCAGCTTCATTTATAACTACTTTCTGAATCCTAGCAGAAAGATAAGACTGTATCAGACTTAGTGAAATATTAGATACACCATAATGCTTCATTTTATTTAACAATGTTTCATGGCTAACGCAGTCAAACGCCTTTGATAAGTCGCAAAAAATTCCAATAGCATCGTGCTTACTCTCCCATATATCAAAAATGTGTTTGAGAAGTGCAGTTCCAGCATCAGTAGTACTTTTGCCTCTAGTGAAACCAAACTGTTTTAAATGAAATAGCTTATTTATAGAAAAGTGTGCTAGGAATTGGTTATAAATTATTTTCTCAAATACTTGACTTAGCGCTGGTAATACAGATATAGGCCTAAAATTGCTGGGATCTGATTTGTCACCAGCCTTAAAGAGAGGGATAACTTTAGCACATTTCATTAGATCTGGAAACACTCCCTCATCAATACATTTGTTAAATATAATGGCCAGTTGTGGCGCAATGACAGTGATAATCAGTTTTATTATATATGTTGATATTCCCCAATAATCCTCTGTCTTTTTAATTTTTATGGAATTAAAAGTTTTTATAATACAATCACTACTGATATGTCTAAAATGAAAATCATTACTGCACTTATCAACACTTGACTCAAAGAGGGTCATTGCTAACCTAGAACAAGAATTAAGATTTCTTGTTGTTTCAAATGGTGCACTAGAAAAGAAATTTTCAAAAGTGTTTACAACGGCATCATCTGTCCGAATAATCTTGTTGTCTATTTTTAAAGAATATGTGTGTTCATTATATTTATTTCTTCCAGTTTCATTATTAATTATATTCCAAGTTGATTTATTTTATTATCGGAAAGACTAATTTTTTTACATAAAAACTTAGCTTTTGCTATGGCACACACCTTTTTTAAAGTTTTTGAATAGTTTTTGACATATTCTATAAACTTAGGATCAGATGAGGTTGCCTTGAGAACATATAATTGATACAACTTATTTCTACTTTTTTAAATACCAGGTGTGGCCCAATCACTAAATTTCTTTTTAGAGCTATGGCATTTAATAAGTTTGCGTTTGAATATTTTATTAAATTTATCTTTAATTAAATTGAATAAATCTTCATACATAATATTATTATTATTACAAAATAGTAAGTGCGATATTTTGTGATAAATGCTATCTTGAAATTTATATGTACCCGTTTGTATAATAGGTTTACAAGTTAGGTCATGTTTGGGTGAAGCATGATGGTGTTCAATAGAGGCTAATTGTCCGCTATGATCAAAATTAATACAATTTATTATTGATTTATTAAAAACATTTCTATTACAAAAAATATTATCCAGACAGGTCGCTGATGCATGTGTGATGCGGGTAGGCTCAAAGTAGGTATGCTTCAAGTTATATGATTTAAATAAGTTTAGAAACCTAGTCACTAATGGACACTTAACTAAAATGTTTATATTAAAATCACCACACACAACAACTACTTTATTACATCTACAGACTATATTGAAAGCATCTTCCATAGCGGACTCAAATTGAGTGTAATTCCCAGATGGGGGCCGATATACACATATTATGATCATTTCTTCAAGTTCCACACAAGATATTTCAATATTACGTTCAACTGAAAGTGTAACAATATCTGTACGTTCTTTGTATTCAAGATTGTTCTGTAAGATTATGAGAAAGCCTCCCCTGATAGCCGATTTCCTACAAAAACTACTAACAACTGTATAATTATCTAAGCCTGTAACCAATTCATAATCTCTGAGCCAGTGCTCTGTAATACATAAAATGTTTTTATTCATTGTATTTAAAAATAAGCAAAGTTCTAAGTCTTTACCAGAAAAGCCTTGTATATTTTGGTGAACAATATTTAGATATTTAGACTTTTCCTTGGTCATGACATAGCTAGAGAGCTCCTATGTTGTCTTACGAACTAATTTAAATTACAATTAATGTCAGTATTTAGAACAAATTCCAAAGTCTGATCCACATAATTATGCTGCTGAATAGAAGCAGTAGTGATAGCCAAGTTTTTGGCTATGTGTGTAAAATAAAATAATAGCGAAGAGGATTTGTTTCTTATTGTAATATGGAAGATAATATTTATCTCTTGTCATTTAAAATTATATATTAATTTATTTATATCTATTAAATGTAGTTTTTGACCACTATATTGAGACATGGTACTTAATTCTAAAGAAAATATAACTAGAAAAAATTCCACGCGGACCAGGCAGCAGACGGAACTCGAACCCGCGCCCTTCGCAATCCGGGCGAATGCACTGACCAATTATGCTACCGCGGCCCTCACGGACCGCGTCGAAATTCCTCTAGCCATGCTTAAGCTGCAAGGCAGCGCCAACTCTTCGCATTATAGGTAACCCACAATGTCAAATGAATACTTTTACAAGTATTAAACATTTAAAAGAAGAAATAGCAATTATAGTTATAATTTTTATTTTTTAAAGCATGTAACTGCTTGATGTTTAAATCTAAAGAAAATATAACTAGAAAAAATTCCACGCGGACCAGGCAGCAGATGGGACTCCAACCCGCACCCTTCGCAATCCGGGCGAATGCACTGACCAATTATGCTACCGCGGCCCTCACGGACCGCGTCGAAATTCCTCTAGCCATGCTTAAGCTGCAAGGCAGCGCCAACTCTTCGCATTATAGGTAACCCACAATGTCAAATGAATACTTTTACAAGTATTAAACATTTAAAAGAAGAAATAGCAATTATAGTTATAATTTTTGTTTTTTAAAGCATGTAACTGCTTGATGTTTAAATCTAAAGAAAATATAACTAGAAAAATTTCCACGCGGACTAGGCATAAACATCAAGCAGTTACATGCTTTAAAAAACAAAAATTATAACTATAATTGCTATTTCTTCTTTTAAATGTTTATAATACTTGTAAAAGTATTCATTTGACATTGTGGGTTACCTATAATGCGAAGAGATGGCGCTGCCTTGCAGCTTAAGAATGGCTAGAAGAATTTCGACGCGGTCCGTGAGGGCCGCGGTAGCATAATTGGTCAGTCCATTCGCCCGGATTCGAGTCCCGTCTGCTGCCTGGTCCGCGTGGAATTTTTTCTAGTTATATTTTCTTTAGATTTAAACATCAGGCAGTTACATGCTTTAAAAAATAAAAATTATAACCATGGTACTTAATGTCAAATTTAGCCTGTACCTAATTTTTTTTTTTTCATTTGATAGACTCTTACTATATGGAAATGTATACATAACTATTCTATTTACATTTAAAGAACACAAAGAGTTTAAGTAAGTCATAATGTCATTTTTGCCAACATTACCTCTATTACCAATTAAAATAATTAAACTAGTAGTTCTACTAGGTCTCTATGTTTTGCTTTTTTCGTAAATGCTAATTGAATCTCCACACTATACGTATTTAGTGTTGATGAAAATTTGTTTAGTTTTGGCATTTTTGAGGGCTTCTAGTTTCTTTTACAAACACAAGTTATCGAAATAAGGAAGACATAGGAGTATAGAATGAGTAAAATTATATTCTATGTATGAAAATTATTTCTTTAGTGATAAAAATCAAGGGATATAAGTCGAGAACGTTTGTATTGAAAAAACATGCCCTCCTCCCCTCGTTATACAAAATTTGCATAAAGCATTTTCTAGTTAAGAAGTTAGATGAACTTTGTAATGACAAAGTTCATTACAAAGTAAAAAGACAAACACATAATGATGTGTAAGTTGCACCACAGAGGTAGTTAAAGTTAAATTTTACTATAACTTAAACTGGCCTCACTTGGACAGTTAATTGTCACTGTCAAATTATGAACTCAATTTGAGTATCGTCAAATGGTGCCACCCACTTTTTACCAAAACGGTACTCTAACTGTACAGTTAAAGTAAGTTGGTGCAACTCACGCTAAGATTTTATTAATATTTTTTCATCTATTATATTTCATTTATTTTAATGTTAGAAAGATTAGAGGCCGTTCCACTTTAGTTAGGTTTATTTTTTACAAAACTCATTCTTATTTATTTAGATTACACCTTAGGGTCAAATTGGTTTGCACCAAACTTTAGGACAATCCTAACTGGCTAAGTCAAATGTAAATTTTAGGACAGTGAAATATTACGAAATATTTAAAACTTACCGCATATGTTCTCCTTGTTCTTTTAGTACTAGGTTTAGTTATAATCTTAACGTTTGTTGATGTTTTAGTAGGTTTTTCTTTTTTCACTTTACCTTTTTTTAGTATGGTAACACCCTCAGCATTTTTAGAAAAAAAAAATGTTGTACTTATTTGTTTATCGTCAATATCTATATCAGCTGATAAACTGTCAATTTCATGCAATGTTTTATTTAATTTCTGAACAGTTTGACTATCATTTGTTCTGAAGCCATTTACTTCGGTTTGATCGATTACCTTCGTCGTATCTATACTACTTGTTAAAATTATTACGCCATCACTGATTGGCTGAAAATTATAATGTGTTTCTTGCAATTTCATTTCTGTTTCAGAGAGCTTTTCTGTATCTGTTTTAATGTTTTTGAATTGCGTTATATTGTTATCTTTATTATTTAGTTCTAAGCGAACACCACGAGAATTTGTAGACGGATTCTTTGTTGCACTTATTTTCTTGATGTTAATATCTATAGCAGGTACACTGTCACTGGTTACACTGTCAAATTTATCCAATATTTTACTTAATTTTTGGTCACTTTGGCTGTCATTTGTTTTAAATTTATTTATTTCGGTTCGGGTAACTGACCCTGTATCTTTTTTGTTTGTTAAAAGTTTTCCGATTTCACTGATCGGTTGAATTTTTTTATGTCTTTCTAACAATTGCATTTCAGGTTTAGACAAATTTCCTGTGTCTGTTCTATTATTTTTTATTCGCACTGTACTACTACTTTCATTTGGCTTTAAAGTCATCGTTGGTAATATTTTTACGGATGCAATGAATGCTGCTAAAACTGGGTTTCTTTTTTTTACCTCAACATTAAATTTATGATCACTCTTCAATGATTTTTGAAGTTGTAATATAACTTTTTTTGTAATAATAGTTGTTTTACTTATAAAGGGCTCCTGAACTTTGCCCTGTTGTGTTGTTATTTTGTTTGTTTCATGACGGTCTTTTGTATTCAGATTCGATTTAATGTTTTTCTCATGTTTGTGTGTACTCTTTTTCAATGTTAATTTTGCACCAGTCTTTGTGCTTGAAGTTCTATGAAATGTTACCTTTTTCTTATTGAAATTTTTAGGACTAGGATGAAGAATTGCATATGAATCTTTTTTACTGTCTATTCGTTCAATTAATAGTCTTTTGAACTCTTCAATTGTTAAGAATGAATTTGGTATTTTGGATTCTACTGGATTATTAATGTAGATGACAGTATCATTTGATCGGGTGGTACCTTTGATTACAAGGTTGTGCGTCTTGAAACCATTGACATCTTTTAACTTTTTGACATGTACACTGTAATATTTATCATTTTTTAGTAAACGCCGTGATAGTATAACATTTTGATCTGGAAAAAATATAGGAGTGATGATTATGATATAATATAATTTTTCACGATAAACTGCATCACACTAATATTATAACCGTTTACAACGACCTACTGAAATAAAATTACGAAACTGAACAAAAAATTTGGTATAAAGAAACTTGGATTATCCTTTTTTTCTGCGATTAAATTTATATTAAATTATTACACTTCTGCAAACCATAAATATTTTCATTCTAAAATTTATATTATTGTTCAAACCAATATATATTACCCGTATCAGTAAAATTATTGTTGACAGCTTCTAAATATTTCTTATACAAATCCGGTATCACGCTTTCATCGAGATCAGAAGCTATCGCCATGTAATGACAAAAATTTAACAACAATATTGTGACGTTGAAAACTTTTGACCACTCGACTAGAATTCTACTCATGATTTTCTGAACTAGTTAATAACTAGGTTCAATAGCATAACGTTTGTAATGCACCGACGGAAATTAATCATCATAAAACAAAATCTTAAAACACGCCGTTTCTGGGTTCCGTACGTCAAAAATAAAAAACGGAACCCATAAAAGACCACTTTGTTGTCCGTCAGCCAAAACCCTTTATCTAGATAACGCGAAAGGTAGGTATCCAGTTGAAATTTAAACCATATATATACTCAAATTTACGGTCCCCTAAAGCAGTTAAAAAATAAACGTATGGCCGTTTATGTTGCCGACCTACAAATTTGTACGGAATCCTTGGTGGTCGAGTCTAACTCACACTTGTCCGGTTTTTTAAGTGGGAGGAGTCCCACATACGTTTTTCTCACTGCCACGGTTTGTCCAAAATTAAACGTCCAGCCAGCTATTTGAGGAAAATATAGAAATTTTGAAAAAAGTCTTACTCAAAACGTTTCAAAATCTCTCTGCATCTGAAATAAATAGAGCAACGCTACTTAAATGCCATATAACATACTGAGCTACGTTTACCCCATTCGATGGTTAAATTTATATTCATCCATTTCTATGTGAAAAGGTGACAGAAAAGCATATAATATGCATTTAACTGCTGATTTAAAGATCTAGTATTGCTGCTCCATTGGATTGCTAACAATGCTTTCAATGATAATATATTAATCTACAATTGCTTTTCCTTTTTTCAAACATTTAATACCTGTAAAAATATTTCATTTGACATTGTGGATTACCTGCCATACCATGTTGCTGCATTGCACCTTTTTTTTTGTCGATAAGAAATACCTTGACGGACCGTACCGTGCGCTAGCGAGGCGCACGGCGTGTGTGGGACTCACCCGGCGCGGGACACAGCGCCGGTCCTATCCACTAAAACTCACCGGTACCCTCCTACGCCCATAGGAGCGTCTCAGGATCGGCGCACCTCTGTGTGCGCCACTTCACTGGAAAGCCCCCGGGTCGGCCCGGCCCAAAGAATGGACCGGGCGATACGCCTCTGGGGGGTTAAGCTAGGGTACTAGGCAATCCCCAAACGGGGTAGCCTATGCCGAATGGCACCTAGGGCACGCGGTGGCCAAGCCGTGCCCAGACCACCTTAGGGCCGACGAAGACCGGCAGTACCTGCCTTCTTCGGCCCACCCGTCTACGTCGGAGGGGAGCGGCTAGAGCATCCTCCTCCCACTCCCTCTCCGCGGCCTCCTTCTGCGTCATCACCGATTCGCAGAAGGAGGTGGCAGCCTTCCAGGCCCTCTCGCTACCAAGCATGCCTCTAACCATGCTTGGCAACGAGAGGTCTCCACCCCCGAACGCCACAATCAGAGTGCAGCGCTCGTTTCGCCAGGCAGGCAGGGCACACTATTAGCGTGTGCTCGGCCGTGTCGTCGGGAGAGGCGCAGTGATGACACCGCGGCAACTCCTCCCGACAGGCGACACGGTGCAGGTAGTGACCGAAGCACCCATGCCCGGTCAGCACCTGCACCAGGCGGTAGGTGAGGCTGCCCCGCTGGCGCGCTACCCACTCCTCCAACACCGGACCGATCGCCTCGATCGTCCGGTGGCCAGCGGCTGGGTTGGCGAGTGCCTCGCCCCATCGACGCAAAGCCTCCCTCTGTGCCTAGGTGCGGACCCGTTCTACCTCCTCCAGAACGGGCCGCTCGCCGCGGCCCTGTGTTAATGCACCTGGGACAGGACCAGGGCATCACTTTACACGGGAAAGTGCTGCATTGCAGCCCAAGAAATACTAGAAAAAATTCGACACGGTCGATGCTTAGTGCATCTGCCCAGATAGTAGAAGATGCCGGTTTTGAATTCCGTCTCCTGGACCGAGTGTTTTTTTTTTTCAGGAAAAGTTCTTTAGATATAAACATCTAGCAGTTAAATTCTTAAAATCAAAATATATGAAGCTAGCGTTATTTCGGAGGTCCCTTTTCCAGGCGAGCGCTGCAATTCAAAATAAAAATCCACTATGCTGATGCTGAGCGTTATACTTTCACACTAAAATATCTACCTTGATTCTGATAATTTTTGGTACAGTAATAGTAGGGACCCTCTCATCTTTTCAGTCTTATTGCAAATATTAATACTTTTAACAGGGTAAAATAAAGGATGTAACGTGGTATAGTAAAGCGATTCTACCTAGACTAATCTTTACGTAAACTACCTACTAACCTAGTCTGAGAGACAGGTACATTATGTCAATAAACGGAATAGTTACAACAACTTTAAATACTAAATAAATAAATATTTCCTACACTCACACCAATTAGCCTAGCCCCAAAGTAAGCACTGTAAGGCTTGTGTTATGGGATACTAGGGTAATGGATAGAATTCATATATTGTACATATATAAGTATAAATAAAACTAGTTTAAACGGGATAATGCACGAAACTTTATTTATTTATTGACGTTTCGTAGTTTACGGTAGTTAGGGTCAAATAAATAAACGCAAAATTACAAACAAGAATTTTAAATAAAATACTTTATTAAGTAAATTAAATAATAAATTCATACATAGACAATAAAACTTAAAAATCGAACGATGAAATAACCAAACGCTCAATAAAAGTCTTTCGAAGGTAGCTCGACAAATTAAACAAAAGTTTTATTCTGACGACGAAGCCTGGAAAGGCTACGAAACGTCAATAAATAAATAAAGTTTCGTGCATTATCCCGTTTAAACTAGTTTTATTTAATGAGTGATGTGCGTGAAAACCTAAGAAACAAATATATAAGTATATTTATAAAGTAATACATATTAAACATCCATGACTGGAGTACAAATGTTCGCATTCATCACACAAACATCTGCCCCCACCGGGATTCGAACCCGGGATCGAGGTCGTCTTGTCAAACATATTCCTAGTGGAAAACAGATATATAAGTATTTTACGAATGAAACGATTTAATATGTGACATTTGAAAGTGTTGTGTTGTGCCAAGGTTCCCAGAATTTCGCTGGTTCACACGAGGCCATTTTAGTTGATCAATTGCTAAATCGCATGCGATTTAAACCATTTGAACAGACTTTCAATCAAATTGAAGCAACAAAACCGATTGAATAAAACTGAGCTACGTTTTAACTTTTGTTATTCAAGTCTCTACTTGAAAGCGATTCGACTGTTCTGAACCTGTCGCGTTCAATTTGATGTAAATTACACGTCTGCAGCCAGCAATTGTTTGATTATTTTAAGGTTAGGTGCAATTAGAAATGGCAGCGAAAAGGACTTATTGCCTTTTAAGCGTTCTTTCTTTAGAACACTGTAAAGTTAGTATTATGGCGATTCAAAAAATAATATTAACCTGAGGGAAGTCTATCTATATTTTGGAATGTTGTATATGTTAAGACACATCTTTATAATTTTAAATTTAAAAACACAGATACCTGCAGATTAGCGAGACATCGTGGTAGATTGATGTTGCCCAATATGCGTACTCAATATTACAACAAAAACTGCTATCCGAATTGTATAAAAATCTATAATAAGTTACCACGCTTGATAACGGAGCTTAGTTTGGCTATATTTAAAAGAAAGCTTAAAATGTGGCTCATAACGAAATGATTTTACTTAGTTAGAGAATATTTAGATACGAAATTAACTTAGAATAGAATAAATGAAATGACATTAGTACCTTTAAATTTTACAATTAAATTAAGTTTGACATTCACATGCCCTGTCGTTGGCAAAATGGACGAACTAAATGAAAATCTTCTTTAACTGCCCCAAATTAAACATCTCTCTCTATGACATTTTACCTCCCACTATTCCACGTCCTATAAGCATGAAAGTCCTACTATGTTTATGTGATTACCCAACCCTCAAGCTCTTGGCCAAATTTATTTCCCTTAACAAACTAAGATTATAACAAAGCTCCCTGCTTTACTTGATTTATGTTTGTGTTGTCCTAATTGTGACGTTTTTCTTTACAGGTAAAAGTGCTTATAAAATAGGTAACCAAAATTCTGATTTTTAACTGTCATTCCCTTACGTGTAATGGCTAATCACTTGACATTGGCGGAGCTGTGCTAAGTCACAACGCCAGCCATCATAAAAGAAGAAGAAGAAGAAATGAAAATCACCAAAATATCTACTCTGTTTCGTGTGAATAAATAAATTTCATTTCAACGTTTTTCTTAATTTTTCTCGCAATACATCACAAATGTTTAAAATATACTCCCCGAATTTTTCACTTTCCAACTGACATCTTGGTTACAGAAGTTGAGCCAATTCTTATTGAAGCGTCAGAACATTTGCATTAAAATTTGTCTTTGTTTCCTTTTTTGTTTATGAAACTTTATTTAAATTCATAATTATAAGTGAGTATAAAATGCATTACTG
Organism: Chilo suppressalis; assembly: GCA_902850365.2. NCBI lineage: Eukaryota > Metazoa > Arthropoda > Insecta > Lepidoptera > Crambidae > Chilo > Chilo suppressalis. The sequence goes on along the minus strand of OU963894.1, from coordinate 14,414,845 downwards.
GCGGGTTCCATCTAAAGAGGAATGAAAAGCGAACTACACCATCAATCATGTCTAAGATTATATGTATCATGCACGGACCTTGGTATCATGATGTACGTTCCTATACGTAAGTTTAGGCCATCACAATAAACGATTCAGACTATTCTCTTATGACTAAGTTTATATGTTATGTGATGTACGTTGTCGTCAGGCCGTCACAATAAAAGAGTATACGGCGTGTACACCATGTCTTATGACTAAGTTTATATGTTATGTGATGTACGTTGTCGTCAGGCCGTCACAATAGAAGAGTATACGGCGTGTACACCATGTCTTATGACTAAGTTTATATGTTATGTGATGTACGTTGTCGTCAGGCCGTCACAATAGAAGAGTACGGCGTATACACCATGCTGCCGGCGCAGCAGCTGGCGCCGATCGCGCCGTGGCCGCCGGATGGGAACCTGCTCGATCGCATGGATGACCTCGCACACAAAGGTAAAGGTAATGGTGACCGCCATACTTCTATATACGGTCCTGAAACATCGTTGATAATATTTATGTAGAATCAAAGTCTTCTTGTAAACTATCGTCAGCTCTACGAACTGTCATATTATTGCACCCCATTTAAGTTTTAATTAGTTTAACATAATAGGACAGGCATAAAATGATGTAGGTATAGTTGTTTCTTTAGCGGTCTTTTCACATTGTTTTATAGGATAACATCCTTTAATCTGTTCAGCATTCAGAATAAATGATAACCATGTCCTCCAAACATAAAAAATACGAGGTCATTTTAACACCCTTTTATTAGTTCAACCTGTATTAATTTTAATAGTAAGATTAAATGTACATATAAAGTAATTACATGAATATTATCAACGAATTAATATGTAATTTATATATTAAACAAATCACGGCACATTTTTTTTCCTAGCATATTATAATAATAAGTATTAATAGACAAGGCCGGGAACATATTTTGCACCAAAGCGCTATTGGGAATCGAAACTGGAACTTCTCGTCTCAAGTGTTTGAATATTAAAGGTAGCATTACGATTATGATATAGATATACCGTAACAAAACTAACATAATAAGGTTACTTACCTCATTATTTTAGTTGTACTCAGAGCCAGCAATTAAATATACCGAATGCTTGTGTAATGAGGGATCGTCTTATTTCAATGCTATAAAAATTAAAGCATCTTCTTAAATCAAACTTGAAAATAGGTTTACGTCTGTCTAAATGTATGATAAGATATTAATAAATAAAGCGAATCCGCAAATATAAAAGAAATGAGACGATATAAATAACACTCAAGTAATTCAAATACAATTGACTGTACCAATTAATTACACGTAAAACCAAGTAACTAGCTGCCAAACTCGAGTCCAAATATAATCCGACCGAAACTTAATTACGCGTAACATTGTAACGTGATAAAGTCAATTTGCGTTTGCAATGTAAACATCTATGGGAGTACGCTTCACGGGCCACTGGCTTTCTTTGTGCCTGTAACGAATTAACACAACCTGTTGCATTATCAAGTCTACCGTACCACGATGGTATACAGACGTGATTAATTGGAGTAAGCAGGCTTATGGTGCGGCAGGTCACAGCGGTGTTAACCAGCTCGGCGGGGTGTTTGTAGGAGGCAGGCCGCTGCCGGACTCCACGCGGCAGAAGATTGTGGAGCTGGCCCACTCCGGCGCGAGACCCTGTGACATCAGCCGCATCCTGCAGGTGTCCAACGGATGCGTGTCCAAGATACTCGGCAGGTCAGTTGCTGCGTACGTCTCGACAGTCGACACACATTCTGCTCCCTGCACTCGGGGTGTAACCCTGCGACATCAGCCGCATGCTGCAGGTGTCCAACGGATACGTGTCCTAGATATTTGGCAGGTCAGTTGCTGCGTACATATCGAGAGTCGACACACATCCTGCTTCCTGCACCCGGAGTGTAGCCCTGCGACATTAGCCGCATCCTGCAGGTGTCTAACGGATACGTGTCCTAGATATTTGGCAGGTCAGTTGCTGCGTACATATCGAGAGTCGACACACATCCTTCTCCCTGCACACGGGGGGTAGTCCTGCAACATCAGCCGCATCCTGCAGGTGTCCAACGGATACGTCTCCATAATATTTGGCAGGTCAGTTGCTGCGTACATCTTGACAATCGACACTCATCCTGCTCACCGCTTGTAGCCCTGCAACATCAGTCGCATCCTGCAGGTGTCCAACGGATGCGTGTCCAAGATATTTGGCAGGTCAGTTGCTGCGTACATCTCGACAGTCGACACACATCCTTCTTCCTGCACACGGGCGGTAGCCCTGCAACATCAGCCGCATCCTGCAGGTGTCCAACGGATACGTATCTAAGATATTTGGCAGGTCAGTTGCTGCGTACATCTTGAAAATCGACACACATCCTGCTCCCTGCACTCGGGTGTAGCCCTGCAACATCAGCCGCATCCTACAGGTGTCCAACGGATTCGTGTCCAGGATACTCGGCAGGTCAGTTACTGCATATATCTCGTCAGTCGACATACATCTTGTTAACATCCTGCAAGTATAAAAAGAACTTGTTTCTAGATCCTTAGCACCATAATTTAAGGTAAGTTGTACCTATTAGTTGTATATATTAGTTACTACTTTTTTTATCAAATTCACATCCTCTTCCAAACTCTCTTGAATGAAAGTTGTAGGTTAGTTCTGACTCAATTCTTGCTTATTTTGACCCAGGATCAGTTTGCCTTTGCTTTTGCAATTGGAACCCGTAAACATTCTAATTGAGGGTTCTTTGTGTTATTTACGAAATATTTGCTTGATGAATAAAGTCATGAAATCCTAAAATTTATAAAGTAAAAATTTTATTTTTAAATCATAAAACTATAAGAACAAAAAAACTAATCGGTGAAATATTGTTGAAAACATCCAAGTTTGAACCGAACATAGGTGTTGTTGACATTGCTCTAACAACAATTCGAAACTGAACACGATTAAAGGACCGAATAGCTGTCATAACCGCAAATAGTAGACGCGCAACTCTATACTGAACCATTCCAAAAATGTTGTCGGTAAGTTATACCGAGTCTAACTGGTCGCGACCGCAGCGAGATGGCGGGTGGCAGGCGAAACCGCACGATTAGTTACGAGTAGTGTTGCCATACCCTTAAATAAATGTTGGACGACATGCCTTCGCTTTGATGTGGACTACAGTTTTTGCTCATACACATTAACCATCCTTTTACTATCCATAGATATATACTATCTATAGAGTTACTATCCATTGCTGAAAACTGCATCAAAATTCTTTGGGTATAGTTTAAAAAACTAAGCGTACAGAAGCAGCGGAAATTTATTTCAACGCAATAAAATATAGCTCTTGTCACTAAGGGATAATTTAGCTTTCAAATGATGAAAGAACTTGTGAAATCGGTCTAGTATTTTCTTAAGTTCATTGGTTACGATCGTACAGAAATACAAATCTTACCTTTGAATATTACTTATTAGTATAGATCAAGACGCTAGCTAAAGCAGTATTAGTTGTAGTGTTTTCGGTCTGCGCTCGCGGAAGTTTAGCAACATTTGCAATTACCGGTCTTGGTATAGACACGGTGTAGGTGTGAAAAAAATTATAATCTCGAGCTCCTCCGTGCTTCGGAAGACACGTGAAGAGTGAAAAGGGGCAATGTTTTTTTTTCCATACGACTGATTACTACTTTTTCGACTGATTCGTCCCTGATTTTAATCACTAAAGAATTGATTTTCATACATAAAATATGATTTCACTCATTCTATGCTCCTATGCCTTCCTTTTTTCGTTAACTAGTGTTCGAAACTAGAAGCTCTCGAAAAAGGCCAAAAATAAACAATTTTTATTATCACTAAAGACGTTTAGTGTGAAGATTTAATAAGCATTTACAAAAAAAACGCAAACTATATTCTTATTCTTTGTGGAATATTTTCTTTTACATATATCTATTTTTTCAAGGATTAAATCGTCGAGAGCCAATCCTCGAATTTTGCAATTTTTATACGCAATTTTCAGCATTTTTAAATAATAATTATTTTTTCTTATACATTGATAAACGTAAAAATTAAAGGAATATTTCTAAACCAGCATATCACTATATTGGTGACACTGACAACCAAGGTGAGACGAAGGCCGGTATCGCATGACCAGAAATATGAGAACTCCATTTAAGTGTCTTTGGAATTGACAATCTATTTTTCTATTTGCGGTTACGTTCTATACTCAGATTCTGTTAATGTAAACAGTATGGCAATGGAATATGCGAATCCAATTAGATAATTATTTCATCATCAGCCTATTAATGTCCCCACTGCTGGGGCACAGGCCTTATCTATGGATGGAATAGGGAGATTGGGCCATGACCCACCACGCGGGCCCAGTGCGGATTGGCGGGTGCTAACTACTGCAGATGCAGCCGGGACCAACGGCTTATGGTGCCTTTCGAAGCACGGAGGAACTCGAGATAGAAGATTTTTGACCACCCATCCAACGACTGACCACTGCGAAAGTTGCTTAACTTCAACGATCACAGCCGAACGCGCTAACCACCCGCGCCATCGAGCTCCTCAAGATAATTATTTACCAAGGTGTTTTGAGGTTTCCATACCTCGAAAGGAAAAAACGAAACCCCTAATAGGTTCATTTTGTTGTCTTTCTGTCCGTCTATTTGTCAAGACCCTTTATCTCAGGAACGCAGAAGGAAGGTATCGAGTTGAAATTTAATCCATATACTTACACAAGTCTACGATCCATTGTAGCTGTGGAAAATTCAAACTTATAAATGAATAAAAAAGAAGATACGGCCATTTTTATCGCGTACGTACAGATTTGGCCGAACCATCGGATTGGCATCAGATAATGTCCGTGTTGAAATTTCAACTTTACTGATGCTCTTTTTATGCAAGATAAACATTATTTCAAAAAAAGAAAATTACTTTAACATTTCAGAAATTATCCAAAGGACATTGTTCAGCGTCCATACATAATTAGCCAGAACCAACAGTCATGAAATATTATTTTCTAGGTTCAAAATCGTAAGTAAACGACTGTAAAAACAAAGATTATTGACGGACACTTCTGAGAACTTCAATTATTAGGAAAACTAAATTTTTTTTGAGGTTATGTTTAATATTCAATGAAACATAGGTCAACCTATGAATTTAGTATAAACTCAGTATGAAGTGAATTAATATTACACCTAGTTAATTCATTTTATTCGGTGCGATTTTAAAGAATAACTATTAGGAAAAACTTGGTTAGGTAGGAATCATGAATAAAATAAAAACTGTAGTTTTGCTTCTTATTTACTGACTATTTTTCACATAGTTGTATCATATTGTTTATTGTATTTATTTGTATATCACATGTAGGTATATTGTGTAAATATGCAGCGTGAATGTGTATCAGGTGTTCTTGAATAATTTGGCAGTATGATCCTCTCAGGATGTTGTGGCACAGGTTCACTAGCACTTGGTAATAAAGGCTCTGCTCTTTGGTAACATCGATGGCATATTAGATAGCCGAAATAGTTAAATTAAAGGAAAAACAATCGCAAATAAACACACACAACAGGTAATCCGAAACGAGAATGCACTTTTCGGTTTATTAAACTACTCTTTGGAATCACAGTCACTCTAAATGGTTTGGAATGCACGAATGCCACAGATTACTACGAATGCAAACTGCATGCACCAGAACCACAGAGTAACGAGTTTTATGCCGGCCCTTCACTTGACAACAGTTTGTCCTTGTCATGCTTAATAAGGAATGAAAAGGACAGACTGATGTCATGTTTTAAAATAGCAAATACGAATAGCCAAGTGAAGTGCCGGCATTAGGAAGAAAGTGTGTTTTATTTGCAACGCTGCTCATAGATTATACACATAAAATGGTATTTATTGTCTCAGATTATTTTTTAACTTTTTAATATAGCTTACTTAACTGGAAGTGTCCGTCACAATCTAAATACTGATAATTATCGCAAAAAATATACTAAGAATTATCATAAATGCCAAATTGGTGTTGGTTCTTAGGCCAATTTTAACATTGTCCTTTGATAATAATATATTATAACAAGCAATTTAATGCTTCTAAAATATCATAAATAAAAGACGAATTCTTTATTTGATTCGCCGCGGCGCGATTTGAAATATATTTGTGGTAGAAATTCCCGCTTTCCGTGCTAAAGAGGTACAATATAAATCACTATTGATAAGATTTCCTTTGGTACTTTTTATTAAAAAAAATCCTTGAAAGTCCGTTTGCAACTATCAACAATATGGCGACGGTGACAACAGCTGTCGTGTGCCGTTTTGTCGCAAGTAACACGTCATTGACGCGACGCAACGTTCCGAGGAATCGAACCCGATACTTGGGAGTGGCAATCCGATACGGGACCACCCCGCCACAACCTGTCGATACTTCAAAAAAGTCGCAGTTTGCGAAAAAAATAGTTAAGTTAATATTAATTACATTATTGTAATGCTATTCATCCCAACTTAATGATTACCTGTTCAATGTTCATTAATTAGTCCTGTTTAAATTCTGGTAAAGATATGATGAAACAGGCATATACGGTAAATGTACGCCTGTAAATAAATAAGGACTATAAAAAAAATAAGTTTGATATGAAAGTTTGTCTGGATTTTTTTACACATGCCTTTGGAAAAGGTAAAAACACAAACAGGATTAAATCTATTTAAAAAAATAGAGCACGTTAAAAAATAGGAGGAATAAAAAATATAGAGTTTATTTGGAATATAATAAGGTAAACCTTCATCAAAAATCGTGAAAAAATTGTTTTAGTTTTTGGGAGATAGTAATAAAAACCCAAAGGTCGGCTATTTTTGGCTTTACGCAGATGTTTTTAGGTAATGTGAAAAAATGTAAAAACAAGAAATAGTAGATCTTTAATTACTTAGCTACATACAATTTTGCTATTTAAATTTGTTCGATAACAGTTGTAGTTATCGCGAAAATCGTGGCAAACCGTTTCCCCCTTATTCTCCCCCCGCCGCCGTTCCTGACCTCAAATCACCCGTAAAATATTTTTTCTCTTTTTAATGCGTTCTCTTCTTCTTCACGCTTTTAAAATTGGTTTTCATTTTGTTAAAAAAAATCCGTCACAAAAATTTTACTATCGACTTTGGCCTGAATTGGTTGAGAGAATCGTACCTATGTGATGTAATCCCATACTTTAAAAACAAAACAATGTTTTATAAATTTTTCGTGATCAAATAAGGTAATTGATCACGAAAAATCTACGATGCACAAGTATTTTGCAAGTAACATAGCGTAATAGATAAATGGGTGATTAATTTTATCAGCACCATGTTTATTAATTTATTCTTGTATATTTTTATGTAACGGGTGTAACTTAGGGTGCTGAATTATTGTCAAGTCATATTAAAAAGTATGCAAGTCATGCCGGGGTGTTTTCATCTTGTTCTTTTAACCACTGAGATGGCACTGAGCAAGTAATCTCTCCGTTTTATTTTTAACAACAAATTATAACAACACTGTTCTTTATTCTCCTTAAAGGTAAAACTTGAAAGATTTCTAAAATTTTGTGCATTATAACTTACTTACAACTTGAGGTGAATAAAATATCACTATTCCGTTTAACAATACTATTTGTTTTCGTTGTGTTTTTAATGAAGCGATTATAGTTTCCGTAGCCTTACGAGGTAGGGTTAGCTTGTCACTTGGTCTACCTTAAGCTACGGATTTGTTGGGCCTTCATCATCAGCTTATTTATTCCTCACTTATGGGACACAGGCTATTCCTGCGGATGGCGTAATGAGTGTGTCAGTGACCCACCACAGTGCAGATGCTGTCGAGGCCATTTCGTCTTAATGTGTCTTCGGAAGCACGTAGGATCTCGAGATAATAATTTTTTGGTCACCCATCCAATGTCCGCAAAATTTGCTTATATTCCACAATCGCTGACTTAATGCGCAAACCACCTACGTCATCGATCTCCTCCAGCTAGGCCTTTCTTTGTTCAATTTCTGTCCTTGCCCAACTTTCTCACCTTTGTTTAATTTCTGGGAAAGGCATGACATGACCCCTTTGACGTCAGGAGTTGCAACGAGGATATGAGATGACTGCTACCTGCTCATTTCACCCAGCTCAAGCCAGCTGATCAGAACCCTTGTCTCTAAAACCACAGACAATACTCTTGCACCGGTTACCCGACACGCACTCTGAGGACCAAGGTGACCAGTGCGGGTATGTCATGGAAACCTCTTACGACTGGCCAATTACCCGCCATTGATCTATCCACGACTGCGAAAGCTACTTTAACTCTACGATCCTGGACGGAAAGTGCTATCTGCGGCATGGATCGCTTCCGCTGAAACTTTAATATTGTCACCACTCCAGGTACTACGAGACGGGGTCCATCAGGCCGCGAGCGATAGGCGGATCCAAGCCTCGGGTGGCCACGGCGGAAGTGGTCAGCAAGATCGCCCAGTACAAGCGCGAGTGCCCCTCCATCTTCGCGTGGGAGATCAGGGACCGCCTGCTCAGCGAAGGGGTTTGCACCTCCGACAACATTCCCAGTGTGAGTACCAGATTGATTTAATAACTTCCTGCTTGAAACTACAATTTGCCTACAGTGATAGATGCAGGAGGAATATCCTTTAAAGACCAGAATCAGATTTCATTCTATCCATAAATACTTTTCAGTATGTAACAATGTAATGATGACTGATGAAAAATCTTGTGATCTTGTGAGATTTTTAGTATTTACTACGATGATACCTACACCAGGGTGGAGCCACGTGCAGCCCTCCCAAAACTAAAATTCTGGGACCTCTAATAGGCCTAATACTTTAAGTCGAACTAAATTTGAAAGTAGATAACCTTTTTATGATTTAAGGTCGTCGCTGACCATATCAACCCAAAGAGGGATGGTGACTACCGTATCAAATCGAGCAGAGATTAGTATTCTTTGTATGAAAATGCCTACTGTAACGCAATCGTAACGGAATAGCCCCACAGAGAAACAATTACGTCACGATTCCGATTAGTGTGCGTTACAATGTTCATACTGAGAATACTGAACGGCTCGAGTTCATATGATGACGATCGCTTTCCGAGTTGACATGCCAGCTACGACCTTTATTAAGAACTAGCTGTGCCCCGCGGTTTTACCCGCGGTTTATTAGGGATATTTTCCCGCAGTAAAACGTTGCCTATGTGTTAATCCAGGGTGTCAGCTAACTCCATAACAAATTTTATTAAAATCGCTCCAGCCGTTTAGACGTGAAGAAGTAACAAACTCACACACTCACAAACTTTCGCCTTTATAATATTAGTGTGATAAAAAGGAGATTTGACTGACAATTTTCAGTATTGAATTCAGATAACCATGTCATAATCATTAGATTGAACTTATCTTAAGATATAACTAAAACTATTTTTTATAACAAATACAATGCGTAAAAAAGTAGATTTTATAATATATTCCTTCTAATACAATAACCATAAACGTTCAGGCAGTTATACAAGAAACAACCCAACTTTTTTATGGGCGATAAAAGTGACTCGTCGTAAACAGAAAATTGATAACGTTTTATGCAACTTTTTTTATTATATCTATATATATAAAACTCAAAGGTGACTGACTGACTGACATAGTGATCTATCAACGCACAGCCCAAACCACTTGACGGATCGGGCTGAAATTTGGCATGCAAGTAGGTGTTATGACGTAGGCATCCGCCAAGAAAGGATTTTGATCAATTCTACCCCCAAGGGGATAAAATAGGGAATGAAAGTTTGTATGAAACTGTCAATTTTAAACCGATCGGGCTGAGAATTTGCATGCAGATATAAGAAGAATCATAGATGAATGTCATTGTGTATAATACAAGCCTGAGAACAAAAACTGTAGTCTACACTTCGCCTCTACACCGAATCGAAGCGAGGGCGGGCCGCTAGTTGTTAATATTGTTATAAGGAGGCATCCATAACCTTACAGAAGACATAATAACACTATCTGTTGGTAGTGGTATTTCTGTAAGTGAGGTTTCAGGACTCCTTTGCGGTATTTTGTTCAGGCTGGAAGCACTTTGGCACCATTGGTTCCGGCTGCTTCTGCAGTCGTTAGCATTGACCGTTCCGTACTGGGCTCGCGTTGTGCATCACGGCCCAACCTCCCTATTTCATACAAAGGGAACGCCTGTGTCCCAGCAGCAGGAACATTAATAGGCTGATGATGATTTGTTTGGGATTGTTTAAAACATACTTATCAATAATATCACCTACTAGTCTAGCCTTTATTCAGATCTGCATCAACAACGCAATTGTTTTAAAAAACTGTATTTTATTTATTACCATTAGCGAAAGAAAATAAACAAAAATAAAAATTTTCAGAAACACAAAATCTGACACGATTAAATACCTGTCGATGAATGGACATGGAGATATTTGTCCGAAATCATTGAAGCTCAACACTTGAACATTTCCTCGAAACGCCTTTAGGTAGTAGGTACCTACTTCCATTGAAAAAGGTCCTGTCTTAAAATACAATAGCGTGCTGGAAGCCATACCAAGCTATAAGTTTGCAATACCTACCGTCTTTTTTATAGTACTGCCTCCATAAATAATGGCAAACGCGGATTTGGTTTTTCTTTATTACCAAAATAAAACGAAACATAGTCAAAAAGAAAAACTTCTGGATCCACTATGATAAACAAAGATTAGTATAACGCTATCGTACAACTATACATTAAGTATTAATCAGGTCTGTGATTGGTTAAAAACATTTTCCGTGTTCACGAGAATATCTTGTGTACCCTGTAAGGGATCGGAAACGTCAAGAAAATTGTTAAAGATAATTAAAAAACTCTCTATATAACTCGTTAAAAGTGGTTTTATTTAATGATTGGTGTGCGTAAAAATATAAGAAATATCTATGTTAAAAAACAAAGGTACGCAATAAACTTCTATACCATCAGCTACATAAATTATGTTAGATCTGTGTGCTAGAGTTGCGGTTAAGGTCATTGTATTTCTTTAAGACCCTTCCAATCCTTATTTGAACGGTTTATCAAGTATTATCTATCTCTTATAATCGTATTGGACTCCTGGAAATATTTACTGAATGTTATAGGATCAAGGTTAAGAAAACCTTGATCCTATAACATTAGAATAATAAATCATTAAGGAGTATTCTTTAACATGATAATATTTATCTCTATTATTGCATAAACATGCCACTTTATTACAAAACGCCGACTAAGTTAAACTAGAATAAAACAAATGCTGTTACGTTTAAAGCAAGAATAACCTTATTCATCGTTTTGGAAGTAGTAGAAGATTATGAAGCTAAGCAAAACTATGGTCTGTGTCAAATTTTCCCTTGTATTTTCTAAGCTGCAAACCGCGACCATTATGCCACCAGGGCCGCGGTAGGATAATAGTCAGTGCATTCACCCGGAAAGCGAAGGGTGCGGATTCGAATCCCGTCTGCTGCCTGGTCCGCGTGGATTTTATTTAGTAAGATTTTCTTTAGATTTAGAAATCTGGCAGATAAATGCTTAAGCAATAAAAATATAACTAAAAAATATGTTTATTATAAATCTGTCAATATCGGTACGCGTGGTCGCCCTAGCATCACAGCCCCTCTCCGCCCGCCCGCGCGTCGTGGCAAAACAATATGACGTTATAACTTTTTCCTTCATTTTTCCCCTTTTTGAATACGCTCTCCCCAAGAGACATTCTTTAGACTTCGATACTCGATATAAAGGATGATGCTTTTACCGTAATATCGGTTGGAACTACCTGCCTTTATAAACCTTTGGAGAGAGTATGGAAAATGTAGTTAGCTCGTAAATATATTTTTTAAAGATTCATGAGTACTTTACCTATTGAGGAGTGGTTAAATGAATATGGTTGTTGTATAAAAATAACTTATTTTACGATTACAACAATTTGGATACTGTATGCCGAAAATATAATAAATTATTATTAATACCACATTATAAAAAATATATATTGTCCAAAAAAATTTAAGGGGTGTGTAACGTAGTGTTCAATCAATTTCCTAGGATAACATTCCTCCTAACCCATATGAGAACACTAGGTTACAATACCCAATAGTTTGAATTTTGGCGCGAAGGCGCATTGTAGGTTTCAGAACACTACCTTACAGGTGGACAACCATTATCACTTAAGGATATGAAAAATAGATAGTAGCCGATTCTCAGACCCACGGAATATGCATATAAAATTTCATAAAAATCGGTCAAGCCGTTTCCGAGCAGTATGGTAACTAACATTGTGACATGAGAATTTTATATTTTTATACACTCGACCGCAATAAAAACGAACATCCCATTAATAACTTGGCTATCTGTTTCGATTTTCTCAAAAAGTATAAAACTAATACTATCAAAGTTATATCTACAGAAAGTGTGTTGCATAATTATTAAAATGCATATAATTATATTCTAAAGTATTGTCAACTTACTGTGTAATCAACCAAGAAACACAATGCTAACGGTTCGTTAATTAATAAATAAAGTTGCGTTTTACGCTTTTTTTAGAAAATGAAGATAGTCTGATACTTCTTATCATTTGTGTCTTTCTAAACGTGTGTTTGTTTGCTACGTTTTTTCTACCAATTAAAACAATTGTAAAACGACCCTTTTTTTGAGAAACTGTTAACGAAAACTAAAAAAGTGATTAATCTCAATAAATTCCTGTTCATTTTAATAATCATGAAAAGCACTCTCTGTAGGTATAATTTTGATAGTTGTAAGTTTTGTACTTTTTGAGAAAATCAGTCAGAATTCCCAGTTTGTATGTGATCCGATTTCTTTGCTGTCCAGTGTATTGACTTTTCCTTGCAAAGTGAGCGATTGATTTATCTATCAAAACGTATGAATTAATAAAAATAGCGGCTTGATACCAACATACAGTCCATAGACACCGGCATTTCACGGTAGCAACTATAAAATTTCATACCACTTTTGTGTCCGTCATTAAATTATTTAACTCTTTAACACCCGTAAAAGTGAGTACAATAAAAATTAACGAAGCGAAAACGCGAGGGGGTTGATGAGTATTAAAAAATTACGAGACATCTTAGAGACAAAACACCCCCTTGGCTGTGTCGCCGAACATAAATTAATTAATAAAAAGCACCACGCGCCATCACCCTGTCGTTGACGTTTAAAAAAAAGAAAACCTCCGTAAGCACCTCCGAGATATCGGCAAGAAAAACATAAAACCGAAACAGAGGAGAATTCACGGAGGGTGGAGATGGCTATATTGTTTTTGGAGGGGTGCGAAAGAGTTGGGTGTCTGTCGCTTTTTTCCTCTTCAGAAGAGGGAGCGGTCGATTTTGACACGGCGCGGCATGAATAAAGAAAATATGAAGGCTTTTGTTACGGTAAAAATTCCTGTACTAGATAAAGTCTTGAGTTATCAGGGAGCTTCGGCCGCTCGAGTAGGTGTGCGGGTAGGTAAGAGCCTTCTTTTCGCAGGGTTACCTCTGATTTAATTAACAAATCTGTTGGTATTTCTTTTTTAACACGTTTATGTGATTCCAATTTTTATATGTATAAAAATAAAACGTGCATGTTAATGCCAATAGCGACTCAAGTTACGACTCGGTAACTAGCAAATTGTATTTTGTTCTTTTATGGGGTTTCAAACGGAACCCATGTAGGATCACTTTGTTGTTCGTCTGTCTATCTGTCGTGTTGAAATTTAAACCATTTACCCAGATCTACAGTACCCTCAAATCAAACTGTTAAGTTAACGTAAGAAACAGATATGGTCTTTTATTTGTTTATCCGTCAAGACCTTATATCTCCGAAAGGCGTATACATATCGAATTAAAATTTAAACTATATAGGTACTCATGCCTACTGTCCCTTGAAGCTGTGACAAAATCACACTCAAAAAAGTGCATAGGTTGTTATGTTGCGTGCCTACAAATTTGTATGGGACTCTCGGTGGCGCTTGATTCTTAACTGCGTGGAGCTCTGAAACCTTACTCACCGGTAGAAGCACAACACCACTCAAAGATACTTGTACAGCCCCCCTAACATGATTACCGCGATATGATATATAACGCGTTTTCATCACGCTCAATTATCAAAATATGCGATTTGACAGTTAGACGCGATAAAAAACATGATATAATGTAAATTGTGGTGCTCATGAGGGACAGGACAACAAAGAAACGGCGGTAAGGGGAAACGATTATATTATTAAACACAAATATTAGAGAATTAAAAGGAAAATACAGTAAATACAGTTGGCAGTTATAAAAGAAGCATACAAGAGTGGAGTTAGGACGGCGTGGCATAGACAAGTGTTAATACAGATATTTACAATCAAAGAGTCTGTCTTTGAGAATACTGTTATTCCACTGTGATCTTTTGATCAAAATGAAGTTCTTTGACTGTAGTCTTTTACATACGACATTTTACGGGCCGCAGTATGGAATGATATCAAACGTTATTGTAACCAATCAAGTTGTAGAAAGCGGCAAACTTCTTGAGTAAAAACCACAGACAAACTTGCGCAGTAGACGTTCTTGTATGTATGTAAAATTCCAGGCTTCCTTGTCCTTCCTGTGGTCTTACATTTATTTAATAGCTAAAAGAGTTTTCGAGCATTATAATACAAATTGACGCATAATTCTTTTTGTTACAAACAATTCTATTTTTTTCTAAATACATATTAATTTAATCTTTACTTTAGTAGGAAGTAACAAGTTCAAGTGACTTATTTAAAAATTAAATACATAATCATAATTATTGACCTACTTTTTAAATAGATGTTAATAAATTCTATAGTTAGTTAAAATTTACATTTTTTTCGCGTCATGGTTTCCTATTCCTATAGGATCGAAATTATGTATTTGACTGCAAGCTTTTTAATTCCAAAACTACCATCAAAAATGATTTTAATAATAATGATAATTCCTTCAACATTCCTAGCATTCATCCAAGATGTTTTACGAGTAATGCCAACCCTTAGCGCGCCTTTGATCTGCCATATATAAGTATCTCGCGTATACGTCGCCATGTTTACATGTGTATATTGTTTTAAGGGTGCTTAGGGGTTGAATATATTAATGTCTGGCACATCCACTCGCCGTCTGATATTATTACGCCCAATGAGGGGTGAAAGACTCGACGTCGTTAATAATGTATGGAGTTTATGAAATTTTAGAACTGGATGTTAGTTAAGAGGTAAAGGATCATGGGGATTTTGTATGGACCTCGTCCCCACCCTGTAACAGACGCGGAATGCGTGTGGATTTGTTCGTTCGTACTCAAAAAGAGACAAAACACTTGTTTTATTTGGGAAATCGATGGGGTTTAATTATAATTAATAAAAAAAACTGTTCGGCAAAAATGTGTTTATTTGCAAACATTTTTTTTTACAAATACAATGTTTTACTTTATGTTCGTTTTTAACCGACTACAAAACGGAGGAGGTTCTCAATTCGTCATTAAATGTTTTTTTTATTGTTGTTCGCGCATATCTCCGAAATGCGTGGACCGATTTTGCTGATCTTTTTGTTTGAATCAGTTTTTTGGAGAAATGGTCTCTTATTAATTTGGTGTGGATCAGAACTTCCCGAGACTTATTTAATAAAGGACTCCTCATTTACAAACAGTACTCAATTCGTGTTTGGTTATTTTAAGAGATATTAAAGAGATAATACAGGCCAGGTACCTAGTACTTAGTTAATTAATCTTTTATTTTTTATTTATTTAATAATCACTTACATCTATCATTACAGGTATAACCTTACACAATCGTGCAGTTACAATACAACCAATTATTATACAAAACTAAAAAATAAAATAGCACAAACACGACAACAAAATCAGACATAAAAAAAACATTTTTATGATAGTTTACAATAAGCGGCCCGTGTGAATTCATTCGATGTGCATTGAAACAAGCCAATGTGCAGAGACAGTGCTGGCTTATAGAAAGTGTAAAATAAAATCTTTTTCTACAAAAATAAAAACCAACTTCATAAAATAAACAACATAAGAAGAAATAATGCATATTCTTTACTTATATCTACATTTAAAGCCAAAAATATTTTTAAGTCGGTGCCATGCGTATTAATAGATATGAGTTGCCATTTACTGCGTGGGTTGGCTTGGATTTACTTTTGGATTTTTCAGGTTCTATCTAATTAATTTTACATTAAGTCGTGAACTACTGGTCCGATTTGAATATTTCTTTTTGTGTTGGATAGTGAATCTGGATATGGAAAAATGTATTTAAGCTATATAACATAAAGATACAACCAAAAGGAGCAGAGCAACAATGAAAAATTTTGCAAATATGCGAAAAAAATATTTCATTCGAGAGCTTTCGTTGCGTGCGCTGCCTAAACAGTAAAAGTTACACAAAAATCATGTAAGAAGGCATTGTTCTCCTTTAAAAGTTTTACAAAAATGTCCTCTATAGCATATGCCTATCTTTTAACGGTGACCCACTATAACCTATTTCCTCAAATTAATGCGGGTAAAACTTCAGGGCACTTCTAGTATTAAATTTGTAAAACCTAAACCCCATATATTTGAAGTATGTCGGCATAGTAAGAAATTATCTATCCTACTAGACACTTCGAATGACACTTATTTGAAATATGTTATGGGGTTTCTAGTTTATGACCTGGATTGAGACATAGGATACATTTCATCCCAAAAAAGATTAGGTCGAAGTCGCGGGCGGCCACTAGTGTGTAATACTTTTTGGACAGTATTACGTGCATTACTCTCATACTTATTCTAATTAGATATTTAGTAGATAAAGGAATATTCAAAATTCACTTCCGATTACAGTAGTTCCAATTTTGGACAATAGTCTAATATTACGTAGTAGAATGATTTGATTAAATAAAACTAGTTTTTACGGGTTAGAGCACGAAACTTTATTTATTTATTGACGTTTCGCAGCCTTTTCAGGTCTGCATCGTCAGAATATTTCATCTATCAGACCTGAAAAGGCTGCGAAACGTCAATAAAGTTATTTAATGAGTGATGTGCGTGAAAACCTAAGAAACAAATATGATTTGATTAACCGAAATTTTGCAAAAATCCTAGGATTTTTGCGAAAACGCGAGTTGCCTCAGTAGGATTGCGAAAAGAATTTTTAGCTTAAATACAAATACTACTGCAACCGTCTATATTAAAGGCAAAATTTATATCAAAACTTATTTTGTTTCAACTGGACCAATATCAATATTATACACCACTCTTATGAAGATGAACAGGTGCATTGTTGCAGAATTTTTAGTAAGAGCCTTTTGAAACTTTATACATTACCAATTGCGGGTGTAGTTGTGTGGTCAATTTAGTTTGTTTTTATCATAAATAGTTATTTATTTTAAAGGCGAACAATTCCGTCATACATGATTTTATTTAACTTGTATACAGTTCACAATGTA
The DNA here is from genome assembly GCA_902850365.2 of Chilo suppressalis. NCBI lineage: Eukaryota > Metazoa > Arthropoda > Insecta > Lepidoptera > Crambidae > Chilo > Chilo suppressalis. The sequence continues at coordinate 14,397,384 of OU963894.1, read as the reverse complement.
TGAAATGGAATCATTTCCCATTATAGCAATATTTCTTTTCATTGCGTGGTTTTAAGAAAATGTCATTTAAAGTAATAAATTTAAATGTCATTTTCTCAAAACCATGTCGATGCCTTCCCGGACACATACGCTATCCAACACAAAAAGATTTTTTCAAATCGGATGCATGTCCCTGATTAGCACGTTCAACTAAACAAACAAAGTCTTCATTATAATATTATTTAGTATAGATTCTCAAGAAACAATTCAAACTTTTCGATCGTAAAGTCTCATGTTTCACTTCTGCGATGCGACATTTCTTTTATTATTTTAAAAACTAATACGTTCATAATTTTAATCCTCTACAAATATAACAAACCCTTCTTCAAAAATGTGTAACTGCTAACTAGAGTAAATCGTTAAGCCTTCACAGTAACGATCCTTAACTAAAGTATCAACCCTAAATTTCGTAGTTGATTCACGCAATCCGAAAACGCCTCTAACTGTCCCAGAATAAGGTTTGTTTTAGTTAAACTTGCGTGGTGTAGTGAGAGGGTCAATGGTTGTCACGTGGGGTCATATCGGGCTAGAACATGCGTTCCCGTAGCAAATCACTTCCGAGCCACTAAATCCAGGGTAAATTAATGCATTTAGCACGCTCCCCGTCTCTTTGACTGGGGATGACAACTTCATTTCATTGTATCGCTATATTTTCTTGTCACTTACCCTGCGAAGGGCGCGCTTTGATTTTTTTTGCGATGATCTCACTTCAGCTTTTGCGGTTGTTGCCGCGAATATAAATAGATTAGCAGTAGTATTTTTCTTTTTTTTTGTATGGATAACATTATTGAGATATTGAAAAACAAACTCAAAGACAAAGACTTTTTAAATATTACAAAAAACCTTTTTTCAAGTATATACTAAAATACAGGTTTAAAAAAACTCATGTTGCTACATTCGCTTAGTGTAGATAGACTCGTTGAACTATTATTGCTAAGAACTCATTGGATGGAGCTAAAGTTTTAAGTTAGAACTTCAACTCCAAGCAATGAATCTTCTATTGTACCAATGATACTGTAAAACTAATACTCTGGTGTTAAGAAAAAAAAAATGATGAAAAGATCTTTCTTTTAAGAAATTCTGATACTTTCGTTGACTAAATTAGTAACTCAGTTAATTTTCATAACGAGAATATATCAAATTTTATGTTTATGTCACCAGTGTTTTCATGTTTTCGTATCAAAGTCACCCAAATTAATAACCTTTCGTATTTTTTGTTTTGTATTTCCGCACACAAAAGTGTATTAAATGCCGTTATTTATTTATTTCTTGACGTTTCGCATTCTTAATGTATGGTGTGCATCAAAACCTAAGCAAAAATCAAATAAATATTTATAAATCGATAAAAAATGCCGCTGCGATTTTACGGGATCGAAGGAACATTGTATAGTGCGGTAGCTAGTACAACTTTCTGGCAACCTGTCACTATTATTTCCGGACAATATCATAAACCCAACTGATAACAAATAAACTTGAGGTTTGACTATTGGACTAACCTTTATAAATATTCTTTTTTATTGACAGGAACGTATAAATTTATCGTTGCATACAATACAATAGCTTAACCATTGTGAAACTTTTTAATACTGCCCGATCAAGATTGTATTGCGAGACGCAATAATCGCGTCAATAAATAGCCGTTTCAATATACTGATTTAAAATATCATTACCCATCATATCGGAGATGCCGATCTCACGGGCAACAAATTGTAACAAAAGGACGACGGTAAAGAAGATTATCGTAGATGGCGCGTGCCACGCACGTGACACGCATGTGGCCCGTTATAGGCAATTTTACCCTACCATTCCACATTCAAACGATAATGACTTTACGTGCACATTAATACGGAACAAATTCCTTTAAAGATGATAGCAAAAACGTGAATACGTGAGTGTAGGTAAAAATGATATGTAACGTCGAATAACTGTAGTCATATTTTCCAATGTCATTGGGAAATAGTAAAAAGTAAGAAGTGTTGGAGAGAAATTAATACCACAATTCGAAGGATTTAAAGCTTACTTATTTTAAGCTTTTTGTTGAGTGGGTAATCGGAAAAGTAAATATAAATATAATGTTGTATGTTGTGCGTGCGGTTACTTACTGTCTCTATCATTTGCAGTGTCGCCTTCGGGTAAACCGTTAATTTTTTACTATTAATTTGTATTTGTTTTTTCAAAAAGTAAGAGTAGAAGATTACCATTTTTTTATATTTTAAGACTAAAATTTGGTATTGTTTTAATTAAAAGAAGAAAACGAAGTTAAAGCGTGACATTGAGAGTGATCCAAACTAATGTTAAGTATTATATTTATGTCGGCGATTACTTCTTAATGAAATACGATTAGAGCAATGAATGTAACACAGGAATAAATTAAGAAAGTGATCTTCTTTTATATTCGAATGGACGGGTTGGTTGTGAATAATTAATACCTACATTTAGGTTCACTTGCAGCAAATTTGCAATATCTCCATATAACTAAAACGAGATTTAACACATACAAAAATAACCCCAGCTAATCTAGATTTACAATTTATCATTATTGTATGGGCTTAATCTAGTTTTAATTCAATTGAGATTTAGCAAAATTGCTGCAAATTTACCTAACTGTTTACCTAAAGATCACTTTTTTGATTTCTGTGTTACAGTCATTGCTCTAATCGTACTTCATTTTGAAGTAATCGTCGACATAAATATAATACTTAACATTAGTTTGAATCACTTTCAATGTAACGTTTTAACGAACGTTTTCTTCTTTTTTTATTTTATTTATTAGCTCACAAATCAACTTACAATTAAATATTAAAAAACAAAGCAATTACAGTAATATTAAACCAAACTGAAACTCTAAATATGTGGGCATAACATGATAAAAGGAGATTGCTCAAATTGGCCCAAATGTAAAAAAAATATTGACATATACGGTAATTCTTGGCGTAATTTATACTTTATTTTACAGTCATTAGATTTTAACGGACACCTTTGTATAAAATATTCATTTTAAAAAGGACTTTTAATTTTACCGGTTTGGACAACATGCGAATCATTTTAATGGCTATGGGTGTAGTAACATTCAGCCAAAGACTGATCGAAGTTGTTTATATAACATCAAAACAAATCTATTTTGTAAAGATCGATAAAATAAAACATTTTTTTATTACACTGTGGTATTAATATCCACAAGTTTTTTATTATTTTTATTACATGCAAATGTGCTAACACAAATATTATAGATGATAGGCGACATCATAAAGTCTGTTGCCATACATTTTTCGCGAAACACATTATAAGGTGTGATACACTAAAAATCTAAAATATAAACATAACAAAAATAATAAGCTTTCTTTAGTTAACGAGAGTTTAAAAATTCAGTCTAATCTGTGGCTCATTCACAAATAACACACAATTTCTGTCACAGAGTACCTTATTATAACCAGAAATGCATAGATGATACCTGATTTTAAAAGTTACTCTTGTGCATTAACTTTAAAAAAAGGCAATCTATTAATCTACATGCTTTATATATCTTAATCTAATACATAATTTCGGTACTTGGTTTGATTTCTCTGGTTTGCTATATAACGTATTTGTTTTTTATTATTTTAATACCAATGTACCTATTTGCAAACATAACCTCAAAATCATTCAGTGTATATGGTTTATAGAAGTTCTCAGGGGTGTCCGTCAATAATATTCGTTTCTAAAGTAATTTATATATAATTTCGAATCTAGGAAACAATTTTTCATGATACACTTCTGGACACATCTATTGGCCCACCTTAGAGTTTAGGTTTCGATGGCCCCTACCGAAATATGATTGCTAGATTGAACAAAAACTGTTGATGCAGTTTTAAACCTGATACATTTTACCATCTTTTTCGATCGTATTGTTTTAAATTTGAATTCAGAATACCATACGACATGGAGCTACGCCTAACAAGTCGGATATGCGCCTTGTTAAAGGCAATTGATTTTTGAATAAAAAACATGTTTTATCAAATAAAGGTTTAATTTAATAAAGCGTGTTGCCTCCATGGGCATCTACCACAGCTCTCATACGATTAGGCATAGAGTTTATCAACCGCTCTATGAAATTTTGAGGGATCATCTCCCATTCCTCTTCTAGAGACCTTACTTTACGTAGACCTTCTTCCTTCCATCATTGCCATGTAACACAATTTTAGACTCATCAGAAAAGAGTACACGGCTCCAATCTTGCTGTGTCCAATTTAAATGACTGCGTGCGAAATGAAGGCGCGCTGTTCGGTGGGCTCGCGTTAGTTTGGGCCCATTAGCTGGCTTGTGTGGTACCATATCGCGTTCTTTTAACCTTCTCCGAACAGTTCGAGCGCTCACAGATACTCTGTGGAAGTCGCGAATTTGTTTTTGTATCTCAATGGAGGTCAAAATGGAGAACAAAGCCGCCAGTCTCTAGGTACCTCGGATAAACATTTCGGACCGCAGATCGACTTCAATTAAGTTGAGCACTCACGTTTCTTTGGCTGTGTCCGGCCTGAATAAGTGCCACAGCTTGGGCGGCGACTTCAGGTGAAATAACGTCACCTTAATGTTGAGAATAAGTAATGTTTGTTGCAAAACCAAAGATATCAATCACTTTTTCAAGAATTAAATCCAAGTAAACCAATAAAACCAAGTTTTCTTAGTATTTGATTGTTTGATATCAACAAACTGGCTCCAAATTTTCTTTTTTTTTCTTTAAATTCTGTGTTCAAAATTCCAAAAAAAGACTATGGAATGAAATTGTGAATGTGCCAGGTTCAAAACTGCATAAAAACTTTTTGCTCGACCTAATATAAAATTCTAGTTAGGACCAAACGAAACTGAAAATACAAGGTGGGCCAATAGATGTGTCCAGAAGTGTATAAATACCAAAGTAACTGGAAGCAAATTGTAGCGTCAGCGTGAATCTAGAACAGAGTTCACATTTTACAGCAAATTTACAGCACATTAATAGTATGTTGTTTTTAGTGTGTAACAGTATTTATGACCAGACTGAGTATATAAACCATATATGATATACGTTGCCTACCGTTAACCGTTAATAATAGGTAAGAATTTCTTCACAAATTCTTTGCCCGCGCACGTGTTCTCTCCTTCCTACAATCTGGGGTCCTTTGCATGCCCATCTTGGGCGTGAAGATGCATTTTTGCATGCCGGCAAGGTGAGGATGGTTGGTGTGGCAGTTAATAACTGCTGTACCAGCTATCTTCGCGTTTGGACTTTATCACCACTTAATATCAGGTGGGGCAGAGTCATTTGCCTACCTGGCTATATAAAAAAAAATGTAACAAGGTCACCAGGTTCCATCGCAAGGTTATCTAAGTTAAATAGAAAAAAAGATAAAAAAAATATGATTAAAATACATAAACATACATACTATCATGAAAGCATTTTATTATTAAAGTCAATGCAGCAAACTTTTTTCAAATTTCGCGAGTGCCTGGTCTCTCCTATCATAGTTCGCCAGCAGTTTCGCAGTGGCAACATAAAAACTGGCGGCCAGGCCAGGGGTGTTGGCCAGCCAACCGGGATAAGTACCAACGACACGTGCGGGATAAGCCGGGACGCAATACTTGTATTGTATCCCGTCATTATGACGGCCCAAGCGACTCCGACGAGTGTTATATGAGTATATCTCACAATGGACGACTCTAAACGGCGATTCAAATTAAATTTTCGGCTTGTTTCCAGATCCAGTACTTTAGATGTAGTTACAACGGAAAGTTGCGTAACTGGTTTCAACAATTTATTCATTTTTATTTTTTAAGCATTTAACTGCTAGATGTTTAAATCTAAAGAAAAGTTTACTAGAAAAAAAAATTAAAAGTGATTTTGGGGGAAGCTTATGCTCAGCACAGTGGGATGAAAAGGACAGACTGGTGTCACGTTTACAGATAGCAAACAAGAATAGTCAAGTGAAACGCCGTCATGAAGTAAATTAATTTCTAACATACTGTAAGCCATACTGTAAGAAGTTATACTATAGACATAGACATAACTAGATTCCCAGCTACTACGGATGAAAATAGTGAAATAACAGATTGGAAACAAATCCGGCTCCAAGATACACATGTGCATTCCCTCACCATCTGAATACAGATAGCAAATAAAGTTAAATTTAGCATAAAGATATAAAACTATTATAAAGAAACTAGCTGTCCCAGCGTACTTCGTACCGCCCTAAAAAAATAGGGGTTGATGGTAGAAAGGTGAAAATTAAGGGTTGTATGTATTTTTGTATGATGTATCATAAAAAAATTTTAAAAAAATATCTAAAATTGAAAAAAAAATTTGGGGTAGATTACCCTTAACATTTAGGGGGTTGAAAAATAGATGTTGTCCGATTCTCAGACCTACCCAATATGCACACAAAATTTCATGAGAATCGGGAAAGCCGTTTCGGAGGAGTTTAACCACAAACACCGCGACACGAGAATTTTATATATTAGATTTATTTATTTGACGTGACATTAACTATAGTCAAATTTAAATAAGTTTCAAACAATGCAGCCTTTATCTTATTAATAGTAGATGTCTAGAGATTTAGTCAATATATACGGTAATCCACCCCTATTTTTTGTTTTATTTTAGATATATTTTTTTAATTTGTTTATGATACATCCAAATGTATACAACCCTAAATTTTCACTCTTCTACCACCAACCCCTATTTTTTTAAGGCGGTACGTAGTTCGCTGGGACAGCTAGTAAATATATAAATATTTCCAACACTCACACCAATTAACCTAGCCCCAAAGTAAGCACTATAAGGCTTGTGTTATGGGATACTAGGGTAACGGATAGAATACATATACTGTACATATATAAGTATATTTTTATAGAAATACATATTAAACATCCATGACTGGAGTACAAATGCTCGTATTCATCACACAAACATCTGCCTTGACCGGGATTCGAACCCGGGACCTCTCGAGTCGTCGACACCATGAAACCCGGCATACAAACCACTCGCCCAAGAGGTCGTATACATGGTAAATGTGTAAAATTTTAACAAATTATTATTTTATCTCTAGTATTTTAACTGCAGTAAAATTTTACAATCGAAGCTTCACGCTAAGAGTACAAACAGTGCTCTAATTTTACATTAATCATATTTTTTCAATTTTATACATTTTACACTGCTATGCATACAAATTCACCTACCTACTACAACAACCTCTAACCAATGAACTAATTACAACATAAAGACTAAAAAAGGTTACCAAAATATTGTTTTAACACTTGGTCACTAACATTATAGTAATATAAGTTATTTACGGGATTGTTACCATGTACCTTGATTTTCGCGAGTTTCCGATATTTCGGCACTGTTGCAAGCGCCATGATCACGGAGTAACTCGATGTAACATGAAGATGGAGTAACATGAAACTCGCGAACAACAAGGTACATGGTAACAATCCCGTAAATAACTTATATTACTATACGGTTACCAAAAGTTGGAATAAAAAAATATTTACGTGTGTATAAGTAAAATCCTACGCACGATTGGACACACTTGTTCACCATGCTGACCGTACTTTTATTTCCCTTGATCCGTGGCCATATTAAATTCAGATAACATCGCTGCAGTCTTATCACTGATCGTAATTATAACAAACAACTTGATGTCACAGTTAGAGGGGAGAGCTTTATGTCTGTTGCATTGAGATCCTTTTCTGTACCCCTTCACGTGTGTGTATATAATTGCCAATTTCCGTCAGTTACTTACCTTAGTAAACTAGTATTTTATTTTTAAAGTGAAAGTGAAAAACCATTATGTGATTGATATACATATCTCCACAAAATTATAGCTCTCTAGTGATAACTGTCTCCAAGGAAAACCGGGGACGGGTACACAGACAAAAAATGACGAAACTGTAAGGGTTCCTTGTCAGAACTACGGAACCCTAAAAAGATACGGCCATTTAGTTTGCGTACCTACAAATTAATACGGAACCCTCGGTGGGTAAAGCCAGCTCGCACTTGTCCGGCTTTTTAATTTTTATCTTTCTCTTTTGTTACATCTGTATTATACTCTATGTGTAACAACATATAGAGTATGATGTGTAACAACCAGGGATGTAACGGAGGTAAATTTATCGGAACCAAAGTCTGAGTCGGAGTTTTTAAATTTGATTTACAAATTTATACCTAATAAAACATTCATAGTATTTAATATTCAATATCCATTTCTGTCGCATTCATTATGTATTATTGCCCCATGATATTATAACGGACTCAATAGACACTTAAGAAATAAGCACGGGTAACACCGTTACACGTAACAGTAATTACAACCATTAATCAATAATGAAATAACCTAAGATTATTAAGCTCTATATAACATACATTGGTGCACGAACACACAAACTCTGCAGTACATACGCTCCGCCCCCGTGCTTGTATTTACATAATTTACCTACATTTATTTAAATTGCTATCCGAAGACATACCAGGCTCCACAAGGCATTCTTAGGGCGTTCACGCTTCGGCGAACATCAAACGAGCAAACTCCAACTACACAACAGTCATAATCAGATGTTTAGGCTTTCTTTGATAAGCGAAATTAGCGTCTTGGGGGGAAATTTAATTTGTTTTCACTTGTCCCACAAAGTTAATAGTTGTTGAGTTCAAATGGCTGTACCCGAAATGTTTCACGCAGATAAAGGTTGACTGTGGAAGGAACTTCGCTACGGTTAAGTTTCAACGACGCGTTAAAGATTAGGTGATGCGGCCTCCGCCAATTTTGTTGACAGAGGTGTTGTTGAAAAAAAAAACAAGCAGATTGTAAATATTTTTTGTACAAATATATATAAATATATATATGTACAATATATACCTGTATGTACATATACATATTTCATTTACTAGCTATAAGAGAAAGAGAGAAAGAAAATGTGCGGCGCACTGCTTTCTTTCTCTTGCTTATATCCCCCACTCAACTCCCGTTCACCTCGCCCGAACACACTTTTCGTAACGCGTAACACGTTCGCCAGCAAGTCAAGCGAGTGTAAAGAAGTTTCATTTCAAAATTGCCGAGCTTAAAATCCATGCTAGCCTCTTTAAAAGAAGGCTCATGATTTCGAAACGTTTTAATCCTCCTCTTCAGAAGCTCTCCTCACTCGGTTTACTCTAATAATCGTATGAGCGTATGTAAATCGGTTGTAGTAGATTAGGAACCTGCCAAATACGCAACATATGTCCGAAAGGGGAAATATGTGTCCACTATTTTTTGATAAAATAAATAAATAAAATTTCGTTTACTTTCATCATCAGCCTATTAATGTCCCTACTGCTGGGGAACCGGCCTTCTCTACGGACGGAAAAGGAGATTGGGCCATGACCCACCACGCGGGCCCAGTGTGGATTGGCGGGTGCTAACGACTGCAGATGCAGTCGGGACCAACGGCTTACCGTGCCTTCCGAAGCACGGAGGAACTCGAGATAGAAGATTTTTGTTCACCCTTCCAATGACCAACCACTTCAAAAATGCCGAGCTTAAAATACACGTTAGCCTATTTAAAAGAAGGCTTATTAAGGCGAATTTCGAAATGTTTTAATCCTCCTCTTCAGAAGCTATCCTCACTCGGTTTACACTAATAATCATATGAGCGTATGTAAATCGGTTGTAGTGGATTAGGAACGCGCCGAATACGCAACATATGTCCGAAGGGGCTGCACCCTCGCTGCTTTAATGAGATTTTGCATCAACTTTGTCAACCATTTAAAAAAAGCAAATAGACGCTTGTTTTGTATAATTTGATAAATATATGAGAAGTCTGTTTATCTTCTACATCTTCTACATTTATTGAAATAGTACTTATACACAGATTATAGCACGGTCTCAACAATGTTTTCGCCCGGTTAGTAAAGGTTATTAGTTTGATTTCAGCTTCGATGTTTGCATACAATTTTGATGTAACTTCTTCTTCAAATGTCCATCCATTATTGAAGGTCAGTAGTCGATATCATTAACTTGATCTCGACTTTTAATTTACCTACAACTTTCTCATCATAATATATTTTGGAGCAGTTACTTCTTGTCATGTCTAATAGGTATTGTGGCCGAAGTGTGTGTGAGAGAGTAGTGAAATCATTGCGCATGCGCTGTTTATTATACCTACCAAGAAAAGTTTTGAAACGAAACTTGTCGAATAGATCAAGAATTTTGTGTGTTATTTAGGTATTTATTTCTTTAATTTATTTGTATGCGTGAGGCAAGAAACTTGCATTGAATAAAAAATGCGAAAAACAGGACGCGACATGACCACGCGCCAGTCTGAGTTGAGCCTAAGTTAACATTGATCCTGTGGTGAGCGATTTGGTATCCAGTTCTACCGTATTCCATACAATACAGACATCAATTAGAATCATTAACCAATACTGAACTAACATTCCGATCGAGTCTGCTGTGTTAATATTCATAATGAATTGCAAAACCATAGCCAAATTCCGACAAAACAAAAGAAAGACATACGTTTGGGCCTACATTAGTAAGTCGGTAATTATACTAATATTCAAAAGGCGAAAATTTTTTAGTGTGTGCGTGTGTATGTATGTTACTTCTTCACGTCTAAACGGCAGGAGCGAATTTTATAAAATTTGGTATAGAGTTAGCTGACGTCCTGGATTAACGCATTGGCTACGTTTTACTGCGGGAAAATATCCCTAATAAACCGCGGGTAACACCGCGGGGCACAACTAGTAATAATAAAAAATCGTAAATGTAGTAAATTTATATTTTCATCCAAATATCAACCCCTAAGGGATTAAACTTAACAAAATATGTAACTATCAGTTTTTTATTTCTAAACTTCTAAACTAAACTAAACTTTCATCCTTGTATTTTGTATTTGGATGAAAGTTTAGTAATTGAAATGGAAGTTTAGCAATAAAATTTGTATAATCAATCAAAAGCCTAATTATTCCTAATAGGAATAATAAAGGGGTAGAGTAAACGAAATTCTGTTTAGCCCGTCAGTTAGATGTTTTATCAAAAAATAATGGACACATATTTTTTCTTTTGTCAAAAAACGGTAGCAGATGTGCTCCTTGAGTTTACAGGTGTCGCCCAGATACAGACAGAGAGACTCTCGGCATACCGGAATCCCTCGCGGATGGACTGAGAAGACTGATTTGCTTCTCGAGGGAGGTGGGCTGATTGGATTAATTGTCCACTTAAAGACTAAATGCGGAGACCATATCTTCTAACAAAGAATATATACCAAAAAATTGCCAAGATAAAGCGCATCAAAATTTGGGAGCAGGAGCTCGTGACGACACTGCTAAGTAAAATTTTTACGAAGACGTGACGTCATGCGACATTTCAAATCAATATATCTATGTAATGTTTTGACTATGTGAAAAAAGAATAAATACGAGTCCAACACTTTCTGATAATCTACCTGATGGAAAAAAGAAAAAAGATAGTCAACATCCCTATTCTAAGTCCACAAATAACTATTTTTGTATTGTTTTTTATCGCCTATTTCCCTTTACGGCATAGATTTACAAAACAACTAAGTATTTACCCACGTCACTAAAGGAATCATTATACAAAATTTCATGTTTCTAGATCAAGCTTTTTTAGATGTACATTACACGATTTGTCAGTTCCCCTGGATTCCAGGGGGTCTACTCTCTTTTTCCGAAATGAATTGTCGATAACAAAGTTCAAACGAAATTTAATTTCGTAAATTTAAGGTTATACTTAATTTGAACGATAAACTATCAAATAGAAGCTTTCTTTGAGTAGGCTTAGAAAATTTACACCTCAATCTATATTCCGACGACGAATATTATTATAATTAAAAACGAACCAGAAACATAGTGAGAAAAGTGCGAAATTTCGTTTTTCGAGTAGAGTAGGCCGCCAGGAGTTAACAGAACTGTGGCAGTCTGATATTCATAGATTCTTTTAAAGTATTTAAGAGGGATGCCTTTAAATTTTATATTGTGTTTAGTTTATTTACGAGGCGCAACTAATTACCCTGCCCCACTTGATACTAAGTGTAAGTGGAGTCCAGACGCGAAGATAAATGATGCGGCAGGAAATGTGCCACTCCAGCCACCCTCACCTTGCCAGCCTGAACCTAATCCCCCACCCCGCGAAGCCCTTTTGTAATACGCAGGCAAAAAATACTATTTAGAGACGACGGCGCCTTTAAGAGGCACACCGCCGAACGGACCTCACACCTGGCTCCCGCAAGCCTTACAAGCCCCAGCAGTAGCTTCCCACTGAGGACCCGTAACTCTTACGGGCGCTTTACGGCATAATATACGCCAAAAAACCCTGTGAATACCTGCTTATCGCGAAGCCGCGGGATCCCCGTTTAGGGATTCTTCCGCATCTACCCCGCGAAGCCCTGGTACTCTACTCACCAGCAGAAACACAACACCACCAAAATGTAGTGTTATTTGTATAGAGTTCTATCTATCTAAAGAAATAATTTAATAAACATCATGAATTATTTTTTTAATACCTCGTAAAAAACTATTTTGAAGAAAAGACATCAACTGCTACGTCGTAGTACAGTGCTACGAGAAGCAAGAATCATATTTTTACGGAAAATGAGAATATTTCCTTACGAGAAGTAGCGTCAGTGTCTTTAACATAGAACAGTATTGTGTCGTCAAATTTCATTGTGCATTACTGTTCATAATAGTGACTATGCTAATACGCAAATTTTATTGCTTCTTAATAAATGATATTCAAACAATAACCTTCTTTATAAATATCAAGGTTGTACCAACAACTTCAAATGCATTATTCTGACCTAGAATACATATTCGTTATAGCCATTTCCAATGCATGAAAGTTAAACATCCTCCATTACCATGGTAATTCACTCCATGCATTCATTTATCACAAACAACACAACTATGCGCATTATTCAAATAAACGTCAAATTTAAAGCCATTTTGCAATAATTTCACAGATGAAACATTTGCGAGTCCCCTTACCCCTGCGTAACCAACAGGCGCAGAGCGGACTGAATCAAAACCGACACGACACGACAATAATAGGTTTCGATGATCGAAACAGTAACGGAGAGGACCCTATTGAGTTAACACATGAATTATGACTTATTACGTCGTCGGCTCGACACCTAATAGCCCCCCCCCCCCCCCGCCGCGCGTCGCAAATGACACGCCGTTGTTGCATTGTCACCTACGCGATTTACGGACGCGCCAACAAGATTAGGGATGACCGGCCCCTGTCTCTTTTACGCCGCAGCCCTAACAGTATGATTAGATGAGACCGTGACGAGCCCTAGACGTGATGAGTCCGAGCTTCGTACTAGGACACTTCATTAACTGTTTTTTAATGCAGTTCACAGTGTGGGGTTGAATACATATACTATAATCTACACAGATTCTCCATGGCTCGCGTATTTACCAAAATTCAACTATTTTGTATTTTAAGCCAAGAAAAGACAAGTTTTGGACGCGGTCAATTTTATTGAAAATAACAAATTAATTAATTGACGAACCCTACAAATATGAGAGGTCGAGAGCGAAGGCATAAAATGGAAGCGATCAAATCAAATGTCTGTAATGCCTTTAAACATACATCTTATTCATGTTTAATATCGAACGTACTATTTTTCGGTTAAAACTCGGACTCGCCACGGGCTCGGAACGGCCTGATGTAATTCATCTTTGTATCGTGTGTACCGCTAGCCCGATATTTATTATAATTTTATGCGGCGTCCACTATTGTCGTTTAAATCGCTTCCTTGTTGCTCGAGGGTTATTTAATGTAATAACACTATCGAGGATCTGTGTGATGAATATTAATGCATTTTTTTTCTCTTTCGGCTAGATTTAATGCGGTGATTACAGGGTGTCAGTTGTCTGTGATCTGACGCAGTTGTAAATGTGAGGTTTATTTTATTGTTGTGTGTCGTAATTACTGTCCTGGGGCGTTGTGTTACCCATCTGTACTGTGATAATTTATTTATACGTAATCTGGGTGTCAGCAAACTTAACTACAGGAAAACATAAAATATAGTCAATAGTTGGTAGCTATCAGTAAAAAAACGAATATATGCCGGTGCCTGCTTATTTAAATAAAGCTGCTTTGTCATACGTATGCCTACTTGCACCAAAGTTCTTAATTCAAATTAAGGCTTAATCGTGTTTAAGTTATCATTCTATTTTTTGCCATTTTTTTTAAAGTCAAATAGATATATAGAATGAGACTTAAATATGATTAGCTTCAAATTTGAATTAAGATCTTTGCTACAAAACAACTAAAGTGGGCCTTACCCTCGTGTTTATAAACAAGTAATCATTTGCTGCCAAGTAACCAAGTCATTACTTGACACTAGAATTCTTCAGTATAACAACTACTTTTAATTGTATTCTCATTTTTGACAGGTCTTACTTTAATAAATTTCTTAAGTGTAAAATGAAAAATATTACTCAAGTAATTACCTACTTATGCAAAAGCAGTGAGTTTGACTTGTGCATAAATACGATAGTAAGAAACTCAACGCCGTATTGATAAACAAGAAATTCTTGCCTGAATTCATGTATCTCTGGAATCTCTTCCAAATATAACCTTATAATTCGGGATACATTGAGGTCAAGAAAAAAATCGTTGATAATCAACCAAATCAACTCTACCTACACATAAATTTGAATCCCATAAATATTCACGTTTTAAGAACAATAAAGAAACACGACACATCTTTAACCAAAACTAAATAATCGAACGCTTTTTAACAGTAAGTATTTGAACGCACCGAACTATTTAACTTTTCCCCAAATAAGTAACAATGACGAAACGCGTCCCCGAAAAAAAAGAAGTTGAAATAAAAACCGTTAAAAGTTGTCATTCTGAATCGCTCGAGCGTTCATCCCCGCGCCGTATAATATAATAACACGAGGCTATTATATCGTTTTAATAATAATAATAATCATGACGTGTATTATTGTCATTAAAATGAAATCATTATTATTGACGTGCCGCGTAAGAGCGGTTCGAGAGGTAAATACAATTGACTTTTGCCATTTGGCTGGCTCTCAAAGACGCGAACACTTAATTATATTGACCCTTCGTTTGTTTTCACTATAGGAACGTACCGCCATATTTCTAGAATACAGTTCAACAATAAACATTGTGCCTAAGATTTTATTGTTTGTTTGAAGTATAACGATAAATAAATCGCAAAATTACCTAATTTCTCGTAATAAGTAGGTAAGTTTAAGACTATTATTTCGTAATAGGGTATTTTCCAAATTTTTGGAAACTGCTTATATTTAATGATTGGGATAAACGGTTCAACAGAAAAAAAAATGTATATTTTTCTCCATTAAACCAATTAAAGTTGAATTTATTTTTAATGGGTTTGAATTTACCGCCAAAACGCTCATTTCGATGATGTGTACTTTGTTATTTTAACCATCTCGTGGCTTACAAACTAATTGGATATTTTGGAGGTTTACAGAGTGCTCTAAAAAACAAAAGAAGAGATACTTTCAATCCACTTAAAACGGTATTCCCTATATTATTTATTTCGCATAAACTGGTCTCATTACAATCCTCAAACACGTTCGCACATTGTTTATTTTGATTTAAAAATAAATAAATGTCCTTGTTATAGACTTTTCTGTGGTTTTCTAGTTGCCGGTATCATTTATATACGTAGTTTCATACTATGATTTTCTATTATTCTTAACTTGACCCTTTTTTCTCTTGTAAATATAACGTTATTGTTAAATTTCGATATTTTTACTAAACCTCAGCAAACCAGCCTCTATCGACCGTTTATAGTCCTCACTTTTACAGCTGAAATCAAATAATATGAATTCTTCATTCCACTTTATTATAACTACAATTAAAAGTTAAATATCCAAACCACCTGATTATCATCTTTTCCATTACGAAACCACAACAAAATATTACCGATCACACCTCAATCCTTTACCTTTAATATCCCTACAAAAAAAAACATAAAAAAACTCATAAATCAATAATCAATTTTACGCCAGCCAGTCCAGTCCGCAGTATTTTATATTATTATTATATTTTTTCTTCTCGTCGGGGATTTTTATTATTCCAGCGACACATCTAGCGGAAAATCGCGTCCTGCCGGCTCAGACGGAATAAGGCGGGAAAATCTCACTTATTTATTATTTACGAATATAGAAACGGTATAAAAACGGTCGGCACCCTTCCGCGGAGGAGAGAGGCTCGTAGTTTCCCGCACGCTTCGATGGCCATTCTTTGACTTTCCATCGAAACAATGAGGTCGTATTTGTTGTGATATAACAACAAAATATGGTCGCTGATTTGATGCCGGGTTGCTTGTTGTGCCAAAAATGCCGTAAGGATCTTGAACTCGCATGTTCTTAAATTAAATTTTAAAGCTAATCATGATAATTCTTATTTTATCACTTTTTGATTTTTAACAGTTTTAAAAAGATTGAAATAAACAGGATTTGATTTCAGAATTTTTGTGTAAATGGCCCTAATTATTTAATTATTACCGCTTTACCATACTTATTGTTCAGCTTTTTTTATCGTAGAAAGGATATAAAATTGACCTAGATTTTTTCTTTAACTTGAATTTAAGCATATCGTCATTTTTTTTGACGTGACAACGTCTTAAATTAGGTTGCGGCTGGGAGTCACTTATGAAAAAGTGTAACGCTCGGTAACGTTACGATGAGTCTCTCGTGTTAAGTTTAAGTTTACATGTAAAATGTTTTAGTAAACAAAATATATTTCTATAGTTAAAATTTGTGCAATTCTTATTTTCATTCAATTCCTTGTTCCTATTGTGCAATTTAATTATATTCATATCAATAAATATTCTACCGAGAAAAAGACGTTGTCACGTAAAATCTTCGCCCGTAAAACCGACTTTACAGGCAACCATTTTTTTACTTCTTTCTTCGGTAGCTCAGTCGGTTAGAGCAATCGCCCGGAAAAGTTGTGGGTTCAACCCATTATTGACACAAGAATTCAATATAAAGTAAAACATTATGAATGCAACTCTGATCAGTCAATAAAGTAATTAAAATCATCACCATTCGAACCTAACATGGCTTCAATTATTTTTCGTTCCATACCAAAAACAGGGGTGTAATATTAGATTAAATTCTTCAACAAAGAATCCCATCTTAGTGCCATGAGTAATTGAATACTCAATTAATATTGGCAAACAATTGTACACGTTGAATGCGCCTACGTTCGCACATTCACCGATGGGAGCGCTAATAAAGGTTGCATATCATTTCTCTCATACGACTGTGAATGTTCTGTAGGGCGAAACACCTTAGTTCCAGACAATGTTGTACCCATGGAGCACCCCACGGCGCCACAATGCAGAGACGTATTGACAAACTGCCTATAAGTCAATCAAACAATGGAATTTATGAGCTCCTTAAGTTATTGACCTATTTCTTTGACTGTGAACAATGGCGAATCGACAATTCAATTTAAATTTCGAATCGTGGGAATCTCTCGAATTAAGTGCAGTTTTGACTCGTGCTGTCATCGGTACATGGGCGGGAAAGTTTTTTTTTTACTTTAATGGACAAGGCGTGGAGTGGTGGTCGCAGGGCGTGTGTTACCTTTAAATTAAAATGTGAGAAATTTAATGTCTTTTGTTCCTTATAATGAATTTATGCTTACTACTTCCTTTTTAAGGAGACCTTTTGCAAATGCTTCGATTAAATAAATACATAAGAGAGCTATGAACGGGGAACAAATTAAATAAATCAGCTAATAATTGTCATATAAAAGTATTTAAATAAAGGATATAAATATAGTGTCTGCGCTTATTTATTTATAAATTTTATTGTTATTCTAATAATATACGGGTTGCTATCTCTAACACAATTCTTTAATGTTACAATGAGTTTTGAAATGCGATAATTTTCTATTCTTTTCTTTGAAATAGATTAATACAGGGCCGATAATAATTTTTGAGAAGGAAATAAACCAGAACAGGTTGAAAACCATTTCAAAAGAATGAGAACACATTTAAAAAAGAGGAAACATAATTAACGGTCGATTTGAGATCGGGAAGGGTGACAGAGACCACACCGATATTTTAGGTAATGTGAAAAAAAAATTCAAAAGTTGTAGATACTTTAATTACCTACAACTCATAATCGCCCTTCTAAAAATTATATTCCCTCTTTTTTATGTGTTGTTTTCCTTCCGAAATGTGTTCTTTTCATACTGTTTTGATTCTCTTCCACTTGTTACGAGATACGTACAGAAAAACAATAAAACAAATCAACAACATTATAGTTCTTTTTTATAAATATAATACTGTACTTTTGAAATTTTAATGATTCGATTAAAGAATTCTAAATTTAATTTTAAAAACTCCATCATCAATAGTTTTAAAAACCCCTACACCATCACTGTTAGTAAAGGCACTGACTTAAAAGTTTGCGCATGCATATAATATGACATCCCTTTATGATTCTATTTTCAAAAAATGCAAAATGGTTCCGTCAACAAACACTCCAGTCTGCCTTTACAATCCCAAACAGCGCGCGCAAAAAGTGCAAAAACAATAGAATAATCAATGAAATGCAACGCTCCGAGCGAGCGTTAACAGTTGTTCGCTTACCGTGCACAAGTTGAAAAACATCTCGGGAAGAGCGAAAATCACCCAAAATATTGACTCCTAAGTGGCGACCGGCACAAAGGACCCAGCAGGTTGCCTTTTGTGAGCACCCCTCGCATTTACAATGGCGCGGGTAATGCATTACTTTTTGAATTTTGCTCACGCTAAAATCGAGCGGAAGAAAACGAGCATTGGATCCAACGCTTAAAATGTCATACTTAAATATAAATTGAGAATTTTTGTTTTATAGAATACTAAGCATTTATATACTTATTATCTATTTCTGCTGATGCAATAAATAAAAGTTAAAGATTAACAATTTCATTCAGCCCTACAAACAGGGACTAAACTTAATTAGATATAATACGGTTAAAGTGTGCTTTTATTTTAGCGAATATTACTAAATCAGAAACAAAATCAATCAATACGAGACCCTCTATTTACGTTCTGTTTTACACAACGCGCCGCTTACAAGATAGGTCTCGCGAAATAAAAAAAAACGCTCTCTAAGCTTATTGAAAAGTATTCTCGCCCCGCGTTCACGGCGTCTGAGCAAATATAAGATAATTTTCTCGCTTCACCTCACCCGGTATTTAGGGGGCACCTTTCATACTTTTTACTGTAGGTACCGTTTGACGGTAGGTAGGTACGCGGCGTCGTTGTAATGTAATTTATTTTATATTCAAAGTGCGTCGCGATGCTGCGTGGAACGGAGCGTTGATGACACGCTTAATGCAAATCGGGGTGTATTCTTTTTTTTATAATTTTACAAATTTTACAAGGAACCGTACGCTTAACTCGTACGATTAAATTCCGAATTGCTGTGAGAAAAATAAGAAAATTATGGCGACCCTACTAAAAAAGGATTGTCGTCTTTACCTGCCATTCCAAATCCTTTTCTCACGTATCTAGTTAAAAAAAACTAGAACTTAATCCCCGAACACAAGTTTAATCTCCATTTTATAAAGAGACCGCAATCAAATTAAATTGAGCGCAATACACCGTGAACTCGAAAATTGAAGAAATAACGCATTTGTGTGAAATCGCATGAAAAACGCACCCATTGTGCGAACCGGACTTTGTTTATGTGCATACCCTTAGGAAATTAATGAGTGTAAACACATACAAACAAATTGTAATGAATGGATTTTATTTATGTAATTTATACCTGAGCACAGGGCTGGAAATTAATGAATCAAACATTGCTAATTGAATTTTAAAACATGCTAATGATAATGCTTTAAATAGGCTAATTAATGCCTTTTTGTACGTTTATTTCAATAATTTTCAACTGCTTTGCCTTCTAAGAGGCTTTACTATTTTAATAGTTATCTTGTCCTTACATACACTATTTAACTAACATAATAATGTTAGCCAAAAACTTTCATTCAATACTCAATAACTTTTGTAGGTAAATAATAAATAACAGTTTTTTTCCTTCTTTGTAATATACAGTATCAGTTTTTAATCTTTATGATTATAGTGACAAATACAGCTCCATCGAATGGTTCATGAGGGCTTCATCCACTTTCAAGACGATTGCATAACTCGTCCTGGCCCGTGCCATTCACCAGAAGGGAGGTCATAGTTCTTACTCTTTTATTAGCCCTGATACAAATTGCAAAAAATGCTAAACTAAAAAAAACTAGAAAAAAATGCTTGTAAACCAATTTCGTGATCAAGTCCTCAATGTAAGGCGGCGTTATATCTATTTTATAATATAAAATTAATGTATTCCTCATTTGCTTCATCATCAGCCTATTAATGTCTCCAATGCTGGGGCACAGGCCTTCCCTACGGACGGAATAGGGAGATTGGGCCATGACCCACCACGCGGGCTCCGTGCGGATTAACGGACCAACGGCTTAACGTGCCTTCCGAAGCACGGAGGAGCTCGAGATAGTAAATTTTTGCTCACCCATCCAATGACCGACCACTGTGAAAGTTGCTTAACTTCAACGATCGCAGCCGAACGTGCTAACTACTTGCGCCATCGAGCTCCTCATTTGCTTGCTACGAGGATAATACATAAATGTAGTTTATCACATTATTTAATATAAAAAGGGTGCCAAACAAGCATTATACACAACATACCAAAAGATAATATTTTTTACTTAAATTTCATGCAAGCTTACAAACACACACACACACGCACACGCACAAACACACATAAACAGACACATACGCAGACACACCCACGCACAAACATACGCCCGCGTAGATACACACAACTTGGTTGTTATTAGCGTTAGAGTCATTAATTTAAGTATATTGTATATCATATCGTTTATTCTCTCGTGAAAAAATAATAATATGAGTTTATTGAATACTAAAGTGTAGTATGAAAGTGATGACCGGCGCAGTGGGAGCCTGGTTATCTGTAAGACAGGTTTCACAACCTAGTGCAGACACCAGTCTCGGGAAAGGTTAAATTATTTGCTAATTATACTTTGTACTTTATTATATAAGACTTTATAACCCTTCTTGAGGGAAATAAAATAAATAGATTATTATTATTATTTATTGTAGTCTTAGTATTTATTGTAGTGTAAGGTGGAGTTTACTTCTCCAGACGGGTGCTCCAACACGAGCGGTAAATCCGCTCTGCCCTAAGTGTCTTTAATGCAAATGCGTCTCTAATTTTGTGTATTTTCATGTAACCTAAATTCAAGAGTGAAAAGCATTAAAACAGCTAGAATCATAGGTATTATTTAATCACAATATTATTTTAGGTATATTACAAAAAGAGAAATCTCTCTTTGCCCTGTCTACAAAATCTGTGTTTGACCATACACTTTACTATTAGAATGATAAATAAAAATATTGTCTGTCTGTGAGCTATATAAATACACAAAAGCCGTTAGCTGCTGATTTTGCTGACCGAATACCAAATGCCCTTACTTCAAAAGCCTTATTTGGAAGTCATTTTATAGCACGAACCAAAATCGAATTCGTAACGTTTGCGAGTGCGAAATGTCATTGTCAAATGTAACAAGAACTAAAAATCAGTACACATTTGACAATGACATTTCGTACTCGCAAACGATACGAATCCGATATTGGTTCGTGCTAGGGGTACTGTACAGTATCCCTAGCACGAACCAATATCGAATTCGAATAGTTAGCAAACCGAAATGTCAATGTCAAATTTTGTATGGAAACTTGAGCAGCAGCAGCAACAGGCACAAAGCTAGGTGCTTTGTGCCTGTTGCTGCTGCTGCTCAAGTACAAGTAACGACAAGTAAAAATCAGTACACATTTGACAATGACATTTCGGACTCGCAAACGATACGAATTCGATATTGGTTCGTGCTAGGGGTACAGAGCGTTAAAAACATGAAAACTGTTAGTGTGAATTAAAAAAACAAACTTTTACAAAGACAGTTTAGTTAAAAATATAGAGCGCAAAAAAATTCAATACTAAGATCAAAAAAACAGTTACTTGTACGTCGCCTGTTTATCTCTACCACTGGTAATATAATTTAACGATAATTATTATTATACGGAATTCAATGTCAAAGGGATTTAAGAACTTAATGTGTATTAAAATGTTGTTAATTAAACCATCCGCGGTCCATCCATGAAAACCGGCCAAACAGTGCGTGTGATTCGCTTTAAAGGACTGTTTACGGGTAACCATCCACGTATGTACTTTTCTCTGTCGGGTTTATTTTTTACAAATGGCCGAAGCAACGAACGTTTTTACACATGGCCAGTCGCGCGTTCGTTGCTGCCGTGAAAAATACGATAATATCTCTGGTTTATTTCTTTTTTTTGCGTGTGTGTAAAGTAGTTGAAACCTAACTATAAACAGCCTATGCAGGTTTTTTTTTTTGTTGAGATTAAGACCAGTAGCCGGTATAATTTTTCGCATCTAGTCAAGCATGTAGATATGGAGCAGATTTTTGCCGGAACGGTTAAAAAACTACTGCTACTCCGTACCTACGCCTAGCCGTGCGGCCAAAATCTACTAGTGTAAATACCGCTTATTAGACTGTATTCTCGCGAACCGGAACGATTATGGTATCTTATCGTTTATTGTAAGAGCTATCCTGACTTTAACACTAGCCCGTGGAGCCCCGGAAACCTTATAAACTGTTTAAATTTATGCTATTTATTTATTTATTAAAGGTCTGCCAACATTTTTACACCTTAACTTACATAATCACACTTATATGTAACAATTTTCAGCATAGTGCAAAAACAATTACTGGCAAACTCAACATGAACAATAAAAAAACGGAAATACATATATATATAAAGTATTACACTGGCATTATAACTAAAGGATATTTAATATAATTCTTACATTCGTCAATTCGCCTGTAACAACCAACTCACCACACCAATATCATAAATAACCATTTCACATTCAAGAAACTTAAACTATACTAAAAATTAAAACAAAAATGCATTAAAACACTAAGTTAAATGGAATATATATTAAATTAAATTTGAATTTGGCTTATAGTTGGAGTTCTTATCAGATACAGTAATTTTCGAAAACATAATAAAGAAAGAGCATACAAGTCAATGCTATGGAGATAAATAAATTAACTGTTTTGCGTGTGACTATTGATGGAACTACCAATTTAAAGAAGGGAATCAGCACCATTTTTCCTATTGTAAAATTTAGTTTTACATCTCGTTGTGTACTATTAAGATAGTCGCACGGTGTGTGTCAGAAGAAAGGAATAAATCACTTCAATTTTATATGCCTACACTTTCATAATCACTATAGTTTCATGTGATCGAAAATTTTGTTAGTTGGAAGAAGGGAACAAGTCCGGTATTTTTTTTTCTTCCAACTAACACGCGTTCTTCCATAGTAATGAAGTTCCGTTTGTCTGATATATTATGAAATGGAAATTATATTAAAACAGAGCATTTGTGTTGAAATAAGCGTATATGCGGAAACATGGAAAGCAATATAGAATACGAATTCCTCTTATAGATAATTACAAGTTTTTAGTGATGCGTGTGGGAGTCAAAACCAAATTAACACATTGGTAAGATTTTGTTCACCCTTATTGCAATGGGTCATTTCGGAAAGATAAACATCATTACTGTCCTGTGCGTGGGCGTTCGTTTTTACAGTAGATACTCATCAGGAGAAAGGACAGAATTTACGTTACCAATGAGTTTAATAATCTGATATCAACAGCAAAAACTAGAGTATTTTTCGTCAAACCCGTCATCAAAAACGTCAGAAGACATACTTAATTTAAAGCAGACATTTCAAAGATTCAAAAAAACTTGCAATTCATTATACAAGAAAAATATATTCCCACAATATGGAAGTTTTAAATACAGCTCAATTCATAAAGTGTACCTGGTATGTTCTGAGTTTATAGATGGCTTAGTGAAAACCCCGGTTTTGCTTCGGAAAGTATTTGTTAACCCAATAATATCAGTGGCAAAAGCATAAAATATGTTTCTAAATGTGGAGAAAATTAATTACATATAAAAAATAACTTAATATATTCCTCAAGAATTCAAAAAATATTGACTTGGCTTACTACGTCAAAGGCGATTGTTAATGATGAAGAATAGATTGACAGCTAATAATTTTAATGTTTGTAATAAATAAATACATATTTTATGATTATTCTGAGTAGTTTCTCTTCATTGAATTTGATAAATTTGAAGGGAAAAATCCACATAATATGAATATATATCAAAAAATATTCATTTCTGTCAGTTGGATATATACAGTTAATAATATAATCGTTACCAATATTATCTTCCTTTCATCCATATTCCACATGCGTCTACGTTTCATACTTTAAAAAATAAACAGTTTTTTTGTGTGTATTCCATTCCTCATTTTTCCTCTTCCAATTATTTGGCCAATTTATTGTACAAAATTTCGCCATCGCTATCAACTAACTAACTACACGAAGAAGGAAACAGTTGAAACGGATGATGGTTAGGTCCATAGTGGATTACATGATCCGTTTCACGCATAGATTAAAGATTAAATAATTGTTACATATTATGTTTGCATCAAACAAACGGTAATAAAAATGACACATCGCTAAATACTTTTTGACTGCAATCGTTTTTATGGATTTTTATGAAACTCTTTTAAAACTAGATAAGTATATAGAAACATAAATCGCAAAATACTGTTAAAAATTCACGTGGAAGAACTCATCATTTCTGGATCTAATCAAACAATTTCGAATATAAATTCAAACATTTTGAGAATAAATAAATAATTATTATTCTATGCAAACATTTAATGGGCGCGAATCATTGACTCCGCTTTTAGCTCGATGTTTGACTAAGGGCTTGTTAAAAATTTCCATTTCATTCGAAATATATTTTCAAATCAACCCTTTTACAGTTTTATATTCTTCATTGGTAAACGCCAACGTCTTCTGACTTTTAATTGTATTTCTTGTTAAAATTTTATGATCGAACGACTCTGTTGCTGTGCTGTTGGGAAATAACCATTCATTTCCATCAATAGGTATAATAAATCGCAAAGTAATTAAAATTGAATAAAAAAGCAATTTTACTTTGAAACAAATCCATCAGAAAACAATTGAGATCTATGAAAACACCATTAAAACTTACATCGTCTTTTAAAAAGTCATTTGTCTTTTTTTGCGCCTCATTAGCCGCAAGAGTCATCGATACTCCTTACGAATCGAAATCATAGAGCATCGATGGTCGAGTCATAGACAAAAAGTTTTGTTTCTAAAAGGCACACGTTTACTCTCGGCGCGCTTTTTCGGTCCATCGGGCATTCGGTGAGACGCCAGTCAAGACACGGCACGGACCACCGAGAGGCCGAGTATCGCGTTACCATCTATCGTCTTACGGCTTTCCTGCCCTACGTCTAAGTTACGCTGTACGTCCTGTCATATGGCTCGTGACAGTTGGTGTGCCGGACATCTTGGCTTTTTAAAAAAGTTCCTTCGTATGGGTGGCCCATCAGTTATTGCTGCGTTACCATGCATACTCATATTAATGATATCTTAACTGATGAAAGGAGTTGTGAATGAAAAAGAGTGTGTATGCTTCTAAATAGGTTAAGTCCACACTGGGTAGAAATTCGGTAACAAGCGTTCCCATCCAGCTGCAAAGGTGTGAGAGAGATAAAATGATACTGCGGCTATTAGTTCAAATAAGTTATTTTCATCATCATCACTTTCACTCTATTGCTCAGTACGTTATTTTTATCTATGGTATCAACGATGTAAGGTCAAAGCACCATAGACTGACTTTTTTAATAAAACCCGATGAATTACGTAACCATGCATTGTGTTATTCGACTGCAGTATAACTAAATAAGTACTCACTTTAAGATACAGGAGGAAAGATCGAAAATCTATTTAATCTCTTCTTAAAACAAGTCATGTTATTTTTTTCTTGGGTCTTGTCTGCACCGCCTGGCTGTTTAAGTATTACATAATAATAAATCCGTCTCATCGTGTCTTTTCTTTAGCATATGTCCGTTGGTGGAATTTGTTGACCAATCAAAAGTTATACTCCAAATTGCGAATTACTAACTTTATTTCATAATCTTTATAAACGGGCCAAGTGGGAATCGGACTCATATACGAAAGATTCTGACTATAGTACAATATTCAAAACTAGATCGAGCTAAATAATGAGCAGAGGAAAAAACAAGGAAGCTTTATTAATTGTTAAAGCGGCTATATTGAAACGCACAATACACAAGCATTTTGTTAAAATTTCATGTGTGTAATCCAATTTTTGTTCAAGGGATAGTGATCTGTGACAGACAGACAGACCGTTTGTCTCCCTGTTAAATATTCTTTTCAATATTCTTGATACTGATGAAGATGCGTCGAATTTGTGTTTCCAACTCCAACTACAAAATTTAATACTTACTTGTACAAATGACACTAGTTACTTCTTTAATAAACAGAATTTCAATTGTTTCCATTTGAAAAGTCGAAAATAGAATATAATAAATACCAATTCTTGTATTTTTCGAACTTACGGGAAATAATAAGATAAGCCTTCTTTTTGTGACATTTCCTTTCATTTATATTGTGTTCAGTTATGTTAAAAAAATATGATTTATTATCACTATGTCACCCACATAAAATAGTCAAACTTTTATTACATGTATATAAAAAACACAAATTATTAGTATGTAACAATAGAGACGGGGTATTGATTGCGCTGCATCTAAATGTTGCTATAACGTATGTAAAATAAGAAAGTCAATACATTCCTCCCTGTCGTTGGGAACGCACGTGTTTTATTAGGGTTCATTCTATCTAGCAGAATCTTGCTGCTCCGAAATTCATTTGGCATATCGCACTTGACATAACCTTCTGTAAGCGATTATTCAAAGGCATATTTTTTTTATACAGTTGTTGTTTGGCGTAATGTGTCTGAATTCACAATGACATGGCATACTTTTTTGAGATGGCAGAGTTTTATTATGACATCACCTTTGGCAAAATTCAAAAGACGATTCTGACTGTGAACTTTCTGCGATATAATGGTTCTGCTTTTTAATTATTGTGTATATTAAAATTATGCTTAAAGATGATTCTAACTTACAAAATTATGCGTTTGAATGCTAAATGAGTAGTAAATGCCAAATGATTTTCTGCGAAATAAAGATGATGCCATCCGCTGATATCCTTAATAATATTATGACATTAAAAGTTCTGCGATGCAAGGTAGACCCGTGTTATTAGTCGCCTTGGAACACGCCCTTCCGATCTCATCAGGGACTCGAGTGCCCTTCACGGCAAACGTGGGATATCATATTATATCATCAAGGGCTTAATAGGGATTTCATGGTTTTCGCTAAAAATACTTATACCATACCAACATTTGTAATGGAAGAATAAATCGTTTCTTTGTTTGCGTAGAATTAAATTGAACAGAATTTTCGACTCATACAATAAATATAAAAAAAATACGATTCGAAAGAGTTATTTTATGCATCTTATTTGAAGAAAGATATTTTGGTATTTGGTATTAGAAGCAGATTGACTGTGTGTCTATAACATAACATTCGCACTTCTACAGATCTTAGTACAAATGTAAAAGTTTTAATGATTGAATAGGTTTGTATGTTAATCCTCATTCACGCAATAACGACGGTATGAGTTCCGACTATTTTTAACATATATTATAGTTCTTTACCTGGAATGCAAGGAAGCTTACATTTTCGTGATTAAAAGTATATTTTAATCCCGAAAATGTAAGCTTCCTGTGGGATTTTTCAAAATCTAACTCAAACGCGGGTAGAATCCAGATTATTTATATTTTATTCCACCCTGCAACAACAGAAATTTGTTACTAAAAACCTTCTTCCCCACCAGGTATCCTCAATAAACCGAGTGCTCCGCAACCTGGCAGCTCAGAAGGAGAAGTCGAACAACCAGCAGCCCACGTCAGAATGTTCCACGCCGGTTTACGAGCGGCTGAGGCTGCTTGGGGCCCCCGGGTCCGCCCCGACCTGGCCCCGGGCGCCGTGGCCCGCCCAGATCGATGCTAGGACCCCACCCTACCAACTCCATAGCTTGAGTCCAGGCCCGCAGGCTATAGGCTGCAACGGCGGAGACATGACTGGGATGAAGAAAGGTAAGTCGGAGGAAAAATGTTCTGATAAAAACTCCAGATCTTATTGTACCGCGCCAAGCAGTCCTTAAAAAAGCAATAGCTGAAATGAGTATAGGTAGTAGATTGCACATAATACCTTCGACATTGAATTTGCCTTTAAAATTTCGCGTAAAGAAAATTTTTATTCGTTAAAAAGTTGAGTATATTTTCATAGACAAGCTGAGGCAAGTGATACTTTATCGAACTGTTAATGTAAAAGAAAAATAGTTTCAAAAGCAAAGAAAGAAAAAAAATGGTTGCCTGTAAAGTCGGTTTTACGGGCGAAGATTTTACGTGACAACGTCTTTTTCTCGGTAGAATATTTATTGATATGAATATAATTAAATTGCACAATAGGAACAAGGAATTGAATGAAAATAAGAATTGCACAAATTTTAACTATAGAAATATATTTTGTTTACTAAAACATTGTACATGTAAACTTAAACTTAACACGAGAGACTCATCGTAACGTTACCGAGCGTTACACTTTTTCATAAGTGACTCCCAGCCGCAACCTAATTTAAGACGTTGTCACGTCAAAAAGTTACTTGAACCTAATAACATATTATCGAAAATTAATTTAATAAACTATAACACTGTTAAAATAGATATTAAAAAACTGAGGTTTATTCTAAAAAGTATCGTAAGCCCACGTAAATATAACTAAAACACTGGCAACAGACACGTCGAACAAAAAAAAAGTTATCAAAAGGCCACAACAGACGGTAGCGGCTCGGCGGGAGCGGGAAACACTTTTTTCGGCGGGCATTTTGATAGTCGATTTGCGGGCTTCCCCCTCTTTTCACCAGTCGAGGGGGGGGGGGGGGGGTTCGGTACCGTCAAAAACATTACTCTGCCCATCCATTCGGAAGATTTAATTTTCATTTTTATCTCAAACAACCCCCTTTGTAGCGGTCGGTCGCCACTCCGTATCCAATTAGATAGCTTTGAACATTTTTCCCAAAGTCTCTCACATAGCCACGCTTGGAGATATGGAATTTTTAATTTCGATCCCTCTATTATATAAGGTTAACAAATTATTACAATGTAAAGGTAAAGGATATGAGTATAAAACATCAAAAGAATACACCGTTAATATAACTCTTCGGGTATTGAATGCACCACAAAAGAGTATAGTGCAGAAAAGTATTAAATAATTGCAAACACTTTTTACAATAAAACTGCTTGATTTGATGTCTTCAAAATTTTGTATTACTAGATTTTTTCTAGTAATATTTTTTTGTTATCACAGAACTTCAACGAGCGGGATTTTCTATACAAGTGATCTCCTCCAGACAACCCTTGAATACTAGGTTAGGA
Organism: Chilo suppressalis; assembly: GCA_902850365.2. Classification (NCBI taxonomy): domain Eukaryota; kingdom Metazoa; phylum Arthropoda; class Insecta; order Lepidoptera; family Crambidae; genus Chilo; species Chilo suppressalis. Next base: position 14,367,801 of record OU963894.1, on the reverse strand, counting down.
GAAAAGAATAAATTAATAGGACACCAACACCTTTATTTGTATGCATAAAAGTCAATATATAGACTAGAATATTTTCATGCAAAACGATCCTTCAATTGCTCTACTTGATCGAGACAGAACTTTAACCTGTATTTTTTTCTTTTTATATTGATCCTACGTGTCATTGCAGGAGTTTCTTTTCGCACAATGAAATGTTACACCAACTAACCGGTACCCTTAGCACGAATTAATATCGAATTCGAATAGATGAATTCGATCTCGGAACACGTCAAATGTCAAGTTATTTAATGTTACTAAAATCTAGTAACAATACATCTGTCGATGATCATGTCTTAATCATTTTTATGATTCATTTTATGTATGGACCTAATTAATGTATTTGAATGATATTTATGTACGATTATTTAAACTCCTATGAGTTTATTCAACACGGCCAATTTGTTCTATTACAACGAGGCACAGACTATTTAGATCAACGAGGATTTTACTGTGCGATGAGCACATGTTTCGTTTTGCACAGTTCTATGTAGGCATAGATACTAATATGTATAATTGCTGTCATTGTACGGACCGAATGAAACACGCCTAAAGCAATGCAACTGTTTTGACACATGATGTCATTGTCAAATGTATACTCATTTTTAGTTCTCGTTACGTACTTTGCGGCACTGCTGTTCAAGTTTCCATACAAATTTTGACAATGACATTTTGGCACTCGGAAACTATTCGAATTCGATATTGGTTCGTGCTAAGGGTACTGTACTGTATAAATAATGTTCCCCAATAGCCATTTCATTTTGCTTTGAAACAAATTAATCCGTAATCGATTTAACACTTGTTTGAGAAAATACCACTGAATATTGTTATTTCTTTAATAACACACTCAAATATAAAGTGAGGTTTCTAAATAAAGAAAGAAAGAAATAATTTATTGACCAGTAACATTGAAAAATAGAAATAAAAGCATAAATAAAAGCACAGAATAAGGTCAACTAGGTCCCTGCCTCAGCACAATGCCACAACGACACTAAGGCCGCTGCGGCGCTGATATTCGTGCAGGGCCTATGGTTGACGTGAATAAAAGAAGTCATAAAAAAGGTGTAAACCGGGGCTTGAAACCGGTTTCGAAAATAAATAAATAAAACAAATAAGTTTATTTTGTTTGAACTAATCAAGTCACAACTTGTTAATGCTCAGAGATTGATGCATTTATTGACACGTTTGCTAGCGTCTAGTGAGTCAAATTATTCATTTTGTAATTGTTTATTTATTTCAGCCGTAAGCCGTCAGTAAGAGCGAAATGAAACCCTTTAAAAACCATTTAATTGATTCAAAACCAACTTGATTTGGCTTTTCAGGACAACCAGTTTTTTTAAGGTGAAGGTAGAGCCAAACCTAAATAAAACGCTCCGAATGTACTTGACATGGATTTAGGTTTGAACAAGCCCTGGTGTAAACTTTTTTATTTTTCACTTTTTATCAGCCAGAAAAAAAGTGAAGCGATGAAAAACACTTGAAAGTTTCACTCGCATAGGAATTTCTTAAAACCACACAACTTTCTTTTTCGTGAGATTGTACTATTCAAATTTAGAATACACTCAAGTAGGAATCAACTAGAGGTCACCATCTAATGTTGAGAGTCGGTCACAGTACAGTCCTTTGTCCTGCGGAGACAAACCCGCAAGGTCAAAGGCCGTGCCTGAATAAATCCATTAAGACGCGAAACTAAATAAAACGTAGGAGAGGGAGGCGAGCCAGTTAGGGTTGCCAGGGCCTTCGAGTTTTGACTCAGACCATTTAATTAAAGTTATAATTTTTATTGTTTTATTTATTTATTTTCTAAGAAAACCAACAGCGTTTTTCCGATACAAAATTTACAGTAGATACATTTCTAAAAGTATGGCCAATGACAGGTTTTCCTTAACTAGATTAACAATAGGTGACTTATCATTGGTACTTCTATCCCTAACAAGCGATCATCAAACAATCCATCCGTATGTAATCGTTATATAATCTTAAAAAAGGAATAAAATGTAATATTTACACATATACATAATAATACTAAGTATGTAAGACTAATAAGGTATAATGTATAAGGTATTTTAAGCATGTAACTGCTCGATTTATAAAAAATATAACTAGAAAAAATTGCATGAGGACCAGGCAGCAAACGGGACACAAACCCGCACCTGACCTCTGACCAATTATGCTACCGCGGCCCTGACGGCCATGTCGAATCTATCTAGCCTCTCTTAAGCTGCAAGGCAGCGCCATCTCTTCGCATTGTAGCATAATTTGTCAGTGCATTCGCCCGGATAACGAAGGGTGCGGGTTCGAGTCCCGTCTGCTGCCTGGTCCACGTGGATTTTTTTCCATTGATTTATAACAAAATAAATAGTAATAAATAGTTAAAACAAGCGTATGGCCAGCCTGGTAGCCTATAGATATAGACGCTTGCGATACAAAAAATATCACCGACAGAAATACATCACCCTTAAAAGGTAGTGTTCTGTTACTGTGTTCTTCTGTAAGGTGGTGGTAGTTTTCATCGATAGAACTTTCGAAGAAATGTTTCGTTAACTTATACTTCGAAAAAAACAGTATCGACTTACAATTCAAAATTGTCATGGAAAAGTTGTACGAGCACTTTAAAAACAGTAATATACCTAAAACTAGATATCATAGATTTTTAGTAATTATTTTTGATTTTGATAATTATTTTTGACAACAAAATTTATATTTATTTTTTTTTATACAAGGCGTAGCAAATCTTCTCATCCCATGTGATGTTAAGTTTGAACAGTTGATGTAACAGGAAAATGTGCCACTCCAGCTCTCCTCACATTGCTGACCTAAATCTAATCAACTTTTCCTTTTTGAACCTTGGTAAAAAACAAAAACATCGCCAAAACCTGTTATATTTCTGTAAGGTGGCAGTTACTTCCCCATATAAACGTACCAGTAATTCAAACGTAAAATCCGCTTCGTTCTTCCTATCTTAAAAGTGAAATTCAAATGCTAAGATAGTTGCAGGTGTAGCGGATAATGACATACCACACCCGCTATATTTTTAGTTTACTATATCATAAACTTTTCTAAATCTTCAAAATAAGCAAAAACCAAGCAAAATTGAACATAATTCAATTTAATTTATTTCATTCAATAAATTCAACTGCTTAGGCATAAGAACTCACAGACAGACTAAAATTTCTATATATTTGAACACTTGTGGATTGAGGCAGCCCTAGCGTAGATGCCACGTGATAAATGCCAGCAGAGCGAGACGGCGATACGTGGAGATACACAAGCGTGACAGAAACAAAAAACCGTCTGCTCTCTCAAGATAAGGCGAAGAAAAATGTCGCAGGATATTTTATTCGCGGGGTCCGGGATAAATGGTTATTATGGGGTTCCGCAGCACTAAATTAGTGAGATGTATGGCTATGTGTTGAATATTTATTTATGTCGCGTGAGTTATGGCGGCTCGGCGGCGGTTTGGCAAATGTATCTACTGTTCTGTGCGTCGAGGGTCGTGTGTGCGTGATACGGAGCCTATTGGTTCTATAATATTCGTTGTTAATTACTTATTGTCTGCGGGAAAGATGACATTAACTTTCCCACCATGTATATTGTATTACACATACACAATGTACGTGTTGTCTTTTATTTGGTTAATATTGTATCGAATGAAGCTGAGACAGTGGTGCCGATTCTGGCATGATTCTCTAAACTTAATTTAAGATCAGAGATCAGACCTTTTCATTCTGTATAGAAAATGACAAAGATAGACTGTTGCCAAATTTAAGTTTAGGTTTACACAATCATGCCTGAATCGACACCAGTGTAATCATATTGAAATAAAGAAGTTAAGAATAAATATACACTATATGGTATAGAAAGTTGAAATAGTAGCCATAACCTTTGATATTATAAAATCTTTAAAAGTTTTTCTGATAATTTCTTATTTTAACTGTTTAATTGGTGAAGCACGACGATTAGTTTTCATGTTCTTAAAAAAATAGACGTTAATACACTTCCTACTCATTATATTTATTCAAAAACCATTGTACAACAGGTAACACCGGTATCGAATCACTTAGGTTGATAGAAAAAAGAAAAACATCGGAAAATTACGTTTTTAGGCAATTTTCATATTATTTTATTAAACATTAGCGGCTATAGAAATACATTATCTCTGAAAATTTCTCTCTCCTACTGACGGACATACAGCTCAATAAAAGGGTTCCGTTGTCCTTTAGTTACGGAACCCTAATAGATGAACATTCGCCATAACATTACATAGGTAACGAAGACATTTCACCTAATAGAAAGGGTTACATATAGAATGTAACTGGGTACTCGTAGGTACCTACTACCTAGCCACATCGACACATCAAAGGGCCCGCCCCGCTTTGAGCAGTCGCGCCAGCCGTCTGGTATAAATACCTACACGAAAATATCTACGTAATGTGTATATATAACCAGTATTCTAATACAGTCATACTTTTTATGCGTAGTGTAAAATTAATCAGCCATATGCTTATGAAGCACTAACATAAGTGCTAATGCTTCCTAATCATATCAACAGAGGAAAGACAAAATCGCTTATACATCACTTTTTTATTTGGCAATCAAACCCAGCTATCTGTAAAACGTCAAAGTTTTGTATTGATACGGATTTGTTTGTTGTTGTGATTTCTTGTGGTTTTTTGTATTTAATCATGTCTAAAAGGGGTAAAATCTTACAAATACGGTAGAAAAGCACTACAGCCCCCTCCAATCTAAATCCCATTCTTTTTCCGCACAGACTCTATATACAGTGATGGTCGTATAATTAGAAACACTACCAACGGTCCTTGACATTTTTATTAACATTCGTACGATGAAGTTATACTTTCTTTATTAAGGTAGTAATAAGGAGTTTTTCTAATTATATGGCCACCACTGTATATATCATTTTAATAAGTTTTTTGTTTTTGCGTCGATCTGTTTATGTTTCTTGAAGATTTGAGTTCTTTTGTGGCGTTTAAACAACTCACATTTTTAAAGATTTTTATTGATCTCAACGCTGATGCGACATACATTTTGGTGTTTATTGAACCTATGGCGCTTATGCCCTTCTATTTGGCGTATGATTTGATGTTTGCTAGACAAAAAATGTATGGCGGGCCGAGTGATGCCTAATTTGTAAAGTAAAGGCACTTTGTACCTTTTTAATAGGAGGATATAAATATTATATGTTTTTATTTTTACGGCGCTACTTCTCATTTACAATGAGTTACGTTTTCTTTTATAAAAAAAAACTGATCCTCGTTTCTGTAAAGTTATTAAAGTTTAAAGCGATTTATACTTTTTCAACTATACTCATCCATTAAGTGTCTGGCAATAAATACTGCGAACAGAATGTGTCAGGAAGTATTATTTTCAAATTTTTTACAATATTCTCTACAACATACGTAATAATCAGTCCCCAGTACTATCTATGTCTGTGGTCCCCAGACTGTAAGTAAAGTGAGTAAAATTTTTACTGAGCCTGTGCCAGCTGATTCGTGAAAATTGGCCCACAGCACAAGTTAGCGAGTATGTATACGTTCGTTGTACACACTAATACTACTCGATAATCCATATTTCGTCCATGAGAAAATAAGTGAGGTCTGGCAGTCTTGGGATCCTGTACTAATAGGGACATCAGTACCCCTAGCACAAACCAATATCGATTTCGTATCTTTTGCGAGTCCGATAATGGTTTATGCTAGGAGTAATGTACCCCTAGCACGAACCATTATCGAATTCGAATAGTTTGCAAACCGAAATGTCAATGTCAAATTTTGTATGGAAACTTGAACAGCAGCGGCACAAAGTACGTAACCAATCAATCAATCAAAATCATTTATTCAGTTAAGGCTGTTACAAGCACTCATGAATGTGTAGAAGCTACGCCCTCGGTTCGTAAATCTACGGCGGGAGACCTTGTACTGAGAAGAACCGGCAAGAAACTCAGCAAGGGCTGTTTTTTCTCCCTGTTTTATTATTTACAGAGTCGTCAAATTGAAAAATGACTTCAGAGGTGATTCATGAAGTCACTTTTCATTACATAATTATTAAATATACATTAATTGTTTACCTGCATTTTGATTGCTGTGTCATACAGTATAAATACAAATAGTATTATTTATATTCAGTGTGACTAAACATTAATTTCAATATTAAGGAAGTTAGGGCTGACTCATCTCCGCTGGCAGCACCCGTTCACGAGCATACGCATGAACCAGCCATCGCTTCGCTCAACCATATTTTCGGGAACGTAACGACCCGCCTCACACGACACCGCCGAAGAGACTATTATGAGAGCATGACTACCCATAACTACCCATACTAACTACAACATAATTACTTAAATTAAGGTCATTTACCTGTAAGACACAACAAACAATTACAAAAACAAAGCAAAGGAGAAATCCCGACCACACCGTTTTGTCAATCAAATATTCTTAAACAGTCTGATAATCTTCCTTAAGTTATCAACTTTATATACAGCTTTCAATTTAATTATAGTATTGTCAACACATAATTCATAATTTAAATCATATAGAAATACCCGTTGGAATGGTTGGAACAGTTCATACCCAAGCATTTTTGTTTGTAATATAATCAGACACTTTATAATATGCTTTCATAACTAGTGATTTTTAATGGTCGATTTAAATTTAGTCATGCTTAACTCTTGAATATTGATTGGAACTTTATTGTAAAAGCGAACACTAAGACCTCTAAACGAATTATTGATTTTGTGGAGCCTAGTAGCAGGTAAAGTTCAGTTATTTTTATTTCTAGTATTATATGTATGTATTTCACTATTTTTAGTAAACAAATTAATATTTTTTTTTTACAAATACTAAGTTGTCATATATGTATTGTGATGCAACTGTCAATATCCCTATTTCTTTAAACTTATCTCTTAATGAATCCTTAACTTTAAGATTATAAATTGATCGAATAGCCCTCTTCTGCAGCACAAATATAGTTTGAATGTCGGCGGCATTTCCCCACAGTAATATACCGTAAGACATTACACTATGAAAATAACTAAAGTAGACTAATCTGGCAGTTTCTATATCCGTTAACTGCCGTATTTTCATTACAGCATATGCTGCAGAACTAAGTCTCTTCGACAATCCATCAATATATGGGCCCCACTGCAGCTTAGAATCTAGTGTGATTCCTAAGAACACTGTGGTATCTACAGAGCTCATATGTCGATCCTTTATATTTACATTAGTTTTTACCTGTTTGACATTAGGTAATACAAATTTCAAACACTTAGTTTTCCCTTCATTTAGCATCAAATTATTAACATTGAACCAGTGGACTACCTTCGAAATAGACCTGTTCACGTCATCAATTTGTGACTCCCTACGTTTAATTTTAAACAAAAGTAAAGTGTCATCCGCAAACAATACTATTTCGTGGTTATCCTTTACAAAATAGGGCAAGTCATAACGAGAACTAAAAATCAGTACATATTTGACAATGACATTTCGGACTCGCAAACTATTCGGATTCGATAATGGTTCGTGCTAGGGGTACCTACAGTAGATAACGCTAAAAATTGCGTATAAAAATTTTAAAATTCGAGGTTTGCCTTTCGTCGATTTCCTCCTCGAAAACTAGATATATGTTTAAGAAACTTAACCCAAACAATAATAAGTACAAGTAGTTATGCTTTGCTAGGCCTCTATGTTTAGCTTTTTTTGTATAATAATGCTTATTGAATCTACACACTAGGCGTCTTTAGTGGAGATAAAAATAGACTTTATTTTTGTCACTTTTGAGGGCTTCTAGTGTTTTTGAAACACAAGTTATCGAAATAAGGAAGACATAGAATGTTTAAAATTATATTTTATGTATGAAAACCATTTCTTTAAAGATAAAATTCAAAAAAAGAATCAGTCGAGAAAGTTTATATGCAAAAAACATTGCTCTCCTCCCCTCTTAACGAAACGATTTCTACCCGGTGAATTATGCATTAAAATAAGACGATAATTCGACGACCTCCGTGGCCGAGTGGTTTGTTCACCGGGTTTCATGGTGTTACCGACTCGAAAGGTCCCGGGTTCGAATCCATGTGGGGGCAGATGTCTGTGTGATGAATACGAGCAACTGTACTCCATTCATGGATGTTTTAATATGTATTTCTATATAAATATACTTAAATACACATATATGTATTCTATCCGTTACCCTAGTATCCCATAATACAAGCCTCTTATAGTGCTTACTTTGGGGCTAGGCTAATTGGTGTGAGTGTTAGAAATATTTATTAATTATTATTTATTTATAAGAACAAAGAATTCAAAGTCTTTACCGAAGTAAATTATACAAATCTCATCTTCTATTTTCAGACTATATATATATATATATATATCCATGAGTTTAAATATATATATATCAAAAATAAATTTAACGAAGCTTTTAATTAAAACTCAAGTGGTTTCTTGGTAAGTAGGCGATATGAAGATTATGGTATGTTGATTATATTCGAAATAGAGACTTATTACGAAATACGTTATAAAAATAGGTTTGATTAATTTTACGGTTAATGTGTACTGATTTTTAGTTCTCGTTACGTACTTTGTGGCGCTGCTGTTCAAGTTTCCATACAAAGGGAGATTGGTCAAATTGGCCTAAATGCAAATAAAATATTGACATATACAGTAATTCTTGGCGTAATTTATACTTTATTTTACAGTCATTAGATTTTAACGGCCACCTTTAAATAATATATTAATTTTAAAAAAGGACTTCTATTTTTACCGGTTTGGAAAACATACGAATAATTTTTATTGGCTATGGGTGTAGTAACATTCACAAAGACTGATCGAGGTTGTTTATATAACATCAAAACAAATCTATTTTGTAAAGATTGATAAAATATTTCGATGATATTTTAATTCAAAATGTAGATGTTATGTAATATTAAACGCAACATAAAAGTACTTAAGTTGTTTTATTTCATTAATTTACCTTATCAGAATATTTAAGCTATGTCAGGAATATACATATTTCACACATTGATCAGAACTATCATGAACCTACGCAATATATTATTACATTAGAATTACCTTCTACCATTATAAACCTAATTATTACTAAGAAAATATCCTATTGGTTTTTAACAGTTAGTATAACAGTTCCATGTTTCTCATAACATAGGTAAGCAGGTACCAGTTCCTTGACATGCATTTTGTTAGTGTAATTAGTGTTAGACACTTGCCAAATGAAACAAGATTGCTTCTGAAAGTCGCAATGGCATAATCATGATTTTAAAACTTACTCTTGTGCATTAATTTTAAAAACAGGCAATTATCTGTTATTTTACATGCTCTATATACCTGAATCTAATACATAATATCGGTACTTGGCTTGATTGCCCTATTTTCCTATATAAGTTATTTGGTTTTTATTATTCTAATACCTATGTGCCTATTTGCAAACATAACCTCAAAATCATTCAGTGTATATGGTTTATAGAAGTTCTCAGGAGTGGCCGTCGATAATATTCGTTTCTACGGTAATTTATATATAATTTCGAATCTAGGAAACAATTTTTCATGGTTATTGGTTTTTAGGCCAAACATGTATGGAAGCTGAGCAATCTCCTTTGACATTGACATTTCGGTTTGCAAACTATTCGAATTTGATAATGGTTCGTGCTAGGGGTAATGTTTTGTACCCTTAGCACGAACCATTATTAAATTCGTGCTAAGGGCACTGCACTGCAGACGCGCCATCAAACTCCGCAGTTTAAACCATTAACCCTAAAATTAATCAAACCCCTATTTTATAACGAATTTCGTAATTAATCTCTATTTCGAATACAAACGAGAACAAACTCACTTTATACTTATCAATCCGTCGACGTGATTTAAAATAAGAATCTAAAGAAAAGATTTTACTAGGTAAAATTCCAGCCGGACCAAAACAGCAGTTGCAGTAAAATGCTTAAAAAATAAAAACATAACATTAAAATAAGAATACAAATTTCGAGTAAATTCTACAACATAGCGAATTTGACGGTGAAAAGTGAGTTTGTCCTTACAGAAAAGCACCACTCGTCTGGCCTGTGATCATTGAAGTCAACCAGCGAAAGTTGCTTGACTTTAACGATCGCCTCATCTTAACTTCTATGACCTGTCATCAAATTAGTATGGATGCGTATTCGGCCTGCGAACGTAATAGTAAAGCAACTTTAGCAATGGTCGGTCATTGGATGGGTGACCAAAAATCTCGAGCTGCCAGCTAGCTGTATCTGCAGTCGTTGGCACCCACCAATCCACACTAGGCCTGCGTGGTGGTATTTGATTGGATTTTGAGGAATAGAGATTCCTTCCATAGGTAAAACCTGTGCCCCAGTAATGGGGATGTTAATAGGCTGCCGATACCTGTATTTTATACGAGATCTAAGTAATATGAAAACCTTTTTTATGAAATGCTTGTAAACCAATATCCCCGCGTTAAAGGGATCTTCAACATGATCCTGGTAATCTCAGTGTAACATATCACATATATTATATATCTATGTGTCCCGGAAGGATAAAAGCGTCCCGGGCCGCGGGCCTTGCACACGAAAATAGCAATTAAAGCGTACACAGACCGACCGTTATAATGCCCACTCGACTGATAAATGTGCGACAACAATACATCGTATACTTTTATCTGCAGAATGCTCATTTACTGGTCAATTAAGCATTATAATATTTGGGTTTGTTACGGATTTTTCACGTTATGGCATGTAGTAACATGATATTATGTAAAAGCATTTGTTTCGAAAACTTAACAAATAATTAGAATTCTATTAAATTATACTAAACACATTAATAAAATATTATAATCATAAAACCTAAATAAAAAAAAGAAATAGGTAAATATATTTTGTGATGATGATGTGTGTGAATGTGATTTCCATAAACGAATGTTTTATCTTAGTTAAACTTGTGCGTTTTTTCATTAATTCTGACAACTATGCCGTAGTACACCACTAATAAGTATTTATTAAGATCTGATTTAATGTAATGTTATCATATTTAACGCAGCTATTAAAAAACTGATAATTAGGTTTGTTACTTAGCTATAAGAATAAAACAAGTTTCAACGGATTAGCTGCACTAATTTTAGTTTCGCAGCCTTTTCAGGAATGCGTCGTCAGAATAATTCCTGAAAAGACTGCGAAACCTCAAATAAATAAATAAAATCAGTGCATATAACCCGCTGAAACTTATTTTATTTAAAGAGTGATGTGCGTGAAAACCTAAGAAACAAATAGGTATAAGAACTTAAGTGTCTCAATATGAATAGTATATTCGCAACACACACGTCCATTTTTCACTAGAAAAGATTCACCCATACATCGTTCGAATCGCAGTCTCATTCACGTTCGCAAACCAATACAGACACTCTTTAATCACACATAAACAACGTAAGCTCGCACAGTTTTCGAGCGAGCCGCCTCCATAAAGGCCCGCGCGGCCAATAACGCATGAAACAGGATTATAAAACATGAAATGCTCGGTAAAGGGGCTCGTACCCCGGCTCATACGTTTTACATGTAATTATGGCTGTTAATTTGAGGGACGGCGGAGGCTTCGAGCCGTACCCACCGACGTAGGTAGGTACCCAACCGTTTGAGGTTGTTTGTTAGGGAGCGGCTAAAGCATTAATCCTTTCGTTTAACCTAAACTGATGTGGTTATTTAAAGTATACATTTCGTATTTAGGCAACAGTGTGCTCAAAGCGTTGGTAACTCTTTTTTAATGTGGCAAAATAAAATATTGACTGTCTTTGTACCGAATGCACCATTGACTTGCACCATTACAAATAAGGTAAATGAATCATAGTACCTACATACCTATAGATAGTGTTATCTGCACGATGTGATCAGAAATCAATATTTATGTTTATTCAAATTGGATGTATAGTACTCTTTTGAATCGTCCATATTTTTTTTTACCCTACACTCGTTATTGGACATATTTTTTTGCTGCGGAGAAAAACTCCACAACGTTAAAAGTATAATGAAACAACATTTACATTACAACATTATGTCGTTACAACGTCAATACAATCATGATATATTTAATATAGAAAACCTGTTGGAATGATTATATATCTAATGTAAAATTAGACTAACGACCTGGAATGACGTTGGAATTAAATTCTACAGTCACTTAAAACTAAAACTAGTTGCTAGAATGTAAATATTTTTTTCCCAATAATTATACATAGTAATATACTTCTAATGCCAATTTCTCACATAAAAAAAACAAACCCATAGTCCCCAAAACATAAGCCATTGAAAGTAATAAACAGTAAGTAATAATAATACGAATTCAGACACGGATATCGATTGATTTTGTAACCTCAAATTGCATGCATTATTAAACAAAATGCATCGTATTAAACAAACTACATATTTCTGTTTTATTTTTTGCAACACAGGACCACAGACAAAATGGGCGTGTACTCATTCCATTTTCAAATACGTAGATTTTTTAAAAAGCTTTTCAGTCAAAGCTGTATATCAGTGGTTCTCAAACTTTTTAAATGACGGAACCCTTTTGGGAAGCAAAATACTTGATGGAACCCTACAATAAAACAATTATTTTTATAAGTGTATTCTATATTAATCAGCATAATAAAAGTACAATGTATCCGTTACTAATTATTATTTACTTCACCACTTGGTAAGGACAATAATAGAAAACATTAAAAAAGAAAAAATCTAACTAGTGGGAGGTATGAAACTGTTTTTTATTTTTCATCAATTGCTTGATATCAGGTTTGATGGAAGAAAGTTGGAGTCTCATATCAGCTTCGGCGTCCAGTCTATTGCGATATTTTGTTTTCGTGGCTGCGTAGGTAGAGAATCCTGTTTCGCACAAATATGTAGTTGGGAACGGGAGAAGAATATCCAGAGCCATTTGGCCAAGCATTGCATATTCATCTTGGATTCTGCACCAAAAATCATTAAGAGGCGTCGTTTTGAACAATGACTCCATACTTGTGTCTGATGACATTTCTAAAAGAGATTCATATATCTCATTTGACATGTTTTCAGGCTTTTCCAAGTTGGGTAAAAAAGGATTATGAATCCAGGAGTTCACTTTAATTTTTGTATTGTGTTCTTCGGGAAAATACTTTTCAAAAGATGCGCGCATCGAACTGAGATATTGGACCAATTCTTCAAACACATTATCTTCAAACATTTCTGAGTCGTTTTCGCTAACAAACTCAGTGAGTAACGTAAAACTTTCTATTTCTTTCTTACCAATGCAAATGATCCAAAAATCTAATTTTCTTTTAAAAGTAGTTATTTTATTATAGGCCTGAAACACTGTTGTCTGTTTACCTTGCAATGATAAATTTAATTCGTTAAGTTTTTGAAAGATATCCGCCATAAAAGACAATCGGAACAACCAAGTTTTATCATACAAACGGTCCTTCAAATTAAAAGAAGTATCTGCTGAAAGAAACATTTGTAACTCGGCTCTAAGTTCAAATAGCCTTGTTAAAGTTTTTCCCCGAGACAGCCATCGCACTTCTGTATGGAGCAGCAGTGTTTTATGTTTGCTGCCATAATCTTCACACAATAATGAGAACAATCGGGATTGTAGTGGTCGTGATTTGATAAAATTAATTATTTTTACCGCTTCATCCATAACTAATTTTAGATTAGACGGCATTTGCTTCATCGCAAGTGCTTGTCTATGCAGAATACAATGACTGGAACTACAATTAGGCGCTTTATTTTTCATTCGTGACACTGCTCCTGCTGTTTTACCTGTCATCGCCTTGGCCCCATCTGTACAAATGTCAATGCAATTGTTCCAACTGAGATTATGTTCTTCAAAAAATATATTTATTTTATTAAAAATTTCTTCCCCGGTAGTGTTTGTAAGCAGCGATGAACACATAAGCATGTCTTCTTCAAAAGAACTTTTATATGGATATCTCACAATAACCAGCAGGATAGCCAAACCAGCGACATCAGTCGACTCGTCCATTTGCAAAGCGAATCGTGTATTTTGTAGACGTGTAACTAGTTCTTGTTTGACGTAGCTTGCCAGATCATGGATTCGTCGTGAAACAGTATCGTTTGATAGCGGAACAGTAGAAAGATGCTTTGCAGATTTTTCATCAAGCATACATTTTGTTATGTCTAATACACATGGTTTTATTAATTTCTCAGCGATAGTGTGCGCTTCACCTGCTTGTGCAATGCGATAGCTAACTAAGTATGATGCCTCCGTGGCCTTTTCGTTGGTAGTTTGTGTTACATGCATCATATTTTTTTGACTTTCTAATAACTGATCTTTTTTGCGAACAAAAAATTCTTTATTCTTGTCTTTAGTCTCGGGGTGTACGGTTTCTAAATGTCGACGCAATTTGGCAGGTGCCATGGAACTATTAGGAAGCAGTTTACTACAGAGCATGCAGAGAGGTGAGCCGTTGGAATCAACAAATCCGAAACTGATATAAGATTCATCATACTTCCTTTTTTTCGTCTTTGAAACCGTCGAGCTTGACGTCGTGGCACTCGTGGCATCATCTTCTGGATCGGTGATTGCTAAATTCTCCGCGCGCATTGCTTTTGAACATTCAGCGTCATTAGAAGATGTTGTTGGAACACGTTTAACACCTTTAAGCCAACGTTCCATTCTTCTTTATTTATAATGTTACAAGTCAGGATAGTGGGGTTTAAATAATGCACAATCGTTACTGCGTATAAGAGACTAAATTTAGAACCTACAGGGAAGAAATGTATAAAACTGAGACAACAGAATACAGCAGGCAGTAAAACAATGAACACCAGTTTCTCGCTAGCGAGCTTGTAAGTAGGTAGTAACTTATCGCTCCGAACGCTAATCATCAACTGACGACGCCAACGCGCGATCGCCGCTTTTATACTTAGTCCTAGACTCGATCTCAAATATTCTCGAAAATACTCGAGTCGGCACCTTTGATAAACAAAAAGCAAAAATAAAAACAGAAATTTAAAAATAGCGTTGTAAACAATATCGACTTTATCCTTTGAAGTTAGAGACGAAAGTCGCTAGTTGACAACTATAGCGTCTAATTCAGAGGCGGCTTTTATCAAAGAGACTGAGCGCTTACAAGTATACTACCCGCTCGTTTTAAGTTTGCCGCTGGCGATAGGTATGAGTGTATGACGTTCGAAATTTTTTATTTAATTGTAACAATAAAAATTGTGTACGTTAGATATTTGGGTAAAACTATGACACATTATAAGTTTTGTTGTCACGTGGGGGAGGGTACGCGCATTCCACAGACCGGCAAACTTAGAGCGAACGCGTTGTACAAGTATAAAATTGTTGAGACCAAACTTATGAGATATTGTACCAGCTAATGTAACACAAGCTTATACAAATACAAATAAATAAATAAATAACATTCATAGCGTTTTGTCTCCGCGCGGCCGCGGAGTCCGCACAGCCGCGGAGCGACCAGAGAGAGGTGTTTTGATTTTTTTATTTCTAAATTCTTGCGGAACCCCGACAGAGGTATCACGGAACCCTAGGGTTCCGCGGAACACACTTAGAGTATAGCTGCTGTATATAGTTAGGTACCGTCGTCCGTAAATTAACAGGTTGAAACAGACGCGTTTAAAAAAAAGCAGGGCCCCATTGTGCGGATGGCAGCGGAGCGGGTGGAGGCATGCACTGTTGCCAATTGCGGTAATTTACCCCAGATTTAAAGTAAAACTTAAAACGTAAGATTGTTTAAGAATTATTTTAGGAATAAATTTCAATATTTGCAATGTTTATTAGCGTAAAAGTAAAAATATAAGAAACATACTTTTGTGCAATGTTTTCGGTTAAACTGCTTATTGATTGTTGTCAAGCCTTAGCTAATAATTAATGATAAAATAAGAATTCCTTCAATCAAGATTAAATTTTTAAAGATTTTTCATAAATTGCATGTAAGTAATCTATCTTCCCTCATAAACAATATTAAATACTATCAGTGACAGTATAAGAAAATTAAAACGTTATGATTCAAAGTGAACTTGATTAGACGTTATCAATAAAATATTTAATCGCATCATAAAATTTTATCCTATTTTTTAACTATCTCAATAACTATGGTAAATTTACAGATATTATGGCTTTTTATTGGTGAACTGGCTTTTTTTTATATAATTAATGTTTTTATTATTTTCATTAATAGGTATTAGTCTCTCAAAAAATATGTATAAACAAAAAGGCATGTTAATGGAAGTTGTTAAAACAGAACTTAATATTATATTACCAGAAAGATTTGACAGGGTATTTTAAATATGGTGAATGGAATTAAAAACTGGCAACACTGGAGGCGGGGCCCCGCGCGCGCATTACTCACACCCCAATGCCCCGCCCACGATAAACAACATATAATTATGGCACCGCGGTGACATAACATATGTGTCGGTGAGAGGCCCATGTATACAGTCACAGTATCATCTAAGATATATGTGACGCCCGCTCAAATTAATTTGTGGTTCGATGTCATACGACGTTGTGTAATAAAGTAGATAAATATAAAATATGCTGTTATGTCTAACAAACTTATTTTATTTGACGTCCTCCGTGGCCGAATGGTTTGTACACCGGGTTTCATGGAATCGCCGACTCAAGAGGTCCCGGGTTCGATTCCCGGTGGGGGCACACAAGCGTGTGATGAATACGAGCATTTGTACTCCAGTCATGGATGTTTAATATGTATTTCTATATAAATATATTTATATATGTACAGTATATGTATTCTATTCGTTACCCTAGCATCCCATAACACAAGCCTTACAGTGCTTACTTTGGGGCTAGGCTAATTGGTGTGAGTGTTGGAAATATTTAGTTATTTATTTATATTAAGGCCTAAAAAATGCCTAACTTTAGGCAGAGTTGTTTCATCTATAGTAAAATTTGACTAAGTCTAGTTAATGTACGTAAAACACTTAGTGATGTGAAAATTTTTGAAAAAAGGTTATTGTTAATAGTATTAGTACTTTAACTATATTAACTATGGATGGATGAATCTAAAAAAAATCGCAGTTAACCACACTGCAGCAATGCACCTAGGTGGGTGCCTTACGTACATAGTTTCTATCTTGTCTCTTAACTTGGCAGTTATGATTTGAACATACGAAGCATATCAGTAGATTGTGAAATTTTGGCGTTTCAAAGCTGTTTTAACAGAAAAATAATACCTACCAACATTTGGAGTCAATGCTAAGCCTGTCAAATAAGTAGATCTGAGTTACCATTCACTAATTATTGTTCAAAAAGTTTTTTTACTTTTCAATTTAAATCGAAACCTGGCCGGCATTTTCTTTTATTTATGTGTCGGTACTGTTTGTAAATAAGGCGTTATGGTTATCTCAGAAAATACTTGTCAGTTCTTTACCAAATGAAAATAGAATCACCGCGCAAGAAAGTAGTCTAAAACAGAAAAGAGTCACCAAAAATTATTTGTAATTAATGGAATTATCACGAATACAAAAACATATAATCTAACTGAGAACCTCCTCCTCCGAACCAAAAGAGCAAAAAAAGATTGGTGTGGTTTTATGATATAGGTATCCTCAATTGTCCTCAATATTATTATAATTTCTAAAGGACACTCTAATATATCCATGTTCACATTAATTTGGAATGCAGCATTCGTTTTAGATATCGTATCGTATCGGTTACCTCGCGAGCGTTCGACCGCGCGCCCTTTTGGCGGCAACGTGTGCAAAATGGCGGACGCGTGACAAGAATTGGAACTGGGGAACGAACGGCAGGAGAAGGAGTTGCCTCTTTGAATTTAAAAACTGTTTAAATGTCAATGTAGACTTTTTGGCTCCTCAAATATTTCTTGGCAATTGGCGCAGGTAGATTTGAAGTTATGAGTTATATTCCCGTTTCATTTTTGTAATTTTGTGATTTTTTTAGTTTTGCAGCAGAATGTGGATGTTAACTAATTATGATATTTTTTGGAGTACCATTTTCATACCGAAGCATTGAATTATCTATCTCACTTGGTTCCCATATTGCAGCGTTGTCTAAGTTTTATTAATAGCATATTATAACGTAGTGTACTTATTGGAATAATGGTTGAGTTTGTCGATGAAGCATGCCTTTGCATTCTTCCTCGTCCAATTTGTGTATATACTTTCGCACCTCCTGACGTGCTTTTCGCTGAAGAGCATTTGAGAATATGTGATTTGACATGGCATTGTAGGTGCATATTATGTAATGATGCAATAATAATATTAATAATAAAATTCCGCAAACAGACAAATTAATGAGGTCACGATGTATTAAGTTGACATGTTATATTACGCAATTATAATTTACTTTTCATTTACATTATAATAATAAAAACACTCTCTGTTCAACCTTCTTTCAATTACCATCAACGATCTTAACTTCATCATCTTGTAATCACCACATTGGTGACCCCGACGTGATATTCGTACGTAATTACATTCAAAAGTCAAGATGAATCTCGTTGGAGAGCAGACTTATTAGTGCTTAGGAGTGCCCAGCAGCATTTTAGTCGCAACATTTATGTTGTTGGTAATATAATTCGCATTCGCAAACGGTAGAAGACTCCTTGAAATAACGCAAAAAGCGCTGCCACAATTTTACTAGATAAACAGCAGAGCCAAGACTACATACAAAATCTCTCTACGATCTATTAATAAAAAATAAACTGCTGTACCAGCTATCTTCTTATTTGGACTTATCACCACTTAACATCAGGTCGGGTAGAGTCATTTGCCTACCTGGCTATAAAAAAATGACGGGTTGCACTGGAATTTGGAACGGTTAGGGAATAATTTTGAACGAATTGCTTTAATTATCAGTATAAAAGTACTATCATTTATGTGGTAGAATACGATATTTATTTTTTGCGCTATTGTACACAAACATGACAATTTATATTACATCAAAAAGTTTATCACTCAGAAAAACTTATATGAATCACATTTAAGCGCACCTAGCGACATCTATTCTTCGCAATAAAGCTGCCACCTGGACGTCCTAATTAGAGACTTATTATTATAATACGATAATATATTATCCAATATATTAAAAGTCAACAACCTTTCCAATTTTGTTGTTTTCGTCCTAAGGATTTTGCGATTAGGTTACGTGCCCTTTTTTTTTTTTTTTTTGACGATGTATATGCATTTACGCACCGTACCGCGCGCTGGCTGGGCGCGCGGCGTGTGTGGGACTCCCCGGCACGGAACAACGCCTGTCCTACCCACTAAAAACCACCGGTACCCTCCTACGCCCATATGCCCATATGGGGGCGTCTCAGGATCAGCGCACCTTAGTGTGCGCCACTTCACTGGGACGCCAACGGGCTGGCCCGGCCCAACGAGTGGACCGGGCGACACGCCTCTGGGGGATTGCGCTAGGGTACTAGGCAATCCCCAGACGGAGTGGCCTATGCCGAATGGCACCAAGGGCACGCGGCGGCCAAGACCACCTTAGGGCCGACGAAGACCGGCAGTCATAGCTGCCAGCCTTCTTCGGCCCACCCGTCTACATCGGAGGGGAGCGGCTAGAGCATCCTCCTCCCGCTCCCTCTCCGCTGCCTCCTTCTGCACCATCACAACTTCGCAGAAAGAGGCGGCAGCCTTCCATGCCCTCTCATTGCCAAGCATGGCTCGAACCATACTTGGCAATGAGAGCGGTCCTCCGCCGAGCGCCGTCATCAACGTGCGGCGCTCGTTTCGCCAGGCCGGGCACACGATCAGCGTGTGCTCGGCCGTGTCGTCGGGGGAGGCGCAGTGATGACACCGCGGCAACTCCTCCCGACGGGCGACACGGTACAGGTAGTGGCCGAAACACCCGTGTCCGGTCAGTACCTGCACCAGGCGGTAGATGAGGCTGCCCCGCTGGCGCCCTACTCACTCCTCCAACACCGGACGGATCGCCTCGATCGTCCGGTGGCAAGCGGCTGGGTTGGCGAGTGCCTCGCCCCATCGGCGCAGAGCCTCTCTCTGCGCCAGGGTGCGGACCCGTTCGATCTCCTCCCGAACGGGCCGCTCGCCCCGCTCTCTCGCCGCGGCCCTGTGTCGATGCACCTGGGACAGAACCAGGGCATCGATCTCCCACGGGAGCGTACCTGCGAGGATGCAGGCAGCCCGTGGCTGACCGTGCGGTAAGCCCGCACGGCCCTGGCCGCGATGACCCTCTGTGGTCTCCGTAAAAGGGCCTTTGTGCGGGACGAAAGGCACTCCGCCCACACCGGGGCTCCGTACAGTGCCATCGACCTTATCACTCCATTATAAAGTCGACGGCACGACGCCCTCGGCCCTCCCACATTGGGGAGGAGCCGTCCGAGTCCGGCTGCGGCGGCGCACAGCCGGGGAGCGAGGAGCCTAAAATGCTCCTCGAACCTCCATCGGGGATCCAGGGTCAGGCCGAGATACTTCATGTACATCTCGACATGAACCTGGATCCCCTCAACCCGGACACGGAGCCCCGGTGGCCTGCGTCTTGGGGCATGGAACGCCATGGCCCTCGTTTTATCGAGGGCAACCTCCAACCCCAGGAGGCGAATGCGTCGGACGACCATGGAGGTGCCGACCGACGCAAGGTGGACCGCCTCCTCCCACTCCTTCGCTCCCTCCGCGACAAGGGTGTCGTCCGCGAAGCAGACGACATCCATTCGCGGCAAGAGCGAGCCACGCAGGACCCAGTTGTACCCCAGGTTCCATAATAGAGGGCCTAAAACGGAACCTTGGGGCACACCCGCCGCCACTGTCCACGACTGGACGCGCCCCTCCGCGTCCTCGTAGAGGACTGCCCGGTCCCGCAGGTAGGTTACGTGCCCTGACGCGATCAGGCCACGTGCCCTGACGCGAGTTTAACAGTTTTTACCCATAACAAAAAAGTGTACAACGCCGCTGAAGAAGTTTTCACTTCAAAAAAAATACTCAAATTAATAAAAAACCTAGGACTGCACAAATCGACACGGGCAAAGCAGCAACAATGATTTCAATTCAATAGCGTTTACTTTTATTGTTTTATCTTTCATAACAGTTGAGTAATAAATTCATAAGTATTAGGTATCGGTTACCTGAGAGCAGTCGAGCGCGCGCACCCTACTCATCGCACTGACAAAATGGCCGGCGCGTGACGAGAATGCAAATTGAAAATAAGAGTTGATAATAAAATTATTTTTAAAATATGTATTCAGGTACTTTTATTACGGCCAATTTCTGACATAACTACCGTTAACAGGTCAATGGTTCTTGGACCGTTTTAAACGGTGGTGCAGCGATGCTCTTTTCCCCTATCATTATGATCTTCACATAAAAGTAGTAGGATATAAGTAGGTAGTTGTTTTTTTTAAATCGATTTAACCAGTTCATATGATTTATCTAAATATTGTAATTTAATCGGTCAAATCGGTCTTTATTTCTTGGCATAAATTTTTTTCAAACACCATAATCTCAGTTCATAGTAGCCAACAATCGTGATAATAGTCAATAAAACATTAAGTATCACCAAAATGTTATGCAAATTCGTTTATCTCCCATCATTCGGACGATGCTATATTAGGTACAAAAGTAGTTAATACCTACTTAACTATCCATGAACTGATCGATACTTAAGCATAACAGCGCACTCATACGAAAAATCAAGTAGGTAGATACCTACCGAATATCATCAGAGAAACCTACAGGAACATCAAACAAAACATCCCCCGGGGGAAAGCAGGGGAGCGCGTCGCACTGCTGACGGCGGCGATAAGACCGCTTGTTTATGGCCAGAATGCCACCTTTGGTGCGCTCGCATTGGCGGGAAACGCAGCCCGCCATTTGCGGGACCGTACCATAGACAGTATTTTTTTTTCTTTATCTAACTCAAAGATAAACTAGGTAAAGGTAAACTTTTGGGATTGGGATAGGTACTTTTTGAACTGAGAATTGTGATGTATGCACTACTGAAACGTTACACTCAACTTTGAGTAGACTTAATATCATGTTGATGTTTCTGGCATCTGTGTGCTTCAAGCGAACAAGCTTATTTCACGAGAAGTTGTTATCGATGTTCCATGTTTTACCAACTATGTCAGTGAAGTTCATTCTCGCAATGCCTTCTCATTTCCTTTTGCCTTCCATGGAGTACTACATAATGACAATTTTACACCTTATGTTTGCTTTTGTTGTCCTGCCCAACAGATGATGCGGAGATCCACTTCATCAGCCGTTTTGTGTAAAGATCTTGGGTATAGCTATTTTCTAGTAGAACTATGTTACAGCTGTAATTTTAGTGCTTCTATGAGAAACAGAGCTTAGCTTCGTAATTTTAAAAGCAAAAAAAATATTTTTTGTTTCTTTCCCTGTTTTATTCTAGTTGCAATTTCTTTAGTTGTGATTTCGTTCTTGTTAATACTAGACTGAGTTGTAGGTATATACTTATCCGTCGACGTAATCGACTTACATTTAAAACATAGCGTTATAATTGTTATTTGTGCTATAGCTTCTGTATGAGAACCCATTCCGTCATTTTACAAGCAACCAAAGAACTTTTTGTTTTACTTTTATCATCTGACTCATGTTTTCGATGTATTTATTGTTTAATCAGTAGACTGTATACTGGAGTCGTATTTAAGTACTTATGAATATCGAACGTAGTCAACTTTGTTCAGCGTAATGCGCAACAATAAAGAATTGAAAACACGACAGCCCTCACAAAAACGTACCAGAAACGTCAAAAACAAATTAAAAAAAAACCTTTCAGACGGGAGACCGTAATGTTGAACACTTTTTAGGAAGAGGAGAATGACTTTTTGAACTGAAGTTCAATCATGAATCAGCACGAATTTTTTTATTCATTAACTCCTAATTCAGCATAGTGACCGCATATACCTTTAATTGAAGAGAATAAGCGGCTGTCAGACGTCCGATCATCAAGTGAGAGGAACAAGTTATTAAAGACGTGTAGCATTCTTATAAATAACAAAAATCATTACTATAAACTTGTAAATGCAAATCTATGTCCTGAATCTAAGGTTCATGTCTGACTGACTAAATCTGCTACGAATAATTTCCATATCCCTGATTGTTCCCGGATTTTTCTCCGGCACACTGTCATCGCATAATACACTTTACGACATAAACAAGTTTTACATTTCATTTCCGAATCCACATATATACGGGAGGTATTAATTCGCGAATTATCACCACAGGATCGGCCGAACAAAGTTTGAGTGACGGTAAATATACAGGCAGACATGTCTATTATCTGATATGGATCTGCGAGCCTTCATGAAACATTAATGTCCCAGGGCCGCTGACAGATGGGCTTCAGATACAAAATATGTTTTGCTATTCACAAAACTCCAGCACAGACCGAATTCAACCTTATCCCCTTGACATAAAGACGGTAAAGTTTCGCTCCTGCGTCACATGATCGCGATAATATTTTAGGATTGTATTTCGAGGTGTCATGTTCTCTGCGGTGGTGGACTGGTGACAGGAGCTGATGTATCTACGCTAGCTATCGAATATGAAAATATTATTTCGATTCGTGTTTTTACCGTGAAACTAATAAGAGGCTTATTTTTTTTATTTTTGGTTGTTAACTTTAATATATACATATTTAAATCTATGGAAGTTTTGATAACTTCTATATAATTTTATTTAGGTATCTATCTTCACGCAGAGACCTGCTTGGAGTAGGTAGAGAGAAGAGCGCCAGATTTCTTTATAATTAGCTTTTAATTTTTTATACATATAAAAGATTTTCGGAAGAAAGTCGGCTAGATCCTAAGGGGACCCAAGCCGAGAATTGGCGAGTGCCTCCAGAGGAATTCCAGGCGGATGGCATCTCCCCACGGGGAAAGTCTCATCTCCGTCTGGAGGCTCTAGACCACTCGAACCTGAGGGGGTCGGCTCAACTAGAGGGCGTCTCTGAGACTCGAACCTAGGCTCTACTTAGCCGTTGTCGTGGTATAGCGTGTCGTGTGTATACCGTGTCTTCTTACTCTTATCCTACGGGTGCAGTGTCTGCCTAATGCTAAGCTAGTGTGCAAGTTTGCTAGCTATGTAGTGTTGGTGTTTGTAGCCTGTGTGGGAGGAGTCGGAAGTGCGTTGGCGCAGGTGATTTCGTCGTCGGGGTACTCTTAGGGCGACGAAATCGGAGGGATAGTTGAATTCGAAGTCGATACGTGTCAAATGCCAAGAAGTTCTCTAAGGATAGTTTTGATCCTCGTTACGTCCGTTGTGGCGCTGTTCAAATATCCATACAAAACTTTTCGGCATTTGACGCGTATCAAGATCGAATTCAACTATTGAAATTTGATATTGGTGAGTGCTAAGGGTACATTTATATGTTTTTACCTCTGAATTGTAAATGGTAAATTTAAGTAATTTAATTTTTATAATTGCACTCTACATAATGCACACCTGATGCGATTATAGCCATTTTGTCGTATTTTTTTGTAATGAAACAATAAAAGTTATATGTTGTTTTATAAATAGCCATATCCCAAAAAAAAATATTACAAAAAAAACACGCGGACCAGGCAGCAGACGGTACTCGAACCTGCACCCTTCGCTATCCGAGCGAATGCACTGACAATTGTTCTACCGCGGCCCTGATGGCCGTGTCGAATTTTCTCTAGCCTTTCTTAAGCTGCACGGCAGCCTCATCTTTTTGTATTGTAGGTAACCCACAATGTCAAATGAATACCTTTACAATTATTGAACATTTGAAAGAAGATTTTAACATCTAGCAATTACATGCTTAAAAATGAAAAAATATAGTCATAATTTCTTTTACATTAAACCCGGAACAATATATACCTCTAGGTCGTAGGTCGTATACTGTGCAAAAAGTATGATATTTTATGAAATATAGCACTGAAACTAAACTCTTTATGGGAGATCGGGAGGTGCTGTAAAAACACTTCAGGAGGGGAACATAGATCGTAAACTTTCGCGCCTGCGGGGGAACGCCTATTTTTGTATATTATTATATTTATAGACAAAACACAATCGTTTGATTCTTCATATCATTAAATTGACACAAAAATATTAAAAAAAAAATTCCTTATTTATCAATTCAAAGGTTATAACTAAGTGATCCTCCAAGAAAACCATTTAGGTTTGATATATCTTTCACACAATATCATAGAAATAGTAAATATATAATTAGTTACATATCCACTTGAAGATCTTGAAGATTATAAAAAAAAAATTTAGTATAGATCAAATACACGGTCTACTAAAAATATAGTAAAAATAGAAAGAAAACAAAAGTCTGTTCTACGATTCAATATTTAAACATGCATCTTCCAGTTTAAAAAATCAAAATATTAACATTATCGTAGCTACTTCGTAGAAGTTACGTAGTTACATTTGCTACGTCATTTATTGTATGCTACGAAACATTACATTCTAAATTGTGCACACAAATTTTGAGGCGACCTTTTTTTTAATTTTTCAATTGATTTATTGGTACTATAGAACTGGGAGGAGGTGAAAATTCTCCTGTTTGCAGTTAACGGTATATCTTTCAAATCACTAAGAATGTGGATAACCGACCTCCTTTGTGTATATTTCTTAAAAATATGAATTCGGTTTTTATAGCTTTACTTTGTTTCAAAGTCAAAGTCAACTTTTACTTATCGGTCTCACTCCTTGTAAATACTTTCATACATCTGTTTACCTCAAGTTATGTGATTTTTTTATTTTTACGTTGACGATCTCCGTGGCCGAGTGGTTTGTACGCCGGGTTTCATGGTGTCACCGACTCGAGAGGTCTCTCGGGTTCAAATCCCGGTGGGGGCAGATGTTTTTGTGATGAATACGAGGTTTGTACTCCAAACATGGATGTTTAATATGCATTTCTATAAAAATATACTAATATATGTACAGTATATTATGTATTCTATCCGTTACCCTAGTATCCCATAACACAAGCCTTATAGTGCTTACTTTGGGGCTAGGCTAATTGGTGTGAATGTTGGAAATATTTATTTATTAATATATTTATTCCCTGATCTACCTCACGTCCGCTAACTCTATTATTATTGAATTCACATCAAAACTGACAAAGATAATTTCACACAAACTTATTCACAAGAAATTTAACGGTAACACTATTGATTGTGTTTAGCTCATAACTACATATTATAAAACAAAGTCCCCATATCACCTTTGATCTCAAAAACTGTTAAACGGATTCTCGTATGGTTTTCACCATCAGTGCATAGAGGTATGTTTAACATAATCCTGGAAACAAAAAACTAGTCTACAACAAAGTGCAAGGAAATAGCGTCACTGTTTTTAAAGTTTATAATATAATCTACAGAACAGATATAATATTTAAGGACGTAATTTTGTTTTTTTAGAAAGAAGAAACAAAGAAAGAAAAGTTAAATGTAAAAGATTTCAATGTAAATAAATAAAGGTGATCAATCTAAAGAACTGTAACTTAACAACAAGTGCCTTTATCATCATCATCATCATCAGCCTATTGATGTCCCCACTGCTGCGGCACAGGCCTTCCCTATGGATGGAATAGGGAGATTGGGCCATGACCCACCACGCGGGCGGGGTGTTAACGACTGCATATGCAGCCGGGCCTAACGACTTAACGTGCCTTCCGAAGCACGAAGGAGCTTGAGATCGTAAATTTTTGGCCACCCATCCAATGACCGACCACTGCGAAAGTTCCTTAACTTCAACGTTTGCAGCCGAACGTGCTAAATATTTGTGCCATCGAGTGCCTTTTTAGTGTTGATTAAAATAGGTTACCCTTTTTACTTTTCCCGCAAAACTATGGAAAATATATCAACAACATCATTCATCCCACACACCAAGTACATACGAACTATTAACTTATCTCAAAACTACCCCTAAAAATTCACGTTCACGTCTAACGACGAACACAACACCGATTCTTATCATACAGCCATGAAAGTGCAAAGCCGCCAAAAAACACGAACAGTAAATTATTTTCCTTCAAATTAATTCCTAATCGGTTATCGGTGCAGGCAGGTAGATACGTACAACTAAAGTGCCGGTTGTCAAAGCACTCCATTATTGGGCATACATTTTTAGAGTGCGATAGCGTACCGGGTTACGTGGTAGGCCCGCCGTTATCGTCCGTTTCTGCATGAACGCGCCCGTTACGCCACCCACCGCTCCGCGCCCGTCCCGCGCCCGCCCCGCACCCGCCCCGCGCCCGTCCCGCAACCGCCCCGCGCCTGCCGCGCCACCCGCGCGTACTCCGCACACAGATCTTGACACTTGAGCTTAATTTATTCGCAGAGTTCGCCAGTTGTTACTCCGCGAATTAAGATGTTAATACGAAGACGCCCGTTATCTTAGAGTTTGCTTCGAGGAAATTGTGTTAGGGTAATTCATTATTTTATGGACGCGAAATGGTTTTCTTGGACTATCTTCCCTGCAGCTGGTTTTTTAGATTTTGGAGTTTGTTATCTTTGTTTTCTTATACATTAAATTGTCTTTTATTTATTTCCAACGAGATGACCCGGTGTATTTCGTATTAAGCACCTATCATAACGACATCAAAATTCTCCTTTCTCTAAAATGACTGAAACGTCAAATATTTCAAAACCAAACTAAATCATCTAAGTCGTTCTTGAGTTTAAGCGAGACAAACGAACGAAACGAAGCACAATCGATATATACATATATCAATTGTATAGATTAGGTGGCTGAATTAAGCCATCACAACAGACAGGATATAGTGGTTCACGCGACATGCCTCATAGACGAAAGATAGTATATAGTAACAAATTATGTTTTTTTTTTATATTTCCGACACTCACACCAATTAGCCTAGCCCCAAAGTAAGCACTATAAGACTTGTGTTATGGGATGCTAGGGTAACGGATAGAATACATATACTGTACATATATAAGTATATTTATATAAATACATATTAAACATCCATGACTGGAGTACAAATGCTCGTATTCATCACACAAACATCTGCCCCCACCGGGATTCGAACCCGGGACCTCTCGAGTCGGCGACAGCTATGAAACCCGGCGTACAAACCACTCGGCCACGGAGGTCGTCTAACAAATTATGTATGTAGCGAGCCGCATTTTCCACCGTAGATTTAGGTTGCGAGCGATGCGACACGGATTGTAGTGCATACATGCCGCGTGCTGCTACCCGGCTCGTCACTAATATTAGAATTTTGCGCTAAGCTGCAGCCCGCACCGCCCCGCTGCGACTCGATATAATGTGCACAAACCTACATTTATTCCAGGTTATCTACAGTATTGTCTTATTTCTAGTTACATTAATAATACTTTCGTTATACTTATGCTAATTACAGTTTTCCTGGTAACATTGACTTACATAACATTTATAATGACCATTATACAAACTTTTTGAGAGAAGAAGGCGAATCGGCAAGCCTCTGATGGAAGCAATAGCAACGTGCGACCGCAAAGCGACTGAGTCGCTATCACGGTTCTTTTTATCGAATTGTAAGCAAATCACAATGGTTGAGAGTGGCAACCTGCGTTAGCACTCTAAACCATTGCGATTTGAGGGTACATCTATTTTATACGCGTTTTGGTAGGAAGGTCCTGGGACCTGCTGAAATACTTACTCAGCGATGAAGCAAACACAGTGTAAGCCTTTTTAAAGTTTTACCTTGCATTATAAATATAATATTTTACGGGCTAAATAAGATATGAAAACCTTTATTTTAGTGCGCACTTTCAATAGTTTAAAGACGATTTATACTCTTACAACATGGTAAAAATAAATTCTTATCCACTAAAATCTTAATTTAAACTCTCGAGAGTTGCACAATATTGTTGCAAATGAAAAAATAGATATCTCCATACCTACGTAACAATACAAGATAAGTCCTTTTCTGAACTTA
The DNA here is from genome assembly GCA_902850365.2 of Chilo suppressalis. NCBI lineage: Eukaryota > Metazoa > Arthropoda > Insecta > Lepidoptera > Crambidae > Chilo > Chilo suppressalis. The sequence goes on along the minus strand of OU963894.1, from coordinate 14,338,858 downwards.
GTTTGAAACACAGAATTGAGCAACAACGCAAACCTGAAATTCCTATTTGCATAATCAAATATCGAGAAGGCTGTGACTATTTCTACAATTCAAAAAATACGTAAATATCTCCATAGCTACCTAACCAAGAAGTCCTTTACAGAATATAGTTTTAAGCGTGGTAAAGAACAACAGCGCATAAGTACCAGAAATTTCTATTGCATAATCAAGTATCAAGACGGTTGTGCCTATTTATACAACTCAAAATAATATTGTAAATGTCTCCATAGCTACCTAACCAAACAATTAAAGTCCATTTCAGTAGCTAGTTCTAAAAATAGGAAAGAGCAAAATCGCATTTTTGAAATGCCTGCTTGCGTAATCAAGTATCATGTCGATGCCGCCGCAGTGTAGCCGCCCAGCGGTACCCGGGCGGGCGGGCACCGGATAAATACAACAACCGCAACAGTATTATAATTATTTTATCCTCTCGCTTATTTCAGTTATCCCGTATTAAATTCCATTGAGCCGTGCAATAATAAAATTCGAGTGGAAAACGGAACATGTGCTCTGTTTTAAATATTGATGATGAAAATCTATAATATACTAAATTAAAAAATAATTCGTAGGTACCTGCTTCGTTTTTAAATAGCTATCGGGGTTGCGTTCAACAACGAGAAAGGCCACTAACAAATAATAAATATTTTTATATCAGTTTATTTTAAATTTTTCGACACTGTATGAAATAAAACAGACAGAAAAAAACAGACCTTGCTGAGTCAGTGCCAGTTCTTCTCAGTAATAAGTCTTCCGTCGTAGATTTCCAACCCTAATTTAGTTTTTCGACTTTATCAGAATTATGTGCCTGTAAAAATTTAAACTGGATAATTTATTAAATTTGAGTTTCAGTTGGTGACATTCTTTCTCCTTCCAGAAAGAATTAGATTTTTGAATCCTTATGATTTAAATTTAAGTTTACTTACTTACAAATTAGATAAGTACCTACAATTTCAACAAAATACATCGGTATTGCGTTCTCACTCGTAGGTACTTAAAAAACTTATGGCAAGTTAACTTTTAATAGATTGATTAGAGTAGATAGATTAGATATGAAGCAAGTTAAATATTTAGTTTAATACATAAAAATAGTGAAAACTAAGCTTTAAATGCACGCGTTTCCAAAACTACGTCGTAATGGTATGAATAACATCGCTAATGGATTTAATTATAGGAAAATACCGAACCTATATTATGTGTGATCAGCAGCTTATCACACAACGATAGCTCGCTTAAACTTTTGGAGTGATAGCGAATTGCAGAGATACAGAGTGGAAAGATAACAGCATATCAGGCAACGTGGGGTGGCATCCGGAGTACGACTTTGGCATTTCGAGCGATCCACCAGGGGTGCGAGATGGTCGGATCTAGAATCGGCAATATTCTCCTGAAAAATCGTGATGTTCTAAAGAAAATTTTACTAGGAAAAATTCCACGCGGTCCAGAAAGCAGACGGGAGTCATACCCGCACACTCCGCTGTAAATATGATGTTGTACAGACTCCCGACGAAATATTAATTAATAATAAAACACTCAACCCAATTAGCCTAGTCCCCAAAGTAAACACTGTAAGCTTGTGTAATGGAGTAGGGTAACAGATAGATTTTTTTATGTTAAAAGGGTGGTAAAAACAGACGTATGGCCCACCTGATGGTAAGCGGCCACCATAGCCTTTAAATGCTTGAGATACCAAAAATATCACTCGCGCCGTTGCCAACCCTGATCCAATCCCCTACCTCCCGTGGAGCTCTGGAACCTTACTGACAGAAGCGCAACACCGCCAAAAGGTAGTGTTATTTTACTGCTTATTATCTATAAGGTGGAGTTTGTGCCGATTCATGCCGGCCCGGTTAGGTGTGTAGTTTCTTATGTATTTCTCTAGAGGGCGCTCCAACTAGAGCGGAAAATCTTTATACATATATATAAGTATGTTTTGCCAGGTATATACGACCTCCGTGGCCAAGTGGTTTGTGCGCCGAGTTTCATGGCGTGTTGCCGACTCGAGAGGTCCTGGGTTCGAATCCCGGCGGGGTAAGATGTTTGTATGATGAATACGAGCATTTGTACTCCAGTCATGGATGTTTAATATGTATTCCTATATAAATATACTTATATATGTACTGTATATGTATTCTATCCGTTACCCTAGTATCCCATTACACGTTACCCAGTGCTTACTTTGGGGCTAGGCTAATTGGTGTGCTTAAAAAAAAAAGAAATGTTCGTATTTCATACAAATATTCGCCCCACCGGAATTGGAACCTTTGAATTTTAATTCTCCTGACAACCCCAAAATTTCAACATTTTAAAATATCGGAACGTTTCATCAATTTTAAGATTTCTTGATCTGGCAACCCTAGATCCAACTCGCACCCTGATTCATGGCGCTAAATTCAACGAAGGGTTTTATTCTCCAGTTAAACAGTTTTGCTAACTTTCAGTGGGCACCTATAAATCATGAAGTTAACTGATATATTGTGGGTGGTGATAATTTTTGGTCGACTTGTTATTTCTGTAAGAAGATGACTTAATGATTAGAGTCACTCCCCATTCTCACCCCCTGCATTAGGTCGCAAACTTTTAATATATCTAGCGGTGCATTCTTACAGTACATTAGCTATAGTTCCACGGAGTACGGATATTATATGAATGAAGTCACGATTTATTGTATACCATTAACATATGTACCGTGTAGTATGTGCTTTCATAGATTTGCCAATAACTATGATTTCATAAATTTCACCCATGCAGAGCCGGGGCGAATAGCTAGTCTTTTATATAAAGCTTATGAAAATCTGCTTTTTGCAGGAGACGAGACGCTGGAAGGCCTAGAAGGCCTGCACTCCGACGAGACGGGGTCCGGTGACAACTCGAACGCCGGCTCTAGCGGGGCGGACGACGATGCCGCGCGGTTGCGGCTCAAACGCAAGCTGCAACGGAACCGCACCAGCTTCACCAATGACCAGATAGACAGCCTTGAAAGAGGTCAGTCCGTCTCCTAACATGATGACAAGACAATTCTTGTCAGGCTTCTACTCTGTCGAGACGGGGTCCGTAGACAACTCGAAGGCCGGCTCTAGCGGAGCGGCTGCTGGCATGACGAGACAATCCTTGTCAGCTAAACTTTTGGATCTACCCCTAAATTATATAACATCACAGAAAAAAAAATAGTGTGCACAGACCGCAGTATATTTAGATAGATTTAGTATTTTAAAGGAACTCGATGGCGCCGGTGGCTAGCGCGTTCGCCTGCGAGCGATGAAGTTAAGCAACTTTCGCAATGGTCGGTCATTGGATGGGTAACCAAAAATCTTCTATCTCGAGTTCCTCCGTGCTTCGGAAGGCACATTAAGCCGTTGGTCCCGGCTGCATCTGCGGTCGTTAGCACCCACCAATCCGCACTGGGTCCACGTGGTGCGTCATTCATGGCCCAATCTCCCTATTCCATCCATAGGGAAGGCCTGTGCACCAGCAGTGGGGACATTAATAGGCTGATGATGAAATAATTATCTAATTGGATTCGCATATTCCATTGCCATACTGTTTACATTAAAAAAACTGAGTATACTGAAATGGAGTTTTCATATTTCTGGTCATGCGATACCTTCCTGAGATAGCCTTCGTCTCGCCTTGGTTGTCAGTGTCACCAATATAGTGATATGCTGATTTAGAAATATTCCTTTAACTACAACGCTGATGATGATGATAAAACATATGCTCGTCAACATTATAATCAAAGTAATGTAGTAATTGATGTCGATTCTGGCATGATTCTCTAAAGCTAAACTTAAATTTGACAACAGTGCATCCTTATCATTCTCTATACAGAATGAAAAGGAGAGACTGATGTTAAATTTAGTTTTAAGTTTAGAGAATCACGCCAGAATCGACACCTGTATCTACTTAATCTTAAGATATTAATTTGACAATTTGTCTTTAGAATTTGAAAGGACGCACTATCCCGATGTTTTCGCCCGGGAGCGACTCGCTGCCAAAATAGGACTCCCCGAGGCTAGAATACAGGTGAGCATCATCTAATTGTTACTTTAAATAAAAAGACAAAAACAGTTTCTTATTACGTGTTTCTCGGGCACTTAAGAGCGGACGTGAGCTGAGAAACATTTGAGAAAGTGGTATTTGAAAAAACTATTGCTGTCACACATTGGCAAATACCGTGCGATAGAGACAACAGTAGTTAACGCTGAAAATTGCGTATAAAAATTGCAAAAATCGAAGTTTGGCTCTCGACGATTTCCTCCTCGAAAATTAGATATATGTAATAGAAATTTCTACACAAAAAATAATAAATAGTTATACTATGCCTGTATGTTTTGCTTTTTTTGTAAATGCTTATTATATCTCGACACAAGACTTCTTTAGTAGTGATGGAAATTTCATTATATTTGGTTTTTATTTGAATACAAGTTATCGAAAAAAGGAAGACAGTATAGAATGAGTGAAAATAAATATTAATTATGAAAATCAATGTTTGTATGGAAAATACATTGCCCACCTCCTCTCTTAATTCGCACTTTTAACGACCTCCGAGGCTGAGTAGTTTGTACGCCGGGTTTCAAGGTGTCGCCTACTCGAGAGGTCCCGGGTTCGAACCCCGGTGGGCAGATGTTTGTGTGATGAGTACGAGCATCTATACTCCATTCATGGATGTTTAATATGTATTTCTATAAAAATATACTTACATATGTATCAGTATATGTATTCTATCCGTTACCCTAGTATCCCATACCACAAGCCTACACTGCTTATTTTTTAGCTAGGCTAATTGGTGTGTGTTGGAAATATTATTTATTTATTTACTTCTCTAACTGTTATACGACTGTGCACAGGATAATAAGTCAGTCTAAGGTACCTTCTTCACCAAGTCGGTGTGGGCTCGTTTCGTTTCCTTACTGAATCTGTACAGATTCTTTGCCGAGTTCATATAATTAAATGAGAGCTTCCTCACTGAATAGTTGCGGTATAGAACTTTTACCGAGCGACTCTCTGTACTCCGAGTGCTTCCGAATGTTACCGAACCATTAGACTCGCCCGTCTGGTCTCGTCCGTAAACAAAACCGTAGCAAACAAAACGAAACGATACTGAAACAGGTGAAGGTTTTCTTTTTGTGTATAGGTTACCAATTACTATGGCCGAGATTTATGATCCGATTCAGGTAATCAATTTTTGTCCGATGCAAAAGAGTTGCCATTTGGTCTTATAAAAAGTCGATTCAGTTTCGTTGAGACTAATGTAATCGTCCCTGTATACAGTACTAGCGGCCGCCCGCGACTTCATACACGTGGAGTTAATTAGAAATAAAGATTCCTTGCTCGTTCCCCGTAGGTGATAGCGTGATAATATGTAGCCTATATATTGACCCGACTTCTTAATAATATTCGTGTAAAATTTAAAGTAAATCCATGAAGTACTTTTTGAGTTTATCCCGGTCATACATACAGACAAACAGACCAAAATTCTAAAATCTATATTTTTGATTTCGGTAGCGATTGTAGTCACACCCCGAGTGTTCTTTTAAAAAAATATTCAATGTACAGTTTTGACTTTCCTACCATTTTATTATATGTATAGATAAAGTATCAAACGATTGAACTGCTGTAGTTTAGTTTACCGCCTAACTAAAACCAGTAGGCGCCCCTCTCTTTTAACCTAACCCGACGTTAAGGTGTGGTTCTCGAATCGTCGCGCGAAGTGGCGGCGCGAGGAGAAGATCCGCTCGCAGCGTCGCAGCCCGGAGTGCGCGTACGCCGCGCCCGCGCTCTCCCACGCGCCGCAGCACGCGCCCGCGCACGCACCCGCGCCCGTCTCCGCGCCCGCGCCCGCGCACCCGCCCTACCAGCCGCCGCTCAACGTCGACACTTACAGGTTAATATGGCTCCTTGTTACCTACAAAACAGCTTGTTCGTGTTAGTTTTTGTTAACTATCCCGCCAATGTCACTCAGGTTAGGTTCCACAGACATTTTCTTTACATTACCGGAAAATAAACTCAGAAAACAAATTTGGTCCATTTTGATGTGTGATTGAGTATCTAACGTGAAAACTGTCATTTTTATAATATCAAGTAGAATGAACTGTTATTTTTTAGTCCTTTAAATATTTAGATTGATCAATTCGATCATGCCAGCTCTGACTAAATCACTATAATATAAGGCACAAAACTTATATTCAATTTAAAAACTAATCGTTGTTATGTCTAATTCTATATCTTTTTGATATGAAACGTTTGACCTGAAAATGATTTGTTGAAAAGTCTTATTTTAAAATTGAATATTAGAATTTTGGTGCAAATTATCCTAATATTAAAGATAGCTTTAGCGTTTCCTGAAGATGGTCCAGCTAACTGCTATTATTTTTGGTTCCCCAGCCCCCTGACGCCGATGGGTTACGGCGGCGGCGGCCTGGTAGCCGACACGGGCGCGTGCGAGGCGGAGGGGGAGCTGTGCAAGGGTGGGTTCGTGGGCTACGGGCGCTACGAGCTGCCCTACCGCCAGCCCCACGCCTACCCACCCCCACACTACCAGCACGACCACAACTCGCCCCCGCCGGGTATAATAAACATTTATAACGCGCACCAATTAGCCTGACTCCAAAGTAACGTGAAGAAAGATGAACGAAAACCACAAAGCGCGACCTACTCGCCTCCACCGGGTATGTACCGCCTTTTTTTGCTAGGACACTGCGAGAGACAAGGATACCTGGGCAGCATTAATAGGAACTCATCCTCCCCGCAAATCCCACCCAAACACTCAGCCAGCCTATGGAACCGGCTCAGTGACTGTTCGAGATGAGGCTAAACCCACTAAAAACCTAGCTATCACACTATTCCCCAATAAAAATCTAGCCCTCATACTACCAGTCTACCACGACCACAACTCGCCTCCACTAGGTATGTAACGCCCCTCTTTTTGTTAAGACAATACCAGTAGAGACACACAAGTAGGACTCTTTCTCCCCCCAAAGCCGGCTCATCCAGTCTATAGAACCGGCTCAATGGCACTCCCGTTAAACCTAGCCACCATTCTACCCGGCACGACAATAACTCACCTCCTCCAGGTATGTGCCACCACTTTTTTTTTGTTAGAACAATGCAAGCAAAGATGTTATGCTGGGACTCCCCTCCTCTTCCCCCAAATCCCGCCAGTTCCATAGGCTGTCTGAGTGGCTGTTCGGGATCCACCTATCCACTAAAAACCACAACTCGCCCCCGCCGGGTACGTAGTCGCATCCGTGGCCGCAGGCCAGTCCTAACGGCAGTGGTAGAACCTTCATATAAGCTAAAAAGCCAAACTTTCCCGACTTCGGCCCTAGGCACGCTATTACTGATCGGGCGCCACGATCTCACACACTCTTTCGGCATGCATTCTGGTGACCTAGTTCCTAAAGACTGCGTGTGGGGTGTCCGGGCTGAAGTATTTTCTGTTTTAAGAGATAGGGCTCTGTTCCTTTCATCGAGCCCTAGAAATAGGTGAAATGAGCGGGGAGGAGTCTTCACATATCCTCGTTACAACTACCGTTAGTATTAATGATACCGTCAGGTCTTTCCCAAACAGCTAAGTAACTAAAACTCGCCGTTCCAGGTACCACCGGCACCACTAGTCGTCCTTATTTATGTGAGGTAAATCTAAAATAAACTTACTTTTAATATCAGATATGTTGCCCTGCAGCCTCATCCTACGTGCGTGCTCAGTCGGCTCATACGTAGTATCACGATGAATAAGAAAGGCAATAATTAGCTACGCCATGTATATAATGGCGTAGGAGCCAGTTTCTAATTATTAAGAACATGTCCCGGAATCCTAAGCCGGTCTTAGTTTCGAATTTAGTACTCTTTTTGATGTGTAACATCTTTCCTCTCGCTTTCCTGCAATTTGTGGGAGTGATTTCGTGAAAGAGGACGGAAGTGTGTAACAGGAAGTCGCGAAAGCGCGCGCTATTTGATTTGATTTTAGAACATAATGTTCAAATGGCTTATTCCTTTTGTAGTAGGTTTATTTTTTTTTTTACTAATATAAGATGAGGTTTCAAAAGTTACACATCGTTTTCAAATCTAAGCCATACGATGCGGAAAAGTGTTGGTTCGTATCACATTTCTTTAAATTAATTTTCAAGTTCCTCCTCACCTCACCTTTGACCAGGTTAGGATTTCGGGTCACGTTCTGAATACTCGTCATTTTTACTGTACTGTTTCATTGGGAAGTCCGTTCCTTAACCTTTCAGTTATAATAGGCTGATGACAATAATATTTAAGGGCAATTTTTAGTACTAGATAAGGACAATATGGTTCCGTTTCTTCAACAGATGAACTCTTACTCTTATTGGGTTATCTCTTACTGGAGTTTCAATAATGGAACAGACCGTTCGACAACTCGCGCATCATGACCATAGGCCACAACGACCAGATTAACCAAAGACACCATACGAACTTAGCTGCCACGGATAACTTTAGTTAATCTGGTTGTTGCGGCCAATGGTCGTGGTCGTGGCCATCTAGTACGCAAGGTGCCTTTGTTGAAGTTATACTTCTTTAGGCGCGTTATGAAAAAATGATGAGAGTGAAATATTAAGATGCGCGCGCATCACTGTAAAATAAAAGTAACACCATGAAGTTGGCCGCTATACCGCACATTAAGTCTCGCAAAAAAGCTACCAACAAAATAGAAATAGAATCTCTATTAGTCGCGCATGTTGGCACGCTCTGTGTTTTCATATTTATAATATTTATCCACATGTTTCTATATTCACAACACGTGTTTTGTTTCATACATGTGCGAATTATATTAAGTGCTAATAAATTATATTCAGTAGTGATTAAAAATTGAATACTTTGATTATTTATTGAATTTTTCAAAATAATTGACTGAAATAACTGAATTTTATTGACTGTGTTGACTATCCTTTTCCAGTCCTTTTATTATATTTTTATTAGTTTGTAAGTAATTATTTGCATGCAATTAAAAACTAATTTTTAATGATGCCAAAGAAGTATAACTTCTCACGCGCGTACATAAGTACACGCACCCATATTTTTAGATAAAGATAACTGATAAAATTTCTCTCGTCCCACAGAACTGGGCGGGCTACTCGGCGCGGGCGTGTCCGTCCCGCTGGCGGTGCCGGGTCAGGACTCGCAGCAGTACTGGTCGCGGCTGCAGTGACCCTGGTGGAACTAGTTTCTTTGCGCGCGTACGTTTCCCCTCTCCAAACAACAATCCTCTTTATATACCTACGCATCCATTTTCACTAATCCCCAGAAACTAAGTTTACCATGGTCGATTATTGTATTGTTTTCGAAAACTACGATCGTCTTTTGATTACGCCAAAAGTAAGAAAAGGGTCCACATCTCTACGTCACGATGTCATCAACGTGAGGAACGGTGAGGTGTCGCAACATCGCCGTGTATGATTATGGATATTGTATGATTTTTAGTTCTTGTTACGTCCGTTGTGGCGGTGCTGTTCAAGTTTCCATTTCATATTCGAATTCGATAATGATTCGTGCTAAGGCTACTACTGATCACGTCTTTTACTGTCCCAAAATATTGTATTTAATTAGTAGAAAATGTAATATTATTCTGTGCACACAAATAGTATAAAGAATCAACATATCTGTTAGTTGCCACAAAACAGGTTATATTGAGCACAAATAAGAGGCTCAAATTGTAATTTTATAATGATGTATGTTAAAATTTTGAATGTTTCATTCAAAGAAAAAACTTGTATCTATAAAATAACATTATAGTTTATATTTTCTTTATAATAGCACATTTAATGCGCTTTCGATAACTTCCAGAATTTGAATTAATTTTAAGTGAAACGTCCAGTCAACGGCACATGAAGTTACCAGAAAGTACCGGAATTTTCCTCAGTCGATTTAGCAACTTTATTTAAAATTCTTAGCTTAAGTAGCTCTTATATTTGAATTTTAAAAAAACAAAATTCTGGTATCTTACATGATGTTGACTGTGTGCAATTTATATTTTGGTTAACACAAGTAAATATAGTCAGACCCGTCTTTCCCAGTGGGCACTTTGGGCAAGTGCCCAGGGCCACGCGATCGATAGGGGGGCCTCAGATCAAATACAAAATCTCTAGTTCCTGTTAAATCACCAAACGGAAGACGTAGGGGCCCCATTATCCTATTATGCCCAGGGCCTCCAATAGGTCAAAGACGGCACTGAATATAGTATGTAATAGAATTACTAAATACAGAAAAGTTGTAGGCGTAAGTGACTGGCTCTTTATGTTCGTTGTGATGTAAATTAAATGTTTTTTTGTAAGTAATAATTGTTAATGGAAGGATTCCTAAAATGTGAGATCGCTCATTTAAAATTTTGAAAACTCTCGATGTCATTCATAATAAGAAATCCTTTATGCATAAGCAGACTAGCTTATGCATAGGTGTTCTAAGATGGAGAGAATTAAAATGTGGTTAAAATAATGTCTATATGAATGGGCATTAAACACTTCATTTGAGAAAACAAAGATCATTATTAGAATTTTATGAAACAGGGGCTTTTTAGATTTAAGGTATGTTGTAAATAATTCTCTATCTATCTTTCATTATTTAAAGCTAAGTCCAATGATTGTGAAAATAATTAAGTTATTTCTTTTAGTTAATTTATGCCACCAAAAGAGCTCTCCTAATGCAACTGAATTTCGGCCATTAAAGCTTGTTCATTGATAATTTGGAACAATCATAACTTTAATTAAATCGAATAAAGGACTTACTGATTTCATGATTGTCAAATAGTCACTTAGAGTTTGATTACAAAATATAAAGATCGCAGTGTCGTTTCCCATACGTCGTCTGTTTCTTAAAAATAACATAATATTTTGCATCGCTTCAGAGCGATGGATACTCATGGGATCAGTCCCATGAGTAGCATGCGACAGTTAAAGCTCTGTCTATTGAGAATAAAAAATCCGTATGAAGAATAAAAATAAATACTCAGTTACGTATAAGCGGCAGGGCCCGATCTAGAAATTTTGCCGCTCAGTGCAGATTCTTGCCGCCCTTTAGTGCGTATTTTACGGATGACCCTAAGTAAATTTTGCCACCCCTAATTTTTGCCGCTCTAGGCAAATGCCTGGCGCCGGCGCCCCCCCCCCCCCCCCTTGGATTGGGCCCTGATAAGCGGTGCTAGATTTTAACTCCAGTTAAATCAAATTTACGCAACCGCCATTTTGTCGTGCAGCCATTCAACAGGTTCTTCAAATACCCTACAAATAAAAGGTGATCGAGCGGGTTTTTCCAACATCATACTTACACCCCGGCAAACTTCTTGAACAGCGACCATAGACAATGATGCCTGCGCAGTAGAAATTTTACATACAAAACATAGAAAGCGCGAGTTTATTTGTCTGTGGTTTTGCGCTAGAAGTTCGCTGCTACATAGATAACTATAACTCCAAATTATGGTTCGAATTCTAAATTACGTAAACATGTTATTACAGAATTTTCGCAATACGATACTATTGACTAGTAAGAGCTGCTGAATATAATAAACGGAATCGGGGCAGAGTATTTAATAACTCGCACCGTGACTGAGGGCAACTTACCTACATTTACAGCTTTACATTTTTATTTAATAACTTTGGTACAAGTGGCCCTGAATATTGTAGTATTATTAAAGCAAAGGATACTTCACAAATAATTTGTAACATTACTTTCGAATTTATTATGCTTAATTACTGTTAGTTTTTAACTGTATAGTACTTAACTTATACATGAAATACATGAAATTGTGAATAATTGTGTGATGTCGATAAAACGTTTTAATAACAGCATAATATAATTTAAATAAATTTTGGATCAAACTATTCTGCTTTTTTAATTTTAATATTTTATAAAGAACCATATTGACTTAGTTGTCATAGAATCATAAAAAATGAATTTAAATTCAATGCTTTTTAGCCTCCTCGAATGCCACACCATCATAGCATTTGTGGCTAATAGAACCATTTATTTTAATTAACGGTAGGTATTTATAATGAATACTTTTCCCTTTTACAAACTAATCTGCCTCAGTCTTTGCATGGTAAACAGTGGCGGCGCTAGGCGTCGGCGACGTCGGCCACCGCCGACGGCCTTGCGCCTGAGGGGGCCTCGCAAAAATTTTTTACAAGTTACCTATTTATTTTCGTTTCTCCTGGCCTGGCTTAGGTAGCCAACCCCGAACAATTCGGGGAAAAAGCTGAGCAGATGATAATGACTTTTATTATTTTCGAACACGTGCGTGATGGAACAGTGCCTGGCAACACTATTTTTGTAATTAAATTTCTACGTTTGTAATTATTTTTTGTCATCTATTGATTATCAACAATAAAACTCGTTTACTCATACGTTATTTTATAATTTGGCGCTCTTAATTTAACGGTTTTTTACTGCGAAGTAAAAAAGGCCTCGCGAACTTGATGTCGCCGACGTCCATAGGTAGTCTAGCGCCGCCACGATTACGATGGTAAAGGTATATTTTAAGATTGAGAAAATATTATCATGTTTAAAAACATGTGAAGAAAAAAAGTAAGGGGAAAAAACAAACGAATTCAATTTCACCAGCCGATCAAACGTCGCTGTTTTTTATTGATAATTTTATCATTTGACCACCTCGTTTTGAAAGATCCAAAGAGAAAATCCACATTTTACGTTGTCGTTGCTAAGAACGAGTTTTAACAAAATATTGCACTCGCATTACTTATAAGGTATTGACACAACGATATAACCATTGAATTTTACAGTTTTGTTTTGGCACAACAAAACTTGCAACGGTACCCGAAAGTGGTCCGGGCCAGATTTAGGGGACCCCACACCTCTAAATCCGGCCCTGCTAAATATTACCTATCACAAGAACTAGTTGTTTATTGAAATCGTACTTTGAAACCGACAAGTAGGTACAGCAGTTACCTAACGACATAGGTATACCTATAGTCTTCAGGGCCAGGGGGCCGTTCGCCTAACGGAAATTCTTTGGAGAACGCTAATGCTTACGATTTCATTTTGTTATTTCTAGCCGCCTGAGGTTTTCAAATGCTTCGCGCTCTTTTTTTTCTTTTGCATTGGTAATAACAAATTAATAACGTTAGGTATTCGAAAACCTTCGGCGGTCAGAAATAACAAAATAAAAACGAAAGCGTTAGTGTTTTCCAAAGCATTTCCGTTAGGCGAATGGCCCCCTGATCATGTTTTCATCGGAAAACGTAGGCCCTGAAACTTTGCCTCTTTTTAACACTGGAAAAAGTGAATTGCAATATCATTTGACATTGGCAGAATTACCAATCGGTAGAACGCCACTAATACAAAAAAATAAATGCTTCATTTCGTTCTACTAGTTCTTGAAATAGTGTAATTCGATGAGAGTTATTAATAAAAATATCTACTTTTATAGCTATTCATTAGCTACAATAATATTCACCAAAACTCAACACAAAACTTATGCATCCTTAGATAGCATTTTTACGATTCTAATGAACACTTTATCTAAAGCCTATGAGGTGAAGTGGCAAACTTAATTACTTTATCTAGTTTATGGTGTCATCGAGGTATTTTGTACGGCTAACTGTACTTTTTCAAGGACGAAATCATACTACTTATTACATTCCAATTTCCAATCCAAAGGATATATAAGACGTATCCATAGTTGTACAAAACACCGCAATAAAAACACAAACTAAATTGATGAAAAAGCACAATGTCCGGCCGTTGAGCCTCACATCACAACTCATTTAACATAGATACTTTTAAAGAAATGGGGCAATTTCAGAACAATTATAAAAAGGCCGCATCTAGCTACCTCTCGCCTTCATTACAAAGAAATCCTTAAAGATAAGGATACAGACGACGCAAAAACAACTTGCACAGATCGTACATTCAATCATAAGTCGTCATCATCTAAAAGTGCGTCAATGTTACTTAGTAAATCTTTATCGGATGTGTCGAATTTGTTCGCAATATTGTGACAACTTGCAACAACGTCCGGCACATTTTTCACTAAACCTAAATCAGCGTCTGATATCGTAACGTCATCACCATCATCAAGATCGTCACTCAAGTCGACTATAGCAACAGGTTCGCCCATATTGGCAGAGTCCACGTCTATTATTTCAGTTTCCGATACCGCACTTATATCAACGTTACTATCACTAATTTCACTAACTATTTGTACTTCTGTATCGGAATCATTGTCCGTCTTACTATTAATACTAACGCTCACATCGTCAGTAGTTTGTGTGTTGTCTTTACTCGAACTTGTACTCGTGTTCCTTATTAATTTAGGTTTGGATATGTGCTGTGCTATTTTAATTCTTTTAAATTCGTAGCAATCGTCGACCAACTCGTCGTCGTGTATCTCGTATAAATCACTTAGTTCTGATATTGTTCGTTTCCTACTGACTGAAACTTCAGTCTGTTTCTGATCTACCTTGGCCTGAGTGACTGCCGCCGGGGAGTTGCGATCCAACTTCTTATAAACTATGGAATTACTCCTAACCACTTTGATGATCTTATTTCCCGATGTGGTTATAGTCTCCTGCGTGGAGAGCTTTCTTTTCCGTAAATTGAGCGTGATGGGGGTCGAGTGTACGATGCTTTCGGTCTTCTTTCTAGCTCTTATTTCATCTAGGGAGAGAACTTTGAAGTCTAGCGAGTTCCGGCGTTCAGGGGCGGGTTGCTGTGGTTTTTTACCTGCCAGCTCGTCTAGGGATACCCTATCGTATTTGGTGGAGAGGTTGGTTCTGACGATTTTGCGGTCTCTGTGTGGTTCGGGCGGAAGGGCGTCGTAGCTATAGTAGGCGGCCGCCTCCGCCTGTATCTTCTCTAGCAACAGCAGCTCCTGCGACTTGGTGCGAGCGATGCGCTGAGCGTCGTCCGACGACACGCTTTTAGTCGGCGTCGACGAGGGAGCGCTTTCATTGTCCGACTCTGCAAGAACACACCAAGTAACCGCTTAATGGATCGGTCGCGCAAACTGATCAAACTCATGATTTTCGTAATTAATTTTGAAACGACCCGACCGACCGGTTTGGTTGTGCTTGCGTGTGTTCTCGTCTAGTCCTAGACCTGAAACGGGGTTGGGCGGTCAAAAATAATTACAAAAATCATTATTGTGGAACATTTTATTTACTCGTTGGTATATTAAACACAATTTTAATAAACGATGCCAATGTACCTGACCCGACATGGAGTTCCTACATCGGTTTGAAGTTAATTAGCTTACAAAAGTTCTTAAACACACGCAATACTAAATATTAAAATGTTTTGAAACGCTTATACAACGTAAGACTAAGTTTAACATAACAACAACCCCGTATTAACTGAAACAATAAGCACTAGCACGATACGCGGCCACATTACACGTATATTTGTTAGTCTTGAAAACAGAAAGTGTCAAGCGTGCTAGTTGCGTTGGTGTCTATCTATGTCAAATTATATCTATGTTACGGCAGTTCTGAGCCCACACGTCGCACCAGCGTCACTGGTCCGTTTATGCAGAAGCGATCAGAAACGAAGTCTATCTCTATTTCTGTACGAGTGACAGTGAAAATCATACAAATAGAAATCCGTTTCAGATCGCTTGTGAATAAAACGGTACCTACTACACCAATTGGTAGCGACATTATATTATCTAATCCACCCCCATACATACGCACATAGCAACCTCGAAAAACATCAGTCTGCATTTACTAATCGATTTGAACTTCACTAACATACATAGCTACACATAGAAACCAGCGTGCGGTTCTGATATCATTGGATTACAAAACATCAGTTCTTAGGCTTAGCTAAAGACTTTTACCGCTACATTTTATAATTTCAAATTAACTACAGTTAAAGAACATTTAATGGTGATAAAATCATACCTACTTTAAAATAATACTTTCTCAACCTCCAGGCGAATGATATCAAAATCGCACACAAATAATACATGAAGATAAAAATATAAGTTTTCCTATCGTCCCATTCACAAGACTGCAGTTCGTAGTAAAACAATAAATACCATTTCATAGTGCAAACCGTAGAACCGGACGACCTATTACAAGTCCCGATATAGAGTGCTTACAGAAAGGCGGTTTCGGGTCCCGAGGCTCTACTTCAAAAAATAAGAAGAAAAATAGAATTTTTATTCGAAATCGATTCATTAAAACATTGTAATCAGCAACTTCAGCTGAGGATGACGACGAACTAAGTGCGATTTTTATTTTTAGAATATACCTTCGAAACCGAAAACCGGATCCCGAAGGGCGTGCGCTACCCCGTCGCAGCGGTGCTCTATGAAATAACATGAAACTGCACGCGGAGCGGACGTCCGTTCCGTACTCCCGCTTAAAGCAGCGCATGCCCTTACATCATTATGTTTCTTCTCTATAAATTTAACAACGGCAGTTCAGTGCTTTCCGCTAGAGGCGCTGCTGTTAAATGTAAGAAGAAGAACACCACCATCATAGTTTTTGTATACTTTCTAAAGTCATAAATGATAAAATTACATCGTCGTATACTCTTATTCAAGATAGAAACAGTACGATCTGAAAAATAATGACGAAAGAAACGAGTCAGGAAATCCAGTTGAAAATTTGATAGAATAGAAAGGTAAAATAATTAAACAACAGCACAATAAGACATGTTTAGAATATTTCAGACAAAAACTTTTGTAAGAACTAATTGCACCTTTGTTATGGTTACAATTCATAATGTAAACCAAACCTTCATAAGCCTACCTAATGCTACATTTTACCCTGTTCATTATTACAATGAAAACCCTCTGAAAGTTCTTAATAATCTATTAAAGGCATCACTTTAATAGAAATTGCGTGTTGTCAAGTAGAAAGTGACCAGCGGGCATTTTTAAAGCAAGCGAAAATTTGTTCTACGAACGCATGTTAAAGTTTGATTCTGTTTGATGCCAAAAATGACCAATGGGCACTTTCTGCTTTCACAATCATACTTTAACATTGATCCACAGAACTAATTTTTGCTAACTTTAATAAATGCCCACTGGTCATGTTCTACTCGACACTGCTCAATTAAAATAAACTTTCAATGACTTTTTCCACATGTCTTATTGCACTGCTGTTAAAGTGACCACTAAAGACTTGCATTAGGTCGTGAGCGATTCTTTATCCTTTGAGAAAACCCGGTTCGTTAGTTTTAACAGAAAAACGTTAACATTCCAACAATTATACTAATCATAAATAAATTAGTTCTCTAATCAAAGATAAACCTACAGATTTTATACTAAATATATAATTAATTATGCAGTTATAGAAGTATTGCTACAGATACGAGTGAAACCAATATTTTTAATTAAAAAACAGAGTTCATTGATACTTAAAAATGCTCCGACGAAACAACCATTGTTTGTACTAATTCACAATTTCATTTCTAACATTTGACTTTCGATTCTTTCGCCCGCGTTTTATCAAAATGGAACTGATTTAGCTACTTTTATTTCATTGACGCTTTTTCAACGTAGGCTACCAAAATATATTTAAAACTCGTTAAAAACTAATAAAACCTTTTCATATACCTTACGCTATCCCCACCAATCGAGACATGTTTTAATGTTTTCTTTTTTCCATTCTTTAAACAGATATCTGTTAATTATTTTATACACAAATAATGACTAGGTGAAACATGGACCATCTTTCATTTAAAAAAAAAACTTCTTGCAACGGCTTGCTTTTGGCTATCCGGACATTTTTGTTTTTTTTCATATTTCGTAATAAATATAGGAACTTTACTCTCAGTGCAAAAATATTATAATAATTAATAATACGTTCGTCACCGACAGTTCAAAGAAAACGTACGTTTTGTAAAAATTCGTCTAATATTTTCCCACACTATATATTTTTACCGCAGTGTTATTATCATAGTATTTATATAATGGTAAACCTGAAGCATCCTCAAATATGGTATTATCAAAAACTCGCTAAGCAATTACATCTCTTTTTTTATTACATAATCTTTTTTATTTACTTTTTACTCTCCTAAAAATGGTAATACAATCTTATTTAAGCACGAATTTTTTTTTTTCATATCGCAAAAATGACAATTGTATTAGAATGTCATACTTAAAATGTCAATTTGAAACTCATACAATTGTGATTTTTACAATCGTACTCATATATTTTTTTTTTTCAATTTTTTTAGCTCTATCTAACTTCGTGGTGCGAATATAAAGTACACTGGACCAAAGAGCAGTGAGTACTGATATAATACCGCTGAGGCCCTTACAACGTCCTACATACTAACATACAAACAATTTAAAGGCATAAAGCTTTTTTTTTTCTTTTTTTTTTCAACTATATTAATGAGTTACATTATTCGTGTATATATATTTTTATTTGTATTTAATATGTTTTTAACCTATTTATTATGTACTTTTCTATCATAGACAAAGATTATATCAACATCTAGTAAAAACTTAGTGGAGGCGTATATCGAATACGTGTCGACAACTTCACACTTGTTGGTCAGCAAGCATTCGAAATGCGACTGCAAATTATTATATTATTACATGCGATATAAGTAAATTATATCATAAAATAAACGAAAAAGCAAAAAAGATCTTTATGAATCTAATTAGCTAAGATATGAAAGGTTATAATATTCTCTAATTTATTGCACATATAAAAATATCGACTACATAATATTAGTGTTATTATTTTTATCGATATCAGGACAGAGAGAGCTCAATATGATTTTAATACAACCGTGGAGGTCTAAATTTAATGTAATCATTGTCTATGGCGGGAAAAAACGTAGCTAAAATTTATCTATGTATTAGAATCAACTAAAGTTTTGCCGCTCCTGGCAACGAAAGTGCAACATAATATATAATAATACTAATAAAAATAAAAACAAATCATCTCCACGTCCATTTGTATACAAGTGGATGAATCTTGAATTCAGTTCTACAAGTTTCACTAAAACAACATAGAAATGACAAAAACTGTCTCAAACTGAATCCAACTAACACTATGCAATAAATACTATGTACTTTAATTGACTACCGATATAAAAGAAAACATATTATTTTTAATATCAATACAAAACAGGCAGTTGCGCCCTGCAAACCAGGTACCAAAATTAAAATCATAATAATCAGATTATTTCTTTCTCTACAAAATACTTTAAAGAAATAATAAAATCGCAACTTGCTCGCTGTAAATATTGTTTTGTGTAAAGCAACACATACCCGGTTTGTGAGCGAACCGCTAAGTAAATCATCCTTAAATATAACATGTAACGTGTTGGTAAAATAAATATTGTTTACGCTAAACATCTAACACATTCCGAGTGTCTTAATGCAGTTCTCATTGGCACATGATGCAAATAAATTTTCCATCTTTATATTATAATGCCAAAATATAACACAATCGCTACAGGTATATAAAATTTCATAAAGAAAAAAAACGTGTTAACTTCATAGTCTCCAATACATTCTCTTATAAGCACTTTATTATTGCGTAAGATTAAAGAAAAACAATTAAACAAAATAATAAAAAAATGAGCTTCATCAAACATTTTTAAACATTGTTTGTTCTTAAGCCTATACAATCCGTGGGTATCCAGTTTTTAATAAATCAGCCACGTTCTATAACAGTCATTCGCATTACCCAAATATAACTGATTTCCACAAGATGGCTCTATGTAACATTAAAACCATGTAATGTTGAAGAGCATGCATAAGCAAAATCTTTCGTTTCAATAGGGCATTAAGTGGTGAATTTATTGAAAACTCCTTTTTAAGACTCGCACAATATTAATTTATATCTCAGTAGGCATACTTATAATTCACTGACCACTTTTAAACATACAAAATCCATTTATAACTGTGTTGGTAGTTGGTTTCTCGAGCAGTCGTGAAAGCAGCCTTAAGCGCCTAACATTAGAATTGGGACATCAGAGTTGTGCGCAAATCAAGTGTCGCAATGACTGGACTAACAGTGTATGGAACATATAAAAACACTTCATTTAGTCAACGACACTACTACAATGTCGCTGTGGTGGAGTATAACGGAGTTCGGTAAAAAGTATATTGAAAAACGATATTTTAATAGGTATAATATGGCAAGGGTTAAAAATGGGAAATAACATTCATACAGATTTTCAATGCTGTATTATGATTTCATTTTGTTCATCCAATTATACAGTTGTAGAAATTAATGGTGTGCCACTTAAAGCGACAATAGTTTGAACTTCGTTTGGAGAATGCAAGGAATCTCTATCCAACACCATGATTGAACGCAAGCGACATACCTACAAAGATAATCATGATTATCATCATCAGCCGACGGATGAGTGGACCTGTAAGCCTTTTGAATGGTGGATGCTAACAAAGATTTAATTTCTTTTTATGCATTCAAGTAACAAATATTTAAAATAAATAGATTTCTTTCAATACATAAACATCGCCAAAATAAAGTTAATATTGCGAATTTTATCTATTTCATAATGAAATGGAAATAAAGTACCGATACAGGATAATTATTAGGTTAAAAGCTGTAAACTGTATGTGTGTAAGGAACTTTTACTATATACTTAAATTTTTATCCATCTTGCATGCTTTACGAATTATAGAAATATCGAAAATTCTTCTTGTAAATTGTCGATATGTTTTTAAATTGGGTGTAACAAAATTTCATTGCAAATTTAATTATCGTAAAAAAAAGTGGCAAGGACTAACTTCTACAACTGTACTATTACTAACTCCATTATCCCACCACAGCGGTAATACCACAGACACAGAGAACGGGCTGAGCGTTATCTGTCCAACTGTGAAGCAAAACTGGGCAGGTACGAACTTAATGACGGTTATGAAGTTAGCAGCGAGCATAACTAAGCGCCGGATTACGTGACATCGTCCTATATTTCGTTTACTGCACCGCGACTCTCGGTTACTTCACAACCGGCACTAAGTTTGAATCGCGCTTTAACGTCCGTAATAATAGATCGATCTCAACTCTGCGAGCAATCTTGAGCACGATTTTGAGATACTGTTTTGACACAAAATAGCATCTCAAGATCGTACTCAAGACCGCTCTCAAAGTTGAGAATGATCTATTAATACGACCTTGAGTGTGATTGAGACGAAGCGATCATGCTTATTGGAATCATGATCGCTTCGTCTCAATAGTTTAGCTATACCATAATTTTTCCTGTTTCTAGAATACTTTTTACGTCTAAAATCGACTATACGTGAAGGTAAATAGATAAAAAGAGAAGCTTGCTTGCAATATTTAATTTAGCTGCACTATCGCTCTCTCTTTCTAGAGAGTTATCAATGTCTCGCTCGCTCAGTCCGTTTTCTTTGCCTATGGGTAACATAACACACAAGTACAGTTTAAACTTAAATATATTGGCACGCACTCGAGTCCCCAATTACGTTAGACGCTTAATACATATAGTTTCAGTAGAGCCTCATACCTTCCTCGAAGTTGACGACTAGCGGGTCCACGGGTAAGGGCGCGTACGGATTTGGCGGGGCAACGTCGTGCGCGTGCGCGTGCGCATGAGCGTGGGCGGGTAGAACGCGGCGCGCGCCTAGTATGTCGCCGCCTGCGGCCGGTAGGACGCCCAGTATGGCCGAGTCCACGGTCACTACTGGACAATGAGCTGCGTTAAATAAACCAAATTAAGATGATTACCTAAAGAAACCATAGAGGTATAAGAATAGAGTAGGGGAGATATAGACTCTACTACAAGTAGTGTCCCTCTAATAGAAAAAGAAGATGAGAGACCACTAGCTTTCTCTCTCTAATCGCGCATGCTCATTGGCAACCGTAAGCACCTTAATATTTCGATGTGATGCTTGGACTAACTATTGGACAGACGACTGGTCATGCGTCACAAGAGAGAGAGATAGGTAGCGGTCTCTCATCTTCTTTCTCTTTCTACTAGACGGACACTTTAAGAGCCGCCTTTCCCACTCTATTCTTATACCTCTATGAAAGAAACACACATTTTAAAACTAGTGGGCTAAAGTCATAAGATGCGTGAAACAAAACAAGGCACACGATTTTAATACTCGATCTCGAATATTTAACAACAGCCGCGCTCGCTGCTGGCAACACACAATGAGTCATGATAACACAATCAATCAACAAAAACAAAAGACAGAGCGAGATAGTGACTGACACCTGCAAAAGGTAGAGAATCGACAGAGCCGAGTGTTCCTTAACCAACTGGTAAGTGATACCTAGCAGCGAGAGATAAAGCAATCAGCCGACCCATGACGAGTAACGGGTCCACAGGTCAGTACAGAGTCCACGGTCACTACTGGACAATGAGCTCTGTTAATAAACCAAATATAAGAAGACTACTAGAGATGAGCCGACTAGCCGCAGACCAGTCGGGAAAGTCGATTATTCGGCATCGTTTGTAGTCTGCAATCAGTCCGAGTATTCAGCAAAATATGCCGATTATAATCGGCACATAACAAATGAAATAATCCAACAAGTGTTTCTTAATTTCTAAACAGTACCTAGGCAATTTAATAGCAATATGGGAAGTAAGTTAACAGAATAGTGACGTAATATTCCTAACACCTTCCTAAGATGGATATTAGAATGATCGGCATTGCCGACTGGTGAGCAATTTGAAAACCGATCAGTTATCAATTAAAAATAATAAAGACTAAAATAAAATCATAGTTTTAACTCAAAACTTCCGGATTTGATTGTTCAACTCCAGAGTTAATAACAATCCGAATTTAAATATCTACCGATTGGTAAACTACTACTTTTAATAAATTAATATCTCTCAGGCCGCATTTCCGCCTGCAAGAAAACTTCTGCGAGAAATGTCAGACAAGTCTAGCAAAGTCAACAGCAACTAGCAAATTAAATTACGTTGCAAGTACAATCGCGACAGCATTGCAAGTTTGCACATTGCTGTAGGACATATCTCGCGGAAGTTTTCTTGTAGGTGGAAACGTGGATTTACACTCAAACCAATTGAGGGATATACAATCAAAGTTGGTAAAGTCCACATTGCCAAAATGTTCAGTAAACAATAAAAACAATTATTTTAATAATTACAGGTAACTATTCTAATGTTAAACATTATTTATATGCAGAATGTAATACATTATGGAAATACAAGTGTTCATAACGTTCAGTTCAATAATTTTGTGTAAAAACTTAAGTATAAGATGGACTGTCCCAGTTTTGTTACCAAGTTTTGGACTGTGCTAAGTTTGTAACTGTAACCTAACAAAAGCATTACAACATCAAAGGCGGCCATGACAGCTGTCAGTGAAATGGGGCCTTCCTATTGGTCGAAAAGGACTTTACGTGAATTGAAACTCAACTCGAAAAAACTTTGCTATGTTTGTTTGTAAAGTCAATTTTCAATTTGAAATAACAGTCGAAATTTCTAGAATTTGTATAAAATTATTCTACGGGATGAATATAGATAAGAAAATGTAACTTTAAATTTTTTGTGGATTTTACCAAATTTGATTGTATATCCCTAAATTAGCCTAGTCACAAAGTACTCACCCTGCCGCTGCTGCTGCCACAGGAGCGGCACGGGGGCGGGCGCGGGTGGCACCGCTTGTGCCATTGGCGGCACTGCCACCCCCTCTGCCACGCTGTCTGCCACTCCTACTGGTACCCCGGGAACTCCACCCGCTACTCCGCCCGCGGGGGCGGCCTGCAAACACAAATAAATGTTTATTACACTATACACACAGAGAATTCACCATATTTTCTGCAAATAAAGACTTCTGACCAAGAGATAATTTATTTGTTTATTAGATTTTCACGCAACTAGTTTCAATAGTATACAAACTAAAGATATAACATTGTACAGCGTCCATACATAGATAGCCTACGAACCAATAATCATGAAATATAATTTTCTAGGTTTAAATTCGTAAGTAAATGACTGTAAAAACAAAGATTATTGACGGACACTTCTGAGAACTTAAATTATTAGGAAAACTAATTTTTTTTGAGGTTTTGTTTAATATTCAATGTAACATAAGTCAACCTATGAACTTAGTATGAACTCAGTATGAAGTGAATTAATATTACAACTAAATCATTTATTCGGTGCGATTTTAAAGAATAACTATTAGGAAAAACTTGGTTAGGTAGGAATCATTAATAAAATAAAAATTGTAGTTTTACTTCTTATTTATTGACTATTTTTCACAAAATTGTATCATATATTATATTGTATTTATTTGTATATCACATGTATATTGTGTAAATATGCAGCGTGAATATGTATCAGGTGTTCTTGAATAATTTGGCAGTATGTTCCCCTCAGGATGTTGTGGCACAGGTTCACTAGCACTTGGTAATATCTCTGCTTTTTGGTAACATCAATGGCATATTAGAAAGCCGAAATAGTTAAATTAAAGGAAAAACAATCGCAAATAAACAAACACAACAGGTAATCCGAAACAAAACGAGAATGCACTTTCCGGTATAATAAACTACTCTTTGGAATGCACGAATGCCACAGATTACAGATTACTACGAATGCATGCACCACAACCACAGAGTAACGATTTTTATGCCAGCCCTTCACTTGACAACAGTTTGTCCTTGTCATGCTTAATAAGGAATGAAAAGGACAGCCTGATGTCATGTTTTAAAATAACAAATAAGAATAGCCAAGTGAAATGCCGGCATTAGGAAGAAAGAGTGTTTTGTTTGCAACCCTGCCATAGATTATACACATAAAATGGTATTTATTATCTCAGATTATTTTTTAACTTTTTAATTTAGCTTACTGAACTGGAAGTGTCCGTCACAATCTAAATACTGATAATTATCGCAAAAAATAAACTAAGAATTATCATAAATGCCAAATTGGTGTTGGTTCTTAGGCCAATTTGAACATTGTACTTTCTTCATCTCCTTCTATCTGGATGCTCAATAAAATATCTTTCTAAGGTAGCTTGACAAAGTAAATAAAATCGTAATTCTGAAGATGCAGCCTGATAACGATGTGAAATATAAATAAATAAATCAGTGCATCTTTACCGTTGAAACTTGTTTTATTGAAGAGAAAATTGCATGAAATTTTTGAAAATCTAGAAAGATAACAATCAACTGTGAAGCCAATATCTATACAAATTTTGACTGCAAAATAACTGATTCTCTCACACTCATCTGCATAGTTTTACTGTTTAACATGGAATGCTTCACCCCTTTCTCTATGTCTACATCTTAAACTTACACCATAACACAAATAAGCCTAAAAATTAAGTAAAAGAAGTGCTGTAAGGCTTATGTTAAGGAATGTTAACGGAATGAAATTCTAATATTATAAATATCAAAGTTTGTATGTTTGTTACTTAATCACTCAAAAACATCTGAACGGATTTGGATGAAATTTGACACTCATATAGTCTTTTAGTTGGTTTGAGGCATTGGATACTTTTTATACTGGAAGGTCCCTGAGGGATTCTCAAAAAACTATAGTTAACATGGGTGAAGTCGCTGGTGGCCGCTAGTACATAATTAAGCTACATACTCATCTTTATTTATTTTTTAAGAAATACAACTTCATTAGGTACAAATTCATTAAAAAAAATTCTACTATTGGGATTCAAACCTCAAAGTAAGAAATACTTTGAAAACATTGCTTGTAATTTACAATTTAATGAAAATTATCTACACTATTCTGCCATTATTTTGGATTTACTTACAAATATTATTAAATATTTTTGTCAATTTAAATTTATCAAAATATGGTAGCTATGAATGAGTAATGAAAGCTTTTTTTTTACAAATAGCTAATATGTCATTTGATTATGAAGTCAAATACAATCAAGAAAAGAATGAGTAAATTACTAAAATAATTACACAAACTATTTATTGCAACCATTATGTGCATTAGTAAAAGGTGGTACTTAGATAATCATGATCATTATGGATCCCATTTGGAATAACAATGTAAGTATGCATGTTATATAAATAAATAAAAAAGTTATTTATAATCTAAATAATCTTGAACAAGTTTATGTATGTAGGTAATCATTGCAATAATGTCTTTCTAAAAATGATTTTATGCATTGGCAAGTCCATGAGTTTTGATGTCAGCTAGTTGAATATTAAAGGTTAATGCAAACACACGGCAGACTTAGATTGTACGTAAGAAATTTCACATTTGAGGACTAGTTGGTTCAAGGCAGCAGTTTTGCATTTTGCTTGTTGTGAATTTATTATTGTATAGTTTATTAAACAAGGTTTATTTTTACTAAGCAGAATACATTTCAATTACACTCTTTAAGCAAATTGAAATCCGATTCAATCATCATGACTGCAAGAACTTCACAACCAAACATTGTTGGAACTGCATTACTATGGACCCGAGTGGTTAATCACTACTTTTAATAATGCAGTTTAATCATGAAAACTACATTTAAATTGCACCTGAACTCTAATTTGACAGTCACAAGTGTCTTCTCTTATTTAATAAATTAACTTTTCAAGAATTTTTATCAATTATGTTATTAGACCATGAATGAAAATTTTCATATTAATGGGTACTTACTGGTGTTGGTGGAGCAGGTTGGCTAGGCGCAATACCATCTGTACGTGCCTCTGGATTCTTGTGCATAAAAGGGCAATGCTTTTTGCGGCAACCACCCGGTTGATTCTCCCAGTAACATGGGATTTGTTTACGGTTTTTCTGTAAATAAAAAGATTAAAAAAGTAGAGCACACTTTTAATACAAATATTTAGAACATTATATGATGCAATATCAACTCCGCAACAAATATAATAGTATATAGGGTGAAGTTACCACAAAATTTTGGAAAACTTTAAACGTAAAGTTATATACAAGCAAGGGGGATAATTTTCCGACTCCCCACAATCCCCTTCAAGCAGCAATTGTCAATATAAAATAAGTCAATCTCTTTCCTAATTATGAAAAAAAGGGATCATCACAGGAGCAGCTATTACACAATTAGACCCCTGCTCTTTTTAATTCATATTATATCAGTCTCGAGACATCCTTGATAGTCCATAGGAGTTGCAATAGCTTAAACATGAATTAAATAATCTAAGATTAGTTCTTTGATTGAGATACATACCCTAAGTTCCATGTGGCGCAATTTACAGCGTTTATCTAGGCATTTGCCTTGTTGCCATGCTGTGCACATTGTCTCACATCCTAAAGCAGAGGGTTCATGGCGAAAAACACAATTATCTCCCTGGAAACAACACAAGTATTGTTTAATAACAGTACTATATTCATAATCAATTTAGCTTAAACTACTAGCAAGAGGTTGTTCAAAAAATTTATGAAACAGTTTCATTATGATTTCAATAGTAGGTAGTAGAATAATACAACAATGTTGGCTTTATCAGTCTTGTCCCTAAATCAAGCCTAGATTAATTTATAATCGGGTATGTCTTACCTTGGTACACGTGGAATAGTAATAAAAATAACAATCGTTAAATTTTCTAGGGGACTCCATGGTCTTTTCGCCGTCCAGAGCCTGCAAAATGCAAGCAATTTAGCAACTCAACACAGACACAGTTTCACACTTTAAACATAATGTATACACTAAAGATTACCAGGTATTTGTTCACAATACAAGAAGAACGCACTTTATGGTAAATTACACGTGTTATATATTAATTCTTAACACAAACTACGATTTTTCCATTTTGACAAACTGTAAAGCATGTCGCGGCTAAACGAATTCGAAATTAAAAACTTGCTTTACATCAAAGTTTATACTTTGTTACTCACCGTTGTAAAAATAAACTTAAAAATAACGAATTTAAATATCCTATATCTTGCGACGTGATGCTTTATCAACACAAAATAATATGAACGTCACTAATAGAAAGAAGATGAAGTAGATATGGCGGACATGTGGCGGACTTTCGTTTCGTCCATCCGCAATCCGCCCTTTGCTTTGAACCAGAGACTAGGTAAACTTGGTGAGTGAATGAATGAATAATCATTCATTCACTCACCAAGTTCACCAGTAACACTGGACTCATGAATGAATGAATGAATGAATAATCATTCATTCATTCATGAGTCCAGTGTTGCCACCTTGGATTTTTATAAGGCGCCAAGTCAAAGGTAAAATATCGCCAGATTTCAAAAATTTGAATTTAATAAAATACACCAGAATCCGCTAAATTACAATTACATCTCAGACAACAAAAAACCCTTATTTAAATAAAAAACCAGTGATTATGTATGAGATGCTACAGAAATAACTGTATCCCGGAGTCGTTCTAAATTAGAAAATTTTGTTATTTAAAAAAAATGGCAATATTGTTTTTACTAACTTATAACCTTAGTAGTACTAGAGAATGAAATAAAACCAGGTAAATATGTATTTACATTCATTATTTATAATCAAGAAATAAGTCTTAAACAAAATGTGAAATTTAAAATTCAATATTGTTAAACATCTTCTATAACTTCATCGTTGTTTACAGACGCTGACGCTTCTGTCGATGAAGCCGATCTCGAGTAGTGGATTTTAGAAAGAGTATTTTGTGTTTTTTAAATGATATCTTTTGATTGCCGGATAGACTTTGTAGTTTTTGTTTGTATTTTTTTGTTTCAGCATGTCTCAAATTTACCAGGTATTTTTGCTAATAATTGCATGAACACCTGCTAAAGGTTTAAGCCGGGTTTGGAATTTCCATAATAACATATAATTGAATACTCTAAACATACAGCTTCAGGAGTTCACACACTGTTACAAACGTTTCTATCAAATCAAACTTTTTAACAACACAATGGTGCCAATTCTGGCGTGATTCTCTAAACTTAAAACTAAAAACATCAGTCTCTCCTTTTCATTCTGTATAGAGAATGACAAGGATATACTGCTGTCAGAATCGACACCACTGATGTCGATTCTGGCCTGATTCTCTAAAGCTAAACTTAAATTTGACAACAGTGCATCCTTGTCCTTCTCTATACAGAAGGAAAGGGTGAGACTGACCTTAAATTTAGTTTTAAGTTTAGAAAATCACGCCAGAATTGACACCAATGAACGCGAACCTAATTCCTGAAACAGAATGGACGATTAATAGACATGGGCGTTTTTGGTTTTGAACGCAAACGGATATTTATCGGATTTCAGATTTCGAAATCGATTTTAAAATCCGTTTTTAGATATCCGATTTCAGATGTGCCGAACTTAGCCAATTCACTAGTTTGTGTTATGATTTGGTTTTATTAGCTAACGACAATCACAAACAATTAATTGTACGAAGCAAGGATACTCGTAGATTTGCGCGATTTTCCTTTATGCTTTAAATCTAGGCTTAGGCAAGAGTATATATTCTGTGGCTTAGGACTAGCAGAAAAGTTATCTTTACGGTTAAGAGTAAAACTTTTGCGGCGCATTTAAAAATCGGCTTATATACAATGATTTCTTTCTACATATTTTTTTAGTATTTTTTTGTTTCTCTGTTTGTTTTTATTATTTTTCAAACCATTTACAAAATCAAACCTAATTACTTCAGGTTAGCGTTCAAAAAAATGTCAGTTGCTCGACTTTTGATGTTTTTAGACGACATCTCTTTTCAGTGATAAATAATCCCGCCTTAGGGAACGGCCAGAGTGCACTCAGATTCAGATTCCGAAAACAAGCGCGAGAAATATACAGTGTAGTCTAAGCAGGTTGCCTGCTTTTTCTCGCGCTTTTTTTTCTGAGTCTGAATCTGAATCAGGAGTGCACTCTGGCCGTACCCTTCGACTACACTGTTTATTTCTCGCGCTTGTTTTCGGAATCTGAATCTGAATCTGAGTGCACTCTGGCCGTACCCTTAGAGAAGAGCAATAGATTTCCGTAAACAGCAAACCGAAATCGGACTTCCGAAAACGAAAGCACGAATTTCGAATCCGATTTACATTTGGATACTTGTGGTGGTATTAGATCGTTAGCGTTTTGGTTCAGTTAGATTTCTGAAATCGGATTTTCTCGTTGAGAAATCGTTCGGTATCGATTTGTGTTTGAAATCGGATTTTGGATTCGTTTTGATATATCGGACGCATGCCTAACGATTAAAGGTAGCCCGTAACAGACAAACGCGTGTAAGAATTCCCCTGTCACAGAGTAAGCATAGAACATTATGAAATTTCGGAAAGTTAGGGGATTTCCCCCTTAAAAATATGTTACTAGATTTCATGTTAAAAACCACTTAAAAACACTAAAAAAACTATACCCGCCAGATAATGAAAATATACCACTAGAAGCCGTGAAAAAGAACCAGTTCTGGTGGAAAAACCACCAAGGTGGCAACACCGCATGAGTCATGGACTTACTCTTTAAAAACAGGAGAGAAATATACAACTTTTTTTTATCGATCTTGTTTCAAACAGAATTAAGTTTATTTTACATTGTCGGTTGCAGTGGCTTACTCGGGCACAGTGAGATGGTCACAAGAAGGGCATTTATTTCGTTCTCTATACACCATACTAAAATATGTCTATCGTACATTGATGTGCCCAAATTTTTTTAACTAATGAGTCATCATTATATTGATGTATATGATATAAATAACTTAACTATTGGGTTGATTGTTTTATTATTTATTGATGTTATCATTGTTTTTTGTAAATTATGGAAAAACTCACCTGTGCTTTGCAGCCCCATACCATACCAAACTATTCATGCAACGTACAAAATTACGGCTACGGCAAATACTTATATATTAATGAGCGGCTTTTTCATTTCATCTGCGTGGCTTAATTTCTCTTTGCATCCTTCATTTCCCCTTTAAACTTACTTTCACGAAAAATTAAGTCTATAACCGTCTTCAGAGTCTTATTTAAGTGTATACCAAAATTCAGCTAGTCGATTCAATGGTTTAGGCGTGAGAGCATAGCAAACAAAGTCGTATGCATTTTCTCCATTCGTTATCTCCGGTGTTAGCCGACTACACGCGGACGACAAGGAATAAGAGGTCCGGAGCTGTACACAGCCGAATCCTCATAAACAGCATACAAACCAACATATTTTTTTTCTTTCGAACAAGATGGAAGTTTTTTACCGTCGGTTAAGTGTGTCCTCGACCCTTATGGTTAATTCATACTAGTGCGAGTTGAAGCACATCGCATCGAAGTGAACTTCAAAAACGTGACAATTTACCATTATCACTACAACGCGGTAATGTGCATATTCCTTTTAGAGATAAAACGAAGTAGCGATGAGCTCAGAAGGAATATGTGTATTGGACAAGGTTGGATTTGCTGTTACTGTTTCTGAGATATGATTCGATGGGCTGTGTCTCTGCGCTGCGTATGAATTGACCATTTAGTACAGTCAATCTGTCGAAAAAAATATCGTTTCAGTGGAAAAAAAAAACCTAAAGGGTAAGTCTTGTTTTTTCTGTTGCCAAATGACGTCAGTAAGCCACCTTGGCGATGGGCATGTTCAACTCGTAGGCGTTTTTTGAAAAACTCAAAAAAACCGTCAAAAATTTTTTGTAACGAATTTTTCTTGTTTTGTATGCATTTTAGAAACTTTTTTTTCGACCATAATTGTAGAGGGCGTTGAGTGCTACAATTTATGTCATAGTTGCAATCTCGTACAACAAAAAATGCGCATTGTAGGTGGCGCTAGTCTCAAAAAAAGTGTTTTTTCACTTTTTCACCCTGAAAATATCATTTTAACGGAAAATTTTAAATGGCAAAGTTGTTTCGTACATAATTACCAACAACTTTTGTATAAACAATTTTTTTGTATTACTTACAGTTTTCAAGTTATAAATTGCGCAGGTATGAAAAATCCAATAGAGCGGTTTTGGGCAGTTCCAGTACACATTTGCAGTGCACATTTCAATGTACGTTTTACTATTTTTTATTTTTTTTTCATGATTGAGAAACAAAAAAAAATGAAAAAAAATAGTTTTATTTTTATTTATTTTCATGATTGAAAAAAAAATAGTAAAAACGTACATTGAAATGTGCACCTGCAAATGTGTACTTGAACTGCCCAAAACCGCTCTATTGGATTTTTCATACCTGCGCAATTTATAACTTGAAAACGGTAAGTAATACAAAAAAATTGTTTATACAAAAGTTGTTGGTAATTATGTACGAAACCACTTAGCCATTTAAAGTTTTCCATTAAAATGATATTTTCAGGGTGAAAAAGTGAAATACACTTTTTGAGACTTTAGCGCCACCTACAATGCGCATTTTTTGTTGTACGAGATTGCAACAATGACATAAATTGTAGTACTGAACGCCTTCTACAATTATGGTCGA
Source organism: Chilo suppressalis (assembly GCA_902850365.2). Lineage (NCBI taxonomy): Eukaryota > Metazoa > Arthropoda > Insecta > Lepidoptera > Crambidae > Chilo > Chilo suppressalis. The sequence goes on along the minus strand of OU963894.1, from coordinate 14,306,587 downwards.
AAAAAAAGTTTCTAAAATGCATACAAAACAAGAAAAATGCGTTTCAAAAAATTTTTGACGGTTTTTTGAGTTTTTCAAAAAACGCCTACGAGTTGAACATGCCCATCGCCAAGGTGGCATACTGACGTCATTTGGCAACAGAAAAAACAAGACTTACCCTTTAGGTTTTTTTTTTCACCACTCAACCTACAGATTGACTGTACTAATTAGATAAACATCGCTGCATGTAATCCATAAAAGATGTAGAATGCAGGATTTACAGATGTGTTTGTTTGTTTTTGTCAAAATAAAAAGTTTTTTATACAGTGTTGTATGAACTTTATTCATCATTGTTACATCATGATTTTACAATATTAATTTACATACAATAAATAAATGTTCACAATTATTAATGATGTCAAACAGTAGGTAAAAAAAGCAAAATAATATTTTAAACTACAGAGTATGATCATTAACCTAACAGTAATAAACATAATATGGTAATTAAACCTGGACAAACAAAACAATACATCAACAAACTTGACGAATCTGGCACCATGACATTTATAACTTGTCGAATCGATTGTTGGTTGGTTCTATCTTATCCTAACAAAAAATGAGACAAGTGAACGCCGACCCTAACCGCTATATAAAGGAAATCGTGAAAAGCCGTATTATGAATGATTCTCACTCTTGTTGACTGTGGGAACAACTCTTATCCAACAGCTTCACTCCCGTCATAAAGTCTCCCTTGAAATACTAAAATTTAAATTAAGAACCAATCTAAAATTGATAACGAGTTTGTGAGAATAACGATGATGTTAGATAAATATTTGTGATGGGGTGAAATGAACAATTAAGTCTACGTAGAAAAACCAATACTGAGAGGAATGTTAAAATTTACGTATTTGAACTTCAGAATATGTGAATCCACAAATCATAACGCCCAACCTCATCCAAGCTTAAAAGATTTCTAACAAACCTACTGGATGATGGCAAACCGAACTATAATAAAAAGAAGAGTTTAAAACACAACACATCTGTGAAGTAACTAAAACTAACATTTTCAATTCTAAAACTGATCAGTTTCATATGAATAAACTTTGCCAAACATAATTTTTTCCATCAGCCTATTTTCAATTGCGATTGTTGGAACTATAACAAGAGTAATAATTAAATTGATTTCAGTATCCTGCCTCCAGACAACTTACATGAATAGTAAATGTACATTATCATGCTTTTCTCAAACATTAAGTCAATTTAAAAACATTTCTTTGAAAATTATCAAACACAACCAAACAAAACCCACTCTATAAAGAACACGAAAATCAAACAATATATCAATTATAGTCTTCAATCATAATGAAAACTATATTGATAGCAATCAACTTTCACTACTAGGGTCGTAATATGTAATTGAAAGCATAATGACAATGGAATTCTTTTGTAGATAACCTACCATCGCCGCTTTTTTTCGTGCTCGTATTCAGTGTTACAATATATAGCAGCTATGGTATCGTAAAAATCGGAGCATACCTATCAATCTATTAGCCAACAATACAATTAAGGTTTCACAATTGTCCTACAACTGGTCTATTTACTAACTAATCACTTTATTACCTTAAGATTTCATAACATCGATTATTGTGGTAATTGGTTAGATAGTATGGTTGAGTACACGTGTTATATATTTTTGTTTTACATGGCATTATTATCACTGGATGGGAAAACTTAGTTGCCAAATTAGTTTACCGTGATTCAAAGGTAAATTCGAATTCGGCACTCCAAATCAACGATTTGCCAAATCCCTTTAAAATTCAGAGATATAAAATAACAATTAGAGTGAAAATCTAAATTTCATCGGTACTACTCTATCTACAGAGGCCAAATATATCCAAGTATTAATTGATGGGGCAAGAGTCGTTTCTTAGTGTTACTAACAACGTGCAAATTCATATCATTGTGCACACACGTCATGCAAGCACTTGGCATGGTTATTCGTATTAGCTGTTTGTCATACTGACAGTAAGTTGTTTTGATAGAGTAAAAAGAAAAGACTGTTCTCAAGTTTGCAAATACGAATAGCCATGTGAAATGCAGGTATTTTAATAATCACATTATTACAGTATTTAAATTTTAACATACATACATAGAAATGAGTGTAGCCGAAAATCATGGAGGTTCTATACAACTTAGTTCTGGCAATATGCCTCTTTATAATGTTATAATAAGAAAAAGGGCATTCGCAACTAACAATTTTGGAACAGAAATACGATTCTTTTACAAATCCAAAGTGATTCCAAATGTTAAGCACTAGATTACTTTTTGGCGTGCATGTTAAGTGATAATGTTGAAATGCATGTGTTTATAATTTAAAGTGCCCTTTGCACTTTACTCATTAACATTCATAACAACAAGTGAAGTTATGCTCAACTAACCGATATTGCTCGACTTGGCAAAAAGCTATGCATATTTTTTTATTTATTTTTATTCAAACAACATGAATGGGTCCTGAGGTGCAGAATTACTTATGAGTCAATTAGCAAGCCAACATTAAAGTAAACATGAACATTAGTCGCTAATGGACTAATTAGAAATTCATTTGGAATTTTTTCATTCAACGATCAACACTAACATTTTGACAAAACACATACCGTCGTACACTATGCGTGGTTTTTTTAAGCTTTTTACCCTGTCTTTGGCGATATCGAATGCCATATATTGTCATGTTTTTTAAACACATAGTCGAGGGAGAGTATCATTGGACGTTTAATAAGACACACATAGGCCATTAAAGTAATTACTATAGGATTTTTTAATACTAAGGACTCGACGAATATATAGGTATGAGATTAAATGGTCATGTAATAAATCGTGTTGTAGCTGTTAAAAATCCTTCCACAAAATAATGGTCACTGCCATTGAAACCTCAAAATTAGTGTTCAGTTCACTCGTTGAGGTGGTGTCAGTGCAGATTTCATCCTTTTTACAATACCGAATGGTGTAAAGTCGCTTGAACGTGTGATGATCAAAACGTGAATGAGAGAGCTACAAATCCGGGTGTGGTGAGAAAGGGACAACCTTATCTCTTCGAGGAGCTCTTGATCTGTTGTAATTTTAGTCTGAGCGCGTCTACGGCTGCCTCGTTCTTGTGAGATACCGGTTGTGTTGTGTGTAACTGAAACAAAATAATCAAAATTAACAAGATAAATGCAAATAGTATACGAAACCTTTTTAATTAAAATGAAAAGATTTTATAAAACAAACTCGGATTTTGGTTAAAAGCTTTTAAACTGTACATGAAAAAAGTTTCTCCATTTACTTTAATATATTATCAGATACTCTATGGTTACTTATATCAATTTCAGATAAGATTTTATAGGGAAAGTTACTTTATTCGCAATTTATTTGTCAGGGGTGGCTTTAGAGTTGCCGCACATTACTAGTAACACCATTACGCAAAAGGTCATCGGATCCCATAGTCAAGGCATCTAAGAACAATGTTCGAAGCGATATTAAACCGTATATGTACTCATTCTATTTACGTCTCTGAATCGTAATAATAGTCATTATTGATTATGATAATTTGTTGTGCATACCAATACCAATAGTTAAGTCATGTTCGTGTTTATCAAGTTTTTGATAATTAGCTTTTAACCTAATTACTTTACTAAGTGGCTAATTATGTTGAATAGATGTATTGAATGAATGAATTAGTCATTTTTTGATGCATTAATGAATGGCAATTAAATAGAAAGTGCTACTTTTGTATTAAGTTACAAAAGTATTAAGTAGTAGTAAGGGTATTTGACAAGTTTTAGAAAACGATCACACGTTATTTACTGTTTATGGAGTCCATAAAAAGTGATATTTTTAATTATGTTGTAATTCAGTAAAAAAAAAAGAGAAATAAAATTTTAAGTTGCCGCAGAAACGGTTCTCTGGACATTATGGCGTCTCACTAGTGTGTGACGTCACACAACTGTCAATAAAACGCCAAACGATACAATTTTGTGTCACTTTAGCCGAAAGTTTACTACCGTGTGAAGTCATTTTAATTTTAGTCTTGGTCAATCCCAGGTGTTCTCTGTCACGTGACCATGGAGCAAAAAATTAATTTCTATTCAATAATTTTATAAAAAAGTTATTAATTATTTGTTCTTTCAGAACAGTGTAATCACTGCTAATATTCATATTAAATACAGATGCCAAAAATTGGTACATTTCCTTTAGCCTATTGTGGGTCATTAAAAGAACCTTCTTGCTGCGGGTTGACGCTGTGCGCTCTAGGTAGAGAGTTCTCGTATTGACGCAGCCCAACAAGAAAATCAGACACTACTAAAATCAGATCTCATTTCTAAGCCCTTTTTGTTGCAAATGTATTCCTTACTTCTAGCCAAGGGTCGATGCTGTGCGCACTAAAAGATGTGTTCTCGTTGTGACGCAGCCTAAGCAGACAATCAGAAACTACTTAAATCAGATCTCATTCCTAAACCCCTTTTGTAAAAAATATATTCCGTATTCTTTAGCTGCGGGTCGATTTTGTGCGCTCTAGGAAGTGTGTTGTCGTTGTGACGCAGTCCAAGCAGACAATCAGAAACTACTTAGATTAGATCTTGTTTCAAAACCCTTTACGTAAAAAATATATTCCGCATTCCTTACCTCTAGCTGCGGGTCGATGCTGTGTGCTCTAGGAAGTGTATTCTCGTCATGACGCAGTCCAAGCAGACAACCAGAAACTACTAAAATCAGATCTCATTCCTAAACCCCTTTTGTAATAACTTGGAAAAAAAAGCAAGTCTCACAACTCAGTTCTACTTCTTCTACCGTCAAAAGTTGTGAGATCTATGTAATGCAAAGTCGGTTAATTTATTCAACCCCTACTTAAGGAACCGTCTGTCTTGAGTTATTACGAAATTAGCTCACCTAACAACATCTTATACCGACCTTATCAATATTAAAAATATTGTATGTTTTAAATAAATAAATTGACTTAGCAATCACATGAAAACACTATGTATCTCACATATTGTATTAAATTAGATTGTTGAGCTAATAAACAGTCGAAATATATTCCGTATTCCTTACCTCTAGCTGCGGGTCGATGCTGTGCGCTCTAGGCAGTGTGTTCTCGCTTAGCAATCACATGAAAACACTATGTATCTCACATATTGTATTAAATTAGATTGTTGAGCTAATAAACAGTCGAAATATATTCCGTATTCCTTACCTCTAGCTGCGGGTCGATGCTGTGCGCTCTAGGCAGTGTGTTCTCGTTAATGGAATCTGCTAGACTCCGGTTGTCTCCCATCGGAGTTCGGGGTTGTGATGATGGCGTAGATTCACTCTTCAAACCTGCTTTCGCCTTAATTTGAAAAGAAAGATATTAATTTGCTAAATATTTTCACACACACTTTATGAGCGTAGGGGGCCAATCGCCTAAATAGATTGCTATGGCTATCGCTTACAATTTTATTTTGTCATTTTTGGCTGCCAAGTTTTCAAATACCTCGCGCTGTTTTTAAATTTACATTGGTAAGAAAAGTATGAAATCGTAAGCGAAAGCGATAGCAATCGCGATAGACGATATACCCAGGTATAGAGCGCTATTTTTTTCAATATTCCTGACGTTTCGGAACCTTTACAAGTTGCTGTAAAGGTGCCATGGTCACAAATCTAAACATTTATCAACTTCATAGGCTGGTAATGATGATAACCTCAAATACTCTGTGCAGGGTAAGTTAAGCGTAAGTTGTGATACCATTTAGAAAGTTGTAAATATAAATTACCCTAATACAAATTTATTTTTTAATTAAGTAGGTATGTAATTTTTATAATATAAAACTTTTAAAATGGGCAGAAGCCTTTGCCATAACATTGCCTTAAAAAAGGTGAAAGATTTAAACAAAAATTCAACAGAATTGACACTTACTTGTAAAGCACGTAATCGTTCTAAGAACATTACATGTGATTTCTCATCATTTTCGTTGCTAATGTCTGAAACAAAGATGAATAAAAGTTTAAAATAAACCTAAAAGACCTACGCAAAATTTATTGGTGGGTGATTGAGGAGATTATTTTCAAAGGGGCTTATATAATTTAGCGTTTTTATTATTTTCAAATAGGTTATGCCATTTGATTCTCCACGTCATTTGAAAGATTTTAGCTTACACTAACACAACCTATTCTATTCCATTTGTAAAATTCCAATTCAAAAAGTGGCATTCGCATCGAAAAGTTTTATTTTACTTTTTTTGAAGTTGCAGCAAATAAATAAATAATAATTAATTATTTCCAATAAGTTGGTACACCATGAACACATAAGTTAATTAATTTCTACAAAATTACAAACAATCGTACATGCATAACAGAGCTACTAAAAGGTTTTTTTTTTATTTATGAATAAACGTAACATTTTTTTTTATGTTATAGGTGGCATACGAGCAGACGGCTCACCTGATGGTAAGTGATCACCGTCGCCCATGGACACTTGCAACACCAGGAGTATCACAAATGCGATGCCGGCCTTTAAGGAAGGAATATAATACAATACTATAGAATTGACTTAAGAGTGCCACACGAGGAGAAATCTGTATGGTACGCACCCTAATATTAGAAATAGGATAGCGTCACATCAATAAAATTTATATGCAATTATTATTTGTAACAAAACAAATGAAGTGGAATACAAAAAAAACAAACAGGATTTTATGAATTAATTTGTGTGCGTGTGTGTTTATGTGTATGTGTGCGTGTGTGTTTATATGTGTGTGAGCGTGCGTGCGTGGGTGTGCATGCGTGTGTGTTTTCTGCGTGTGTTAGCAGTTTAAAAGTTGTATTTTTTTGCATAGAAAGGATTTTTAATATCTTTGTATTTTTGCCATTTCTGTAAAACAAAATAACAATTAAATAAGCCCTTTTGAATAGACACTCTTCAATTATAAAAACACAATACTTTATAGAAAACACCGCATAACAGTACAGAAAGGGCATATATACATGGTTTCATCAGTTCATGAATGGGGGTTGTTAGCCAACGATATTAAATACCCTAGATACATCACGAGCTCTCAAAATGAACTCCACTCAAGCACTTCTTGGTTCGCAGTCACGCGCGGACCGTTACGAATTCAAAATGCCACAGAGCTCCACGAAAAAAAATCTTATAGTACGAAAAGTGTCGGTTTCCCGACAGGTATCTAATCAATGCTTGTTAAATCTAAAGAAAATATAACTAGAAAAAAATCCACGCGGACCAGGCAGCAGACGGGACTCGAACCCGCACCCTTCGCAATCCGGGCGAATGCACTGCCCAATTATGCTACCGCGGCCCTCACGGACCGCGTCGAAATTCTTCTAGCCATTCTTAAGCTGCAAGATTTAAACATCAAGCAGTTACATGCTTTAAAATAATAAAAATTATAACTATAATTGCTATTTCTTCTTTCAAATGTTTAATACTTGTAAAAGTATTCATTTGACATTGTGGGTTACCTATAATGCGAAGAGATGGCGCTGCCTTGCAGCTTAAGAATGGCTAGAAGAATTTCGACGCGGTCCGTGAGGGCCGCGGTAGCATAATTGGTCAGTGCATTCGCCCGGATTCGAGTCCCGTCTGCTGCCTGGTCCGTGTGGAATTTTTTCTAGTTATATTTTCTTTAGAATTAAAGCATGTAACTGCTTTAAAATATATTTTTTTTTTACATTTCAATATATTTATTGGAATAACAATACTTTGTAACATACATAAAATAAATTATAACAATGCTTGTTAATTTAACGCATTTGAAGCAAACTTTGTTCTAATACTTACTATAAACTGATTTAATACAAAATATTTATGATATTCAAATGCATGGTCGGTTATTCGTCGCCGTATAGCCGTCTCTTTTCCTCGCGGTCCTTACCTGCTATATTGCTAACAGCGCATTCAGGACTGTGCGTAGAGTGAAAAGAATAAGGTCTATATTCTTCCGCATTAATCAATGAGTCGTAAAATTTTACGAGCTTGCATTTCGATCTGCCAGAAGTTTTTGATGCATGCGTTTTAATTAAAACCTTATATAGTATGCATTAAAGGTGACTTTCAATGTTTAAATAATACCTTATATGGTTTTATAATTTCACATTATGTAATGAAAGGTGACTTCATCTAAAGTCATTTTTCAACTTGACGACTCTGTAAATAATAAAACAGGGAGAAAAATACAGCCCTTGCTGAGTTTCTTGCCGGTTCTTCTCAGAAAAAGGTCTCCCGCCGTAGATTTACGAACCGATGGCGTAGCTTCTAGACCCTGGGTTCCGAACCTGGGGGTAATTACCCCTCCGGGGGTAAATCAGCCATACTTCGGGGGTAACAAAGAACCATATTATTTGATCAAATCTAAATAATAAGAAAATACTATATAATAATACTTCTAAATAGAGCATGCGCTCCTTCTTGCTAGCGAGCCCGCGGGGTGCTGAGTGTGGCAAGCGGGGCGAGATTTCCTCCTGATGATGACATTATTAGAGACGAAGATGTAGCGGCCAAATTGGAATTTCTTGGACTGATGATAATATATTAAAGTCGGGGTAAAATCTAGTTTCCTTATAGGTTACAGGGGTACCAGTATTGGAAAGGTTAGGAAACATTGTTCTAGACATTCATGAGTGCTTGTAACAGCCTAAACTGAATAAATGATTTTGATTACGATTATGAGTGAACATCTCAGCTTTAGGTAAATATGCATCCGACTATTCGATCTCTAATTATAACTGACCTATATTGTGTTGCTTGTAGTCGTGCTTGTAGACGGGTATGGAGTTGAGCTTGCGTTGTTCTGCCACCTCCCTGAGGCCGCGTTCCACGTAGTTACGGAAGTAGAACGATGAGCCTTGCATGAAGGTCCAAATATCCACTTCTGGGTGACGTTCCTGGTGGGATAGTTTATTTATCTTAATATGGATGAGAAAACGCATAAAACAAGTAAGTATAACAGAAATCGACAGTAGGAAAGGAATATGACTTATTTCGTTTTCACAAGTCCGGTCGCGAAGCAGGAAGAATTTCGTACTTTAACCTGTTATTACCTGTCTCTGTCACTCCCGCGTAAATATAATGAATCTCGCTCGCACAGATGCAATGGCCGCCGTAATTAGGGATTGCAAACCTTTTACCTGAGACTGTAAGGTTTGTTCGTGTTCGCATGTAGTTTTGGTTGGCCTTGGGATTCTGATTTTTGAATTTTCATTTTTTTATTTCTGCCGAATTAGTACTTGCCTCGATTTTTGTAAATTAAAGTATAAAATCTAAATAATTAATTTATATAATAACAATAATTGATTTAATAAGTTGGTAAATTTTCTTTCTCCTTCAAATTTTCATGTAAACCGCATTAAATACAAAAATGTTTGTGACCACTGTCAGTAGGTAAAGAGGCCATTGTACGAAATTCTTCCTGCTCCACGACTGGACTTTAATTAAATTTTTATCAAATTAAGAATTATACAAAAAATTATGTAATCAAGTTTTTACAAAACCAAAAATGCAAGCAGCATATAAAAACTCAAAAAACAAAAAATCAGTCCATATCAAAACTTGACATGCAATAAGTCGCAATTTTAATTTACCTATATTACATGAATTAAAGTACAGATAATCCTTACAAATTACTCACCCTGAGGTCATATAGCTGTGCGAGAGCATCCTTGTTATGCTCCTTAGTGCCGATCCGCTTCAGTATTTGTGCCAGTTCTTCGTGCAAAGCTCGCGGCAATCGGCCCGAGTTCAATGCCGCGTTATTGCCCACGCCCAGCACTGAGCTGCCGTTTATGGCATCCGATGTGTTCTCTTTCTTTTCATCCAGTTTGAGTTGCTAATGGAATAAAATTTGCTAAATATTTTGTTCTAAATTAAAGCATACATTACTTACAAAGGCGTATTATAGTATTAAGAAATTTTTAGAGGACAAAACTTTGTAAATGGATGTTCCTATTTGTTTATTTAAATTTGCATACCTTGTGGTTAAATATGGAATAAGCTTCTTATGTATTATAATTAAACACCTTTGTATCACCTGTTTTTGCTTATAAATAATTGATTGATTGAAAATAATTACGTTTGAAAATTTACGCTATAAGTTGGTGCCACTGTAGCATTTCTACTGTTATGCATTTTTGGCGCGAGTTCAAAGAGATAGTATTGTTACCTGTCGGGATGGGGTTACAATGTACACAGTCAGGTCATAAGTATTGTCACACAGTAAAAGCTTTTCTTTTAGAATGCTGGCCACAAAAAAGTTTATTGAATTCGAATTTCGAATTATTCATGAAAATAAAAATGGATACTTTTTCGAATTTTATTCATTTTTAAATATGGAGTGAACGTTTAAAGAAGACCGTGTTGCAGTTATTGCGTTGCATCGTTGCGGTTACGCGCCAATTAAAATTTTTGACATACTGAAAAATCTGAATATAACCAAAAGATTCGTTTATCGTACCATTAAACGATATGAATGAAGACTCTAGTGTAGTTGACAGGTCAAGAAGTGGTCGCCCTCGGTCTGTTAGGACTCCAGCAGTGATAAAAGCTGTGAAGGCGCGAATTCAAAGAAATCCCAAACGTAAGCAGAAATTGTTGGCCCTTCAGATGGGGTTAAGCAGAACCAGGGTGAAAAGGGTGTTAAATGAATACCTTAGGGCTTCGGGCATATCGAAGAAAAACAGGAGATCGTTTAAATGCTCGTCTAATGGACCTGAGACTGAAGAGATGCCGCGCTTTGTTGAAGCGGTACGCGGGAAAAAAATATCGGGAAATTCTTTTTTTCTACCGTAGAAGAGAGCTACAACAAACAAAATGAAGTGTGTACGCACACAGTAGTGAAGAAGCGAGCAACCGTATTCCACGTGTCCAACGAGGTCATTTTCCATCCTCGCCCATGGTATGGTTGGGAGTTTCTTATTGGGACTTGGGAGGTACATTTTTGTGAGAAAGGTGTAAAAACGAATGCAATTGTGTATCAAAATACAGTCCTGACGAACCTTGTGGAACCTGTTTCTCATACCATGTTCAATAACAGGCACTGGGTATTCCAACAAGATTCGGCGCCAGCTCATAGAGCGAAGAGCACACAAGAGTGGCTGGCGGCGCGTGAAATCGACTTCATCCGGCACGAAGACTGGCCCTCCTCCAGTCCAGATTTGAGTCCGTTAGATTACAAGATATGGCAACACTTGGAGAAAAAGGCGTGCTCAAAGCCTCAACCCAATTAGGAGTCACTCAAGACATCCTTGATTAAGGCAGCCGCCGATATTGACATGGACCCCGTTCGTGCTGCGATAGACGACTGGCCGCGCAGATTGAAGGCCTGTATTCAAAATCACGGAGGTCATTTTGAATAAACTTTATCGTCATAAGAATCTATGTTTTGTTAAGTTCATTTTGGTATATAAATGGTTACATAATGAATAAACTTGTGTCAATTATTTTATATTAAACATGTGACAGAATTTATGACCTGACTAGGTATAATGCCAGTTCACTAGCACCGGCGAGTACGTAGACACTAGTTATACATAAGTAACGCGCATGAGTTGTAAACAAGTAGGCAGATGTCATTAAACTTTCGCCCTTACGCCGCACTGTATAAGGCTACGGTGGGGGCAGGTGTTGTCAAGTTTACAAATAGCAAACACGAATAGATAAGTGAAGTACCGGCATTTGATACATCGTGTTTGTCATCGTCAATTATCCTAATATTTATTAATTAATTGTAGTACCCGAATTGATTTTTCTCTAGTCAAAAGTTCTACCTAAATATTATTAAAAACTGACCCAAATCAGGAAATAACCTCTTTTTAAGACACATTGTGACATACCTTTAACACTTTTAGCAAGTACGGGTACAGATCCGATTCGTTGACATCTGGTATTTGCGTGAGATGGTTCGTGATGGAAGCACCCTTGATTTTGACTAGAGTATGAACCAGAGTTTTCACTGTCCTGTAAAATAACAATACGGCAACAATTAATTTAGATATATTTAAAACAAACGTTTATTTACATCCGTCTCATATACACCACTATTTACTGTATTTTGGTAATAAAGAATAAATAAATATTTTCTCATGAATGAACTAGAAGCATCAGTGACAGAATGGTGTCTTTTTCTTCCTTGCATTCTTTAGATGGATATTTAATAATATTTAAGAAATCACATTATTATAATGAGCGAAGCTGATTAAGCGCAAAAACGCTTATACTAGACAAGGATTGAAAACTGCGTGACACGGGAAAGAAGGTTGGATTGCATTGTTGTCGTTCCTCCACCGTTGACAGACAAGTCGGTACTATTTCAGTGAATATAGTACCATAAAACTAAATTTAAATAAAATATTGTTAAATGAACTCAACTAGTTTGCCTTTATTCTTTTGGTCAAAACGATTGGCTTTTCAATACTTACTTTTGATTTATTAGAAACAAATTTCTCACCTGTACGGTGTGTCGCTTATATCGGGATTCTTCTTCCAATAGCTATTAGGGTAAGCAGTGTAGAACAGATGTATCTTGTACAGCACCGCATCGTAGTCTATGGAGTTGACGTCCCATCCGGAGATCATTTTGAGGGTCTTCCAGAAGCACTTGAGAAGCAGATCCTGGTAACGTGGGTACGCCGGCTCTGACACACCGATGGAGTCGTGGAGTAGTGACACTATGGCACTGTGTGTGAAAAGAGTTTTATGTTTATTAGTGTATTGTTAGTGTTTATTTGTTTCTTAGGTTTTCACGCACACCACTCATTAAATGAAATAAGTTTCAACGGTATATATGCACTGATTTATTTATTTATTGACGTTTCGCATCCTTTTCAAGATATAATAAAGACGACGCATCCTGAAAATGGTGCGAAACGTTAATGAATAAATGATTCATTCGTTGTGTTTGCTTTGTGATTATTACTTAGTAAATATTTATTTAATTTAGATATTCATATAACACCAATGGCATGTTATAACAGAGGATAAAACAAAATGATGTAGCATTCATAAGCCTTACACAATTTTCAAGCACAGTACAATCAAACATATATTATCCAATCCACTCACGAGTATAAAACTAAGAAGCAGAAAGTCATATCCACAGCGAAAATGATGATAAATTAAATGAAGTTAGCAAAAATTAGAATGTTCAGTCAGTAGTATCGACTAATCTGCACACAAGGGAGCACCCCCTTGGAGGTGAATCCTCATTTAGTCTGCCATCGTGGATAAGTAACTTTCGCAATGGCCGGTTATCGGATGGCAAAACAATTTTTTTTTACCCGTTGGTCCCGGTCGTATTTGCAGTCGTTAAGCACCCCCCAATCTGCACTGGGCGGGCGTGATGGGTCATGACCCAATCTCCCTATTTAGTCCGTAGAGCGAGAAGGTCCCAGCAGTGGCGGCATTAACACCTCGGCTGTGTAGCCAGCCATCCACTTTGTTTTTCACGGCAGGAAAATCGAAGTTTTCCGGCTAATGTTCCTCCTATTATTCGAATTCTACTGTATATCCAGGCTTAATTTATGTCTTAAATCAATCCTGAATAATTTCTCTACAAACTTATCTATATAATAGATGCGTAAATTAAAAACCAATATGATAAAACGGAAAATAGGAAAATTTTTAAAATGAAAATAATTTTCTGAGCCCCTGGCAGAAATCATCCACTTGACTTGAAATCATCGTGACGATGAAGTTTTAAAACGATGAAATTGAGACAGGTGGCCGAGATCCATGCTTTTCCGCTACCTAGCAACCTACATCTAGCAGTGGGGACATAAATTAATAGACTAGTCTATATTCAGCAAGTTTTGAGCTTCCTGGAAGCTATCGGGCTAAAAGAGATACTTTAACTTGGCGAGTCACAAAAATCTATAAGGTCGCTGTGACTACAGTTCCACTGGGACTGGGAGCCCTAAAATATGAAATAACGGCTCAATTACACTTGGTCTTTAGCCCGTATACGGGTGTCCCAATACGCGGAGGAGCTTGCCGAGTAGAGAGCAAAGCGCCGATATAATAACAGTCAGCTAACGAATACGTTACCATAGTAACGCGGTGCGCGGCGAGTGCTCCAGCACCCGCACACACACGTTGTTCAGCACCCGCACCAAGCGTTCCGCGTCCGCGCCCGCTCCCGCTCCCGCCTCCGCTCCCAATACGCGGAGGAGCTCGCCGAGTAGAGAGCATAGCGCCGATTCGCCCACTTGCGCGCCGCAGCCGGCCGTGTCGTAGAACTACAACAAACGAATAAACCCCACAGAGGTATAAGAATAGAGTGGAGAAGGCGGCTCTAAAAGTGTCCGTCTAGTAGAAAGAGAAAGAATATGAGAGACCGCTAGTTAGCTCTCTCTCTTGTGACGCATGGCATCCAATGGCATCACATCGAAATAGTAAGATGGTTACGTTATATAGTCGAAAAATAATAGACACTTAGGTATATATTGTTTTGTCAATGACCCAAAAATAACCAAGATAAAGCCCGTCAAAGTTTGTCAGTGGGGTCGTGCCGTCACTTATAAGTAAAAACTGTTGTATCTCGACGACGTGACATTTACAAGTCAATATATCTCTGAAATGTTTAAAAAAATATATGTACAATCTATTTTCTTTTAATCTACCTCATGAACGAAGAGAAAAAGAGTTAAGTCTTCGTCCCTATATAGCATAAAGCAACGAGGCCGTAGCGACCAGGAGGGGAGTCGGTATTCACAGCGAACTCTTAATGCTGTGTTTAAACACAATTTTTTTATTATTTTGTTAAATTTCAATCGTCCGACTTCTTTGACAGAACAATCTACTCGCCAGTACAAATTATACTTCCGGACACATCTATAGGCCCAATTAGTGTCATAAGTATCAAAGGGCTGTCGCAAAAATAAAATGTAAATGATTGAGCAATAATTTAAAAAACACAAAAATATTTTTAATAAATCAGCTTCAAAACTGCCTACCTTTTGCTCAATGAAACATTTAGTTTTAGCTATGGACCATTAAAATGCTAGGTAGGCCCGGTACTGTATATTCTTACCGTTGTAAGAGCGCCGGCTAAATATTTATACGCTGGCAGGGCTTCCTCAGGGGTTACATTGCAGGCGCCGGTCCGCAAACGCCTCACTTGGGCCGCTACAGCGCTAACTAAGCGTTGTTCATGCGCTGCAAGCGCTGCACCGCGTCCTGATACTAACGCGCCGGAGATGAGTGAGAGAGCACGGATGGCCGCCTATAAAAAAAACATGACACCGACTTCAGCTCGTTTAAGGTTGTGATAAACAAAGATAGGTTAGAGAAATTTTTGTCTAGTGACTTTTGGCCGACGGGAGTTAAGTATCGACGCTTTCATGATCGACCAGCTAGATTACATAAAACGTCATAGAAATAAATAAATAAAATATGGACAGTAAATCACACAACAATATTATAAAAAACACTACTATGATTTCATACAATAGGCTTGTGTCAAATAACAATAAATCGAATGGGTTACAGTTTCTAAATATGAATTATGATATACAGATAACAAAAAATAAAGCTATTTATCATAATAATTAAAGATTATTATTATTTTTAGAAAATAAATTCGAATAAAATAGGCATTAGATCACGTGACGGCAAACACCAATCAGAAAGACTGACGTCACCACCTGCAAAACATTACTTGTGGTTGCCGTTTCCATACATTTCATTAATATCTCATTCATGTTATTGTTACTTTGATACAATTATCAGTTTGTTTTCAGATAAGTATTGAAAGGAAGCCTAATAAATCCATGGAATTGGGAAGTACCGAAGCAAATAATAATATTTTAACCAAAATAAAAAAATAATCGCATAACTACTCGACATAATTAAGCATATCATTTGGCAACTAGAACAAGAATAAGAAGTGTTTATTATTATGAATAAATATACTGAACTCTCAAATAGACTCTAAATCATACCATAAAATTAAATCAGCTTACCTAACCTCAACCTATTGTCATTGTTTTATCAATATAATGCAATATAATTTATCCGGCTTGTATAACATTTTGATTTCATTGATTATGTTATGCAAAATACTTACATCAAAATGTTCATCACAAAATTATTCTTGTATTTGTTGATAAACAATGAATAGGTACCATCCCTCCTTGCAAGTTCTAACCATTTTTTCCGCATTTGTGGCATATAAATAATTAGTCTGGCGTTTTATGCTTCTCCTTTTATACTAGGACACTATACAGTACTTGTAATACGATGGATTCATTTTTAACTAAATAAATTTAATAGTCGGCGTACAGCGTATTGTTTGCTTTGCACGGCGTGACGTCATTCTAGACGCCATGACAGTCTAGAGCGTTTTCGAGGGAAATTTGGATAAGTTTTTTAAAATACAAAATACATATTGCTAATGTACTTTTTTATTTAAAATAATATTTTTTGGGGTTAAATAAACATCAAGGTATATTATTAACCACTTTTTAAAATATAGGCAACTAGCCTATTGTAAATCGATTAAGAGCTCTGTCTCACGCGTTAGGCATCTATGTGATGAAGCCGATATCATGGCGCTCCAAGAGACCTGGTTATATAACAATACAAAATAGTTAAGCTAAAGGGTTGAAATGAGAGATGAAAGTTTGTAAGCTGAAGTAATTTTTCCAGATTTGTAACTATACGAATGTGGCCAAATCATTATTTTGTTTTTGTTGCCTTCGGAGGTAGATGGAGGGCCACTTGATGTAAAATGATACCCGTCTCACATAGACATCAGGAATGCGAGTGCCTTTTGAAACATTATTTTTAAACTTCGTTTGAAGAAGACCGCTTTAGTATAGCATGTTATATTATTTCTAAAAAATATTTCAAATTCACACTTCAATGACGACTAATTAATAAAATCAAATCCTTCGTCAGACATTCTGTCAGTAGCCATATTGAATTGTTGACATTACTTCTTTCAATGAACACTTTCTAGTGTGACGTAGCTTTACATCTCTGTCTTATATAAGCGATAGTGTAATAAAGATAGCATTCCCCTTAGCGTATAAACGTAGTGCATTGAATATAAACAATGTTTTCTTTTACAAGTTTTATTAAACTTAAGTACGAATCACGAACAGCTTTAGATTTTCTTTCAAGTAAGCCTAGTATCCCTATCATTAACACTTACATTGAGGTCCGGACTCGCTATCGAATGGATGGTGTCTGCCAATTGGGAATCGTCCACCGACGAAAGCGTGTGTTGTTGCGACACCAGCGGGTGTGGCGTCATATGTCTCGGCGGGGACATTGGCACCATGCTTAAAAATATGAACATAATTGTATTTTTTTAACACTAAAGTATATAGAGCGGAGATATATCCAATCAATATAAACACAATTTTATTTATTATATTAACCGAGAGTTCATAAAAAACAGACCAAGAGTCGGATTCACGCACGAAGAGTTCCGTACCACAACTATACAGCATTAAACACTTAATTATAATGTCGAGCAAAAAACGGCAATAAACCTATTTGTTACATACAATAACTATTACGGGGGGCTCCCATAGGAGCCCCCTTAAACTTTTTTTTTTTTAATTGTAATTGCATCATTAATTATTATAATAATTATTTATTCAAATTTGAGAGCTAAAATTAAGCAAATGTCGTGTTCAGCATCAATTGGGGTGCAAGTTTATGTATTACAATAATTTTGTATAATAATATGTAAGTTATAATTTGTACTCTGTCGCTGTACCATAAATAAATAAATAAATAAATAAAAATAAAATAAACATTTACATTTTTGGTATTTGTTGTTATTGCAGCAACAAAAATATATTATCTGTGAAAATTTCAACTGTCTAGCTATCACGGTTCATGAACTCATGATATTCAGCGTGGTGACAGACGGATAGCGGAGTCTTAGTAATAGAGTCCCGTTTTTATCCTTTGGGTACGGTACCCAAAAACTAAAAAAAATTGCTAAAGTACCTTTGATAAGTGAAATAAATGAATTTGCCAAGTTAGTATTTGAGTTTGAAAAGTTGTATCGATATACAGCCTACTCGCCATTTTAGTTTCTCGCTATGAGGAAAACTTCGATTATCAAACGAGCTTTGCATTTATTGAAAAAAAAATTGTGTTCATCAAGTGACATCAAATTTAATAAGTCTCAATAAAATAAATCTTCTCACGTTATTGAGATGGTGCTGACCATACTGAGTGTTTTATTTCTGTATCGATAAACACCATTCAATATTTACGTTATTACTTACATAGCTAATCTATTTTATTTCGATTATCCACATTTGAAAGCCATGCAAAGCAAAAAATAAATGGTTAAAAGCTATTGAAACCTGATGATGAGCCCTATATAAAGCCACCACTCGCGCTATTGCCTACTTTGATCCAATCCCCTACTCAGTGAAGGTCTCACCGACAGAAACACAACACTACCAAAAGGTAGAGTACTTTTACTGTAGTCTTCTGTAATGTGGAGTTTACTTCCCCAGACGGGAGCTCAAATTCGAGCGGCAAATTCGCTATGCACACTACCACCATCAGATTTTTTAATGTCCCCGCTGCTGGCGCACAAAAATTCCCTATGGATGAAATAGGGAGATCGTGCGACATCATCTTCCATCATACGGGTCCAATGTTTGACTGCAGATGCAGCTGGGACCAACGCCAACGCCTTAACTAGCCTCCCGAAGCAAAGAGGAGCTCAAGGTATTAAGTTTTTGGACACCCTTTCGATGACCGATCATTATGAAAGTTGCCTAATTTCCACTATTGCAGACCGAACGCGCTAAGGACTTGCGCCATCGAGTTCATCCGCTGTCGATATGCTTATATCTTATTCGTTACAATTGCCAGTGCAAAATTTTACTGTTAAATTTTTGAATAGAAACTTAAACAGCGACGCCACAATGGACGTAAGGAAAACTAAAAATAAGTACATATTTGACGTGTATCTGGCTCGAAACTTCGTCAACTATTCGTTTCCGATAATGGTTTGTGCTAAAGGTACTAGTGGTATGGAGACGGGGGCGGCAACTATCGGGCGATAGACGCGCGCTATCTTCACAGGTATCGGGGGATAGCTCACCTGGTGTTATGGGAGCGGGAGGCGGCAGAGAGCGGTTCGTCTAGGAACCGCAGATCCAGTTGCAGTAACGCTGTAATACGGCGGGTATCGGGCGATAGTCGCTCGCTATCTTCACAGGTATCGGGGGATAGCTCACCTGGTGTTATGGGAGCGGGGGGCGGCAGGCGGCGGCTCGTCTAAGAACCGCAAATCCAGTTGCAGGAGCGTTCCTGGCGTTATATGGCGGTTATCGGGCGATAGACGCGTGCTATCTACACAGGTATCGGGGGATAGCTCACCTGGTGGTGTGGGGGCGGGCGCGAGGAGGCGGCGCGGTAGGGCGGGGGGCGGCGGGCAGCGGTTCGTCCAAGAACCGTAGATCCAGTTCCGGTAATGCGGGACGTTTTAGTACGGGAACCGCCGCGTCCAACTGCGCGATCAGCTCGGGGTCAAGGCCGAACGGGCCAGTGATCACGCGCGGCTCCGGAGCCGGCCTGCTAAATAAACATACATTTTTTATGTTAAAAGGGAGGCAAACATGCATATGGCCAGCCTGATGCGGCCACCATAACCTATAGACGCTTGCGATACAAAAAATATCACACGCGCCATTGTCTACCCTGACCTAATGACAATAGTTTCAAGAGTATAGATTCACTGATTTATTTATTTATTGAATCATAATCCGCATCCTTTTCAGGATGCGTCGTTCGGATTATGATTTTTGAAAACCTAAGAAAAAGAAAGATATAATTGTTCAATACATTGTTGCTGTAATCTTCATCAGCCTATTAATGTCCACACTGCAGGGACACAGGCCTTAAAGGGAGATTGGCCGTAGCCCTCCACGCGGGCCCAGTGAGAATTCGTGAGTGATTTTAATTCTTAATCATTAAAATGCTAAATTAACAAATATAAATAAAAAAAATACTAGTAAAAACTCCACTCTGTCCAGATATCAAACATGATCCTATCGAACATCATGGTATTAATTACTATCCGTTATTGTCGCCAAGTCTAACAATAAAACGAATCGAAATAGACTGACTCTACTCGACAGGTGATGAAGATTAAGAAACAAGAGGTGACAAAAATCGTTGCAATTCCGAACAAAATTGCAAGTATTAGGTAAATTAGGAACACGCGACATTCTAAACGGTCTGATAAAATGATTTAGAAACAATACGCGCTTTAGAATGTGCATGCGTCGTCGGCGACCATCTGAACTTAGCCTTATTAATCCACTACACCTAATATGACTTGCAGGCTGACCAAAGGCTTTCTTTTAGTCAATGGTTTGGACCAAGATGCTGTTAAGGCCCGTGCCTATCTATTCAGTCCACTTGTTGCAAAAATATACCAAGTTGGGATTGTGACACAAAAATTTGACAAATCTTGACAAGAAATTCCTATCTTCTGCTAAACACATATTTTCATACAAAAATTACTTAAAGGAATTTTTATGAATTAGTTTGAACATTTAAGATGTTATTTTAACGAGTTTTCAAAAAAAAAATCCAGGTTTCCCAGTTTCGATACCAAGCAATGGATCATTTAGGTACTTACGGATTAACTGGCGGCGGAGGTTCTTCCTCTTCCTCTTCTTCTTCCGGATATTCTGTGGGTGCCGTGTCCACGGAAATGACGCGACGTGGAGGCTCCTCCTTAACCATTATTTTTTATGTTATTAAGAAATAAAATAATCAAGTCAAACGGTAGATGCCGGTTTTGAATATTGATTTAATCAATGGCCTAAGTAAATATTAATAAATTAAATCCTTAAAAAAACTAAATCTCACAATATACTTATTTACAAACATCACGGAATAAAATATCTTTATCAAAAACGAAACATGATTAAAGGAATGTGAAGATGATAAAAAAATACTGATATAGCTATCATAACACGAGATTATTAGCAACGATAAAGATAATATACCTGCGGCATTTTTACGTAACAATTCAAATTGAATACATATCGATAAATAAACACCCACTAAATGATATTAGGCTAGAAAGCACGTTTAAATGGCTTTAGTATTCAACAGAAACCATTTATATAATATTTAAAACCTTATTTATAATGACAAAACACGCGATTTTTTCGATAATTTTTAATCGATTTGTTGGTAGGTAGATCTTGCACTACGGTAAGGAACCCTTTGGGTGCGAATCTGACTAAACCTTTTCTATTTTCAATCCTGAAGTGTACTCATACGATCAATACCTTTAATCTAACGTCAGTACTCTATGAGAGAAGAGCTAGATGAAGCAGTGGCAAGCGCGTTCATTCTACGTTTGTGAAAGTTAGGCAACTTTCGAGATAGCCTACTATCGGATAAATGACTAAAAAATTATCTTGCTTTACCAAAAAGAACATTCGAAAGACACGTCTGTAGTAATTAGCTACCACTGAGCCGAATCCTTAGCACGAACCAATATCGAATTCGAATAGTTTGCGAATGGAATGAAATGAAATTGACAATGACATCTCGCACTCGCAAACTATTTGAATTCGATAATGGTTCATGCTAAGGGTACCATACTGGTGTCTTGATAGGTTAGATCTTATTCCCATTTATGTTTGTTTACAATGAAACCCTATGCCCCAGCAGTGGGAAGATTAGAATGCTCGTGTTAAAAAGATAAAACAGTGCCTCCGCCTTTTTTAAAACGTACATAAATAGTTCAAGAACAAATGCCACGGCATAACTTCATACGTAATTTTTTGAAACATTGTTTTCTCCAAAATCACGGTTTTTTATGAATGTGATGAATTCGTTTATATTTGCCATTTATTATACAGAAAAGGATAACAATACAACTCTTGCGTTTGTAAGGAGAGAAAGCTCATCAGCGGTTGTCAAGAGTCGTGGACCACCAACTCACTTGCTTGATTATTATATGATTATTTATAGGTGTAAATATGTGAGAGAGTTGCTTATGTAGTAGTAGTCGAATGATTTTTTATTTGGCGCTAGTAAGAGCTTACCGTGTATCCCTTTTTGATTCAATGTATCGCTCGCTCGATGAAATGATTATTTATAGATGTGAATGTGTGAGAGCGTTAATTATGTAGTTGAGTCGAGCATTTTTTTATTCGACGCTAGTAGCCTTTTTTATTTATTTATATACTAATTTAGTACATACACAATAAAACAGATACGTAGAACAGCAACGAGAAAATTGATTTAATTTTATCTAAGGCTCCTAATTACAATGTTTTTACCTCTGGTTGCTGCAGTATGGGTTTGCCGGTGGCAGAGAGCGGCACCACCATCGAGCGTCGTGCTTCCGCGCTTCGACTCTTGCTCGCGCGTTTTATTCGTTCCTCCAACAGGGACAAATCTTTGTCTGATATCTGCAACAAATTTTAATACATTAGCACTAATTCTAGCCATTTGAACGGATGGTAGAGTGCACGAGAAAAAAAAACACTAACTTCACTTTATGTGTACAGGGTGAACTAAATGTTTTATATAATTTTATTCCATAAATTAATATATCTATTTTAAATTTAAGGTTTCTAGTACTACGAGAAGTTGGACATAGCAGATTTTCAGCTCGAATTGAAACGCCCATCTGGGAAAGTAACCTCCGCCTAACAGTTACAGTACTTTTAACATAAAAGCCTCTGAAAAAACTGCGAACAACGGACATACCAAAGCTAAAAGGTTTTCTTGTTGAAACCTACGATACAATTATATTGCCAGACTGCCAGACAGAAGCGTAGCTCACCTGTCCGATCATCTTGTACACCTTCTCTCCCTCGAGGAAGTAGGTGCTGGCGACGGCGTTGAGCGCGGCGGATCGTACGGCGTTGTCGCGGTCGCCGATGTGTCGAGCCAGTTCCTTCAACGAGGCGCCACCTGAGCCTGACATTACTGTGGACCCGTACGTTTCTAGCAGATGCCCGATGCATTCAAGGCATTCTGAAAAAATGGTAATAGTTATTTATGATACATACAGCACTTTATTTGTAATAGTCGATCTATATAATACAACATCATTAATAAAATATTTATTTAAATGACAAAATTTATTATCAATGCAAAGATCTAATGATAAAATCTATCGATCTAACGACGACCTCCGTGGTCGAGTGGTTTGTACGCCGGGTTGCATGGTGTCGCCGACTGGAGAGGTCCCGGGTTCAAATCCCGGTGGGGGCAGATGTTTGTGTGATGAATACGAGCATTTGTACTCCAGTCATGGATGTTTAATATGTATTTGTATATAAAAAAAAATATATATATACTTATATATGTACAGTTTATGTATTCTATCCGTTACCCTAGTATCCCATAACACAAGCCTTATAGTGCTTACTTTGGGGCTAGGCTAATTGGTGTGAGTGTTGGAAATATTTATTATTTATTTATTTAAAATGGTTAACACCTAAATATATATTAAGCAGAGCCTAGTATTTTTGCACACACTAAGGCCCGTATTACAGAATGACAACTAAGTGTTGATCTTTACTTGAGTACAGTTAGAAAGGGATATCGTTATATTTATATCGTTATGTAACTACGCTCAAGACTAGATCAATCACTGAGGATCTTTCTATAATATACGGGCCTAAGATATAAATACACACAAACACTCACACCCACATTTACACTTACGTAGGCTTAAACGCCTAACTTCTAAACTAATAAGATCTTGGTCATACTTTGTTGGAATTTATTGGCATGTTATACTATCTATTTTAAGGAACAGCTGTATCTCCTGATACATGCTGTTTAAGTTTAAAATGAGATGCTGGTCATTAGTTTAAGATCACATTATTGTTCAAGCCAATACAAGTTTATTATTCATTTATTATATTAGTGCGGTAAGTTGGTTATTACAAACGAGTAGATGAATGTAAGCCCAAGAATAGTCAGGAGTTTGTAAATACCAATTCCGCACGAACGTCATACAACGTTTTTCAACACATTTGCGTGAAAACAGTACCTATATCTAATTGAAGTAATGAAGTTAACTTTTTCTAATAAGAAAATGGCGCGCATTTCCAGTAGGCGCTACTTGCGGGTGGCGGAAATTTGAACTACATCTAACGTCTCTTTTTCCTTTTAGTATTAAAATGAGACGAGAGAAAAGATTAAAAGAGATTCCATGGAGATTCGACCGAAATAAAATAACCGTAAAATATAAGCACACTCTGTTGTATGGCCCGTAATGTCGAACTTTCGAACAATGTATACCACCTCCGTAAATGCATTTTTTAATAAAAAAATATATACTCGTCGTAAAACACTGCTACTATATGAGTCGTCTTAATAAGTCTCAATAAAATAAATAAATACGAGCATCTATACCGTTGAAACTTGTTTTATTTTATAGGCTGATGATGAAAATATATATGATATTATAGGATGGTACACGACCTCCGAGGTATATTCACAGGTTTGCAAAGGGTGTCCTACTCAGAGGTTCCGGGTTCAAATCTCAGTGGGGCAAATGTTCGTAAAATTAATTGAACAAGAATTTATACCATTTTGTTTTTGTTCTTACCACTCCATTCACGCTTAACAACAGATGGATTAGCGTAATCTTAGCCTTCTATATATTTAAAGAATACTCACAAAGAGTAGGCAATATTTTAAAATTACCAAATATTTTTAAGTATTTTCGGAATTAATACAAAATAAAAGAGTTTTATTATCCTGCAAAGAAGTCAGTAAAACAAGATTTCTCTAACCTGCTCTCTGTCTGGCGTTCTTGGACTTGAGCCCCTCCATCAGGTAGCCGAACAGTTTGGTGACGGAGTAAACGACGCAAATCTGTCTGAACAACGCTTTGACGCCGTTGCGAACTGTGTCTTTGGGGTCTCCCACCTGATAACAATGAATAAATAACATTAAATCTAAGAATAAAAGTAACCCGACGACCTCCGTGGCCGAGTGGTTTATACGCAGGGTTTCAAGGTGTCTGCCTACTCGAGGGGTTCGAATCCCCACAGAACACAGAAAGAGGTTAGAAGGGTGATAGGCGATCGCCAGTATGAGAACCGATGTCGCCGGCTCGCCCCCACTACACTTCCACCTAATAGATATTAAGCCAATCAAACGACGCGATATCAAGCAACCGAACGAATCAGCGCTCACAGCCGTGACTGTTAGCGTTCATTCGTTCACACCGATTTTAGCTCTAGTGGTTAGACACTGAGTCGATGAAATATTATCGATATTAAATATGCCAAGTGCGAATTCGATTTGACTTGATTGTATGGATTTTTTTGTATCCTGTCAAATTCAGTAAAGATAAAGAAAATGATTTAAAGTAAAATGCATTACTACAGATAGTTATTTTGTTGACCTTGAAACAATATATATTTATGAAAAAGGTGACGCTTTGTTTTTTTTAAAGTTATTTTTCAAAAGAAATATATATATAATATTTCCATTACCACTTTAATTAAATCTGTTACGTGGTTAGATAATGGGAATTCACCGACTTGATGAAATGATATGTCATCAAATAATGAAGTGCCAATAAACTTTTTTTATATTTTTGGGACTAAAATTTCTTTTTTGACATTTTTCAAATTATCTGCATGTTGTCGTATTACAGTTACTTTTGCATATTTTTATAACATCACCGCGGACGGATATATCAGGCCACCGTTATCTTTAAACGAAATAAATTTATTTTAATTATTACTTGAATCTGATATTAGGGCTCCAGGGCAAATATCACATTTGACAAATTCTTTTAAGACAAGTCCTGAGTGTAGCGAGGATTTAAGTTCACCCAAGACTAAGACAGCTTTATCACCGAGGAAAATACTATACTTTTCGTACCATTTGCGAAAAAATTAACACAATAATAATATGAGATATGCGTATTCCTTTTTCAAAAAGATGTATAATGCTTTATATACAAACTCAATGGTATAAACACAGATGTAGTTCAGTATAAATTTCGATAAGTATTCCAAAATTGACAAAAGTTGATAATGAATTTTCTAATTGTTAAAACCGCGATATCGCACGAATCGTGAGTCGTGAGAGAAATAGTGACGACCATTTTTGTAGAGAATTGTAGATAATTTTGTAACATTTGTTTGACCTATTTTCCCGAAAAAATTTAGCGTTTTCGAAAAAAATGGAAAATACCATAATTTTGTACGTTTGACCTTGAATATTTGTTTGCAGAAGTAGGATCGAATGGGATTTTTGCACAACCTATGAGGTAATGTACTCGTATATGTCGGTTTTTTTTCAACTTTGAATCCGCCAAGTACATTACCTCATAGGTGGTGCAGAAATGTATGCATATTATGAAAAAAATGAATTTAATTATTAAAACAGCAATATCTCACGAATGGTGAGTCGTGAGAGAAAAAGTGACTAGACCATTTTTGTAGAGAATTGTATGGTCTACAACTTTTGTAAGACCTACTTTCACGACAAAACTTACCGTTTTCGAGAAAAATGGAAAACACCATAATTTTGTAGTGATTTTTGACATTTTATTTATAATGATGTATTTAATGGCTTTTCAGCCCTATTCGAATAATTCCTAAGTCAAATGTCTATTTTGACTGGACTATAAACAAACTCTTCAGCTTTATATTTATATTGTACTAGCTGTGCCCTGCGGTGTTACGTGCGGTTTATTAGGGATATTTTCCCGCAGTAAAACGTAGCCTTTGTATTTATCCAGGGTGTCAGCTAACTCCATACCAAATTTTATTCAAAACGCTAGAGCCGTTTAGACGCGAAGAAGTAACAAACATACACACTCACAAACTTTCACCTTGTGAAAGTGATTCGAGTTTTTTTCATTATTAATTTGCATTTTCTGAGAACATTTACCATAGTAGTGTATATTTTTTTTATACCATCAGAAAGAAGAGATTTCAACAAACAAAAAACACCCACTTTTTTTAAAAAGCCGATATTTTGATGTGAGAATTTTCGATTAAAAATAAGGGTGCTTTTTCGATATTAAGTCAAAATAAGGTGAAAAAATGAATATTTTAAATAAAAAAAAAATCTGTATGTTTGGGACATACAATGGTAAGTTTTCACCAAATTTTGTGAAAAAATATTTTTTTTTTGCAAAAAATATAAATCAAAAACCAAAAACTCGGTTATTCGCATTTTTCACGTAAATTTTGAGGTTATGTGAAAAAAGTGTCGGTACAAAAGTTGTAGATCTTTTTATTACCTACAACTTTGCCATTTAACTTTTTTTCATAGGACTTGCAGTTTTACCGGAAATCGAGATTAACCATTTGTTACCCTTAAAAACTCACTCAAACCCGCCCCCCCCCCCTTCCCAACCTCAGATCGCCCGTAATTTATTTTTCCTTTCATTTTTGTTATATTCTCTACCTTTTCTAATGGGTTTCATCCTACTATATTTTTTTTTCACTTTTCACCATTTTTAAAATTATCGACCCTGGTCTAAGACACCACTAAAGTAGATGCAATGAACTTGTACTGCGACTGCGTGCGGCCACGTGCAGCGCTCTGTGATCAACGCGTCATTCTTGCTCGATCGTATTACATTACTTGTTTTGAATGTCGTAGAAAGAATAGCGAGCGTACTTTGTCTACAATGAATATTTTTGTAGAAATGTAGGTGTGATTTATCGTTTAATTAATATTTCTCGATTTTTTGCTAAAATATCATTCTAACTAAGAAGTTTTATACCTACCGATGAAAAGAAATTCCTGCTTTAGGTAGATTTGATGATTGACTCCTTACTTTGCAAGTAATTACGGCACACGAAGGCATATTTTAAACGGTAATCACAATACTCTCTCACTGAGCGTTCGCGGGCAACTAAACGACGCGATCGGACGTTACGGTCAAGTTATGAGCATTTGCTCATAACTGAGACGCGCCTGCCCCGCCCACAAGGCCATTCTAA
This sequence comes from Chilo suppressalis, assembly GCA_902850365.2. NCBI lineage: Eukaryota > Metazoa > Arthropoda > Insecta > Lepidoptera > Crambidae > Chilo > Chilo suppressalis. The sequence goes on along the minus strand of OU963894.1, from coordinate 14,278,636 downwards.
CCTCTTTCTGTGTTCTGTGCGAATCCCGGTGGTGGCAGATGTTTGTGTGATTAATATGAGCATTTGTACTTCAGTCATGGATGTTTAATATATATTTCTATATAAATATACTCATCAGTCTATATTTATTCTATCCGTTACCCTAGTATCTCATAACACAAGCCTACAGTGCTTACTTTGGGGCAAGGCTAATTGGTATAAAAAAAACTTACGAACGACCAACAAGTGACTTGATATTCTTTCTGTTTTCTAAATTCAGTACACACACATGTAATGCAGTCATTGAAGCATTATTGCTCCGAATTTTTTTACTGTGAACCGAATTGCATACAATTTTGGAATTAGGTTCACCTTACCCTTAACTTCAAAAGTGAAAATGATTTGAACTCCGCAACCACCCTGGGGGTGGTTGCCACCCCTTCTCGGGGGTGAATTTTTTTTTTTTTTCAAAATAACCTCGGGTATCGATAGAAAGCCTAATTTTAAGCAAAAAATCATCTATAAAGTTTTTCAAAAAATCCAATACTTTTCAAGTTATTGGCAATTGAAAATTCGCAATTTTTTCACGTTTTTCATCGGTTTTTTGCAAATATCTCCAAAAATAAGTTTTATCGAAAATTTTATAAAAAACAAAATTATAGCAGGTAAAACAATGAACAATTTGGTTTTTTATAAAGTATTCTAAGTACAATTAAGCTAGATAGTCCAGTCAGTATTGTCGCGAAATCCGTTTTTCCTCAAACAGCTGGAACTATGCTAAAAAGTTTCTTAAGATAGTAAAGAACACTTTACATAGAGAAAAAAATGTTTCCAACCCCGGGCAAGGGTGAAAACCACCCTTAATAATCTATTTTTCCAATTATCTCAAAAAGTATACGAGATACGGAAAAAAACTTCAAATGAAAATTGTAGATCTTTTTGAAATCTACAAAACATTATTCCACCCTCTTGCCCCTATTTTCAATAGGGGAGCCAATAATCGAAGTCAAAGATTCAATACTTAAAAAGTTAAAGTTAGTTAAAAAAGTTATCTTTGACTTCGATTATTGGCTCCCCTATTGAAAATAGGGGCAAGAGGGTGGAATAATGTTTTGTAGATTTCAAAAAGATCTACAATTTTCATTTGAAGTTTTTTTCCGTATCTCGTATACTTTTTGAGATAATTGGAAAAATAGATTATTAAGGGTGGTTTTCACCCTTGCCCGGGGTTGGAAACATTTTTTTCTCTATGTAAAGTGTTCTTTACTATCTTAAGAAACTTTTTAGCATAGTTCCAGCTGTTTGAGGAAAAACGGATTTCGCGACAATACTGACTGGACTAAGATATTAAAGATCAAAGCCGTTTTTTATTTTGTCTGAAATTTAATCGATATGGTCAATGCCATCTTGCGGCGAGCAGATGCATTTTATGCATTCTAATACAAAAGAGTTTTGTAGTGCTTGAAATAAGCTTTAAAATGAGCACTATTAAAAGTATTTTGCACGTAAAATAAGTCAGCTGTATTGCAAATAAGGGGAGCATCTAATGTTTTTTCTTTTAAATCAATGGGTTTCATAAGTGCCATTTCCACCAAAATTAAAATTAATCGTATTCCGCCTAGAATTAACTTTATTATGAAGAGTTTGATAGATAGCATCAGTTTGGCTGCTTCAGGACACATATTTTTAGAAAAAGGTTTTTTAATATATATTGCAATGCAGGATGTTGTAGCTCCCTTAATTACCTTTACAATGGTTTTACATAAATTGTGATAGCATGAAAATTGAAGGAGTTATGGTCCAAAAACTTATCATATTTTTTTCTACTTAGTAACTGAAAATTTCGGAGTGTGAATATTTGGAGCAATGTGAAAGTACGCAGTATAATAGAGACCCACAACTATTGTAATGTGTATATAATTATATACATAATATGGCTCATATATTTTGGAAACGTAGGCATGAATACATACCAAAATTCTTATATGTATATATAACACATTTCATAATTTCATCATCATCATTCATCCAACGGATTGGGGGTGGGTCATGAATGACGGTTTATTAAATCCACTTAAGTCTGTAGATCCACCCGCACCACAAGAACTGCTGAAAATGATTTTTTGCAACTGCAAAAAAGGATGTGGAGCGTCTTGCGGATGCAGAAAAGTTGGTCTGTTTTGTAATAGTACCTGTGGAACGTGCAGTGGAGATAACTGCCAAAATAGCCCTCCAATTCAGCCAGAATATGTTGAATGTGACAGCGACTCCGACATTGAGTCATGAATAATAATATTATATTTTAATAATAATAGTACAATTTTATATAATTAGTAAATATTTTATTCAATAAATGGCAAATTTTTTCCCCTAAATTAAATTATTTTTAAATATGTAATATCTCGAAACGTAACCGCGAAAGTACTAGAGATTGTATTTGCCAGATCACCGCGGGTCGCGATAGAGGTCGAGTAAGGCGGCATTCTAAAATGAGCCTTATGCAGTGCGGCATAAGGGAGAAAGTGCAACGACTCCTGCACTTGTTTACAAGTTATGGGTGTTACCTGCGTAGGTATAAGTAGGTATTTCGTACTCGCGGGTGCTAGGTAATTCTCAATTTAACGGGTACTTTCTAGAATGCGTCGATCGGCGTATATAAGCGCGATTGGCGCCGCGCAGAGACACTTGAGTTTCAACAGCGATTTCGGAGCGAATCCAAAGGCGATCAAAGTGCAACAAAAGTGTTCAAGTGAGATTGTTTAGAGACTTGTATAGTGAAATACAGTGTTTAGTGAGTGTTTTGTAATTAACATTGTGTGTTAATTGTGTAAACTGTGTGGTGAATAAAGAACTGTCTAGCGTGAACTGGCATATAATTTCGAACCCCATCCCGACACGTAACAATATATATATATGGATTGAAAATGATTTTAGACATGTTTTCTAGCGATAAAATGTCTCAATGTCAATTTTTCCATTAAGGGGTTGTTTACACCCCTTAAAAATAATAGGCGGAGTTCAGATCATTTTCACTTTTGAAGTTAAGGGTAAAATGAGCCTAATTCCAAAATTTCATGTAAATCGGTTCACAGTAAAAAATTCGGAGGTAAGACCGTATTTCTCGCTTCAATGACTGCACTAATGTTGGTTATAAAATTGTACATCCAAAACCATAAGTAATGCAAACCAAAAATAAAGACATGTACCCTATTTTGAACTCGATATGACACGGTATTTAAAAGAAGCTAGATCAAACTTATTATACACAATAAATAGGTTTCTGCTTGAACTAGCTTTCTTCTACTTCAACCCGTTAACTGTAGTTTCGCGAAACTTTTTTGATTCTTATAAGAACCTACTGAAAGGTATTAGAAAACTTAAAAAAAAAGATGGATGAAATCGGCAAAGTCGTTCTAAGTTTTGGGATGCACAAGGGAAATAGGAATTAATTGTTATATTTCAAGGTTTAAGAACATTGAATTTAGCGCCATAATTGTTTGAGCACTTTCGCAACAAAGCAAAAACTTCGTGTGCTATCGAAATAGAACACATTGTTTCGTTTTTAAGGTTAAACTATCTTTTGCAACTATAAACAACGATATTAAAAACCCAGCGGTCAAAATGATTGGGATAAATCAAAAAGTGCTTGAACTACAATCAAGCACTTCCTGGTTCAAGTAAGTCAACATGCCGCAAAAATTTCGCTGCGTGAAAAAAATCGTAAATAATACTTATAGTATGTAATGTACCTTTTGGATAGGTTTCAGCCACGATTTTGTTTGTGATGTTGTACCTAGGGCTTTTAAAATCGTTGACTATAATTGAGATTTAATGTAAACCTACCTTGAGGACTAAATATGGTATGAAACAGTTCGCCTCATACTCCGCCATAGTGTAATCACTGTCCATAAGGTACTGGAATACCAGCGACAGATACTCCAGACCCTTGAGGATGACCGAGGGATTGGTATCAAAGAATCGCAGCGTCAACCATTTCAGCACTAGGTCCAAGTTGGCCATGAGGGCGGGACCGTTGTCGTGCAGATCTTCGGAGAGAGCCTCGATGGCTTTGAGGTGGTATCTGTTGGATTATTGTTTATTGAATCATCAAATGTAAACAGTACCCTTAGCACGAACTATTATCGAAATCGAATAGTTTGCGAGTCCGAAATGTCAATGTAAAATTTTGTATAGAAACTTGAACAGCAGCGCTACAATGGACGTAATGAGAACTAAAAATCAGTACACATCGATAATGTACGATAATGATTCGTGCTAAGGGTACAGAACACGTAATCGTATCGCGTCGAAAAAGTTTCTATGAAAACTAAGCAGCGCCCCTACCGGACGTAAGAACTGGCTCCTTCCATTCAAATTTCACGATGTCGATACGATTGTGGAGCTAACAAAGTTGCTTGGGCCTCTGTACTCTACTCATGATAATGATCTAGTATTGACAAAATAAAGCTTTTCATTTATTGGTTGAAGCGTTTTGTCTTTTGTAAGCGATTGTGTAAAAAAGAAAACGCTCCACTAACTTATTTCCGTGAATAGAGAATAATAGTAATGATACAGTGTACGACATAAAATGGCCGCACCACAATTTTTATGTTCTTTACAAATGTATGGACTGACGCACGCAGATTTGATAAGGTAATGGTGTCGATTCTGAATTATTATTACCACTTAAATTTGACAACAGTGTATCTTTGTCATTCTCCACACAGAGCGAAAAGAAGAGACTGATTAATTATGCCAGATTCGAAACCAGTAATCATTATTAACAAAACATATAGGTTGTAGCAAAACAGAGGTACATTTTAACGTGAATTTATCGTTATTAAGGTTTTATACAAAAAAAGATGTAATTTTTTTCTGTACGAAGATCCGATTTAATAATTTAAAGTTTTATAAAACAGATCAACAATAACAATTAACAATGACTTACCTAAAATCGCTGTGGAACATGTTGGCAACAAGTTGTTTATTCAAACCAGCTGTGCCCATCTGCTCCTTCAGCAGTTCAAAGAACTCTTCCCGAGGTGTTGTGAAGTTCCATTTCAGCACTGAAATATGATATACATATTAATTGCTGAAGCATTTAGATATCAGAAAAGGTTGAGCTTTTATGGAGTTAGGCTATAATTAAGCTTAAGGCTATAATTAGCACCTCTATTAGAGTGTTAAGTTAGTGTTACACACGTCAATCTCATCAAAATTGCCTATAATTAACTACAGTCCATCAAATCTAACAAGTACCGTTTGACGTTTCATGTTTTTCAAACAGATATAACTTTGTTTAAGCGTAACTTATTCAAATTCGATAACCTTTTTCGTAAAACCATGAATTTATAAAGGTTTTATTATTGGATCTAAAAATGTACAATTCTTAATATCTAAATTTAATTGAAAACTTTCAAACAAAGCAAAATAAACAATATTTACACAATAAATAAGTTCTCATAGTTCTATTCTTGACCTCATTGCAAAGTCACATAGTTAGGTCACTGCTCGTAGTGTTGCGACTCTTCGGAATCAATTTTGTACGAAAAAATCGTGTACATTATTCGGAAAATCGAATTTATTACTTTCAAATTATCAATTAATGACTTTGTAAAAATACATGACAGATGACAAAATGATCAAATTTGATGGCTCGGTCCATAATCTACTCAGATTACGATGTTGTAAGCGCTAGAAGCGCTTATGGCCAATGTCAGATCACGGCCAGAAAGCGAATTTTCGACGTAATGTTTAGAGGTAGAGCGCAATTTATTTTTTGTATAAATTCACGTTACTGCTCGATCGCATAATGCATTTAATACATAGGTACCCTAAAATAAATTAATTTAATTATTTTCAAATAAATCTATATAGGCGAAATAGCTCCAGAAAAAAGATTTTTTTATCAGACAACACTTGTGGTCACAAGCGCACGCGGTCCCCCTCGCCCGCGTCAGCAGTCTCTCGCCATCTTGGAAGCTGACTGTGCGCGTACCTACTTTCTCGTTTGTGTTTTACAATTTGTGACTTGGCTATTACTTTTCTGGACTCTGAACTAAGCAAGTGTTTATTAATAATGTCCAAAAGAGGACGTACTTTGAACAGCCAGGCTCGTGAATTGGTGGTGAAATGACACGAGTATTTTGAGCGTGAATGTCAAAATGGTGGAGCTCTACTGCCAGTTACACAAGATCGGGATCGCGTCGGTGAAGCTATCGGTATTGGTAGCCGCACCGTCGGCAAAATATTAAGTGAAAAATATGGGCCTTCGGGGAGTGACAGTAACGTACTTCACACGCCGAAAAAAAGGAAAAGAACTAAACCTGTGACAGGTATCGATGACTTCGATAGCCATGCTATTAGAAACCATATCTATGGTTATTTTACAAGAGACGAATTTCCAACATTGGCAAAGTTATGTGCAACTTTAGAAGATGCCGGGCTGTGCAAGGGAAGCATAGAGTCGTTGAGAACGATAATAACAGGAATTGGCTTCAGATACAAAAAAGTTGACAAACGAAAAATTGTTATGGAGCGACATGACATAATTATGCAGCGACTAACAATCCAGCGCGAAGTAAAACAAATTATAAACTGGGATAATGTAATATTTTTGGACGAAACATGGCTAAATTCCAACCTCTCTGTGCCGAAAACATGGACAGATGATTCTGAAGCTTCGTGCTCGAAAGTGCCGATAGGGAAAGGTCATTATATGCCATGCTGGATCAGCGTCTGCAGGTTTCGTGGAAAATTCATTATTAGCTTTCCAATCTAAAAGCACAAAAGAGTATCATGAAGAAATGGACGCGGAAAGGTTCCAAGAGTGGTTCTTAAATTTACTAACGAATATCCCTCCTAACAGCACAATTATAATGGATAATGCCCCATACCACTCTGTGCAAATTGATAAAGTACCAACATCAGCCAATAAGAAAGCAGATTTGGTGGCGTGGCTGCAAAGAAAAGGAGTGGAAGCCGACATGTCACTATTAAAAGTTGAATGGTTACATTTAGTGAAATTGCATAAACCACCAAGACCGACTTATACTATTGACCAATTAGCCGAAGAACACGGGCACAAAGTCATACGACTTCCTCCGTACCATTGCCAATATAATGCCATTGAACTGATTTGGGCCCAAGTTAAAGGTAATACTTTATAATATAATAATATTTTTTAGTAGTTGATTATATTAATAACAAGAACTTGTTCTTAATAAGCTGAAATATATTGTGAATTGAGATTTTCCGTTAAGTACAGTAATACTGTAAAACATTACCCTTCTTCTTCGCAGTTGTGTTAAATTGTACATTACCTAACAAAATATAGCAAGATTAGCTTAACACATTTTGTAGCCACATAACACAAGTGCCTCTAGCTTTTATAATTTAAAAAATAGTCTAAGTCTCCCACCTAATAATTATATAATTGTTTTACAGGTTATGCAGCAAGACACAACACAAAACCACCCTTCAAGTGTCAAGAAAATGGAAGGCTTATTAAAGGAAGCATGTGCGCAAGTTACACAAGAAGATTGGTCAAAAGTAGTAGAAAAAACAAAGAAAATAATAATGGACGACTTCAACAGGGACGTAAAATTCGATGGTTTCATGGATAATCAACTAGTCATTCATTAAAATGACGATGATGACGAGGACGACAATGATTCCAGTACTTGTAGTGAATAAAAAAATATCCTAAACATTACTTTTATTTAAATGCTTCGACTTCGACCTTTAGAACCTTAAGATTTTTTCGGTATTCTATCCTCAGATTACTAGTAAAACCTAAATTTACCAATAAACAACCTTTTACAAGAACATATTTAAAAAATATAGGAAAAGAGTACAGGGAAATAATATCTTAAATTTCGGATATTATGGTCATTGATCTCTTAAAATTCGGATATTATAGTAATCGATCTCTTAAAATTCAGATATCATAGTAATCGATTTTTTAAAACCCATCCCTATTATTCAATTTGTCAGAACTGTCAAACGGTACTTCTTAGATTTGATGGACTGTACATATATACATTTTGAATTTCTATAAAAAAAGGCTCTGGAACTTTTGATAAAGTTACAATCATTACCTTAATACAATTGATAAAAGATATTACCAATTATATACACAGCCAACAATTTCGCATTATCTTAGAATCGTTCCTGCCATTTCGCTGATTCACAAAACCTTTTTTTAAAGCAAAAATAAATACAAATAATTTGATGTCGTCAGCCTGACAGGAAAGCTGTTAATTTTATTTTGTTAATTTTCAAAAATCACAAGATACAGCCTTATCTCGAGTCTGATCAGAAAGTATGAAATCTATTACTTTAAGTATGTATTTAATGATATTTGTGCGGTCCAATTACCGCACATGTTTCCGTGTCAGCGAAATAGTTTACTTATTTAATATTATTGTATAGTCAGTCGTGTGTGTATCAAGTAATTGTAAGCTCGTATCCCTATCAAGAAAATAAACATTCTATAATCGTCAAGGAGTTTGTATTATCAAGTTATCAATATCTATCAAATAGGTCGTTCGGCAGCATCACGGCACCGTCCGACAATATTTTATAAAAAAAATGAACAAATTATTTGAAAGTCCTTAGAGATTCGGAATTAATATTGTTTATTTCGATATACTTACACAAATCTATTTGTGTAGATTTATTGTTCATTTACTCATGTAAAACGGAACGTTTTCCTTTTGGAACAGGCATGAAGTCATTTCATTATTTCACGAAAATGTTATGGGAATAATAAATACGTAACAATAATAAAAAAGATTTATTATATTGCGGGCTGGTGCGTAATAATTATACATGTTATGGGCACTTTCTTAGCCATGTCCTTTATAACTACGTTTATGACTTGTGAATAACCATTAAGAAATTCTACACAAAATATAGCAGTATTTGAATTTATTTGATACAAATTTTGGAAAACAAAAAAAACCTTTTTATGTAGAAAATTCATAGTTTCGAAACAAATTTCAACTATGATCCTTTCACATATTATATTCTACCTTTTTATAGAAATGATAACTTTACTTTAACGAATTAGAAATGATATGGAAGCATTACTCTCTACCAAAGGGGGCTAAAACAGCACACAACAAAACAAAATGCATTGCCAAATCAAATATCTAGCAATGAATTCAGCTACCCATTTATTAGGTAAGATAATGTTTAACAAAAATCCCAACAAACCGCATGATCGGCGTATTGATCACACTTTTTTTAGCCTCCTCCCACTTGATCGCATTTTGCGTAGTTCGTATTTCCAATTCGTTGATTTACCTTTAAGTTTTTGATCGTCGATGATGCGCTGGTTCTTCGCGTTGTTGTTGGGCAGCAGTGGCGAGCAATCCTCATCGTCTTTCTTGCCGCGGCTGGAGGCAGAGGTCGGCTTCGCGGGGCCCTACAGTTATTGGGTAGATTTTCGTAATCATCAGAGCAATATACATGAAGAATTCCACTTATGAAAATCCTGATATACGCATTCTGTTTCTTCTACATTCATCAATCGATGCATGCATGAGTACGGCCTTTGTTAAGCGAAACGTTATAAGCGCAGTGTAGGGTTAATAAAAATACTATAAATTTAAAAAAAAAAACATTACGCTGACATTGTGCGAATGTAAAATACAAGATTCGCGTGTTTTGTTCTGCGTGTCACGCACACAAGTATATAAAACCTGGTCTGTTTTTATCGAAGTGTTTACAAAGTGACACTATCTAGAGAATAAATATTCAAAGGGAAGGGGCTAGTTTATTCTTTTGTTGTGTACGTCCAGTATTATCGCTGCTTAGTTTCCATCGAAACCTTGACGATAGCAATACGAATACGGATCTGTCAAAGTTCGGCATATTAACACTTTTATTATTTTACCAGTCTTCTGTCATTCATTCTCTCACTAAATGAAATGAAATGAAAAAACCTTTATTGGCCATCTTACATAATAAAAATACTATAAATTTAAAGAAAAAATAAAAGAGAAACTTAACCTATAAACAAAAAATAACAACATAAAACTAAGACGGCCAATCAGGACCCTGCCTCAGCTTATGCTGACACGGTGGGAGAATACTCTCACACTGTATCAGCGCTGGTATTCTGGCAGGGCCTGTGCGAGGACGTATTAGGCGCTAACAAGCAACAAAAACAATACATTTGTAACAATACATACAACAATGCTTAACTAATCCTATTGTATTGCGCATACACACATGCATACATACACACGCTGATATAAATATATATATATATATATACACACACACATTAAATACATAAAATGACATAATCCTAAATAAAGAAACACAGCGCAGCACTCCGACGCACCCGCACCGCATCCGATAATGGTGTCGATTCTGTCATGACTCTCCAAACCCAAGACCAAACCCAACAACAGTCCCCCCCTATCACTTTGTATAGAGAATGACAAGGATACACTGCCGTCAAATTCATATTCAGGCTCAGAGAATCATTTCAGAATCGACACCAATGTCAATATACGTAGTATCTTAAATACTACGTACGAGTACGAGTAGTCTGTGCAATATGATACTTAATCTATGCATTAAGATTGTTATACTGCAATCTGTAGTGTGTATTGTACTTTGTACTTTTCCATCATTGTGTGAAGTGGATGGATGTAAATGGCAAAACAACAGAAATATTGCTTTCAATGTCAAATTAACCAATCAAACAAAGGATATTAGTTAAAGATTGATTTAAATCAAGTCAAATTTGTCACCCGCCAATCCACACTGGGCCCGCGTGGTGGGTCATGGCCCAATCTCCCTATTCCATCCATAGGGAAGGCCTGTGCCCCAGCAGTGGGGACATTAATAGGCTGATGATGATGAAGTCAAATTTAACCTCAATTTTTGACGGAAAAAGGATAAAATTTCAACCTTTTAAATTTTCAGACCTTTAGCTATAATTAAGTTGAAAAATAGAAAATAATCAAAAGCACCCTTCTTACCTTGCTCTTAACAGCTATGGTGCCTTTCTTCTCAGCGTCCTTCTTGAGAGCGCCCGCCGTTTTGACACCACGTGGTTCTTCTTTCTTGCCCTTCGAAGGCAGAGGTTGTACCGGTAGTAAAGGACGAGCTTTGTCCAAAGCAGCTTGCACCACTGACTTGGAACCCGGCTGGTCGGAAAAATTAAAATATTTACTAGCAAACCAGTGAACCAAATGTTCACCAATTAAAAAAAAAATGTATTTAATTAATTGAGAACTTCGGAGATTTTGTGTGGTTTCGTTTGAAATTCGTGATTTCTCGAAAACCGGAAGTGCTACGTTACTCAAATCCGGTTTGTAGTCTTATCAGACTATTCTTAACTTATAACTTAAACATTCTCTTTATCTATCTTTTACGGTTTGGCCGCTGAAACAGCACCACAGACAGATGGACGGACGGACTTGTCTAATAGATAAGAGATACTCTTAGCGCGATTTAATTTGCGAGAAATCTTAGAAAATAAATAATGGTCTATACTCTAAAGGACCACTTTCTTTATCTTTTATGTATATGTACATTACTACAGAATTAATGTTGGGATTTTTTTTTTCATTTCATTGACTTACGGAACCTGTTCCCAATATCGTGGCATTCGTCAACTGCATAACCAGGTATATACCGATATTTTTTAGGATTGGTGACCAGAAATTTATTATCTCGATCTCCTCCGTGCTTCGGAAGAGCCTTATGCCTTTGGCGATACCACCTTCGGTTTGTCAAGGGGTTTGTGCATCGCTATGTAGCCAAAGTACAGCATGTATTCTATACCACTAGCCCGCCTGTGATCAGTGAGTGGCACCTATCTATGTGCCTCACCTTCAGTTTGTCCAGCTGTTTGTGCATCGCGTCGTAGCCAAGGTGCAGCATGTATCCTATACCACTAGCCCGCCTGTGGTGAGTGAGTGCCACCTATCTATGTGCCTCACCTTCAGTTTGTCGAGCTGTTTGTGCATCGCGTCGTAGCCAAGGTGCAGCATGTATCCTATACCACTAGCCCGCCTGTGGTGAGTGAGTGCCACCTATCTATGTGCCTCACCTTCAGTTTGTCGAGGTGTTTCCGCATCGCTATGTAGCCCAGGTGCAGCATGTATCCTATACCACTAGCCCTCCTGTGGTCAGTGAGGGCCACCTTTCTATGTGCCTCACCTTCAGTTTGTCGAGGTATTAGTGGATCGCGTCGTAGCCCAGGTGCAGCATGTATCGTATACCACTAGCCCTCCTGTGATCAGTGAGAGAAACCTATCTTTATGCCTCACCTTCAGTTTGTCCAGCTGTTTGTGCATCGCTATGTAGCCCAGATGCAGCATGTATCCTATACCACTAGCCCGCCTGTGGTGAGTGAGTGCCACCTATCTATGTGCCTCACCTTCGGTTTGTCGAGGTGTTTGTTCATCGCTATGTAGCCCAGGTGCAGCATGTATCCTATACCACTAGCCCTCCTGTGATCAGTGAGAGAAACCTATCTTTATGCCTCACCTTCAGTTTGTCCAGCTGTTTGTGCATCGCTATGTAGCCCAGATGCAGCATGTATCCTATACCACTAGCCCGCCTGTGGTGAGTGAGTGCCACCTATCTATGTGCCTCACCTTCGGTTTGTCGAGGTGTTTGTTCATCGCTATGTAGCCCAGGTGCAGCATGTATCCTATACCACTAGCCCTCCTGTGATCAGTGAGAGCCACCTATCTATGTGCCTCACCTTCAGTTTGTCCAGCTGTTTGTGCATCGCTATGTAGCCCAGATGCAGCATGTATCCTATACCACTAGCCCGCCTGTGGTGAGTGAGTGCCACCTATCTATGTGCCTCACCTTCAGTTTGTCGAGGTGTTTGTGCATCGCGTCGTAGCCTAGGTGCAGCATGTATCCTATACCACTAGCCCGCCTGTGGTGAGTGAGTGCCACCTATCTATGTGCCTCACCTTCAGTTTGTCGAGGTGTTTCCGCATCGCTATGTAGCCCAGGTGCAGCATGTATCCTATACTACTAGCCCTCCTGTGGTCAGTGAGGGCCACCTTTCTATGTGCCTCACCTTCAGTTTGTCGAGGTGTTTGTGCATCGCGTCGTAGCCTAGGTGCAGCATGTATCCTATACCACTAGCCCGCCTGTGGTGAGTGAGTGCCACCTATCTATGTGCCTCACCTTCAGTTTGTCGAGGTGTTTGTTCATCGCGTCGTAGCCCAGGTGCAGCATGTATCCTATACCACTAGCCCGCCTGTGGTGAGTGAGTACCACCTATCTATGTGCCTCACCTTCAGTTTGTCCAGCTGTTTGTGCATCGCGTCGTAGCCTAGGTGCAGCATGTATCCTATACCACTAGCCCGCCTGTGGTGAGTGAGTGCCACCTATCTATGTGCCTCACCTTCAGTTTGTCGAGGTGTTTGTTCATCGCGTCGTAGCCCAGGTGCAGCATGTATCCTATACCACTAGCCCGCCTGTGGTGAGTGAGTACCACCTATCTATGTGCCTCACCTTCAGTTTGTCCAGCTGTTTGTGCATCGCGTCGTAGCCAAGGTGCAGCATGTATCCTATACCACTAGCCCGCCTGTGGTGAGTGAGTACCACCTATCTATGTGCCTCACCTTCAGTTTGTCCAGCTGTTTGTGCATCGCGTCGTAGCCAAGGTGCAGCATGTATCCTATACCACTAGCCCGCCTGTGGTGAGTGAGTGCCACCTATCTATGTGCTTCACCTTCAGTTTGTCGAGCTGTTTGTGCATCGCGTCGTAGCCCAGGTGCAGCATGAAGGGGAACACGCAGTCGGCGGCGGCCTTCCTCACGTCGGCGGCGCGGTCCTCTATGCACGCATACAGTGTGCCCACGCATACGGTCAGCTCCTCACGGGGGAAGGACTTCGCTGGCACTGTTTAAAAAAAATACATAAGCCATGGTACCTAGTCGAAATTATTAAAAAATAACCTATTGTTAATGTTTCCTTTCTAAGTACTTAATAAGTAGACCACAGAAATGAACCAAGTTGCAACTAAAACGGCATTTCCGTCCAGTATTTCCTTTAAACATGAACTTTTAAATTCGACATTTGTTCAAAAATTATAAGCTTATCTGAGGCCCAAGGGCGAGTTTTTCAGAGCTCCGCAACGTATCGTCATCGTCAAATTTTGTATGGAAAATCTAGTTTAGTTTCTAGGAGCTCGATGGCGCAGATGGTTAGCGCGTTCGGCTGCGATCGTTGAAGTTAAGCAACTTTCGCAGTGGTCGTTCATTAGATGGGTGACCAAAAATCTTCTACCTCGAGTTCCTTCGTGCTTCGGAAGGCACGTTAAGCCGTTGGTCCGGGCTGCATTTGCAATCGTTATCACCCGCCATTGAACACTGGGCCCGCGCGGTGGGTCATCCTAATACATCCATAGTGAAGGTTTTTGCCCCAGCAGTGCGGACATTAATAGGCTGATGATGAACCTTCAACCTTCTGAAATATCTTAGGACCATTCGAAAACCCGTCTGTCAAGTAAACAAGAGAACGAGGATTCGAATTTCCCTGGGGCCTGCAAGTTGATAACACTTTATTCATTTGCTTTTATATAATTATGTATTTATTTAGAAATTTATTGAGTAAACTAGTAGTTTTGCAGTTCCAAAACGTTAAAAACAGTAAATACTAGTAAAACAGTGTTTTACTAATGTATGCAAAGTGTATGCATGAAAACATTAGAAAGACATATGATTATTACATATTGTAATTCTATCATTTTTACAGCCTAATTACTTGTTTTTTTTTAAACCGGTATAAAAACCGGTGTGTCGCAAAGAAGTAAAATAACTTTGCTCTCCCTTTTAGCACGCAAAGTACACATACTTGCGTTCACTATTTTGTTCTATGTCTGTAGTGTTAGCTAATTAATATTTAGTCACAATACTCTTTCGGTATCTTGACGAAATTAAAAAATATGAAACCTAGCAGATAAATCATGATCACAATAAATTATGCAAATTCTTGCAATAACATCAATCACATATAAAACTGATTTAGTAAGTTAAACTGTGTAAATAATTATATTGATTCTATTACTTTTTTATGCCAGAATCTCCTTCTTAGAACGTTGGAAATAAAACAAAGAAGTGATCTTGTGGCAGATTGTCAGCTAGCCACTGCAATGCGATGGTTTTAGTACTGGCGATTTCTTCAGAAGTCTAATATCATCTGTCCTTCATATAGAACTGACCTTGGGGCAGATGCTCAGCTAGCCACTGCAGTAGCGATGCCCTCAGTACTGGCGATCCAGCCTTTAGAGCGTCGAATATCATCTCCCCTTCGAGGGGGGCAGCCGGGCCAGCTTCACGGCACCACGTTTCTACGCAAGCAACTGCAGCCGTGCGAATCCATTGCTTACTGTCGCCAAACGCTGCGAAATGATAATAATAAATAAATAATTCTGGACTAGTTACAACATATATCGATTTATTTAGACCCAGCAAAGATAAACCTGTGGTATAGATATAAATTATTAAATGAACAATAGATTAATTTGTGCTTATCACGTGGAACAATAAACAACAAGAAAAAAAACTATGAACAAATACGTCAACAAAGATGTATATCAAATATAAAGTCTTTGTTAGAAAAACAAGTTATTATTTTATTAAAATAACAATTAAAATAATAGTCTACTGTAATGTTTCAAGCAATGTATACTTCCGAACACATCTGTCGGCCCACTTAGTGTTATAAGTTTCAATGGTCTGTAGCAAAAATATACATATATATGGTTGAGCAATAATTTTAAAAACACATAATGAGATAGTTAATAAATCAGCTTCAAAACTACGTAGATAATAACTTTTTTCTCAATGTAACCTGTAGGGACCGTCAAAACTTAAAATGCTAGATGTGAATATAGCGAACTTCGTACCGCTCAAAAGTAATAATTTGCAATAAAATAATATTGCGACTATAAATTGATATATGTATAAGCTATACTATCTTTCAAGTTGGATCAAACTGCACAAGATGTGTAAATTTGATTGAAATCGGTTAAGTAGTTTAGGGGCCGTCCATAAATCACGTGATATCTTTTTTTGCAGTTTTTAACACCCTCCTCCTCCCCCTTGGTGATACATGGTGAGGTTTCAGACTAAACCCTCCCCCTGGCCCCTATATCACGTGTATTTTTTAGTACTTACAAAGAATCTTATTTTTTTCACTCGAATAATACAGGTACAAGTATCATCTAATTTTATTATAGAAAATTAAAGACTACAATAATAACGCTCAGAGGTAGACAGAAAAGTTGCAGGTTGTTTTTGGTTGACATAAAAATAATGAATGAATGCGAACAACTTTTTTGTACTAATACATGAACATTATTTAATGTGCAGTATCCTCAGACCACGAAAATACACGTGATATATTACTACACCCCCCCCCCCCCTTGTGATATTTCGTATTTTTTTATGAACAACTCCCCCCCCCCCCCCCTTTCGAGCCTCACGTAATATATTAAGATTGAAATAAATACCTTGAAAGAAGGCCGGGAAGAACGTCCTCGCGTGTTGCTTGCACCGCGGTCCTATGGCCACTGATAGACTCTCGCAGATCTGCAGCGCGCTTTGTGCCAGCTTCGAGTTGGAGTCTAGGAGGCGGGCCACCAGGGCAGGCGGCAATTCGCCCAGAGACGGTTTTATGGGTGAAGAGCTGGCTATCAAAGTTTTTAACTTGTCTAGGGCCTCGTTACGAACCTAAAACAAACCAAATTTTTTAAAGTGAAACTTCTTTACGCACGCTTGATTTGGGGGGTAAACTGGCGAATGCGTTACGCGTTACGTACGTAAGAGGCACATAGTAGCAAAAAAACCGCGCCACGTAAAATATGTAGTGTCTTGCCTCTAGCTTTCAACCATAACAGATGAAATATACCTGGACTCCAGAGAGTTCCAACTTGTTACAACAAAACAAAAATAACTTGGTTTAAATTTTTTATTTTACGCTTAGGATGTACTCAATTGGCGATTAGGTTAATCGGCGTTCGGATAAAATCGGCGTTATACTGTATATACCTTCCAATTCTTGTCGTTGATCTCAGCGATGAGTGCATCTGTGATGAGCGGTGCGATATCTGTTCTGGGCCGCGTGTCGTCTACGGCGGGCGGTTCGTCTTCTGTCGCATCTTCGTATGTCTCTTCTATATCATCGCCCATCGACGCTTTGCTTGCAGACTGTGAGGGAATGAAAATAGTTTGAAATTAAAAATTAATTTAATAATTTGTGCTCACTTACTATACTACACTTAAACCCACAAACTTAAAGGTATATTGGCTGAAGATATTAATCATACAAACGTTTGTCCCTACCGGGATTTAAACTTTGTCTCAGAGTGGGCACCTTTACCTTAGTAACCTGTATACCACTCTATGCCGTCATTAACCAATAGATACCGAAAAGTATCGACGACGATTATTAATGAATTTTGATTTTAGTTCATTATTTACAATTATTTTAATTTAATAAATCAATACTTGAAATAAATAAATTAAAAAAAAACATAGTATTTGCATCAGGACTGAGTATCAATAAAGAATTTGTGATAGATTGAATAAACAATATTGTCTCCAAGTACTATACTAAGGGATACCAATTAACTTTTAAGTTTGATTAGTGATAGTCCTGTCGTGTTCTTTGCAATTACATTATAATAAGACAACACGTGATTTTAAATGACATTGAAATTTAAGAAAATTTTACTAGAAAAATTCGACGCGGACCAGGCAGCAGACGCTATCCAGGCGAATGCACTGACCATTATGCTACCGCAACCCTGATGTACGTGTCGAATTGTCTCTAGTATTTGTTAATCTGCAAGGCAGCGCCAT
This sequence comes from Chilo suppressalis, assembly GCA_902850365.2. NCBI lineage: Eukaryota > Metazoa > Arthropoda > Insecta > Lepidoptera > Crambidae > Chilo > Chilo suppressalis. The sequence continues at coordinate 14,260,796 of OU963894.1, read as the reverse complement.
CTCTTCGCATTGTAGGTAACCCACAATGTCAAGTAAATAATTTTACAAATATGAAACATTTGAAAGAAGCAATAGCAATAATAGTTATATTTAATTTATTCGCATTTAACTGCTAGATGTTTAATTCTAAAGAAAACATCGAATTTAATCGACCTATCTGAAATTCTGAATACAGCGGAAGGACTATTAAGATTAAATACGCTGGCCAGCGGTAATGACGTCATGAATCGACGCCATGCTGTTGATTCGTTCCTAAAAGCTACACTGATCAGCGCGGTAACGTCATGAACTGGCGCTATATTCAAGCAGTCTCGTGTTTGTGTGCAACGTTTATGCTCGAAAAAATATAATAAATTTTAACCTACAATTTTAACTGTGATTATTTGAAAATAATGGAAGTGATAGCTATTACGACAATATCTCGTTTTGTTGTTGAAACAATTCGACTCATCTAGTGATAGTGACGATGATGATGAGATACTGCTCGCTTATTATCAAAATGAAGGGGAAGAAATTCTTATTATAATACAAAAAGAACTTCACTACTGCCAGAGCATATACACCCGGCTAATAAATAATTACGTCACAGTATTCTCACCAGCATAATGTGGCGGTACACCAGTGCAATATGGCGTCGAAATCATGACGTCATTACCGCTGGCGTACTGGTGTATATTTCGGAATACTCCCTAAATGACCGTTTACCTTGCTCACACTCCCCAATTGCCTTGTAGGCGTCGGCGGCGTACTATTCGCGTATTTGTCCAACTCCAAGCTTATAAGTTGCTTGGTGGCTGGCTTCTCGGAGTCGAAGTGGGAGATGAGCGACGGCCCCACGTACAGAGACAATATTCCGAGGAAATTCACCGTCGATGTGCGCACGTTGGGATTCGTTGCAGACAGAGCCTTCTTGGAATGCGCAATTATGGACCGTATGCCCATGCTGTAAAAAAAATTGTAGACTTAATCAAATAATCTTATTAGACCTGTAAAACTGTCAAAACTGTACTTTGAATATTGTTTTAAAAGAATACTTGGGGTGTGATCTACAATCGATACCGAAGCCAAAAATATAGTTTTTAGAATTTTTGTCTGTTTGTCTGTATGCATGTCCGGGATAAACTCAAAAAGTACTGGATGGATTTACTTCAAATTTGGCGCGAATGTTATTAAGAAGTTGGGTCAACATATAGGCTACATATTTATCACGCTATCACCTACGGGGAACAAGCAGTGAACCTTTATTTATAACTGACTCCACGCGTACGAAGTCGCTAGTATGTAATGAAATAAACATAAATATGAACACCTAGCTTCCGATCTCCATTTAGAGACTTTTTGCACCTTTAATAGGGGAAAAAAATAAGTTACTCTATCTGTGGACCAATTAGTTAGTGTTTTGAAAACCTAGTAAAACGACTATAATTTTTCCAGCATAAAAAGTAAACTATTTCTCAATCCAGGTAACAAACTATGTGCCAATTTTTCATACAAATCCACTCTAGACATTTTTATATGATTTGAGTTACAAATATAGAAACTTTCACATTTATAAATATGTGTAGGATATAAAGTAGGATTTTGTAATAATATTCACAAAATGGATCATATTGCACATCGTGCGCATTTATCTAATGCTGATTATTTGTTCAGTGATGGTTCAGTCGAAGTAGTGGCAGCCACAGTCTTCATCATCATTAGCATATTAATTTCCAAACTGCTGGGGCACAGGCCTTCCCTATAGATATAGATGGAGTAGGAAGACAGGAAGACTCACCACGTGGGCCCAGTGCGGATTGGTGGGTGTAACGACTGCAGATGCAGCCGGGACCAACGGCTTACCGTGCCTTCCGAAGCTCGAGATAATAAGTTTTTGGTTACCCATCCAATTTGCGATCGCGTTTGCATTGCGAAAATTGCTTAAAAGTTGTTTGCAAGCCGAATGCGCTAAGGATCTGCGCCATCGAGCTCCTCCTGATCTTTAACAGCCACCGCCTTATCTTTCATAAATCACTGAACGACATCAACAAAATCTTACCTAAATCCAAACTCCTTTATAGCATTGGACATCCAATTGAACATCTCCGATTGCACCTTCGGGTTCTTCTGCGAGTCCATTGCAAAGGTTAGTCCTTCATTAAGCACATGTTCTAGGCCACAAGCTTCAGCAAGACAGGTGAGGTTTTCAGCAGATATTGCGGCGCATGATGCCTCGCCTAGCTTAGCTACCACGTCTTGTAGGACGAAGTCTGCTGCGGTTCTAATGAAACAAAATATGTGTTTGCTCAAGAAAAATTTACTTGGCCCAGACCCTTTTCATCCCTTGTCCCATAAAAACTTATTAGATACACACCTATGTCATGGTATGAACTCATAATTTTCTCACCCCATTCTTTCCCTTTAGTTAAGTTTCCAAAAATTCTTTATCATAATTTACTTGCGTTCAATAACCATCTTTATAAGTAAAAATGCTTTCTACATTTCGTGATTATTTAGTAAATAAACAATTCACTTTTTATATATAAGATGAAAAAAAAAACAATATTGAAGTGCGAAACCTCGATATTTATAACCAAAATATCAACGTTTTTGAATAGCAATTAAAAATCGAGACCAAAAAAATCTTTGAAAAAAAAAATACATTACTCACGTAGATACAGGAAAGTTTTCCGTAATGTATTTGCACGCTTCAAGTCTCGCTTTCAACACTTGCACATTGGTATCTTTAAGGCCAGGCTTCTTGTTCAAAGTGCGGTATAGGACTTGAGCAGAAACATCGCTAGAACTCAAACCCTGGACGGTGGAATGGAAGCTCTGCACCGCTGATAGGCGGCTCTTCCAATTGCCGTCCCCAAGACCTATGGAAAAAAAAATTGTGTGTGTCAGCTCCGACGCACGACTGGAGTTTACTCCTTAAGTTCGATAGTCTAACCAGACGCAAAAAGAGTTTATTTAACTTAAAAAATATTGATACTGTATGAAAGGGTAAATTAACAAATTAATGAAAATAATATACATATATAAATATATATTTATTCATTTCATATACATTTATTATAACTAATCGACGAAATATTTTACATTAAACTTTTTACAATAGTCAATTTCAGATGTGCATAAATATATCATTAGGAATGTTGATAAATTATGTAATTATCATTATCAGACTATTATATTTTTTTAAAATATTAATTCAATCAACATTGTCTGCATTATTAATTACAGTGACAAGTGGTTTATGGTAACTAAAATAAGACACATGGACGTTCGTATATACGTGGTTCACGAATCTTGAAAATACCGCATCAATGGTTGTACCATACCTCGTTGTCCCCATTGCTCTATCAAAAACAATATGTAAATTCAGTTCAGATTTAATTTTTTTTATTAATGTCAATCCGTCATTGTTTGGCAAAATTGCGCGACATAGGATGCGCACCAAAAACGTAACGAGGTCATTCATCGATAGATTTTACTCCTCACATTTTTCTCATACCGGGCCCCTTATACCTATATGCAAATCGATTCTTAAGGAGTAAACTCCAAAAAGAAAAAATGTAATTTTATTATAGCTTTCTATAGTATTAATAAACAGGAGGAACAATCAAAGGCTAACTAGGTCGCTGCCTCAGCATAATGCCATAGCGACAGCGACTACGGCGAGCCTATAGTTATGGCAATTACAATCACTACATAGTATAAAACAAAGTCGCTTTCTCTGTCCCTATGTCCCTTTGTATGCTTAAATCTTTGAAACTACGCAACGGATTTTGATGCAGTTTTTTTTAATAGATAGAGTGATTCAAGAGGACGGTTTATATACCTAATACATGCATAATATACTAGAGAAAAACTGATAATTTTAGAGGTTTTTAATGTAAGGTCGTAAATAAACACATTTTTTGCGCTTACATTGCAAACGCTGGCTGAACCCCACGAGATAGATCAAAATAATGTACTACAGTATTGTACACCTTAAAAAGGTCTACAAAAAAGTCCGCGATGGTATATGTCTATTTCTTAAGGATAACCCACAATAACCAATTTTTATCCTATACTTTTTACGAGAAATAATAGATTATTTACGAAGCGAATTTAAGCAATATAACATTCATCCTTATCCAATTAAGTACCTTAAATACATTGTGCATTTAATATAGAACAATTTGGCCCTGTAACGCATATAATTTAAATGAATATTTTCGAAGATATTACAAATTTAAAATTCAGGAACATAGCGGTTCCGACGCTACCGGGCTTGGCGGCGCGTGCCTATTGTAATTGGGTATTAGAAGAATGTCATTGTGTATAATACAAGCCTGAGAACAAAAACTATAGTCTACACTACAGCTTTACACCGAAGCGAAGCGAGGGCGGGCCACTAGTCAATAAATAAAGAAATTCCGGATAGCAAATATTTAGTCGCAATCTAAGCACAGCTTGTAATATTATATTTGAAAGTGGACTTGTGTCCACACACTAAAGGGCAATGCCTAAAATAGGCTCAGCGTGGAAGCACTAAGGTGCTTGGCAAACAAAAATTTTACGACATTATTTTATTTCTTTTTTAACCAATTTGGTGGAGCGTTTCATGAATATCAATAATAAAATTAAATGAAAATAATACGATGACTTCCTTTTATTAGTTATCTAATGTCACATGAGCGAAAACGGCACGCCAAATGACAAATTCAATAGAAGTTTCATACATAATGGCAAAATTAAAACGTCAGAGTGAAAAGTTGTACTTAGTGCGTAGGTTTGGAACGCACCCAAGCTGTCAAAAGAACACTGCGTTTTTTCGGTTTAGACATTTGGTATTATGCATGTGACGTCGCTCGCCATATTTGTCGCGGCATATATTAAGAATAGATGTTTATTTTCAATTTTATTTAATTGTGTAACGGAAAATAGACATAGACACTGTCCAGAAATCATATTGGTAATATAATGACATGGAATATGATAGATCGTAACAAAAATGGCTTGTTTGTGGTTTTATTACCTTTTTTCATTGCAGTGCTAAAAATGTTTTATAGGATACAGATACAAAATTATAATGATTCAAAGGTCCTGGGTAGTTTAAACTTCTTGCAGTGTATAGTCTTACTTGTTAAACTGTCTGTCCACATTGAGCCAAAATTCCATACAAAGTGGGCATTGCCCTTCGTCGAAATTTTATAACCGATTTCCAACTTTACTGGTAAGGATGAGAGTTCAAAATTGACTGCAGAATTTGTGTATTACTTTACCTTACTCGAATTGCCACGCTATTTAATTTTCTTAAATATACCTATATCATTCATCTTTGGTTTTATTAATATAGGAAATGTATAAACACATTTTGGCATTAAAACATAATCATCTTCTTCTTTGTTGGCGTGTATTGCGTAGTAATATCCAACGACAAAAAGGCCCTTTCAAAGGCCACAAATTGATATGCATGCATCGTACTTCTATATTAGTATTTGTAAGCTCATCTCCGACTAATAGTTGAGTGGCGATAGCATCTGCCTCTTCGGTCGCCAACTCTGACTTTCGCGAGGGTGTGTTATATGTATAAACACATATTTACATTTATAGCGCGATTCAAATAAGAATAGGAAAGCCAATGACCTCCATCTGTCAAATGTTGCTTAAAAATTACGATTTGCAAAAAATCTTGGAACCCTTTTTTAGCACTGAACTAATTATAGAATAAAAATCAAACATTTGTAAACAAATAATAACAAATATTGATATTTAATATTGGTTGATATTTTTTTTTCATTTATTAAGCTTTGATGAATGGTTGATAACCTCAATAGTCAACCAAATGTCACTTTAAATTGCGTTCAGAAACTCGATTTAAAACTTTCGTTTACATAAAGGATTCGTATGTGACCTAGTAATAGTGCATGATTATTCATAACTATTCCGGCGGTAATGCAGAGATGAGCGGCATTGAATTTTCTCAATCTTAGTAAATAAATTTTTATTAAAAAAACTGATGTTTTCCCTTACTTAATCTCAGTAAATAAGTTTTATTAAATAAAAAATTTTTGCTCACTACAACCTATTTGGTTTGAACTGACAGCTATGTCGTCACAATATGGCGACCAGTCGGTCCTATTCTTAGTTGAATCGCATTTTAACCATCTCTTTATCTACATCAGTACCTGTAAGCACATCTCCCCCTAACAGTTCAGTGGCGACAGCATCCACCTCTTCAGTCGACAGTTCCGCCTCTCGTGGGGGCGTGGAAACTCCCCTACTGGCCACGCCCGGCTTCTTAGCCGCCGGCTTTTTAGTTAAACCTGCGAATTTTATAGTTAAAGACACATCTGTTTCTATAAACCAGTGCATCTATACCGTTGAAACTTGTTTTATTTAAAAACACATTTCTGACCTTTATTCCCAGTCGCCCCAGTGGGGATTGCCACCCGAGGCAAATGGGAATGAAGTTATTGCTCCCACTTGCCTACGGTGGGTGCCAATCTCCGCAAGGGCGACTGTGAATAAAGGCTTTCAGATATAGAAAAATTTTGCTACTATCCTAACAGGAAAGTTTGAGAACGTCTTTCACTATTCATATATTGGACCAAGTTTGATATGAGATATTACATTATTAAAAAATGTTATTACAAATATTCTTTTACATCTATAATTTTGTAAAATCTGCCTGAGGGAAAGATATGAACAGTTATTCACTAAAGAGATTTGGAGACCATAGCCAAAATACCCATAGAGTTAGAAGAACTCAGAAGAAGTAGAAACATGATAACCAGTATTAAAAAAAACAATTATTTATAGAAATATAAATGGTTACCTAAAAATAAAGGATATTGATAATAAAAATAAATAAATAGTTGTGTATCAGTCTGATTTTGTCGAATATTCAGAGATCCTTCATAAACCCAACACATGAATACAAACCCGTAGTTGGCCGTTTAACAGCCTTTGGTTGTGTAGATCCAGCCGTAGACTTAGTGTCGCCTTTGGCAGTCGGCGCCGCGGCTTTGGGCTTCGTTTCTTTTTTCGGTGCTGCAACCTTTACTTGTATCACGGCCTAAATATGTCAATAAAGATATATTTGAAACTTCATTTTATTGTAAACAGCAAGAATAGGAAAAAAATTGTTGCAATTTCAAAAGGTTGTAAGCATTTTTGATTGTCTAAAAAGTAAGCGACCACTATGAGCGTAGAGTATCGATCCTGCTTAGAAATCTTAAATAGTCTCACAGTGGTGTTTCAATACTTTTGTTTTTGACATCATCAAAATCAGCCTATTAATGTCTACACACTCACTCATCCTATAAAACTTGCCCCATTGAGCACATCTGTGCCATCAAGCTTACCATAAAATTAAGATATATAGACAACACAAATTTTAGAATCAAAAACTTTATGAAACAGCAATGTCATTGAAAGACCATGGAGACACAATTGAATTACGAGTGAACTTAATAGAATCGACAACCAGAAACATTTTTCGAGTGTTGCTTACCATGACTAATTCATGAGAGCGTTACTTAAAAAAAGGAATACGAAATCAACCAATTTAAGGTGAAATCCAAACAAAACCAATAAAATAACTTCACCTTATCAGCAAACTCTTTAATCTTCTGCTCCTTCAAGTTGTCGATCTTGCCGATATGTGGAGCGATATTCTTCTCGCCGACGAGCTTGGTCGCAGTACCCAGAGCTTCTGCAGCCGCATCTCTGACGGATGGGTCTAAATAATGATAAACATATTATTATATTATTAATTTCTTTATAAAGATCCGCCCACGATTATAGTAGCTGAAGTATAAGACATATATTCAAATATCAAATTTACATATTGCACACACACATGTGACAATAAATGAGAAGCTGCTGAAGCTGAAGCAATAAATGAGGCAAACAAAACAGTTAAATTACACATCTGGTCAAACTACTTTTTTTTTACAGTCTGGAGGTTTCGGGCACGTTGAATTTGAATCTCAAATAATTTTCAATCAAAACCACCTAAAACAGTCTTAAATTTACTAAATTTATAAATTGAAAACCATGCTTAAACCTCACTGTAGGTATATCATTCAGTTTTATACAGCTCCTATAAAATTTAATTTCGGGATAACTCCTTGTGTGAGGACCGTGGAACACATATTCTTTAGATGCCTGAATATCCAGGTACATTTATATGACCTATTACCTAAAAATATCCCTAGACCAGTAAATATTCCGTTCTTATTAACGCAGGTCAATACACCCTTTATTAAAGTCCTGGGAAAGTTTTTAAAAGGTAACAACATTGTTGTTCGCGCCATTGTTTCAACATTCATAATTTAATTATTTCGCGTGTGGTACACCTTTTTCTTCCCATCCTTCCCTCTCGCTCTCGCCCACTACGCCGCGACCAAGAAAAAGGGATAGCATCATCGGCGAAGACGAAGACACTGTATCGCGAACCGAGCTAGCTACCGCAACGAATTTTTTCTCTCCCGCGCCGAAAAATCGTGCAAACCGCTAAGTTCTAATTACCTAATTAATATAAAGGGAACTAACTACTGTTTGTGTGCATCGATTGTGTGTGTGTAACTATAAGCAAGAATTACAAGTGCGTACGAAGAAAAAAAAAGGGAACGGACCACTAGCCCAAGCCGCTGGCTGGTCGCCAGGTTGAATTACAGCAGCAGCAGCATTGAGAGCCAGGTAACCTTTAACCCTCTTTGTACCACACGCACCGCATCCTACTTCTAATTTCGTGTTTGGAACTGCATGCCTTATAGTCCATTTTCATTAACTTTATACCGACACTTTGTCGCTATAACGCGCAAACATTTTTATGGTCCTTCGGCCGCGATCCATACTTATTTCGGCTATTTACGCCTCACATAATAGAATAATTAAGTTTCCCGCTTCATTTCATTAAAATATAACCCAATTTCAATGTAGAAACCTATCCGTTATATGGGGATAATTGTTGCAACAGCGTTACCTACGCCATTTTGTTTATCAATTTCGCATATTTTTATGACACGTTACATACACTATACATTCACATATTTAACATTAGTTTTCGCCATATTTTCTAGAATTTTATATTTAACCGCTCATAATTAAACCGCTCGCATTTCATTCAAATATTATAAAAACAATATTGTACCACATTATACCTACTTAGGTAATAAATTCCTATTGCTACGTATAGCATCGCACCATATTGAGTTTTCGTACTTTATTCAACCATTGATCTCATACGTACTCCGCTATTATAATAATAACAATTTGTGTTTATCTTCACAAATCGTCCACTAGCTGTATCGAGCCGCTTCAACTCAATCAGTTGTTTTATATACTTACCCGCAATCCGCATATTATCTGCGCACGTTATAGACATTCGCTAGTTCTGAATCTCGCTTAAATACGTCGTTTTATTTTACAAACTTAAAATGGCTAAAGCTAATAAAGAAGAAATGCATTTATCAGACGACGAAATTAAATTGCAAATTGCATTAAATCGCCGCGGCAATATTTCCGCCCGCTTACAAACTATATTTAATAGTTTGAAGAATATAAGTGACGAGAATGTTAGGGAAGAATTTTTAATGTCTTGCGTTAATTTAGAATGTATTCGAAACGAATATCATGACGTCATAAATACCTATAACGAATTAAATTTAAAATTAAACCCGAAAACTGCAATTCAAGACCAGTCGTGGTCTATTTTTGAGGATATGTACTGTCGTATTAAGTATAAACTCGACAAAATTTCGTCTTCTGATGATTCGCAACTTAACAGGCCGATTAAGTCGCAATGTCGCTTACCGCCCATTGAATTGATGTCCTTTGACGGAGACGTTCGCTCGTGGCCGCTCTTTTATGCTGGTTCTGTCCATGATAATGATTCCCTTACTGCCTCCCAAAAACTTTATTATCTAATGGGCAAACTCTCAGTTAAGGCTCAATCTGTGTTTGCTGGGATTACGCCTTGTGGTGAAAATTACGATCTCATAATTACCGCGCTTATTGATAAATATGAAGACAAAAGAACGCTTGCTTCGAAATACCTCACGCAAATATTAGAACACAAACCATTCTCTTCCGCATCCGTAAATAACTTTGAGTCATTTTTGGATAAGTTTGTGTCTTCAATTAACGCACTCAAACACATTAAAATCGATAACCTGTTGGATTTTATATTTTTACATATCGCTCTTAAAAAATTGGATTCGGAATCATTACAATTGTTTGAATTCAGTTCGAAGTCTGTACAAATACCTACATTTGATAGCTTAGTAAGTTTTATTAAGGATCAGTTACGAGTTATGCAGAATGTTAATTCGCTTTCCAAGCCAGACACTTCCAGTTTCAAAAAGCCTAGTGACCGGTTTAAATCCGTTAAAGAACGCGACGGCTGCGTAAATTGCTTAAGTATTAAACATAAAACTTTTAATTGCAATTCAAATATGAGGTGCAAGCAGTGTTCTAAAGGTCACCACACTCTTTTACATTTCGAGCCCCGTAACTCTAATTTACCCGCAGCTCCAGTGTCGAACCATGTACTTTCCGCTATTGATTCACCCGCGCACACATTGAGTGCTACAACCAACGCGCCATCGCGCCGCACGTCATCTGAGTCTGTGACCGCGCGCTACTGTGATAAGGACGCGTCGGCGCAGGTGTCGATGTGTAATACGTCCATTGCCGCCCGGAATAGTCGCGAGCTAGACCAGCAGTATAATAAGCCCGTAACGGTTTTGTTGGCAACGGCGGTGGTCGTAGTTTATGATATTTACGCTAAAGAACATTACGTTCGTTGTTTGTTAGATAGTGGTTCGCAGAGTCATTTTGTTACAACCGATTGCTCTAAACGTTTGGGTTTATTAAATAATTATACTTTTAGTACGCATTCTAAAGTAAGGGGTATAGGTGGTGTTGAAAAATCCGTTCACGGTTTAATCAATATTCAATTCTCATCTCGTTTCAATAAAAATATAAAATATAGTATTTCTCCGCTCGTGGTCGATGTAATCACGGATAATTTACCCAAAACGTCGGTAGACGTCTCCTCATTACCTTACCTACAAGGTCTCCCGCTCGCTGACGAGTCTTTTGGTAAACCTGGGCGTATTGATATGCTTATAGGTGCCGATTTATTTTCTCATCTGCTTCTTCCGGGTGTCGTGCGTAGTAATAGTTTCACACCGCCCGCCATGCGCACCACCTTAGGTTATGTGGTCATGGGCACGGTTCCCGTATTGATGCAACCGAAAAATAATACATCTCTAGCCTATTGCTGTACGGTTGAGATTGATACCATGTTGAGAAAATTTTGGGAACTAGACGAGCTGCCAATATCAGATAAGGCACAATACTCATCGGAAGACATTGAGTGTGAACATTATTTCAACGCGACTACCGCGCGTGATAAAGTGAGTGGTAGGTATGGTTTCTTTGCCGTTTCGTTCTGACGATTTTTTGCTGGGTAGCTCATTGGAAATCGCGCGCAAACGATATTTTTGCCTAGAAAGAAAACTAGATTCTGTTTCTGGTTTGCGTTCCGATTATAATCTAGTTATACAGGATTGTATAGACAAGGGATATTTGTCACCTTTGGCGGTTTCAGTCGATGCTTACGATTGCCGTCCTGATTATATTATACCGCATCACGCTGTTATACGCATGGATAAATCCACCACTAAGATACGATCTGTTTTGGACGCTAGTTGTAAGACAACTTCAGGCGTTTCACTCAACGACATATTACACAGCGGACCTAATCTACAGGCTGACCTGTTTAACATTCTTTTAAATTTTCGCCTTTTCCCAGTCGCTTTATCTGCTGATTGCAAACAAATGTTTATGCAAATTGAAGTCAAAGAGAGCGATAGGCGCTTTCAACGCATACTTTACCGCTTTAATAGTAACGATCCGCTTCTGTTGTATCAATTTAACCGCGTTTGCTTCGGTTTGAAGTCAAGTCCATACCATGCGCTACGCGTCATACATAAGCTTGTTGAGGACGAGGGGGACAATGGGGACGAGTTTCCGAAGGCCCGAGATATCATTAATAGATCGCTGTATATGGATGACGTAGTTTTTTCCGTGATATCGGAAGTAGACGCCATTGGTGCTTCTCAACAATTAATAAATTTATTCAAAAGGGGACAATTTGATTTGGTTAAATGGTCAAGTAATTCTAAGAAAGTCTTACAACACATACCCGCGTCTCATCGAATGCCGCAATGCGGGTTTTCAGATGCCAGTGAGCGCGCCTATGGTGCGGTTATATACGCTCATATTACCAAGGGTCATGAAACTATTGTGAAGTTAGTTTGCTCAAAATCTAAGGTTTCCCCTGTAAAACCTGCGTCCGTAGCAAGGTTGGAGCTTTGTGCTACTGTTCTGATGGCTAAACTTCTTCGACGTATTCATGACACCTATAACAACCGCCATAGTGTCTCTGCAATCTACGCATTCACAGATTCTAAGGTGGCCCGCTGTTGGCTAAGTTCACCTCCTCACAGGTGGCATACTTTCGTCGCAAACCGCGTTGTAAAAGCTACTGATAGCATCCCCGCTGAACGCTTTTTTCATGTGTCCGGTGTGGACAACCCCGCTGATTGTTTGTCACGTGGTCTTACACCAGATAAGATTATTGAACATCCGCTATGGTTTAAGGGCCCTTTGTGGATTCAAGGGTGTCCCGATGAATGGCCTATAAATAAATTTAGTGGTTTAAATACAGATGAGACTATTCCCGATGAAAGGATACATTCTTATATTGTTTCCACTTCTGAAGTTTTTACATCTCCTATTTTGTTAATCGCGGATCGCGTTTCTTCGTGGTCTAAGTTAATCCGCGTTATAGTTTATGTGCTTAGATTTATTAAAATTTTACCGCGCCGCGAGAAGGTTTCTGTTAACGACTTAAATTATGCCGAGTTGTTTTTGTGGCGACATGTCCAACAGAAACACTTTTATAAGGAAATTGAAAATTTGAAAAATAATCTTGAGTCTACGGGTTCGTTAATTAAATTAAGACATTTTCTAGATAACGATCTTCTTCTTGTAGGAGGCAGGTTAAATAACTCGAATGAAACTTATTATGTCAAACATCCCATAGTTTTGCCGCGTCATGACCGCACAGTGGAACTCTTAATTAATTATTACCATAAAAAATTCTTACATGCTGGACCTGAGCTTTTAATGTCATGCCTTAGGCAGCGTTATTGGATTTTATCCGCGAGAAGCCTTATTCGTCGGAAGATACATGAATGCAACATATGTTATAAGCTAAAACCGCGCCCTTGTGCTCCTCCACTTATGAGCGATCTTCCACCACAACGCGTAGTACAGTCTACAAAGGCATTTATACATACTGGATGCGATTACGCTGGTCCTATTCAGTATACTCCCATTCGTGGCAGAGGTGTTAGGAGTCGTAAGGCATATTTTGCATCTTTACTTGTCTCACAACTCGGGCAATTCATATCGAAGTTGCCACCGACCTGAGCACTGTAAGCTTTATAGCCGCTTTAAAACGGTTCCTATCGTGTCGGGGGCCAGTTCAAAGGATGTATTCTGACAATGGCACCAATTTTAGGGGCGCGAAGTCCTATTTGAACGATCTGTATAAATTTATCGATGGGGAGTTTCGACATAGTTTTCAAGAAGAGCTTTTAGAAAACCGCATCGATTGGCGTTTTATTCCACCCGCTTTACCGCACTTTGGTGGTTCTTGGGAATCCATGGTGAAAATCGTAAAGAACCATTTCTTTAGGGTTGTAGGTCAACAAATTTTGTCCTATGAAGAACTTATTACGATTCTCACACAAATTGAGTGTTTGGTTAATTCCCGTCCTCTGACAGTTCTTAGCGCTGACCCATCCGAGCCAACCGCTTTAACTCCCGCTCATTTTATTAATACTTCTCCGCTTAATTCATTGCCCGCGCCCATGATAGCTACCACACCCGAGCGTCTTCTTGAAAGGCATACGTCAATGGACAAATTGGTTCAAACGTTTTGGAGGAGATGGAAGCGCGAATATCTGTCTGGTTTGCAATCTCGACAAAAGTGGAACATCAATAAAGAAGGAGTGAGGGAGGGAATGGTTGTAATAATTATTAACGATAACTCTCCTCCCTTATCATGGCCGCTAGGGGTAATAGAGAAGATTCACCCATCTAGGGATGGTTTAATTAGAGTTGTTTCATTTCGTACCACAAGGGGTACTTTCACTCGACCTGTGGTACGTCTTTGTCTGCTCCCTACTCAATAAGTTTTTTTTTGTCACACTTTTACATTAGACACCGCTTATTTGTATTTATTTATAATTATCTATATTTATTTATATCCACCGCATTACATCTTACTAAATAACAAGTATTTTTTTTTAAAGGCAACGCTTTAAGGTGGGGGGGATGTTCGCGCCATTGTTTCAACATTCATAATTTAATTATTTCGCGTGTGGTACACCTTTTTCTTCCCATCCTTCCCTCTCGCTCTCGCCCACTACGCCGCGACCAAGAAAAAGGGATAGCATCATCGGCGAAGACGAAGACACTGTATCGCGAACCGAGCTAGCTACCGCAACGATTTTTTTCTCTCCCGCGCCGAAAAATCGTGCAAACCGCTTAAGTTCTAATTACCTAATTAATATAAAGGGAACTAACTACTGTTTGTGTGCATCGATTGTGTGTGTGTAACAATAAGCAAGAATTAAAAGTGCGTACAAAGAAAAAAAAAGGGAACGGACCACTAGCCCAAGCCGCTGGCTGGTCGCCAGGTTGAATTACAGCAGCAGCAGCATTGAGAGCCAGGTAACCTTTAACCCTCTTTGTACCACACGCACCGCATCCTATTTCTAATTTCGTGTTTGGAACTGCATGCCTTATAGTCCATTTACATTAACTTTATACCGACACTTTGTCGCTATAACGCGCAAACAATTGTCCTATGATGTCGAAATCCTTTATATACTTTGCTATGTCATCTCTTACAATCCAATGCTTGAATACAATAATAAAGACACTTAACAATTTGTATGCTAGTGTACATGTCTGCTAGTGACGTTATATGTGTTGTCCTATTTTAGAATCTCAACTCCACGCGATAACTTCACGAGGAAACCGGGCTACCACACCGTACAAAGAAGAATACCAATATTACAGTGCCTTTCTTAACCCTGACATTGGCAGAATCATCGTGCATAACGATGGAGCCATAATATCTAAAGTGGAAGTGGAAAATTTAATTTTATGTATGTCACGTAGAAACCACAACAATGTAATTATGTATGTTCAGTAGCTCCTCAAATAGTAGTCAGTTTATCTAAAGCTAAAAATACGATTCACCGATAAATAGTATTTTGCACATTATAAATCTGTTTGTAATACAGTGGAGGCCATGCTGGAAAATACAATTTGAAAAGGACAGCCCCTTCATTACTCCGCAGTAAGAAGCTTATTCATAGTGCAAGAACTACAACTTTACTGACACTCTTAAGCAATGGTTCTTTACCTTTTAGTGATGACGGACCATTTGTCAAAATTTATTATGTAATATTTTTTCATATAGCTTTGCTTTGTAGGTCATTTCAGATGGTTTCAGGGACCAGCAGTGATCCGCGGAACCACCGTTAAGGACCACTGTTTTAAAGTGTCAAAAGTAACTGTTACTCGCATTGCCCCAACTCACAAATATTTAAAAAATACTCTACAGAGTTTAGTTTTCTCACCAGCACTTTCCAGCAATTTCAGTAGCCCAGCGACGTAAGCCTTGATGAGTTTCTTGTTGAAAGCAGCGGGTTGAGTGTGACACAGAGCTCTGGCGAGGAACAATGAGCTCTCCGCTTTAATAGACGGATTCTTGTTGTCGAATGCTGCTAGCATGTCCTCCATAATTGCTTCCAAGTTAGTCTAGAAATAGTAGGGTTAAATATTTTTATTAGTTGACAGTTTTTAAATAGTTTGCTTGAGGATTAAATCTAATATTGTAATTTTTGTACAGAATACAAATTCAGAACTTCACTCAAATCATTGTGAATTATTTATAACTCAAATTGAATCATTGTTGGTTGGTTATATATAACTCTGATAATGGTTATATATAACTCTTATGGTTCCCTTATCATCTACCATTAGATTTTTTTCCTTAATTTTGCAGTACTTCTGCAAAATTATGGAAAAAATCTGGAAAAAACTTGGTTTTCGTAAACATAACATAAACATGTTTGTAAATAATACCTCATTATTTTTTTACGACACAAATTACGTAACTGTTAATTTTGACCATTAGCCTGCGAGCTGAAGTGAATGTGCTTTATTGTATAGTCTGAAGACCTGTGGCGCTATTTTTATATGTACTGAGCGACAAAATTACATTGTTACTAGAAATAATAAATTATTATTTAGACAACTAATTCAATTTTAAATGGGATACATATCGTATGGCATATGTGGTAAAAACACAAGCAGGTGTTAGAAAAAAAAAATACTTTTAACCTAGTCATGCCCCCTAGCATGACTAACAAAACGCGATATGATAAAGCGATTTATCGACAGTCAACTGTCAAACTCCATTGTAGTTTGACAGTTAATGTCGATAAATCGCTTTATCATATCGCGTTTTGTTACTCATGCTAGGGGGGCTGTCCAAGCTTTTCAACAACATTACTAACTCAAAACAAAATATAAAACGGACTTCAAAATCGAAAATGGAACTAAAACGTAAAAAATAATATCTGATTAATGATTTGGAAGTCGGGCGGATCAAGATTGAAAGACGTATTATTACGGATCAGAAACGAAAATCTATTTAATGTTTCAATTTTTTTTTTGTTTTTTTTTTATTTCATCCATTTTAGTGAAAATTACATTGTCCAAGTAAACAATAACACAATTGACGGAGAAATCGTGCGTGCCTTTGAAATTTAAAGGTTTCCCTCGATTTCCCCGGATTCCGCCATCAGGGGGCCATTCGCCTAACGGAAATGCTTTGGAAAACGCTAACGCTTACGATTTCATTTTGTTATTCCTAGCCGCCTGAGGTTATCAAATGCCACGCGCTCTTTTTTTTCTTTTGCATTGGTAATAACAATATTAAAAAAAAATAACGTGAGGTATTTGAAAACCTTCGGCGGTCAGAAATAACAAAATAAAATCGAAAGCGTTAGCGTTTTCCAGAGCATTTCCGTTAGGCGAATCGCCCCCTGATCCTGACTTGGTTCCAATGGGACCTCGAATAAAAAGATAATTTTGGAAATCGGTTCATAACTGACGGAAAAATCGGTAATCATACATAAAAAAAAAAAATATATATACAGTCGAACACAGAACCTCCTCTTTTTTTGAAGTCGCTTAAAAATCACTTACACAAGGGTATATAGCGTCAATAGCCTCTCTCAAAGCTGCGACTACATTCGATTTCTTCTCCTTGAACTTCTCTAATATCGCTTGAACGCAGGCCGTCGCATAAGGTTGAAATTTGTTCCGAAGTCCTGTCGCCACCATTCCCAGTAAGCGACCACCCAAAGCCACCAACATTACGTTTGTGTCCTTCGATATCACCTGAATAACGAATTTATTGCATTAGCGTAAGGTTAAATTTTGTGTAATCTTAACTGAACTATATTATAGTTAATAATCAATACGTAGGTATGTAGTAAATTATAAAGACAAACAAGCATTTGTAATCAAGTCATGGCTGTTTATTTTTTAAAATAACTTCTGAGTGAATAATTATGCGTATTTCTATCCGTTCCCTAGTATTCCATAACACACTCCTAACTGTGGTTGCTTCAGAGCTAATTGGTATGTGTTGAAGAAATGAGACTATAAAATATAAAAATTGCAATGTCCATTGTAAAAGTAGACAGTAATTGGAGGATTTCAAAACATTATCAGTGATCACCAATTCTAATGATGAACAACGTTATTCTGCATAAAAATTTAAAAAAAAAACAACTTTTTGATATTTACTGTTAGAACATACTTGCAATTAATTGCATTGCGATAGTTGTGCAGACGTCGACAAAGTATACATTAAACCGTTTTGAAACTATCACAAGTATAGCACGTGCAAACGAGTATACTTTCTAGAGGGCTGCACAACTAGTGAACTGCAGTTAATTAAAATAAAAACCATACCTTCTTCAAAGCTCTAACCAAGTCAGCGTAGTCCCCAGGCTCCAACCGTGGAGCGGTCTTCAATAAGTTGTCCAAAGAGTCCAAGGCTTCCTTTCGCTCCTGCCATTTCTTCTGCTCCAGTTTATCGTAAAAGTCTTTAGGTAGCTTGGACAATATTTCCACAGGGTCGAGGAGTTCGTAAGCGTCCACATCGCCAGAATCACCGCCCCCAGTCTCTGCGTCGTCGTCTTCAGCCGCTCCTAATACAACGACAAGGTATATACAATTAAGGTCCATTAGTAGGAAATGTATATATATGTAGTTATGTAAGTATATTTATAGATGTTATGTATTATAATTAAGTATCATGTAGTTTTATCATTTTTTTTTTCCTTTCACCTTTTGCTTTTATTTACTTTACCGCATAATTGTCTCTGCTTAGCCCGATGGTTGACTGGTAGAGAATGCCATGTGGCATTAAGTCCGCCATTTGTTGTAAATAACAATAAAGAGTAAATAAAATAAATTTGCTAAATTTCGATTCAACTAAAGCCAGGTCTCCAGCAAGTTTTTTTGAGAACATTCAACATTAACACATACGCAAACTTTGTTTCTGAAACATGTTTCTCTACACACGACGTCTACTGCTCACGTTGCTGTCGTACATAAAACCCACAGGGCTACGCTCAAAAACTACGATCTAGATGCAACATTTCAGATTTGACAAAAGCTTCTTACATGTTATTCAAAATTGAACACGTCAAATGAAAAGTTGTACTCGTAGGTCGGGAACTCGTCCCGGCGAGGGGGATTCGAGTATGTACTTTCCATCGGGCTCGGAAAGCAAAAACATTGTAGATGCAAACATGTTTTTACCAACTGACAACCCTGTATCAAAAAACATCTTCGAATTTTTGTTTTTTATTTTTTAAGCATTTAACTGCTAGATGTCTAAATCTACAGAATAATTTACTAGAAAAAAAATACTCTTCGAATTTATTGCTTCTGAGACAATTTTTGTGTTTTGAAAATAAACAATACTTTATAATAATGACATAACCGAAGTTTTTTAACAATACTAGACATATATATCTGTTGAGCTGAACAGCAGCACTCACCGTCAGTAGAATCAGCGGCAGGCGCATCTCTGACGCGGTGTTGCTGCGAACGAAGATATCTAGTAGGCTGCGCTTTATTATAGCGGGCCCTATCCATCTGCTGAGCTGAACAGCAGCACTCACCGTCAGTAAAATCAGCGGCAGGCGCATCTCTGACGCGGTGTTGCTGCGAACGAAGATATCTAGTAGGCTGCGCTTTATAGCAGGCCTTATCCATCTGTTGAACTGAACAGCAGCACTTACCGTCAGTAGAATCAGCGGCAGGCGCATCTCTGACGCGGTGTTGCTGCGAACGAAGATATCTAGTAGGCTGCGCTCTATAGCGAGCCCTATCCATCTGTTGAGCTGGAAACAGTACTCACCGTCAGCAGAATCAGCGGCAGGCGCATCTCTGACGCGGTGTTGCTGCGAACGAAGATATCTAGTAGGCTGCGCTCTATAGCGGGCCCTATCCATCTGTTTAGCTGAACAGCAGCACTTACCATCAATAGAATCAGCGGCAGGCGCATCTCTGACGCGGTGTTGCTGCGAACGAAGATATCTAGTAGGCTGCGCTCTATAGCGGGCCCTATCTATCTGTTGAGCTGAAAACAGCACTCACCGTCAGCAGAATCAGCGCTAGGCGCATCTCTGACGCGGTGTTGCTGCGAACGGAGATATCTAGTAGGCTGCGCTCTATAGCGGGCCCTATCCATCTGTTTAGCTGAACAGCAGCACTTACCATCAATAGAATCAGCGGCAGGCGCATCTCTGACGCGGTGTTGCTGCGAACAAAGAAATCTAGTCGGCTGTGCTCTATAGCGGGCCCTATCAATTTGTTGAGCTGAACAGCAGCACTTACCATCAATAGAATCAGCGGCTGGCGCATCTCTGACGCGGTGTTGCTGCGAACGAAGATATCTAGTAGGATGCGCTCTATAGCGAGCCCTATCCATCTGTTGAGCTGAACAGCAGCACTTACCATCAATAGAATCAGCGCCAGGCGCATCTCTGACGCGGTGTTGCTGCGAACGAAGATATCTAGAAGGCTGCGCTCTATAGCGGGCCCTATCCATCTGTTGAGCTGAACAGCAGCACTTACCATCAATAGAATCAGCGGCAGGCGCATCTCTGACGCGGTGTTGCTGCGAACGAAGATATCTAGTAGGCTGCGCTCTATAGCGAGCCCTATCCATCTGTTGAGCTGAAAACAACACTCACCGTCAGCAGAATCAGCGGCAGGCGCATCTCTGACGCGGTGTTGCTGCGAACGAAGATATCTAGTAGGCTGCGCGCCCCCACCACCCGCGCTGAAGGATTCCCGTAACTCTTGCTGCACTACGGCTTGTAGGGATGCTATATGCGGCTCTATAGCGGGACCTATCCATCTGTATTATGATAAAAATGAAACGTTATGCATTTTAAAAAGAGGTAGCGGTAACAGGTCTTTTGAATACCATTATCTATATAAATTAAACATTCACAATGGACCATATAAAGGCTGCAAGGCAGTGTCCTGAAACAACATTTGAAAGAAGAAAAAGCAATTGTAATATTTAACGGCCAGATTTAATATCTAAACAAAATGTTATACTACAAAAAGTTACACTTGTCCAGTACCCCTAGCACGAACTTTGACAGATCCATATTCATATTGTTATCGTCAAAGTTTCTATGGAAACCAAGCAGCCCTACCGGAGGTAAGAACAAACTAGCTTTTTCATCAGCCTTATTAATGTCCTCATTGCTGGGGCACAGGCATTCTCTAGTGATGGAATAGGGAGATTGGACCATGACCCACCACGCGGGCCCAGTGCAGATTGGTGGGTGCTAACGACTGCAGATGCAACCGGGACCAAAGGCTTACCGCGACTACCGTAGCATGGAAGAACTCAAGATAGTGAATTATTGTTAACCATCTAATGATCCACCACTGCGAAAGTTGCTTAACTTCAACGATCGCATCCGAACGCGCTAAGCACTTGCGCCATGGAGCTCCTGACGTGTATTCTAAATCCAATATTCTAAGTCTAAACAAAATTTTACTTAAAAAAAAACACGCGGTCCAAGCAGCAGACGGGACTCGTACCCGCACCTACGAGGGGAGGTCAAAAAGTTCGCGGAATGGAGGGGTTGGTGGGGGTAGGTTTACTCATCCAGATAGGCACCTCATAAGAGTATATATACCAAGTTTGAACCTAATCGGGTCATTAACTTTTGAATTATCGAACTGCAAACAACTGAATCGGGAAGAAGTCAGCCAGTATGGAGAAAATTGAACACCGCGCCGTTATTAAGTTCCTTACCAAGCAAGGAAAATCCGCTCAGATTATTTTTCAAGAGCTGTTGGCGGTTTACGCGGACTCTGCCCCTGGTAAAACCATGGTTTACAAGTGGCATGGTCTTTTCAAACAAGGAAGAGAGTCCATTGAAGACGACCCCCGCTCCGGACGGCCAATTGAGGTCACCACACCGGAAATCGTCGAAAAAGTAGAAAAACTTGTAATGGAAGATGCTCGGTCGAAGAAGAAGCTTGCAGCAATGATTGGAGTATGCGATACAAGTATTTTGAATATTCTACATCATCATCTTGGGATGACTAAGGTCAGTGCAAGATGGGTTCCGAGAATGCTTACGCCACTTCAAAAACGCGAGCGTATCGAGTGTTCTCGCCAGTTTTTGGAGCTCTGTGGAGAGAGAAAGGAAGAAGTTATGGCCCGAATCGTTACTGGTGATGAAACCTGGGTTCACCACTATGAATCCGAGTCAAAGCAAGAGTCGATGCAGTGGCATAAAAAAGGCACACCTCCTCCAAAGAAGTTCAAAGTGACTGAATCGGCTGGCAAGATCATGGCGACTGTCTTTTGAGATACAGAAGGTAATTTACTGATCGATTATAAAGAACGTGGTGTGCCTATAACGGGACAGTACTACGCTTCTTTACTAGAAAGATTGAAAGAAGCCATCAAGGAAAAAAGAAGAGGAAAGCTGTCAAAAGGTGTGCTCCTTTTGCACGACAATGCACCCGTTCACACGTGCCATGTTGCGACGGCTGCCATTCACCGATGCAGCTTCGAACAAATGAACCAGCCACCCTACAGTCCAGACTTGGCACCCAGTGACTATTATTTATTTCTAAAAATGAAGAAAGAGCTGCGTGGAAAAAAAATTTACGACGATGAAGAAGTGAAGTCCGCAATTTCGGCCTATTTTGACACCAAAGACAAATCATTTTTTTTCGATGGTATAAACAAGTTATTTGAGAGATCTGCAAACTGTATTAGGGTGAAGGGAGAATATATTGAAAAGGAAAAATATTTTGGTGTTTAATTTCAACCTCTTTCCCTCTTATTCCGCGAACTTTTTGACCTCCCCTCGTATGTGGGCGGATGCACTGGCCATTATGCTACCGCGGCCCTGATAGCTGTGTCGAATTCTTTCTAGTATTTCTTAGGCTGCAAGGCAGCGCCATCTCTTCGCATTGTACTAACCCACAATGCCAAATGAATACCTTTACAAGTATTAAACATTTGAAAGGAAGAAATAGCAATTGTAGTTATATATTTTTTTCTTAAGCATTTAACTGTTAGGAGTTTATAATCATCATTAATAATAAAAAAAAAATACTATGTTAGAGTCCCGTCTGCTTCCTAGTCCGCATGGTTTTTTTTTCTAGCTAAATTTTCTTTAGTTTAAAACATCTAGCAGTTAAATGTTTAAGAAATAAAAAATAAAGCTCCAATATCTTAATCAAGATTACTTTGAGATACCTAAATGTGATCAAGGAAAATTTTACAATACTTTCTCATCATTTAAGTTCTTCACAATTATTTCTTAAACCAATGAATTTTTTATACCACACAAACTAACCTGTGCATTTCAATGACCAGAGCCTTCATCTCATCTCTTACACCCTTGTCTCTGTCTGCTAGTAACAATGGTATCTTCTTCACCATAGGTTTGATCGCAATGACTTTGTTACCAAACTGTTTCAGTGATGTGTTGAGAGTCGACACGCATGCTGCAACCACTTTGGGATTCTTTTGCTCCATACCTTTGAGCAGTTCTTCTTCCACAACTTCGTGTTTTTCTATTTCTACATACATAAGGGTGACCTGTGGAAGAATGAATTATTGGATCTTAAATAGTAAAAAAAAAGCTGAAACTAGCAAACAATCCTGCTGCTGGATGTGTCTACTACAATGTCTGCAAGTTTCAGCTTCATGTAGCAAAAACATCAATTTTTCTCTCTTCATTGACTAGGTAACATAAAGCATAAGTAGGTATTTAAAATCAAGTTTTTAACTTTGGACTTTGGTCCCTCGAAGTCGATTGGCAAGTGAATACTTCTTCTGCCTTATTCCTAAATGCTGACTAAAATTGTTGCTGTCATTTTTGTTTTCTAAAAAGAAGACAGAGACAGCATTAGATTTAAACCAAGAATACCTTTAGTCTGCGTTTTGGAATAAGGGGGCTTGAGCTTAATGCTACTACTAGAAGTAAAAACTGTAATAAAGAAAGGCCCTACACTGGAAAGAATTAATATTATTCTTTAAATCAGAAATCAATATATCTTTATACATATTGGATGTATAGTACAACTCTTTTGAATCGTCCACATTTTTGTTTTCCTACCACTCATTATTGTACATATTTTTTAGCTGTGGAGAAAAACGAGCGAAAGAACTCCACAACATTAAAAATATAATGTAACAACATTTACAAATCATTACGTTGTTACAACGCCAATACAATCATGATTTATTTCATATAGAAAAACTGTTAGAATAATAGGAACAGTTCAAACCCAAACATTTTTGTCTGCAATATAATCAGACACTTCGTAATGAGCTTTTTCAATAAGTGATTTTAATATACGGATCTTTTTGAATATGTATAATAATTATTTCAATCCCAATATAGCGTCACCTGTAAAGCCAAGTCTTTAGTCTTGGTTTTTGGCGCCGCTATGCACTTGGCGACAATGCCCGACATAACTTCGCCAGCCGTTTTGCCAGCATGACCGCAGTTTTCCACAAACACCAACGCCGCTTCCAGACCTATATAAAATAAATTAAGACAAATACACTTTACTTTTGTGTGGAATATTCTCACACCTATAATATCAATGAATTTGTTGAAAGGCTCTTTCGGTTTAATGCCATTGAAAACCATGATGTTACTTTTATCTTTACTTAATTGAACGTAAATTGACCTAGATTTTATGAAAATATTATGAGTGCCATCGGAAAGTAAAAAAATCCATTTCAAAGTGGCATATACTCATAATGGTAAATGGTAAAAGATAATGGAATTGTAAATATGTTGAGCAAAAGTAAAAAAACAATAAAGTGACAGACGGGGTAAAAATAAAATATACATATAAGTAAAAATTTTAATACCCACCACATGTCTGAAGACTAAAGAATCTTCATGTTATATTGTTTTTATACCATTAGAAAGACTCTGATTCAATCAGAAAAGACAAGCATGTATTGGAAAAATCTCCAGTTTTCTGAATAAATAAGATATAATCTAGCAATTTTCATGATTCAGATTTATATTTAATCAACACTAGGAAATATTTACACAATCAACAAAATATACATATCAAAATTGATTCATAAGTTTAATCATAAATAGAAAAAAGAGAGACAATAAGTAAAACAATCACAATAATATTATAAAGGCGAGTTTGAGTGTTTTGCGATGTGAAGAAGGGTGTGTGTTTGTTAAAACACACACCCTTCTTCACGTCTAAATGACTGCAGCGGTTTTAATAAATTTTGGTATGGAATTAGCTGGAACCAGACCCATCTTACCCAGTGGGCACTTTGGGCAAGTGCCCAGGGCCCCGCGATCGATAGGGGGCCCTAGTTCCTGCTAAATCACCAAACGGAAGTCGTAGGGGCCCCATTATCCTAATATGCCCAGGGCCTCCAATAGGTCAAAGACGGCATTGGCTGGCACCACAGATAAACACATAGGCTACGTTTTACTGCGGGAAAATATCCCTTATAAATCGCGGGTAATACCGCGGGCTACAGCTAGTAAGTAATAAACCTGTTTAAGTAAAAAAAATAATAATAAATAAATAAATAAATATTTCCGACACTCACACCAATTAGCCTAGCCCCTAAGTAAGCACTGTAAGGCTTGTGTTATGGGATGCTAGGGTAATGGATAGAATACATATACTGTACATATATAAGTATATTTATATAGAAATACATATTAAACATCCATGACTGGAGTACAAATGCTCATATTCATCACACAAACATCTGCCCCCACCGGGATTCGAACCCGGGACCTCTCGAGTCGGCGACACCATGAAACCCGGCGTACAAACCACTCGACCACGGATGTCGTCAAAATACATCTATAAAAAGTTTTTAGTCTTTAGAAATTCTATTAGAATATAGCACATTGAAGTTAATCTCCTTAGCACGTGTAGATGCCCTACAACAAAATAAAACGTGAAGGTAAGATTTAGGTAATTGGCTAAGCAGTTGAAATCAATTGTGATCTTTTATACCTTACTACAATTTCAATGTGAATCATTAGGTCAAATTATATATTTGTTAATATTTGATGATCAATTTGGTGATCATAAAAATTAGTTTCCTAACCTCAGCTGTGCTTTGAAAAGCACATTAAGCCATTATAATCATAAGCTCCCACCAATGAAAAGTGTGCCAGAACAATATGATTCTATCCATCAAAAATGTCTGTCCCCTAGCTAGGTATTGTTAAAAAAAGACATGCAAGTTTTTACATAACATTATATTTTTGCTATTTTTATGAAGCATATTGCCAACATATTTAATAAATTTTTAAACATCAACCTACATAGCATCCATGTTATATACATCTAAGAAATGAGACCAATGAAAAGCAGTGAGTCATACATAAGAGGTAATTTATCGTAATTGGAATGAATGGATAAGATATGCTTCAGTGGTCCTGTTTTGGTTCAATGCATAGTCAATAGAATAAGGGCACCAAATAGGAATATGTATAGAATGTGGCATGCAATTATATTAAATGATAAGTTAGTTTCTGAAACTAATGCAACCAATGGGGTAGCAACTCTTTACCCCTCATTTACACCAAGGTGTATTTAACATGTATTTAACAAATTTTATACAAATTTACTAATTTCTTGTTCACCCTTTTTATGCAATACTTGTTGGATAAACAAAATATGTGAAGTTAATAAGTGATTTATACTAAGAAGATACTAGTTGTCTATGCCATGTAAACGAAAGAATGTTTTAAACAGCCAAAACGAGTATTCTATAAGATTTGTTTAACACTAGTATATGACTCATTTCTTGGTAGAAACGAGGAGTTAGTTTCTTGCAGAAACTTTCTTCACCAGTTAGGCTCAAGTAATGTCTTATGGCTTAACATATTTACTTATGTCAGGATAAAACAATCACTGCTTTTTCTACCTTCCTTCTATTTACAGATATACGGAGATAGACGGAGGTAGGAAAATTTTAATTTATTTATGTTGTATGTTAAGTTATGGAAAGTTAAAAGCTAAGCCTCTTATTCCTATCCTAACTAACAGGTGCATTATAAGAAAACAAACAATTGGGATTCCAATCCAGGAAGATACTTCAATTGACAATAACTATATTTATACGAAGGAAAAATTGCTCTTTGTTAATTTTACAGAATAATATGTCTAAAGCTTGATGCTTTTTAGATTTGATGATAAATTTGAAACTTAACTTGAACATTTTAATTATAACATAAAATTAATAAAGTTCAAGTCAAAAAAGATGTATAACTGAAATTGAAGTGTTAATATAGCTCATACAAACCTTTTTCTTGTGCAACAGCATTGCTGTCAGTGACAAATTTCTTTATAAGTCCCAGGTACTTGTTCCATTCAGGTGATTTCTCATCATCAATTTGATTGAAAAGTTTAATTGCTTCCTCATAACCAGCAACTCTTGCCTTCCATAATTTGTGAACACATTTCTCATCCGTGGGCAGCTTCTTATATTCATTCTCATCTTCCATTTTGAACGGTTACCTAGTTCTGTATGCTGGTGAACTTACACCAAACTTTCTTCCTATAAAACAAGATTTATATATTTGGCTGTGATTTAATAATAGTCAAATCAGATAGATAAACATAGAAAATTATATGCAGAACATTATTCATAACAAAACTAAAGAATGAAGATAATCTCACATGATACAGTTCACTATATTTTTCAAATATATTACAATAAACAAGACAATCAGCTTAATCTTATTTGTGTTTGACCAGGTGGGTAATAAAGAAATCAATGAAAAACAATGCAAAACTTCTTTCATGAACTAAATTTAACCGTATTTAAATAAAAACTGTAAAATAGTATCCAAGCTATCTTTACATATGAACATGATTGATAGCCCTGACTTAAACAAAACTCATTCCTTTAAATACCAGTTGGTTGACTTTATATAGTTTCCTTTGCAGGGTCAAGGTTGTATGCTAAAATGATAATAACACAGGAAACACTTTTATGAAAGTGTCATGTCCAAACGACACTGACATATTAAAGTAGAAAGAAAAAAAATATATTTTACAACTTTATTATTAATTATTTATCCAATGAATAATGAATCACGAAGTAGAAACATGACATTTTAAATTAAGTGTCTCACTTGTAAAAAATGCAGTGATTCTATGACCTGACTTTCTTTTTACGTAGGTGTTTAATATCGCACGATAAACACAAAACATTCAGGTCTACAAAACAAGAAAGGATGATTCAACGAATCCTTTCAAATCAAGTAATGGCCATAGCCACAAGCCACACATCCAATATTGCGGAACAAATAGTTAATTGCGGGCCGGTTCATTTATAGTCGCATCGTACTCATTAAAAGCTAAGATGTGAAACTAGATCGCATCTGCGGGCAGCGGCTACGAGAACTAGCAAGCAACCGTCACTTTCTCACTTTACAAACAATAAATTTTATCAAATGTCACAAAACTTACCGTTAAAAACTCGTCCTTTTTATATCTCCCCAATAAAGCTATGGAAAATTAACACCAACAACATAAATTATACCGACTCACATTATCTAATAAATATATTTAAGCTATGCAAATAAAAGAAATTTCTTTTTCTTTTCCTTCGTCGTTTTTTTGATTTTGCTGAATGAATGAAAATGGACGGACGGAACAGAACAGTGTTACCAGAACTTGTCCTCAAAATTCCAATAAATAAATACGAACAGTTTTAAAAATATGAGTTTTATTTTAAACATTATTTCATTTATTATTATATATCTAATTTATTAACAATAACAACTCAAAGCGGATCTACACTTGGCAAGTGAGTTTAAAAATCGGACAGTTACATTATGTACTTAACTGACAAATCCTCTTAAAAACAATGATAAGAACTGAACTCGCCATGACCGTAACTTACAGTTTGTCTATAAAGTCGTGACATGAATGTTTGAGGAACTAACATTATTCATGTGTCTGGCAACACCAAACTTATGCACATCAGCTGTCATCGAGTTTCAGTTGTGGAACAGTTTTCCTTTTGTTTTTTTTTGACGTGACAACGTCTTAAATTAGGTTGCGGCTGGGAGTCACTTATGAAAAAGTGTAACGCTCGGTAACGTTACGATGAGTCTCTCGTGTTAAGTTTAAGTTTACATGTACAATGTTTTAGTAAACAAAATATATTTCTATAGTTAAAATTTGTGCAATTCTTATTTTCATTCAATTCCTTGTTCCTATTGTGCAATTTAATTATATTCATATCAATAAATATTCTACCGAGAAAAAGACGTTGTCACGTAAAATCTTCGCCCGTAAAACCGACTTTACAGGCAACCATTTTTTATTGTTTGGATTAAACTGTAATATATTAAAACGAAACTACGCAGAAAGGTACAGTTTGTCTATAAAGTCGTGACATTAAATGATGGCGCCACTAATATGCATGTAGCAACCCTATACAGTCGGACCAAAATGATTTTGATACTAGCAGTTCATTCAAGTAAAATAGGTAATTAATAAGACACACTGGAAAGTCGTATTTTGTTTCGGTTTTATACATAGTAGGTACAATTAAATATGCTTGGCTAAACTTTTCATAAACATAGGTACCTAGTTTATGAAAAGTTTAGCCAAGCATATTTAATTGAATCAGAATGAAATTATTATAGATAAAATAGTACTTATAGTGTCAATGTTGGTGATTACCGCTCAGGTGCCATTGAGATCAGAGCCGTTAGGTAATCATCAATACACACAAGTATCATCATACGACGTTTTTTAACACACTTGTTAAGAAAATAATACTAAAAATCATTTTATAGTATATAAAAAGTTTGTTTAGAGAAATAATTTGTAAATGTGCAGTTAGTAAAATTAGTGATAGGTATCTTCACTAAAAGCATCTGGCCATGGTTCTTTATGTGACCATTTCTTTCTTAGGTCGGCCTTGCCTGTTTTCCCAGCAGTTTAAAACTTTCTATCATTCTTAAAACCTTCGTTGACTATCCGACTCTCCGATTTTCCTGAAAAAATATATGTAACGGAATATAAACAATAACTTATTGAAATGAAGCAATTAATTCAAAATTGGTAGAAAACGTGACCGAGTTGAACCATAATAACGTATCAAAAGAAATGGTCGTACTACAATATTACTTATTTACAATGCCAATCTAACCTAAAAATGTGCAATGTAAACAATGCCTTTTTTGGTCTCAAAATCGTAAATTGAGTAAATTTGTAACTTCAGGCAAATTACAAACAAATAATTTCACGATTACATACCCGTCATAGATGCTGTTCGCCCATAAACATCATCCAAATCCAACAAAATTCGTCCAGCTTGGTAGTCTTCGATACATCGCTGGAAAACTTTAAAAATCACTTCCCGCGTGCATTCCCACAGTCGTAACATGAATGTTTGAGGAACTAACATTATTCATGTGTCTGGCAACACCAAACTTATGTACAACTGTACAGGGTTGCTACATGCATACTAGTGGCGCTATCATTTAATGTCACGACTTTATAGACAAACTGTATCTCGTTACTGTACTACCCGAAGTATAAATCAGTCTTTATCGCATACCGTCTCATAGTTGATTTTCTAGCAAAGAATATAATATATCAACCTTTACGTTCATAATGAAATTATATTTCTCATTTATATTATAGTAACATATATTAATTAGAAATTACCTACTTTAACTTAGTTATAAATGTCAAGTAATTATTTTCATTAAATAAATTATTATATTTGCCAATTTGTCATAAATTTTATTAGATAAAGGAAAGTGCATGATATTGTTACTTTTATTCTGGAATTAGGCAATATTTAATTATTTTCGACTCGAAACGTGTATCTAGATGGAATGTAATTGTCGTCTAGTGTAGAATTCGCTATGCTTGCGTACAAATTTGCACATTTCCAAAATATATGTAGAAGAAGTATCTGATATTCTCGAAAATATGGTCTACACCTCTCAGTCTCTTCGATGTTGGATATGATACGGATCAACATCTTTTACATAGAAAGCAGCAAATGCGCGTCCGTACTGTTATCCAGCAACACTACCCCGTAACCCAGCCAAGTATGTAACTGTAGCTTTCTCTCTATCAGTCGCCTTTTTTACCTAGCGTAGTGCATAATAAAAGCTAGACAGTTTCGATTTATTTTTTTGTACTCGGGCTTTCTAGTTATGGTGCTTATCTATCACTTTGCTGGTGTGGCTAAAACTGTTATTAAAGAGCAAATTGTTACATATTTAAGGGTAAAGTTACTGAGGCTATTTCTTAGCGATTCTGATTTATGATATAGACGAGATAGGTACCCCTAGTCTATTGAAGCTTTCGAAATAGAATATAATTACTTTTTATCGAAAATTGCTTCATGGCCACGTCCCTTAAGTTTTTAATATTGCTATTTAAGGTTCCTTAACGTATATTATGAAGAAATAATTGATAATCATTAATATTATTAAAAATAGACAATCAACAAAACCATGCGGGTACAGGATTCTAGCCTATACAAGCCAAATAGAGCCGGTGAGTCATAAAGGTCTGCCGTATGTCTTCCATTACGAGCGTCGCCATTGACACAGACACACAGATCGGGTGCGCCGCAATGGATGTTAGTTACACAATTAAAAACGACTCAATCATCCTCCCTATCATCCTAATTATTCTGCCTTAGCTTTAGTACCTTGACTTTTTAACGAACAAATCAATTTTGTAAACTTCTTGGTAAAAATGTACTTTCTGAATTGTTTTTTCGTAATACATATATTGATTTTTTTAAACAAATACCAGTTACGTGTTATTTTAGATTCGGTATGCAAACTGGCTCATATCAATACGTACAGTTGTGTAAAAAAAACCAAATAACACAAAATATTACCTACCCTAGGGTATTTTTTTTAGAGTGGCTACACTTATATAGACTTAACCACAGATGATAATATAGCTTTGTTTTTCAATCCTACTCTATTTTTATTTTTTTTATACTTATTATGAATTATTTTATTTAAACGTTTAACTGATTACGATATTAAAATTTGAGTTTTATTTTTATAGATATCTATAAAAAAAACTTATTAGTGTTAACAAGATAAATCTTGCTTTGTAAACTTCTTGAAGCTGTCATCATCACTGTCAAACCATCTGTCATATCTTGTCAACAAAGGAAGGAGAATGTCACGAATTTCCTTTCCTAAAATCACAAAAGATTTGCGCTGATAGCGGACGAGACGCTTGTTGCGTTAATTTCGTGACTACTGTGCGTTCGCAGTTGCAGCCAACATCAATAATTCTTATCGCGTTTTTGCTTTTATGTGTATTAGACAGTCGGTATGAAATAATAAAGAAATAAACGTGATGTACTGAAGTAATTGTACAAATAGTGTACTAAAGTATAATAAACTTGGTGTTTTTACTTGGTGTTGGGGCAATAAATAAGTGTTTTTATCATCAGTTCGTCGGGCATAGTATGCTGCATATTGTAAGTACGTTGATTTTTGTGATAATAAATTTTTAGAATTTGATTCTAGAGTTGACTAAATCAAAGCTTAAACATGTTTTTATCTCATCACTGATTGAACGATGAAAAATTTATGCTACTAAGTGGGTACCTACCTTACCTAGGCATTTAAAAACTATAGCTTTTTCAATGGATATTTGTTTATTATAAAAATAACCATAATATATTTGAACACCTGTATTACACTTATTATGATTTTACATTATATCCATTTTTATCCCTTTTTCAAGTCTATGTACTTACCTAGTTTAAAACAAAGACAATGGATTACATCCAATAAACCTATTATGATTTGGAGAAATAAGTGTATCTTTAACTCCTTATGTTTTTGTATATCTATAGGTAATTATCATTTGATTACATTAGTGTGTATAAGAATTAAAACTAGTCAACAATAAATTTCAAAAAGAGGTAGTTTAATAAATCTATTTTCAATTTAATCATTCAACTAATCAACAGTTCAAGTTTTAACTTTCTTGTTAAACATACAACTTGTTAAATGTAGTAGGAATATTATTTCTTATTCTTACAAAAACCTTGACTTGAATGTATATTTTCAGTGAAACTGTTAAATCAACAGGTAACAAGACTAAACAATAATATTATGGTTATTTAAGTGAGAGCTGAAACAATACAAAATATTTATAATTAACGTCTCAAGCAAATACCTCAAAAGTTTTTTGAACTAGTAAATTATTTTGTGAAGCAAATTTTTGTTTGTTTTTTTTTTTTTGCATATCTATAGCCCAGTGTTTATAAAACTTTTTACACATTCAGACCTTTGGCAAAAAATATTTATAAAGAATACAGCCCTTAATTATAAATACTAATATAATTTTTATTGGTAGTTTCATTATTTGAAGAACCCTCAAAGTTGTTAGCTGTTATCTTGAGATTTTTACATTTTATATTCTCTCACAACAATAATCAATATCTGAGGGTTATAACTGTTACTACAGTGTTTAATCTATTTATTACTAAATTTTCATTATAATAAGTCTTCATCTTGTTGACATCATTTTGTAAAATTTACCGCCCTTCGTGTATATCAGTTGTGTTAGCTAGGTGTTACTTAAAATTAAGCTATTATATTCCATAATGTATTGTAGCTATAAAAATATGCAAATACTTTTGCTCATATGTACTTATATTTGTTATGTTATATGATACACTAACCTCTCTGCATGTGTGATAACTTATTTATCATGAGGAGGAGGAAATTATAGAAATAAAATGATAAAGGTGACAGCCCTATCATTGTATTTACACTCAAGGAAGTAATGTAAAAGTGTGAATTTATTCAATTTGTTGTTTTTTATTTTATTTTATTAATTTATTGGCAATTGATTTGTTGTTTATATCACAACTAGGGTTACTATTTCCAAATTTGAAAAGTCCTGACAAAAAGCCAGACATTTCAATAAAAGTCCGGACATTTTAGTCACAAAATGCAAACATCAATGACTTAGTTACAGTGATATTATACGCGTGCTAGCAGACGCTCACATTGCGAGGGGGGTCTCGTTGCTGAGTTTTAAAGATGATTTATATTTTGTTTTATATTATTGAGAACTTAATAAAGATGATTTGACTTATTTGATATAACTTAATAAGTAGTTTTACTCATATTCCATCTAATTAAAAAAATCCGGACAAATTAAAAAGCCTGACAAAGTCCGGAGAAAAGGCAAAAAGTCGGAACGTGTCCGAATAAATTCCGACGGATGGTAACCCTAATCACAACATAAGGTACCTGGCATATAAACTATTGAAATTGAATGCAACCGATTTTCGCCCAAAAGAGTCCGACGTGTAGTCTATAAAGCTAAAAAAATCATTGACTGTACTCTACAGCTCTAATTTACGTAATAAAGTTATATTTGTTTGATATTTAACTAAAATGTCAATATTGTTGGTTAGTTGGAATTGAACAGTTACGACTGCATCATCATTTTTCCGGTAGTAGATAGGTAGATTAACAAAATGACCGTCATTTCCTTGTTTTCAATCGATTTGGTTTTTTATTGACTGTCCCATCGTCAATTCAATTAACTTTTTGTTTCTAGATCGTGTTATAGAAAGGTCGCTAATTAGTAATGTTTATTAGTAGATGTTTAGTGGTTTTTTCTAAGTCGACTGAAGGAAATGCAATAAAGAATCCGTTAGGTTGTTGAGATAGGAATACCCTCAGATTACAGAACTAAAGACAGATAGAGCGCACGGTATTAATCTGAAACTAGGAGACATTGTAGCTCGGACCCACCACAGACCGTCACCAAACGTGTTTGTGTCGTCTGTTTTGGTTTACCTACTTATTTATTTAAAAGAAAAAGAAAATAATGAAGTCGTTTTTCACGAGGGTACCAAACCTTTTTATGAAGTACAGCTAAGGTCAAATTTGCGAAAAAGACGGATTTTAGCTATTTTTTACGTAAACAAATCTAAAAACAATTAGATTACTTCCATTTACTTTTAAATAAATCAAGACTGTCCTAAAATATGTTTAATATAAGGTCTTTTTGCGGAAATTTCATCTTGCCGATACTCTAAAATAGCGTTGGATACCCTCTTAAAACAATTTGATTAATTTCCTTTACATTTAAAAATAAATAAGAAACACCAGAACAGTTGCCAGAAATAAATTTTGTGATGGTCTCGCTGCTGGATGTGTCTGCTTCAATGTATGCTAGTTTCACCTCCATCATATATTTTATTAGAGTTAAATTTGTAATTCCCCTGTGGATATCTATCGAATCTGCACTGCACAGTACACCTAGCACGAACCATTATCGAATTCGAATAGTTTGCAAACCGAAATGTCAATGTCAAATTTTGTATGGAAACTTGAACAGCAGCGGCACAAAGTACGTAACGAGAACTAAAAATCAGTACATATTTGACAATGACATTTCGGACTCGCAAACCATACGAATTCGATATTGGTTCGTGCTAGGGGTACAGTTCACACAACTCAAATCACAGGTAATTATAACACAGATAAGTGATTGGTCATCCTGCGGTTGACCAATAATAATTTATCTAAGACTTACCGTATGGTTAAGGTAACGACGCGTCGACCTATCATGACACTAATATTACAAAGGCGAAAGTTTGTGTGTGTGTATCATCGTTACTTCTTCACGTCTAAACGGCTGAATCGATTATAATAAAATTTGGTATGGAGTTACCTGACACCCTGGATTAACAAATAAGCTACGTTTTACTGCGGGAAAGTATCCCTAATAAACCGCGGATAATTCCGCGGGACACAGTAAGGTAAATATACCTCCCTAGTAGTTGCACCCTTACATGTACTGTGTGGGACAGAATTAATTACCTACTTATAAATAAAAGTGTAAATTCATAAAACAATGGCAATAAATAAAACACATAAAAAAAGTTAAATATAAATACATACATACACACAAAAACACACACGCACGGGCGCGTGCGCGCACACACACACACACACACACACACACACACAGAGAGAGAGAGAGAGAGAGACACACAGAGAGACACACACAAACAATTACCTTTTATTTTATTATTATGTTATTATTATTTTGTTTCTTAAGCACTTCTCATATTAATAAATACTTTTACCACATAAATGGTACTAAGTTGACTTGCTCTGTTCATGTAGTTTTGGGAGGTGTCTTGTAGAACAGGTTTATCCTATTGCAAGCACCAGTCCAAGGGCGGATCCAGCTTTGGCGCCAGGGTGGGTCATATAGTCGTGGTCAAGTCACAGTGGGTACAGATGGACCCAGCCCAGGGGGGGTCATGACCCCCATGACCCCCGCCCCCCCTAGATCCGCCCTTGCACCAGTGTTCACATTAGGTAATGAAATATTTAGCACTTTATTGTAAATGCGTTTCTTTTTCCTCTTATGTGAAGAAATAAATAAAGAATATATTATTATTATTACTTACATTAAAAAAAATGCATTTAATTGAGTTTGTAGGTTCTGCTTGATGTGCCTCACACCACACGATACATACAGACTGACTTCTTCAAATAATTCCGTCATAGGTACATATAATTATATACTTTTACTGTATGGTGTCACCTCAAAAGACTTATTACTTGGTATTGGTTGAATGTT
The DNA here is from genome assembly GCA_902850365.2 of Chilo suppressalis. Lineage (NCBI taxonomy): Eukaryota > Metazoa > Arthropoda > Insecta > Lepidoptera > Crambidae > Chilo > Chilo suppressalis. The sequence continues at coordinate 14,224,433 of OU963894.1, read as the reverse complement.
TTACGATATTGTATGTAAACCCATATGTAAATATGTAATAGTGACAAAGTACTATTCTTTCCTCAGAAACAGCCAAACCTGAATTCCATTCCATGTCAGTTGTTTACTAATGACGCAGAAAAATTCAAGCTATGTACAGACATTTACCAATTATCAGAAGCGTCGGTTTTGATACAAGCCAAATTCGATTCGCAAATTCCCAGAAAAACTTGTGTGTTTGTATCCTAAAGCAATGTTTGATCGTTGACGGCTGCAATTGGGATGTAAGGGCTTGTGATTCATTATTTCTATAACTACGTATATCCAATAACAGTTAACTGAGGAGTGACTGAACTGGTGAGTGAGTGACTAAGTTGCTTAATTGCAATAAAGGCACATAAAGGTTACATGGTGCCTGTCACGTAGGTTGCAGTTGCCGTGTACGATCAGTGCACTGGTCGGTCGGTCGCCATATTAAACGCTATTCACCCTCTTTGGATGCATGTAGAGCTGGCAACTTAATTATCGATATGTAAATAAAAATGTTAAAGGAAATGCTATGGCTGCTGATAAAGCGCACTAATTGCGAAATCATTTGTTCCCAATACCAGCTAATCCACATTCAAATCCAGTTTTCTGTGCATAAGTTGAGTACAAAATACAAAAGTAACTTTCACTGGATACTTCACTGATACCAGCCAAAGAACACCAGCTACCTTTCTGCCTTTGATCAAAAACAAAACAAAACAAAAATTTCTTTATTCCAAATATTCTTTGTTTGTACAAAATTAGAACTGCTCTCATATAAGGTTACCCTGATCGATTACAACAATAACTTTTTAGATAAATATTGCAATTTAGATATTAAAGATAAATATTTCGATGCGATATTTTAATGTGAACAAAAATATAATGTGTATAGATTACGTTGCAACCTATGTCCCATCACTAAGTAAAATGAGTCATGCACATTTCCAGACAAGGGTTCTGTCTGTATCGACGGATGCATAATTTCACAATGTGATGCCTTCTGACATTTATGTAACATAGTCTCTGTATTGTCTCTTTCCATTGTGCATAAAGAAATTTATTTATAGCATTGTGCTACTTCTACCTAACAAACAACAATAAAATACTTGTATAATAAAATTGTTACTAGCTGATAAGTTGCATATAAATATAATTGAAGGGAGTTTTGTTTAGAATGTTTTTCTTTTCCGACTTTATCGCTCACTGAACAAGTGTAATATTTGTGTGCGATCGTTTGTCTAGCATTTCGAGGTGTCGTCAGTGCTTGATCACATAATGGTCTGTGCTTACGAGTCGCGTGTTGTCAGGTAAATCGGATTTAGGTGCCGTGACCAGTACGTGTGTGCATTACTGGGGATTCCATGTGCTTAGATTTAATTAATGCTGACTAATTCGATGCACGCTCCTTACACATGTGCAAGGAGGGATTTAAGCTAAATTAAGTTGGATGGAAGTAATTTATTATACTCGAATCGCATTATTAACCTCTTAAGGAATCAGTTTAAAAGATAGCAATTTTATCGATATATTTTAACGTTTAACTACTCTGCATCAGTACTAAACATCCATTGCAACCGCCATTCAGAGATTTAAGTTGGAATAAGTTAAATTAAATTTGATGATAATGATAACAAACAACACATAATTTGAGTGATATCTTTCAGAGCGATCGTTAATGTTAAAAAAACAAACAAAAGCCCTTCAGGTGAACGAGCAAAATTTTCTATTAAATGCAAGAAATGAAACTTTTTACTAGTTTTAATTTCGATGCAGTGACCTTTAGTGTTTATCAGCATTCCTCTGTACAAAGGTGTAACATGTTTTTTACACGATGTATTTAAGTTCCATGGAATTTCAAATGTCCATGAACACGCACAGCGGCCGATGGCATTGACTACCCTCGGCGCGCCGACAAGGCGAGGGTTTGCGTGTCGCACCACTGTTGACCAACAAACCGCGATGACATTCAGGTCACATGAGCTTAGTAAAGTAAAATACACTAACACGTCTAGTATTATTACATTATACAATTCGCTAGAGCGTTCGGCCTTCAACAATTATAAGTACTTACCTGTGATGTGAAATGACAAATCAAACCGAATTAATAAAGACGACCTCCGTGGCCTGAGGTATGTACGCTGGGTTTCACGGTGTCGCCTACTCGAGAGGTACTCTGGTTTGAATCCCGTTGGGGGCAGATGTTTGTGTAATGAATCATCAATCATCATCAACAGCCTATCTTAGCCCACTGCTGGACATAGGCCTCTCCAAATGCACGCCACTCAGATCGATCTTGGGCTACTCGCATCCAGCTCCTGCTAGCCATCTTGCGCAAATCGTCACTCCATCGCGCCTGACGACGTCCTACACTACGTTTGCCTAGACGCGGTCTCCACCCCAGAACTCGTCTACCCAAACGGTTATCGGTTCTTCGACAAATATGGCGAGCCCACTGCCACTTCAACTTGCTAATCCGGTGGGCTATGTCGATAACTCTGGTTCTCTGTCGGATTACCTCATTTCTGATGCGATCCTTCAGAGAAACGCCGAACATAGCCCTTTGCATAGCGCGCTGAGCGACGTCGAACCTGTGGACCAGCCGTACCATCAGTGTCCACGTCTCGGCTCCGTATGCCATCACAGGTAGGACGCACTGATTGAAGACTTTCGTCTTTAGGCACTGTGGGATCGACGATGTCCGGACTTGACGTAACTTCCCAAACGCTGCCCAACCTAGCTGAACTCTTCTATTCACCGAATGAGTGTAATGAATACGAGCATTTATCATTGTCATTTTGTAATTGTTGTTTCGGTTAGTTCTATAAGCAGTATATGGTCTCCTACATTTAAGACATTATTTTTTGTTTTCATATTGTTGATAAGACGGGGCTAATGAATTTTTAAGGGCGTGCGCTGCGTTAAGCGGGAACTCTGAGCGGACGTCCCTGCCAACTCGCAAAGGATGGGACGTACATAAATAATGCATGTATTATTTAGGTTATTTATAACACAGGTGCGTTTGGCTGATTTTATATACATTGGAAATTATCGCGAACAATCGACACTTTATAATACTTATTTGATATTTGGCAACTGTTCTTAACCTTTTTCTCCAAAGTTGTTAATTTTGTTTATAGCTCCTTGATGGCTTACTCGTTTATATAAATAAATATTAATGCAAAATGTTTATTCTGACTTGAAATTAAGCCAGACTAAACATGTGATTGGTGAAATGCAGACGAATATGTTATTATTGTATATTTATCTGCTGTCGTTAGCACCCACCAATCCGCATTGGGCCCGCGTGGTGGGTCATGGCCCAATCTCCCTATTCCATCCATAGAGAAGGCCTGTGCCCCAGCAGTGGGGACATTAATAGACTGATGATGATGATGATATTTATAATGTTGCTTACCGCCATGTTGCGGTTTTTGAACATTTGATTGACTTCTTTCCTGTACTTGGTTCGTGTTTAATTTAGTACTAGGTCTAGTCTAGAGATAAGTGTTCATAATGACAAAAACTTTAGTTTGTTATCTGATAATCACACAATAACCTAACAGTTAATCTGAATTAAAGTATCCATGTGATATTACACATATAAAATCCGTTTAACCATTTTACGTGATTGAGTAACAAACATTGAAACTTCCATATTTTTTATATTGGTGGGTAGGAAGTAGGATAAAGTTCTCTCGCACGCTTTTGTTTAACAGGCCATTGCTCCAAAAAATATAATTTATGAATTCGCGTCTCATAACAATCTGTTTGATACACATAATAGAGAGCTGTTGAGTTTTAGGGCTAACACATACAAATATAAGTTATTTACGGGATTGTTACCATGTACCTTGTTTTTAGCAAGTTTCCGATATTTCGGCACTGTTGCAAGCGCCATGATCAAGGAGTAACTGAAGTTATTGCGGGTAGGCTGTTATTGGCAGACATATCGGTCCACAATCCCGTAAATAACTTATATTACTATAATGTTAGTGACCATGAAAGTTTAAAACAATATAACACATACAAAGTTTGGTCTTATTATCGAAATGTGTTCAATTTATCCAAAGCAGGAAAGCTTTTCTGCAACATTTAGGTTGTAGGTCATTCGGAAAATATTCATCATTATTCCTAATAGAATCGTTGCTTTAATGCGGCATTATTATCTATTCATGAAGACGAACTTCCTGTTTAATCCGGTCATTGTTCTCGTGCATTGCATTTATATATTTATATATATTACTGGATTATTATTCATTGGATCTCACATGCTGGACTGTTGACTAGAAAATTATATTTTATTTTAATAACTCGCTATGGTGTAAACTCTGCTTAGTTTGGAACCAGATAATTGTTGTGAATTGCCCCGAATTGATTTAATTGTTATGTATTAGAGTTATGCCTTCATGCCTTTTACGTAATTATAATTAAAGTGGTGAGCGGTGAAGAAAAAACTGAGCACCACTCAAATTTATAGCTCGATTTCCGCGGAAAGTTATCGTTTTTTTATACAGGTCAATCGTTGGGTATCCGAGTTGAACGACATCGCAAAGTAAATTTAGATTGACCGAAATTCTGAATATCGTTGGTGTATACTTTAATAAATACTCTTCAAACGAGATGAGCGGTCCAGTGGGTTCATGCATTTCCTGAACGGAAATAAGATACTCCAGTAATAGTTTTATTCAATTACTTTTTTGTACTTTACGAACACTGTCCGGTGAAACATATCAATTATTTCAACCACTCGCACAGATGATTGCATCAGGAAAAATGCTCCAATAACTCATTCGGTAATGTATTTCGAGTATGATGTACTAGTGCAGATAAGGAGTCATTACATTGCAGTTTAATTAGCCGATAAAAAATGCATCAATTTTTTTCCGGTGGGTCAGTGTTTTCCCCCTCAGCTTGTATCAAGAGAAATAGTTTGGCCTTTCGGTCGACAGTTGGAGTCTTAAATTGCCTAATTTTAACTCATTTTAATCATTAATTGAACATAAGCTTAAGTAAATGTGTTTGTTTCCTAAATGTCAAAAGCAATAAAAGTTGAACAACCAGGACTTGTATTTGTTAGAAGCAAATCTCTTGTCGGGGACAGCTCCTAGAAACAATTTGAATTTCGATAACATTGATCAGAACCTTGAAGTGTCAAATTGTCTCACAAATTATTTCTTTATGTCAAAGAGTTGTGACTTGACACTGCCATAACATCATCTACATAATTTTCTCCGAAACAGCGAATATTTTAAAATACGATACGATTGTAAGTAAACATGTTTATTTGTTTTGTTACGTCATTCGTTAGCACATATGCTCCAAAGTGTGCATAGGTATCATCAATCCATACTTACCTACCTTACCGATGAATATGACCTGAATTACACCCGTTAATTTTAGTTTCACGATAACTTCGAGGCCGTACGCGATTAAATGGTTTATGATAAACACTGGGATTGCTATCAGTTTTATGAACACTTCAAAATGTTCTATTGTTTTTTTTATTGCGGAATTTTTACCAGCCTACTATTTACGTATTTCTAATTTCGAATGCTTATTTATTTGCTGAATATTAAAAGGTTTGTAAAATCTATAGTACAGCGAATCTGTAGGTTGAGTGGTGAAAAAAAAACCTAAAGGTTAAGTCTTGGTTTTTCTGTTGCCAAATGACATCAGTAAGCCACCTTGGCGATGGGCATGTTCAACTCGTAGGTGATTTTTAAAAACTCAAAAAAAGCCCTCAAAAATTTTTTGATACGCATTTTTCTTGTTTTGTATGCATTTTAGAAACTTTTTTTTCGACCATAATTCTAGAGGGCGTTGAGTACTACAATTAATGTCATTGTTGCAATCTCGTACAACAAAAAATGCGCATTGTAGGTGGCGCTAAAGTCTCAAAAAAGTGTTTTTTCACTTTTAATGGAAAACTTTAAATGGAAAAGTTGTTCCGTACATTTTACAGTTCAGGGTTTTTTTGAGTTTTTCAAAAAACGCCTACGAGTTGAACATGTCCATCATCATCATCCTTTAGGTTTTTTTTTCACTGAAACGATATTTTTTTCGACAGATTGACTGTACTACTAGCAAAGAATTGTTTTATTGTATTGGAAACTATTTCGCTTAGACCGGTTTTTTCTTTTCTATATTATTTCATTTCACTCAAATAATCATTAAATACTGAAATCCCTTAATGAGTTCACTCGAGCCTGTTTTCAATGTAATTTTTTTATGAGTAACATCACAATGACTTTGAGATCTAGAAAGTGTCTAAAAACGCACAAAGAAAGTAAACACCGGTTTTAAATCTTGCGATTGTAGCCATTTTGATAAGATACGCTAATAATCTAGGTATTTTATTTATTTATGTTTAAGATGATACAAGTAAAATATTGATCGGAAGTTTTTAAGTATTTATGCATACTTACTGTTATTTAGAGTTCATTTTTGTTTATATTCGGAAATTATTTTCTGATACTTGCCGTTCATCACATAGAATTCTGCCCTTGAAGAATGTCAGTAACCTCTCAATGCCTTCCTTTTTCATCTCTTGATCATCACCGCCACACAATCGCGCTGTTTGTTTGTTCGTCTCTAATCCTCAACAACATCTGTTCAGTGGTACTGACAAGATTATTTCCACTGACTGGTTAAATAAAATCACTGTTGAAGATTTTTTTTTAAATAATCTAAGAGACGTAGGTTTTCAGCTCACATTAAAGGAACTTGTGAAACTAGAAGCTATCTTTACCAGCTTACGGACGGAAAGGAAAACGGACTAAATAACATAAGTTTTGCGATGTATTTCCGCAATAAGTATGGTTTCTAGAGCTCCGCGGAGAAAGGGGGTTGCGCAGGTGTTTCAGATTTAGAAAAAAAAAAAGAATTTTGTTCATTTGGTTTAGACTTTAGAGAGTTACAAGTACTTATGTATTTCGAAAAGCTACGCCATCGGCTCGTTCATCTTCAGTGGAAGACCTTGTTCTGATAGAACTGGCATGGTACCAGCATACCATCAGGCGGGTCTTGGTTGATCCCTTTTACTTATAAAAAGAATAAATTCTAGATTAACGTAGAAAGGAGACAATTGACTAAATTAGATTTACCTTTGTACAATTCCCTTCCTCCCTCAACTTATATCTTATCATACCCGAAATTCGGCTCATGAACAGTATGTAACTATTATACAATATGAAATTTAACTATTTCTCCGTTTTTCTCTATAAAATGGTACGAAAAATGTCAAATTTACATTAATTTCCTATTAATGTTATGTATTCGTTTGGTAGACGTCCAGCCTGATCGATTTCCGAAAGTCAATGTCAGGGTCAGTGTAGAAAACAACATGTTGTTTGTGATAATTTTGTTATATTCTGATTTTCATAACACGAGTCTTTACATATTTACATACAGGCACTCCAACAAAATTTCTAAACATTATTCTATGTTCAGGGACCACTTTGTAATGAATTATTAAAGAGGCGCAATTTTTAAATAAAACATCGATATTGTTTTTCTGTGGGTACCTAGGTAATATCTACACTATCTGCTTTGGTTGGTTGGTTCACTTAACTATGGACCCAAATCTTAAGTTCCAATGTATCAAAGTAAAACAAGATTCTCTGTTTGAAATTTCTACCACTCTGTTTCGGTATACTGCTCCTTTCATCCGTCATCGACAAAGGAAGTTTTGCCACAGGCTAAAGTTCCGATTGATCGCGTACATTAAGTACTGGCCCACAGCATAGGATTAAGAAACTCGTTTGAGTTTGTGTACTTCCTGCGATGGGCTTATAAATAAACAGTACGGCCGGCCGGAAACCGTGCGGCCTTGTCGCGGGAACTTTTGTCGGAATCGTAAGTAGTTATCGTCCGTGGTGTAGACAGACAGGCGGAAGTGCAATAAGGATGGTGGACTGCAAATTGTCTATATGTAACTAATACTTTGTTCATATAGCCAGCCGGATAGGCTTTAAGGAGGAGGATATCTGGCGAAATTATTAGCGTAAATTGGCTATAACCAGCGATCTTATAAATGGCAGTGTATATGATTAGTTTCTTATTTATTTCTAAGAATATATTTAATCAGCTTAACAGTCGAAAATGCTTTAAGTACTGATGTCCTAAATATAGCTAATACACTACCTTCTGAAAGTGAGATTTGTCAGTTACCAGGGCTTCACGTGACAGTAGATTATGTTCAGGTTATCAAGGTAATGATGGCTGGAGGTAGGTGGACCGGTACATCAATGCATCAGCTATCTTTGCCACTAGTGTGGTGATTTGCTACGGCTTTTTATACAAAAACATGTTGATGGAACTAGGTGATTATACATGTAAATGCACTAGTCCCGCCCAGTGAGCCCACCATTTTCAAACAATTTTGTCGCGTAGGGTTAACGATAGTGTATATCACTATGTTCGTTTGATGTCAGGAGATTTCGTTGCTGTTGTCGTCTGGACATCCCATTAAATGTCGGTAGAATCCAGACGATTCCCGACCATCTGGCAATCCTAGATAGGAGTTGGAGTCAGTCATACTCCGGCATCACAACACAAGCGTCTATAGCTTATGGAGACTGCTTACAATCAGCCGGGCCATATGCTTCTTTGCCAGCCTTAAAAAACAGTTATTTCAGTATACTCTACGAAACGCCGTGTGGGGTAAGTTTAATAATAAAATAACCCACCCAACTGTTCGTCGTCGTCACGGTCGCGGGAGTCCGAAGCACTTTATTAACTTAACCAAAAATAAATATTGACAATCGTGTCCCGTAAAGTTACATAGTGTCTTCTCTTTCTGTTCTAATATAAACACGCTCTATTAGACAGAGAGGGGCGAAAGGGCATTGACGTCACGGGTTTATTTAATGGTTGTTTATACTGTGCTATAAAATTTGGACAATAATCGGAAATTCTTAACATCAGCAGTCTTAGTTAGACGTTAGAAGACATTGTTACTAGAAAAAGGTCAACATGTCCCTGATATCAGGTAAAATCAGTGTCTGGAAATATATTTTCTTTAGATTTTAAAAACCTTGCTGTTAAAGAAAGTAATTCGTAATTAAAGCAATGTCAATGTCAAATTGAGATTCACCTGGTGAAATTAACCACCACCTTTACTTTAGAGAAAACTGTCGGACTGTCGCCTAATAAAAAAAAAATCTGTACTGTGTTTCTGACAAGGAATAGATTTGAATTTTCTTGTAAATGGACCCACCGACATCTTGTACTAGATTATGCCGCGTAAGGCCCACTGTCGCGCCTACTTACTGAAACTAATCGGAAAAAACTAGAAAAGAAGCTGATATTTTTTAGTCTATATTATATTGCACCAATTTGTTTGTTAACGATTTTTTTTGTGTTTCGTGTCACGCTCACAAGCGCCTTCTACCCTTTACGTATTTCAAACAACGATTTATTTCAAAATATAACTTGTGATTCGTCCGTGCATCCGCCAATCTGTCTGTCAAGAGAACCATTATTCTCAATACTCAATACTCAATACTCAATGTTTTATTGCTTTCCACAAGTTATACAAGATGTTACAAAATAATATGCACAATCATGGACCCCGTCGGGCACAGCAATCAATTAATTACAGAGGGAGAGTGACACCTTTGATTACATAAAAACGCTAATAAGTACCCTAGCTGACCATTACAATTTAGAATTTATATAATATCTATCTATAATAAATTAAAATAGGTATTAAATTTTATTTCATTCTATAAAATCACGAATAATAATAATAATAATGTGTATACTAATTCATTAATTGTAAAAAAGATAATTTCGAACAAATTATATAAAATATACGCAAATAAAATTTATTTAAAGTTATATAAAAACAAAACACAAAACACAATTATTTACACAATTGAGAATATAGTATTCTCAACAATGTAAGTAACTACATCATTTGAATATTAATTTACATTATAATCACATTTTAACATTTCAAATTCATTAACTAATAATAACATTTATTAAAAGCAAAATAAAATCAACAAATTATATATTTTCAATAGTATAAATAACTTCAAGCCATTTTATCATTTAAATATTCATTAACACTGTAATAACATTTATTAATCAAAAGAGTTTTTAAACGTTTCAAAAATATTCCTTTTGTAGATTCGTTTTTTATTTGGTCAGGCAACTTATTGTAAATCTTTATGGACATGATTAAGGGGCTAGATGAGTGTAAATTTAATTTAGAGGTTGGCAAAATTAATTTATTTTTGTTTCTAGTTGAGTATTTTATTGGGGCATCTCCTCTTTTATTATATAAATTTGGATGTTGACGCACAAATTTGCAAATCTGAAATATATAAATGCATGGCAAGCTAAGAATTTCATGTTTTTTAAAATGAGGCTTACATGAGTCTGTATTTTCAATATTTACTAAGATTCTCACAAGTTTCTTTTGCTGTGTGAAAATAATAGATGCATCCGTACTGTTCCCCCACAAAATAACTCCGTAATTCAACCAAGAGTATGCATAAGCATAATACATAGCCAGTGCAGTTTTCATGTTTGTTGTGCGTTTAATTTCGTAAAAGGCGTATGAAAAGCTAGCAATTTTCGATCTTACTTTCTGAATATGCGGTTTCCAATTTAAATGTTTGTCTATGGTTATTCCTAACAAACAAAATTCGTCGACAACTTCCAATTCTATTGAATGTTTGGTGGTATCAGGCTGAAATTAATATCAAATAAGTGTATATATATTCACATTACGACAAATGCTTGGAGCAGTACTGTCTGTAATACCTTGTGGCAGTGAACTTTAAGTAAAGGTAAAGACGCACATATTTTATATATATTTTGTTATTTATTTTTTTAAGCATTTAAATGTTAGATGTTAAAATCTAAAGAAAATTTTACTAGAAAAAAACCACGCGGGCCAGCCAGCATCCGGGACTCAATTAAAGACTACATAAAATCGCCCCTCACATCTATAAGAAGTTATATCATTGATGTTTCAATACCTTTTCGGTGAAACGCGCTTTATATCGTTGAACATATTAATAATAGAATAAATCATAATTAATGACGTAACATAAATACTGCGATAATGTTCCAATATTTTGTAGTCTATCATTTTGACAGGTGATAACAATTTATCGACATAATTGATACATTAAAGATTTAGAGAGTGCCTAATAATTCAAATATCAAGACACTGCATTAATAATATTGCATAGAAATTATTTTATGTATTAGGTCCACGTCATGTTAATATTCATCACATTAGCTGATCTAACTTGAATTATGTTATAATATAAAACGGTGATAGAGCAACATACCATTAATAAAGCATGTTCTCATTACTATTAATGATACTCGTAGGCACGCTCTTCTAGCGCTATAACCTTAAATAATCTTCACCTTCAGACTCGGTGAAATATGTTTTCGTGTTGATGTTTCTGTCGATTTAGTTTTAGGCCGGCAAGGTGAGGATGGATGAGTACCACGATAAAGAGAGACACCCCACCATCTGGACACTTGGCGTTTTAGCCATGACCCACCACGCGGGCCCAATGCGGACTAGTGGGTGCTAATGACCCCACATCAGGTGGGGTGGAGACATTTATCGGACTTAACTATAAAAAAACCTCCTGTCACCGTTTTTTTCTTTCAGCTATGATATGGCGGTCTTCAAAAGGTGGGTAAACTCTTTTCCGTCAGCGCCGGTTGCAACGCAACGCATTTGTGTTAGCCTTGGTGCTGCAAGTATCCATGGGCGGCAGTGACCACTTTCCATCAGGTGGACTGTCAGCTTGTTAGCCTGCTCTTTTTTTTTCATATACATACTTACATAAGAAAAATACTCTAAACCTCCGATAGGTTCGGTACTTTACTGCACCTTCAAGTCCAAAACATACTTGGTAACAGCCGCCCATTGCCACAATCAATAAGGACTCTTTGAAACTACTTGCTCCTCAAAGGACTCCTATGTACGTGAGAAAACAGAAAAGTATGTCGAACATTCTAACTAGGTTTTGTTTTACACACAAGTAGTCCAACCCAATATGATAATCGTGCAAGAGATTTATATGTGGCGTGAAATTATCTATATCTAAATTACTAAATTATCTAAATATACTGAACACGTATAGACGTGTTCAGTACATTACATTTTTTTTGTAGATTTCGTTGTAGTTATCTTTATATGCGGTGTTAGAGTTTCAGCTATTAGGTATTATGCGTCAGATGTTATTATTTTCGTGAGATAGGAGAATTTGAATGTAGGTTTAAGAAAAAGAAGAAAATGTTAAAAAAAATATTTTAACTCGATAAATGTATTAAGTACAAGTTCTATTTTAAGTTATTTACATTTGCGCTTTCTTATTGCAAGTTTTATACATTAACCAGTAAACACAGTTAACAAAGAGTATTAAAAAGTTACCTCGAACTTGCAAAAGTCCACGGCGAAATAACAGTACTTTTGTTTTAAAAACGAAAGAGTAGTTATTCACGTGAAAAATCGCTAGATCAACTTCTTTTCGCAAATTTCGTCTTAACTTAAAAATAGCGCTACTCTCGTGAAAACAACTTGATAGTAGTTTCCTTTTAAATAAATAAGAAAAATCAAAACAATTGTCAGAAATACGTTTACCGACTGTTTTGTGACAATCCCGTTGCTGGATATCTACTACAATGTCCGCTAGTTTCAGCTTAATAATAATATGTGTAACTAGCGGCCGCCCTCGGCTTCGTACGCGTGGAGTTAGTTAGAAATAAAGGTTCACTGCTCGTTCCCCGTAGGTGATAGCGTGATAATACGTAGCCTATATGTTGACCCGACTTCTTAATAATATTCGTGCCAAATTTGAAGTGAATCAATGCAGTACTTTTTGAGTTTATCCCGGACATACATACAGACAAACAGACAAAAATTATTTAACTATAATATTCAATGTACAGTTTTTACTTTCCTACTATCTTATTATACGTATATATAGATTATATTATAGAGCCTCCTAAAATGTTAAGTACCTATGTAATGATTATGACATTACTCATTATCGAAGTTCACAGCTATCGAGAGGTAGGAAAGGCCTTGGTTTTAACAATGGTGTATTAAACACAGTGTAGGTACATACAACATTCTGCTATATCGTAACGAAACCTCATGTTTGGCATTCAATGTTCGTGTTTTGATGAATAATATTATCAGGTGTTCTCGAAGAAAATGTGCTCCTTAGCCTTTTATTTTTGAGAAATTCGTTTGATGAAATATTCATCAATTTGTCGGTCTCCCAGATGCATACATTATACATACATATTGACTTATTTTTATTTGTAGGATTTGATCAGTGCTGTGAAATAAGTACAAGTAGTGAAATACTGTTATTTCTTTATCAGTTTGTTATTGACGTGGGTAATGGTTAGTTTTAGGCAAGAATAATAATAATAAGTTTTATTGAATTTTTAACTAATTTATTAGGCTGTGGGCTAGCATTCTACATAAAATACCAAAATTTCAGTTCTGTAACACATTCTGTTTACGATCTAGAGACCCGTGGCATACGGACAGACAGACTTCATTAATGTTATTAATACCAAACTAAAGTAATATAGACAAACTTTTGTCTCGCTTTTATATAGATACACATGATATGCATTTTGTTTTTCATTCATATTTCAATTAGTATGTTGACATGTCACTAATTTGGTTAATATAATCTACTTATAATGAGTCAAGCTTTCAAATAAACATATCATCTAATAAAGAAGCGTTGACGATGGATTTAGTGTTGTAGGCGTCACAGAACACAGACACAGAAAGAGGTAAGACGGCCTTGTGGGCGGGGCAGGCGCGCTATAGTTGTGTGAGCAAATGCTCATAATTTGACCAAAACTTGGTTCTGATTGAATCGTTGCTCTCGGATGCGAGCGCTAGTTGGGTCTATTGTTTGATGTCGCGTCGTTTGATTGGCAATTATCTATTAGGTGGAAGTATAGTGGGGGGCGAGCCGGCGACACCGGCTCCCGTACAAACGATCTATGAACACCCTTCTAAGCTCTTTCTGTGTTCTGTGATAGCATCCATCCATCCTTTTCCGACGACGCATCCTGAAGATGATGCGAAGTGTCAATAAATAAATAAATCAGTGCATGAATACCGTTGAAACTTTATTAAAAAGTTATCACACACCATAGTGTAAGAAAGTTATCACACACCATAGTGTAAGTCAGGTTCTGTACCCAAAGCGTAAAAATGGAACCCTATTGCTGTCACTCTGTCGTCTGTCTGTCTGTCTGTCCGTATGTCCCGGGTCTCTAGATCGTGAACAGAATGTGTTACAGAACTGTTGGTATTTTATGTAGAACGCTAGCCCACAGCCGAATATTTAGTTAAAAATTCAATTAAACTATTTTTCTTCCCATACATGAATAGGAGAAGTATCCGGTCTCGAATAAAATCCGTGCGGAGTCCGGCCTGAGTTCTGAAAATCCGATCAAGACCGAATTTATTTGGTCTGATTGAAACCTTAGATCTGACCAACAGTTGTTCTCACCGTCAATTAGCATAAATCTCTTTAAAATGAATTATGGCAACTCGAAAAGCGATTATTTTCTAGTTTCTTACTATCGCTGAGATTTCAGGCAGTTTCGAAATCCTATTAAAATAATTTTTAGTACCTTTCCAACACAGCTGGAACGGTATTATGGACTAATTGGAATGCTATTATAGTAGGGGAAAAAGTTAAGGACGATTCAAAAGAGTTGTTTTTTTTTATAGATAGGTCCGACAAATGACTTCACCCCACCTGATGTTAAGTGACGGTGAAGTCCAGATGCGAAGATAGCTGATACAGCAGTTCTACCTGCTACACCAGTAATCCTCACCCTGCCGGCCTGCATGTTGTTTCTTCACGCCTCTTTTAAAGGATCCCAGTTTGTAAGAGAGAGGGAAAACGCGAGCGGGCAGAGCATTATATACAGGGTGGTCCAATTAGTGACGTCAACAAAAAAAGACTGCAAAATACCTACTACGAAAAAATATGAATTTTTGAAATCTCGCTGGCAGAAATCGTTAAAAATACACAAATAAATTTATAACTCGAAAACTAAGAAAAATCGCGGAACATACATCGGGTATTTTCGGATAGCCCCAGGTGCGAGGGATCTAAAAAAAATTGTTGATGTCATAAATGGATCATTCTGTATATGTATTATACTTTTTAAATGGTAGGCCATATAGTATGATCAATTTACAAAGCGTTTCGAAATTATTATAATATTGTTTACGGACGTTCAGACTTCAAAGAATAGTCTCCAAGTTTTTTATGATATACGCTCTTTTACGAGACGGAGAAATTCACTTCAGAGTATGTAATTGCAATCTAGTGTTTAGTTGGATCGTGCAAGAATGATGTGTTTCCCTCAATACCGACTTTCGAGTATCCATCTTTCATAAGCATCATAGATGCGGAAAAGTAACTAATCAGAGTTTGTGAAAAACTTCGTAATACCGTGGATTTGATTTGTATTTACCAGAATAACTCTAGGCGGCCGATTAATTACTTGTAAATTTTAATATTTTGATCCAATTTAGAAGATTAAATGGTAATAGACGTAAGACGTAATATATCTATAAATTTACATACTTATTTAAGTACAGTATATGTATTCTATACGTTACCCTAGTATCCCATAACATAAGCCTTACAGTGCTTACTTTGGGGCTAGGCTAATTGGTATGAGTGTTGGAAATATTATTATTATTATTAAGAACGCGACGAAGAAGAAGATGTCAATATTTTCAGCAGTGAATCTAAATTGTATGCGAAAGTTGTGTCGTCATTAATTGTTTTTGGAATTAAACTGTGAAGCATGGAGTTTTGTCGGCTTTGCAGAACGCTGTAACCAAATAGCACCATTCCATAAGTTGTGTTCTTGCTGTAACTAAGGTTTTCAGAGACATACTTCAAAATCAGCTGCAGTTGATCAATCAGGATCAAATACATCTTTCATACGCCTTAAACGTACATATCAGAGTTCCAAGATAATTAATTTTGACCTTACACAGAAAGGTTAACCGACCACATAAAAGACCACAGTTAAATAACACTACCTTTTGGTGGTGTTGTGTTTCTGTCGGTGAGTAAGGTTCCAGGGCTCCATGGGGTAGGGGATTGGGTCAGGGTATGCGACGGCGCGAGTGATATTTTTTGTTTTGAAAGCGTGTCTATAGCCTATGATTTGCCATTAGGCGGGCAAACAAGGTTGCCGCCCTTTTAGCATAAAAAAAACAAAACATACGCTACTATGCTACCGTTTCTCCACCCAATCGAACTGCAGAATCTTTATTCACATCGCATTGCGACTGTTTTCTTATTCGGCGTTCTATTCAAATCCAATTGAAGGGTCGTAAATTGTGACATTGCGCATAACATTGCTCGCTTGCTACTGTTACGCTACATCGTCGTTGTACGTGCCTAATTTACGCAGGTTACGTCACTTCCTACATGTAGGCAGTGATGTAAGAAGAAAATAACAGCCGTGCCGCTCTAATCAGGCGCAGAATTTCAGAAATGTCCTTATACCTACGGTAATAAAGGTCGTAATAAAAAAGGGACCGCAAACAATGATCGTACGTGATGCCTTCGACGATTTTATCGCTGATATCCCTCACTGGACGACCTCGCAAGCTATATTGCGGCGTGAACTTGGAGACGGTCGAAGTCGATCGATAAATAATATCAAAAGGTTGGCAACCTCGTATTGGCCATAAAATTTGTTGGCGCCTGCCGCGGCCGTATTCAATATCCGGGTTATGTACCCATCGGGCGATTGCTCGAAGCAATTACATCCGAAATCAATAGAAATGAATTGGAAAGGATCATTATCAATGCTGTATGTAGGTAGGCAATTTGAAATATTATATTTCAAATATATCACGTCTTATATTGGACTTGGAGAGCGAATGGGTTTTGAACGAAATTTTTGTACAATTCAAAGCAATGTTATTTAAAAGCCAAGTTTAACGATGAAATTGTTAACATGGACTTCAAGTTTTCTTTTCCTTGTAGAATGATAGTGCTTGAAAGGTACGGCAGCATGAATTTAGTCTTCGTGATTCGCTGTCAGGAAGTTGAAATGCTCCTCATACATTGAAGTCGATTGGTATGATACTCTAAACCTAAACTCAAATTTGAAAATAGTGTAGCCTTAGCATTCTCTTTAGAGAATGAAATGGACAGGAAAGATTTTAAATTTAGAGAAACACGCCAGAATCGATACCAATGTGCATTTGTGCTGATCAATAGTTTGGGACTCTCCGGTCACCGCGTCACCTAGATTACAACTTCTGTTCTCTTTTGTTCTCTATAGAGAATGAAAAGGACAGAAAGATTTTAAATTTAGAGAAACACACCAGAATCGACACCAATGTGCATTTTCGCTTATCAATAGTTTGGGACTCCCCGGTCACGGCGTCACCTGGATAACAACTTGTGTTTTTCAAGTGATTCGCTAGATTACCGTGTATCATTCGATAGATGTAACCGTGCACTTTCGCAGCGTGATTAAAGTTTTTCATACGTACATTTACAAATGCACATAGATGAATGATTGATCTCGCAGCTAGTCCAATCATTTATCTATGCAAATGCAGTTATTTATGATAATAGGGATGATGACTATTTTCTTTTCTTCGTTTATCAGGTAGATTATCAAAAAGTATTGGACACATATTTTTTCTTTTTTCACATAATATAAACATTGCAGAGATATATTGATTTGAAAAGTCGCATGACGTCACGTTTTGGTACAATTTTCACTTAAAAGTGACATCACGAGCCCCTACTCCCAAACTTTGACGCGCTTTATCTTTGTCATTTTTTGGTTGATTGCCCAAAGAAAAAATACGTGTCCATTATTTTTTGATCATCTAACTGACGGACTAAATAGAATTTCGTTTACTTTACCCCGTTATCATGCCTATTGATAAAAAATGAAATATAATTATTCATATTTCAATGTGATATGGTTTAAAGACATGACGATATCCGTGACTAATGGCTCAATTATATTTGATTGTTAGCCCGTATTCGGGTGCATTAAAGAGATTACGCGAATTCGGGCACTCAAAAGCAAATTGGAATACGGGCTGGAAGACGGTGTCAGGTAACTAAAATGAAAACTACCCAAATACGGGCTTACTCGATTCCGTTCGTTTACACTTAGTCTTTTTTATACGAATTCCATTGGCAATCGTATTCGGACTAACGAACAAGTGTAATCGTGCCATAAGAAGCGGATTTTCATCTCGCTGGAGTCAATCCTTATAATTCTTATAAATAATAAAAACATCATAAACAATCAAACCTTTTTATAATCAAAACTACTTATTATAATGACATCAACAGTATTCATCTTCTTGGTGAAATTGGAATTGCGATACCCTATAGATACCCGCGCTATAAAGTATGCAAAACTTTAATATACCGAGTCACAAAACAAACTTGGGGATTCATTATCCCATAGCTAGGATATGCATTTTTTTTGTGTGTTGTTAATAAAAATAACCTTAATAAATCAATAATAGCAGTATTTGTTAAAGATAATGTTCTTGTTCTCTTTTCATTTTAATTAATGTTAAACGATATGGTATAAATGTTGTGGTGCTTATCTATAATTGGCAAACTTATTTAAACATTTAAATCATCCTCTATATATTACGAATGTCTTGTATGTTATGCTGTTGATGTACCTTTTTTTTATCTCTGCCTTACGCATCCTTCAACCACTGGGGGAGCGAGAAGAAGGTATGTGGGACTCCTCCCTGTCCCCTTCAGCTCGCTGATGTGAACAGGGCCCTACCTACGCCCTGAACAGGGCCACTAAAAACCAGACAATACTCCTGCACCGTCATCCGACACGCACTATGAGGCCCGCCGTCCCCCTAGTGCGTGCCGAGAGGGCGGGTGTGGTCGCGGAACCCCTCTCCGAATGGCCGCGCAATGCTGTTGATGTACCTATAAATAAATAAATGACTTGCAATATGGTGCATTTTCAATACATGCCAAGCAACCCTTAGTCCATATACGGACATAAATTGTAGGAAGTGTTTGTTCGCAGATAAAATTGAGCCGTGACCTTATTAATAAATCCGATTTTTATCATAATATAATCATAATTTGGACTTATTAAAATTTATCACAGCTAATCTTATTTTTTTCTTGGAACAGTGTTGTCAATGTTGTCGTAGGGTATCAGCCGGAAGTCCGGAACTTTGTTTCCATGTTTCGTGAAGTCTTGACTCTCAACTCTTAGCTCACTGAACCTTTGATGAGGATTTTGTTTTTGTTAAAGGGATTTCACACAAGCATTTAAGATCCGCCTGACGGTAAGCGGCCGCCATAACCTATAGATACAGGCTTGGGGTACCAAAAATATCACTCGCCGTGGCCTACGCTGACCCCATTCGAACCTATCCCGTTAAGCTTATTTTACTGTTTAGCTTCATCTGCTATATAAACGACTTAATATTTTAGTTACCTAACTGACGCTTCTCTTTTCGTTAATATTTTTACGGTTCCGTACCTCAAAAGGAAAAAACGGAACCCTTATAGGATCACTTTGTTGTCCGTCCGTCTGTCAAGAACGTTTTTATCAGGAACGCGTGGAGGTATCAAACTGAGATTTATATCTAATACTCATGTCTGTCCCTTGGAGATGTGAAAAAATCAAACTTCTAAGCCAAAGCAATCAAAAGATACAGCCGTTTATGCTGTAAATTTCCGCAAATTTTCGAAACTCGCACGGGAATCAAAACCTACAGGGTACTTGCCGTGAACTTAGAATCTTGAAATTTGGTACGAAGTACGTCTTATAGTACAGATAAAGGAAAAATTGAGAAAACCGTAAATTTTAGTTACATCGTATAATAAAAAATATTTTTGAAAATTTTAAAGTTTAGTTTTGCCTCTTTTCTCATGAATGCGTAGAGGTATTAAATTGAGTTTGTACGGAACCCTTGGTGCGCGAGTCGACTCGCACTTAGCCGGTTTTTTTTATATTACTCAGTTATATTTATGTTGATACAGATAATAATGCGGATTTTGAACTAGCTAAAGTTCATTTTATTGTCCCGCTATTTCTGGTTTGTGTATCATAGCTGCTGTTTCGTTTCGTTTCAATATGACATTTGCGTCGAGCACTGTCATCAATTTGGAGTCGATCCAATACATAGTGAATAGACGCTTTAGGCGATTCTCACACTGCTCCGCACTACGCCGCGGGCTGTGTGGCGGGCGACGGATTCACACGCGTAGTTTTACCATACAAACCGGTGTTTCTCTGTTTAAGCGCCCGTCTAGGGAAGCAACCTCCACCCTACAGCTCATAGTAAAGTAACACTCTCAACATCTTTTGGTGTTGTTGTGTTTTTGTATGTGAATAAGGTTCCAGGGCTCCCCGGGGCAGAGATTTGGGTCAGCTTTGGCAACGGTGCGAGCAGTGCCGTCTTTGACCTATTGGAGGCCCTGGGCATACTAGGATAGGGGGCCCCTATGCCTATGACCCCCGTTTGGTGATATAACAGGAACTAGGGACTTTGTATTTGATCTGAGGTGGGCCCCTATCGATCGCGAGGCCCTGGGCACTTGCCCAAAGTGCCCACTAGGAAAGAGTAGTATGGGTGCGAGTGATACTTTTGGTATCGCGAGCGTATATCTATAGGCTATGGAGTTCGCTTACCAACAGGCGGGTTATACGCTTGTTTGCTACCCTTTTAACATAAAAAACCTAGGCGAGTGATCTGCAACACTGCACGTGAATGTGTTTTCAGTGTTTCGCACTACGCGTGCTTCAATTCAAAGAGATATACTCGCAAGCAACGTAAGAACATGCGCTCCCACATTACGCTGCGTGATGCAGTGCAGTGTGAGAATCGCCTAAGGTGTCGTGATATCTGACTTTGGCCTTACATCGTTAGTGGCTCGGTCACGGTCGAGGCCCGCTACCGATGACTTGCTATACTTTCTCAACACGTTTTAGTCAATTACAGTGTTCCATTTTCATTAACTTTCAGTTTCAGATAGGCTGAAAACTGATAGATCTATAAAAGACTTTGACCGCGACTTCGTCCGCACGGATTTTATAATAATTAGGAATATAGAGGGCGTCCCACGGCTACCTCACACGGAGGGAAAGTATTTAATATACTTTAGGATATATTGAAGTTAGGATATTTTACTGCAAGAAGACATCATTTTATTTTTAATAATTACCAGAACTGCATTCACAGATTTTTAAAAAATCGCCTGTTACAACTGGGAATCAAACTCGTGAAATTTCAAAAAAAAAAATACAATATATTTTATGATAACCAACGCAAAGGTTAATCATAAAGATAAATTTTTGCTCAATAACATAGCATTTTAAACGAAAGAAAAGTAATTTAATTTAACATTTTATTTAAAATTATTGAACACAAACTAATATCAAATCGGATACGCCTCAAAGTAAGTTGAAATGTTGAGTTCATCATCATTGACGTTTATCATCCGCTGCTGTGGTTCTGTAAGCGCATATCAAAACGTCATAAATTTCTTAAAGTATCCACTAACCTTTTAAACACATATCGAGAAGGTATGTACCTCTATCAGGGTATCATTCGCGGTACCACTGCAAAGCTATTATGTCATTGTGGTACATTAAGTAAGATTCCATTAAATCCATTTTATTTTGATACCCCATGGTAAGTAAATTAACGAAAATGAAACTTACAAAAAACAAAAGAACAGACGCTTGAAAATTTATGTGTTCCATTTTTAAATTATTATTTTTACAAATTTCAGCCAATCGCATTGTAACTGTGAGTTCAAAAAGAAATGCATACGTATTACAGTTTGTGTATCACTTTATTATTTTTATCACGTAATAAGACATTTCTTTCATTTAAAATGCTATGTTATTTAACAAAAAATAATCCTTATAGTAGAGGATCCGAACTAAAAACGATCTTCACCGAGCTGATAATAGAATGAATCATATTTTATAACAAATTTAGTATGTTAGAAAATATGTTGAAAATGGGTTGCCTAAAAAAATCCTGGACAGACAATTTATAATTATTTAAAAAAAATGTTTTTTTTTTATTATTGCAACATCAAGATAATAAGAAAATTTTTACCCTGACTTAAAGTATGAAACGTATAGAATGTGCAGTCGTTGGGTTGCCTATTATTTACCTGGACAAACTACTCGGTTGTCAGGTATAAACAGGTATGTCGATGCCAGTTACCTTCACTCGATTAGATAATCGAAAAAAAATTATATCAATATGAGCGTTGTTTTATTGCGAACACGATGATATAGGGTTGTCTGCAAAAAACTTGGTCCTAATAGGGGTTTGCGAATTTTGAAGATTTTAATTTTAACACGAGTGGAAATGTGTGACAGAGATATCCGAATTGAGTATAGCGTGTAATAATAAAGGATACAACATGGCACAACTGACATTTAAGTTGTAAATAATAATAATTATAATAATATTATAATACTAAAATATTAAACAATAAAACCTCAATTAAATAAATTAATAAATATATATAAATGAATTTACTTATTGACTTATAAGTAACATTATATATTTAAACAAGTTTTTGTAACTCAAAATATAATGACGTAAATAATACAAATATCAATACTTTGAAAATTTTTTTTCTCTTTCTGGAAAAATTTATGAGAAACAAAGCGGACAGCCGAAAATTCAAATTCATGGATAAAAAAAAAGATTGACTAAAAATCTTGTATTACGTTTGAAAATTTTATTAAAAAACAGCATAAATACAAAAATAATATCAATAAAAAATTAATTATAATAAATATTTTCTATTCTATATCTGATTCTCAGAAGTATAATTTTGATTCTCGAATTCATCTGACTCATTATTAGTTTCTTCCTCAATTTCTTCCATTTCGACATTGTCCTGGATTTTCAAAGGAGTTTGATCTCCGATAAAACCAGTTGGTTTTAAAAAATCATCTAAATGCCAACCGTAGCTTTCGGGGTTTAATTTCGCACATACAGCATCAGTTGCATTAAGCCACATAGAATAATAAATAATATACTATATACTTACTGCATACTTTGTACAAAAAACTCCAAATTCTTCATTGTATTTATTGCCTAAAACAGTTACTTTTTTGTAACACGTGGTGTGGTAACCAACAAAATCGAGAACTGCTTCAGTTAGTTCAATGTTGTTAAAGATTTTTTTTTACGAAAAGCTAACTTTAACGAGCAATTTTTGAAAGTTTCATTAGTAAAATCAATTAAAGAATTGTCCGAACCACACAAAAAACACTTTTTAGCCATTTTTCATCACAACGATACAAAATAACACGTGTTGCGACTCCAAAATAACGCTCACTGTTTACTAGAGTATCGCTGTCATTCTCTGTCATATGACTACCGAGCATGCGCACTTTCTGATATTCGAGGTCCCATTACATGCGACTGCCATGTTGTGTCCTTTATTATTACACGCTATACTCAATTCGGATCTCTCTGTCACACATTTCCACTCGCGTTAAAATTAAAATCTTCAAAATTCGCAAACCCCTATTAGGACCAAATTTTTTTGCAGACAACCCTATATCACCGTGTTCGCAATAAAACAACGCTCAAATTGATATATTTTTTTTTCGATTATCTAATCGAGTGAAGGTAACTGGCATCGACATACCTGTTTACACCTGACAACCGAGTAGTTTATCCAGGTAAATAATAGGCAACCCAATGGCTGCATATTCTATACGTTTCATACTTTAAGTCAGGGTAAAATTTTTCTTATTATCTTGATGTTGCAAAAATAAAAAAAAAAACATTTTTTTAAATAAATTAAAAATTGTCTGTCCAGGATTTTTTTAGGCAACCCATTTTCAACATATTTTCTAACATACTAAATTTGTTATAAAATATGATTCATTCTATTATCAGCTCGGTGAAGATCGTTTTTAGTTCGGATCTTAGACTATTATGATTAACCCTTTCGATTGTTATTGTTCATAAAATATGTTGTGTTTATTTTTTCGAAATTTCACGAGTTTGATTCCCAGTTGTAGCAGGCGATTTTTAAAAAATCTGTGAATGCAGTTATAGTTAATATTAAAAATAAAACGATGTCTCCTTTCAGTAAAATATCCGTTCTTCAATATTTAATATACTTTCCCTCCGTGTGAGGTAGCCGTGGGACGCCCTGTATAAGCCCTATTTGTAGTTGTTTTTTTGGGAATCTCAAAGGAACCTAAAATATTTCTGAGTTAAAAAGTATGTTATGTGCAGTATCTGTTGTCCTAAGAAACAAATAGTATCTGTTGTGTGCCAAAGTACAACCAAAACCGCTTAGACGCTATTATGTGATTGAGTGACAAAACATACAAACTTTCACATTTATTGTATTATTAAGGTATCCAGGATGTATTTAAACAGGAGGTGTGTAAGTTTGTCCATGAATGCTATATGCATTGGCTTGTAATAAACTGAGCGAAATCAAAATATGCCATCATAAAAGTTAAAATTATTAAAAGTGTTCTTACATTGATGACCTTTTTATCAATAAAAATAACTAAATATGTATACAAACCGGCTTAATTTTAAACCTCTCCGTAAGTCGGCCGACTGCTGAGTAACAACCGTTTCACAGCTATAGTTAAAAAAGAAAATCTTGGTAATGATATTGTTTCCAACAAAGTAAGAACGAGGCCTTCTTATATTTTTGCAACACTAATATCAGCTATCTTCGTATCTGTGTTGCTCTCAAAGGGGGTGACGTCATTTAATTATCCAATTTAAAAAAACATACATATTTTGTGGCGGCAAAGTCGGCCATGACCCGTCATCATGATTTGGCACTTCCGCTTTTGTGTCGACTTTCCCCATCAGTCATTTAGCTTCACTTTCTGTCAAGGTTGAATGAGGTACCGTGCTTTCTTGACGACCTCCGTGGCCGAGTGGTTTGTACGCCGGGGGTCATAGTGTCGCTGGCTCGAGAGGTCCCGGGTTCGAATCCCAGTGGGTGCAGATGTTAGTGTAATGAATACGAGCATTTGTACTCCAGTCATGGATGTTTAATGTGTGTTCCTATATAAATATACCTATTTATGTATTCTATCTGTTACTCTAGTATCCCATAACACAAGCCTAACAGTGCTTACTTTGGGGCTAGGCTAATTGGTGTGTTTGGAAATATTTATTTATTTGTTTCCTACCGGAAGAACCATAAAGTTTAATTTTTCTCACAAATCCTTAACGTTTATTTATTTTCGTAATGTTCTTTCTGTTCACTCTTTACCGTGACTTTGCTTACCCTGCTCAACTATGTGAAAATGACACCATTTGATTGAGCAGGGTAAGCATTTGTTATTTATTGCAACCATAATTTGTACACTTGAAGGTCTGTTAGCCCAACAAAAAGCCACCCAAGGAGCAAAGTTAGTACTTAAAATGATCTCAATACTATTTTTATTTTCACTTATAAGAAACTTGTATCATACTACAAAGCTGATGAAACAGCACATCTCAAAAGCTTCCAATGTTTAATAACCCTGAAATAATATTAACCCTGTGTTCGTTTAGCGTTGCCATCTCTAAAATTAGAAAATCGGACTTACCCGGCAAAAACCCGGGCACGGACTATGGGTCCCGAAAGTAAACACATGTATTTGATAATAATATTTTGGGTCCCAAAAGTAAAAAATAAACACATGTATTTTATAAGAAATTTTTAATTGGTATTATCAATTTTCATTTGCATATTTTTCTTTACTCGTCGCGTCTGAACGACGAGCGAACTCGGGTAGAGTGAAATGTGCTGATTGCTTGCGTAAAAAAAAAGCCTAGCCGGACGAGCCGGATGCAGCCAAATCGTCCCGGAAAAGAGATCAAGAAGCCTTACACTGTCCGCCTTTATCCGAGCGGGTGGCATCGCTATGTGTGTTGAGTCCGTGACAAATCCTCGGCGGATTTTTTATCACGATTGAGGGACTTTTGTTCTCTGCGGACAAAAGTCCTGCCTATGAACGGGCCATAAACATAATATTATGTAGTATTTATTTGCTACAAACCTTATTGAGTGTCTTATATCCAATTATGATAATCTAGGCTTGCGAAATGTTCATGTGACGAAAACATTAAAAATGTGCATTTTAAGTGTGCGGAAGTGTAACTTATAAGTTGGTCAATTTTGTATGCTTAATTATAATGCGTCTCTTTAATTCTTAACACATTTTATTTCACTTCCGCCATTACATAATAAGTCCTTTTGTCAAATAAAAATTAATCACACTAATAGATATTACGTAGATTTACGTGTGATAAACGAGAACACACATAAAAATCTCATAATGATTAAATTCTAATTGTGCTAATAGGGAAGATGCAATATTTTTATTTTCGTTTTCATTTTAAAGAATTCCATGTAGAATAAACCACAGATATATTAAAAAATTAAAACATTGTGATTTATCGGAAAAAATGCGGTTTTAAATTGACAATTTAAATTTTTGCGCGAAAACGAACCTATGGTTGCGATGACTTCACTCCTGTCTGTCACTGGTCGTAATTGTTCGTTGCTGGCTCTAAATTTTCATACTTTTGCATATTTTTAAGACTTTCGAAATATTTTTTTGAAAAAATTTAAAATGGACTATCCATCAACATCATGTGATCATAACAATACCACTAATATTCCGAAAAAAAAGCCGTGTTGACTCATGTTTTGTGCCAATCTACTTTAACAAAGTTCCCAAATAAATTGTTTTTGATTGGAACTTCTGAACCAAAACTGAAAAAAAAGTGGTTTCAAGCTGCGAAGAAAAATGACAATTATTCTCCAAAGACCATTATTCGATGCTGAGAAGATCACTTTGATGTAAGTCGGTGAATATACTTGTTATATGTTTAATTAACCTGCTTGTACATAAAAACGCATTAGTAACCTACCTAATACTTATAAAATCTGTCTACAACATATTTTTAATTTTACAGTTGGAGAATGACGTCGAAAATTAGATAAAGTTTAAAATGTGTGGCACAATCTTCACATTGGCAGGACTGAACCAAGCTTTGCGTTTCATTTAAAATAACTGTAACACGATAACCTTCTTTACGTACTTTATGCTCCGGAGAACTCGACCTTTTACTGTACATAATTTTCCATCTCTTTTAATTTGGACATAACCATTGCATTATCGCCGTAAGATTTGTAGAAGCCGCTGAATAAAATACGAAGTTTAACAACTACGATTTTTACATACCGTAGTAATTTAGTCCCTTTCATTTCTACACTTAAAAACTCTGCACTTTGGACAAAAAAAGTTATAACCATGTCAACGCTAACTCTTGATAAATTCCTGGAGTCTGCTTTGATAAACGCAACTTCGATTTTTATTAAATGTAAAAAAACGCAATAAATATTCCCATAAAATAATATTTACTTTAACAACCATAACCTCAAAGAAGTTGTCATAACAGGAGTGACGTCACTAAACGCTGATTGGTGTTTTAAAATACGTTCCGTTTCAAGTATTTTTAATTCGTAATAATTGTTAAAAAAACAACATTATGTAAAATAAAAACGTTGCAGTGGCATTTCTTTTATATTTTTTTAACATTTTAATCATAAAATTTTCATAAATATTATATATGCATCTTCCCTATTGTGAGGGTTTTGAAATTTGACTAAAAGTGATAAGTTTTACTATGTGAAAATGAAAAAAATACGTGTCCAATACTTTTTGATAATAAATAAATATTTCCAAATAGCCTAACCCCAAAGTAAACACTGTATGTAGGCTTGTGTTATGGGATACAAGGGTAACGGATAAATAACATATATTGATACATATATAAGTATTTATATTGAAATACTTATTAAACATCCATGACTAGAGTTCAAATGTTCGTATTTATCACATAAACATCTGCCCCCACCGAGACTCGAACCTCTCGAGTAGGCGAAACCCGGCGTACAAACCACTCGGCCACGGAGGTCGTCAAATAATCTACCTGATGGACGAAGAAAAAAAAACGAGTGTGTTTATGACCACACGACTGAAGTGAAACTTGTTTAGCTCCATCTGTATATGTATATGTGTGTACAATATATACATCTATGTACATATACATATTTCATTTACTAATTATAAGAGAAAGAGAGAAATAATGTGTGCGCGCGCCTTGCTTTCTTTTGCTTATATCCCGCACATAACTCCCGTTCGCCTCGCCCGAACACACTTTTCGTAACGCGTAACTCATTCGTCAGCTTGCCCCCTGAGTCAAGTGTGCGTAAAGAAGTTTCACTTCAAAAATAGTTGTGATCATTCCTATTAAAGTACTAACATTATTATTAATTATGTCAACATCGTCATTAGATTCGTCAAGACCCCCGCTTTTAACACGAAGGTTTGCGTTTCAACTATGTTACGTTACGTAACGCTTAGATTACGTGGCAACTTGTTGCATGTTATTATCGATTATCTTCCGTAAATAATACAGATAACACACTGATATTAACATGCAATAATATTTATTTCGAAAGGTTTTATTGATAGAACTATGAATATTATGACGAAATAATTGGGTCCTTTGATTCAAAGTTTGGTAGATTTTCTTTTGTTCTTTATTTATTTAGAGGCTTTCATTCTACGAATATGCCAGCCTCATCGTACCTTAACTAAAACATACAGGGGAAACTACCCAATCATTGGCACTCTTCCTATTATTGGCACTTTTGAGTTTGGTTCGAAAAAAACAGGAAACATTAGATTGTAGGAATAATGCTGCCAATTTTCAACTTTCGAAACCATACTAGGTTTTTCTTTTTAATATGTAACTAACTTCAATAATCTATTGTCTCCTTGTTTTTCTGAATTAAACTCAAAAGTGCCAACAATAGGCCGAGTGCCAATGATTGGGTGGTTTCCCTTACAACTAATTTAATTTAAAACATTAGAGAGGGCGATCTATTTTTACTAGCGAAAACCATATCAAACATCGACTTTGCTGCGTCTGAGATTGGTAGTGCTAAGATGTGAATTGTTTTGATGTGGAAAAGAAAATTAAGGGGTGGCAGTAAGTTCTTACATAATACTGGGTAGGAACCAGCCCCCCTAGCATGAGCACCGCGATATGCTATTTAACGCGTTTTTGTCACGCTCAAGTGTCAAGTTACTATGGATTTTGACAGTTAGACGCGATGTAATGTAAATATTTTTGCTCATGCTACGAGGGCTGCCTATTTCATCGAGCTCCTGAGCTGGGTGAAATGAGTAGGGAGAACGCCGCACACTTTAGAGCCATGGTAAGGACATCCTTACCATGCTCTAAAGAGATTGAGAGAATGCCGCAGAATGCTCAACTAAATTTAAAAACTATTACATATATATAATTTGAACACATATTAATATTTTATTAAATAATAATATATTGCTGTTTTTAATTGAAAGGATGTATGAGAATGAAATAGTAATAGTTAGCATTCTCCGTTTTTAATAAACCCACATCAGTTGGTATATAACTATTTATTAATCTAATTAAAAATATATAAATCAGCTTACACATTTCTCAATAAAAATGGAGCTAGTGTCAAATATAAATTATTGATTTGTTTAATTAACGTGTTATTATCATGACAATTATTTTAATGCATTTTAATCTTATCTAAACTGGGCTTATGAGGCTTTACTGAGGATTTCACGTGACGACAATTCTGGCATTATCAGAAGATTATCGAGAACATTTATCGGTCATGTTAGCATTTTATTTTTCACTGTCTCTTTACTAAATAGTTTTTTTTGTACTTCAGTATATTTATCCAAAAACCTCTTCCTATTCCATCCATATGGAAGGTCTGTGCCCCAGCAGAGGGGACATTAATAGGCTGATGATACTGGATACGGCATGACAGTCAAAAGTCCAGCTAAATGAATTTCTTGATATTGGTAAGTATATATTTTAATTAAAATTTTAAATGCGAGATTAAATTCTTAAATATAAACACTAACAAGCAGTAGCCACAACACAAAACGAACAGTTTTTAACATTTGAAAAAGTCCTACTCTCATTTTTATTTTGCAAAAGTTTAGCAACCCTACTCTATCATATTTCAATTAGAAGAGCCCTGCGATTTTACCAGCATTAGCATATTGAGGAAAAAGGTTATGTGCTGTCGTTGTCTGATTTTTCAATATTATTTTTTAAGGGAAACAATTCCGTTACACATGATTTTTTTGATACTTTAACTGTTTATGTAGCGCACGCAACGGAAGCTCTCAAATGGAATATTTTTTCTCTTTTTTGCAACATTTTTCGTCAATGCTGTGGTCCTACTGGTCTTAGCATATATAGTAATATTATTATAGCTTATAGCCTCCTTGATAAATGCACTATCCAATACAAAAAGAAATTGTTTATTGAACCAGTGCAGTAGTTCCTGAGATTAGCGCGTTGAACCAAACGAACAAACTCATCAGCTTTATAATATTAGTTAAGATTAGATTTTGCCATGACATGCCACATCTAACTTTCCAAGGTGCTGATTACACAATAAGTTCATCTGCATAGTGCTATTTAATTATGTAATCAGTGTCGTCAGCGTAATTAGAACGAACATAGCTTGTTGCCTTGCGATGTCGTCTGGCGACTGACGGACGACGTCGGTAGAGACGAGACGTAAATAAAAAACACTTTCTAGGGCATAGATGTTTATCAGTATCGATTGTCTGTTTATACCTTCTTTACAACTGACAATATTAAGAGAAAGATATAACCAAAACATTAGAGAGTTGAAAGCAATTAATGTTCAGTACCCTTAGTACGAGTTTTACAATTACGAAAACTATGATAGTTTTCGTGAGACTAAGGGTATACTGATTTTATTGTTTCCGTTGTAATACAAATAAACATTGTTTAAATTCTGTCATTAAATCATTTGCGTCTTCTTAAATTTTAAGTATATTTGGTTACTTTTCACCAAAATGGACATAGAAACATAATTTACAATTACGAAAACTATCATAGTTTTCGTGAGCTCAAACTCGTACTAAGGGTACAGAATAGTAAAGTTTATTAATTGTCAATTACAAATTATTACTGGCCTCTAGCGCACGCAATGAATTACTTGCATTTCCTTATAAGCTAACTAAAATATGTGAGTTGCACCAACTTACTTGTCTCGTCGTAAATAAATATCACATTCTAGGGCATAGACGTTATTGTCTGTTGATTAGTTCATCATCAGTTTATTTAAGGCGTACTGCTGCTGAGGCCGATCTCATCTTTTTAGACGAGAAAGGACCATTCATTTACTTGTACCTGTATACACCTGGGTGTCAATTCTACTACGCTAACTTAGAAAACATAATATGGCAGTTCAAGTTAAACAAACTTTTTGTGCAACTCACATGTTTTAGTTAATAAAGAAATGCAAGTAATTGATTGCGTGCGCTGGAGGCCAATAATAATTTGTAATCGACAATAATAAACTTAACTATTCTAAAAATTTTATTGCTTTCAACTCTCTAAAGATTTGATTATATATTTTTTCTTAATAATGTCAGGTTGAACTTTATTATGCAGATGACACACTGGTCATTGCAAGAGGGAGCAGCTATAGGGAGGTAAAGAGACGAGCAACGGTTGCAGTCTCGCTAGTGGTGGGCCGAATAAGAGCACTAGGGCTTGGCGTGGCGGTTTCCAAGACGGAGGCAACCATGTTTTACGGGCCGCGCTGCAGGCCTCCAGCCGGGGCGTATGTCGAAATGGACGGAGAGAGGGTGCTGTTGAAGCCGTCCATCAAATACTTGGGACTGCAGCTGGATGGACGTTGGCATTTCGAGGACCACTTCCGGCAATTGACGCCGAGGTTAGTTGGAGCTGCTGCGGCACTTGGCAGACTAATGCCAAATATTGGGGGGCCAAATATGAAGTGTAGGAGACTGTACGCAGGGGTCATACGCAGTATGGCCCTATATGGAGCACCGGTCTGGGCGGAAAGCTTAAACGCGAAGAACAAAGCACTTCTTCGTAATTCTCAGAAAACGGTGCCAGTTCGGGCCATACGAGCATACAGAACGGTCTCTTGGGCAGCCGCTTGTGCTCTAGCAGGAAACCCACCATGGGAACTGGAGGCCCAAGTCCTGGCGGAACTACATAAGGAGCGGACCGCGGCGAGAAGCCGCGGGGAACGCCCTGACATAGCAAACCTGGTCAGAGTTAGACGCCAGACAGAGGAAAATTTAGGGGAGCTCTGGGGAGAAATGATGCGGGCTTCTATGTTTGGCATCCAGACATTAGAAGCGATCCGTCCTGTGCTGGATCGCTGGAGGAAGAGGGAGCATGGGTCGCTAACATTTCGGCTGGTGCAGGTATTGTCTGGGCATGGTTGCTTCGGACAATATCTGCATCGGATAAAGCGAGAGGCGACCCCGTCGTGCCACGAGTGCGGCGCTGCTGTAGATACAGCACGACACACCCTTGAGGAGTGTCCGGGGTGGTCCCAACAGCGCCGTACTTTGGTAGCGGCAGTGGGTAGGGATCTCTCTCTGCCCGGCATAGTAAATGCTATGCTGGGCAGCGACAGATCTTGGCAGGCCGTGGCCTCTTTCTGCGAGGATGTCATCTCGCAGAAGGAGGCTGCAGAGAGGGTTCGCGAGGAGCAAGCTCACGTGGACTCTCTCCGACGTAGGAGGGTGAGGGCAAGGAGACGGGGGAACCCCCGTCGTCTTCAGGCTCTCCCTGACAGAGGCCTGCGGGGTTTGGACTTGGGAAGTTCAGATCCTGCCTTGCACAGGTCTTTGCTTATGGCTGGGGATGCCCATGATGCTCCAGGGCATCCCCAACACTCTCCTCATCCGGGGGGAGAGGGGTGTGTCCGTTCG
This sequence comes from Chilo suppressalis, assembly GCA_902850365.2. Classification (NCBI taxonomy): domain Eukaryota; kingdom Metazoa; phylum Arthropoda; class Insecta; order Lepidoptera; family Crambidae; genus Chilo; species Chilo suppressalis. The sequence continues at coordinate 14,191,520 of OU963894.1, read as the reverse complement.
ACTCGGACGCTCACTGGTGAGGTCGCGGAAGATTCCGTAAGGGTTCCCGTGGCCTCGTCTAGTGCCGTTGTCTCAACCGTGCTGGTTGGGACCGTGGACCGAGTGAGGCGAGGGGCATCGTCAGGTTTTTAGTGGGTAGGGCCCCCCCCTCCTGGGCGGTCGCTGAGCTAGTCCCAGGACTGGCTGAGCGGACGGGCAGGACGGGTCGGGAGGAGTCCCACATAACCCCGTTGCCACTTCCAGGTGGCGGGGTATGCGTCATGCATTTTCCTGACGAAAAAAAAAAAAAAAAAAAAAAAGGTTGAACTTTATTAGTGTCCAATTTGCTCAAAGCTTTTTGTAACGCTCGTCTGTCACTTAACATGATACCAATAAGGCCTTTATTATTTTAAATCAGTCACTTCACTAATTTTATATTTGAGGAACTCCTTATTATTTGTTTGGGATGGCACTTGCGGTGCCCTCGCAATTTAATGAAAGGGATCGTTCTTTAGTATTTATATACCATTATATATTAAATGGTATTGTTATTTAAAAAATATTGATTTTCACTGGAATTAACCGATCTTAATTTAAAATACGTTTTTTTAATTTTCTGCAAAGCAGAAAAACGTTCTTGGACTTTGGTTTATAGATTTTGAATCGTCGAATAATTATGATTTCCTTTGGAATGTTTTCAATTTCCTGTATGAAAATATTTTATTTTACATACATACAGCTAAGTACGACAAATTAATATTATATTGTTATTAATAAATCATAAGGATAGAATTACCTTAATGGTAAAACATCTAGCTATAGTATAATTGTTAAATCTTTTGGCGTACTGTTAGTTCCTATAGTATTTCAATTACTATTCTTCTTATACTTTTACGACTATCGTTTGCCAAAAATAAACTGAAATATCCGCAGCAATTAGTGTTGCCAGGTCCGATTTGTTTTAAATCGGTACATGACGTCTAAAAATCGGTACTTAGGGTTGCAGATCGGGACAGTAAACAAAAAACAAGGGTTTTTTTAAGTCTGGGTTAAATTTATTTCGTTTTTAACTACTAGTGCAAGTATAGTATTGTGTATAATTACCTAAATTATTATTTTTTATTAAACGGGATATTTAGCGTCTCGATCAGGAACAAATCGGGACGCGTCCTCAGACGTCTGAAAATCTGGACTTCCCGCGCAAATCGGGACACCTGGCAACACTAGCAGCAATTAAATTAGGAAGGAAAATGGTTAGTCAGTTCTTCGAAGTCCATGTCTCTTTCTTCCTTGTTAAGTCCACTCACAGTTACCTCAATTAGTAATCTTAGTTTATCGTTTCCATTGTTACTTTTGAATACAAACGGAGTTCAGAAATTGATTTAACTGCCCAACGAATTTCTGTATTTACTGCCAAATACACAAAGCCTTTTAATACCTATGGTTTAAATCTATACTACTAACTTTTATAAAGCGGTAAAGTTTGTGAGTTTATACAAGCTAATCTCTGGATTCACTGAACCAATTTAGAAAAATATTTTACCAACCGAAAATACCACGTTATTTGAAAAATGAAAAAAATAAACCATATGAAGTCGCTGGTGGCAGCCAGCTAGTTTAAATTAAATTCTAAAGTCAAACTGCAGAACAGTAAATTATATGAAGTCTGACAGCTTCCTTATATTTGCGAGGACGTTAAATAAGATTTAAACTAATGTTTGAGGATATTGGAAGCTAGAGAAGGTCACAAACTCTAACTCGTAATAATTTTAAGGTTGGAAATGCCCTTTGTATATAACCTCTCGTTTACACCAAAGTATAATACATTTATTTAACAAATTTTATACAATGTCTTAAATTTTTGTTCACACATATATATGTCTAAAACATGTTGTCTATACTTCCAACAAACTTGTTGGATAAACAAAATATGTGAAGTAAATAAGTGATTTCTACTTGTAGGATACTGTGGAAACGAAAGAATGTTTTAAACAGCCACAACAAGTATTCTACAAGTTTTGTTTAAAACTAGTTTAATGAGTTGTTTCTTGTTTGAATCTTATAACCCCTCGGGTTATAAGATTATTTTGTTTACGACTTAGGCCCGCTTGCACCAAAATATTTAATTCATTTAAAAGCTAGTCATGTTTAAGTCTCATTCCATCTCTATTTAACTTTATATAATTGACAAAGATGGAATGATTAATTTTTAACACGGTTAAGCCTTGAATTAAAAAATGAGTCATAGAATCGAATTATTATACAATCTTCTTTAAAAAATAGGGTCAGATTTATACACGGCTCTCCTCATTCCTTGCGCACGTCCTTATTTTCATTACAATTATTTTCTTATTAAACTCGGAATTTCTATAATAATGAACGACGTATATGAAACTTCCGTGTGTCATTTGAAATTCATATTAGTAAACCTTTTAAGCCGATATGACGGCGCTCTAGGCCATATTTCAGCGGTGATTTCAAACCTTGAGAGTTGTGACTCATTGTTTTGTTTGAAGTCATTTGGCTGGCACGCTCCATAAACACCTAACTGGCTAAAAGTCGAAACATGTTATGATTGTAATATTATGGCAGTAACACTATTGGCAATTGGCACCTACAGTTTTTGCACAAACGTGAAGAAGCATTTCTGGAGGCCGGCAAGGTGAGGGTGGTTGGCGTGGCAGTTTATCACTGCTGTATCAGCTATCTTAGCGTCTGGACTCTATCACCACTTAACATCAAGTGGGGAAAAGTCATTTGCCTACCTAGCCATATAAAAATATATATATAACGCATTACAAATTGCAGAGCACGCATCTTTTTTTTTTAATGCTTAATAGGCAAGGCGTTTGACCACAATCTCGCCTGATGGAAAGCGATGATGAGGCCTAGGATGGAACACGCCTGCCAAGAAGATGGCTGTTCACTCTGGCCTTAAAGATGTCCAGATTTTATCGGTCCGGGAAAACAGACCTCGGCAAGGAGTTCCACTCCCTAGGCGTTCGCATAATGAAAGCGAAAGCAAATCGTTTCGTGCAAATGGGAGGAACTTCAACAACATAAGGGCATCTCGGCAGAATTTAAAGGATATCCCTACAACTGTGTACACAGAAATTAATTTCCCATAAACAAGACCTATTTAGCTACGGGTAAAAGTAAATGAAGTCAAATCCTGATGTATCTGTAAAATATATCTAATGTATATGTATATTTATTCAAAGTGTCGCCTTCTCAGAGGTCTCAGGTTTAAATCCCGGTGGGGAAAAATGTTAGTATAGTGAATACGAGCATTTGAAATATACTTATATAATATGTATCAGTATATGTACTCTATCCGTTACCTTAGTATCCCATAACACAAGCCTCAGTACTTACTTTGGGTCTAGCTAGGCTAATTGGTGTGAGTGTTAAAAATATTTATTTATTTTATTATTATTCTAAGTGGGATTCAATTCATAACTGATGTGTTTCTTTTGGATACAATTAAAAGTTTTACTGTCTTAAAAAATATATATAAACCGGCCAACTTGGTAAAAAAATCCAATGTAATTATTAGAGGACATAATATTTATTACATAAATTTCATATAAAATCTTTCATTCTTATTGGCATTAACAAACAATTTTAATAATATAGCTGTATGTATTTTTATTTTCGCATTTAACGAAATATTAGTAGTAAATATACGAAGTAGATCGTTTAAAGCTACAATGCTAATTGATGATTTGACCTTTTGGATTTTATTCCTTTAGAATATCTTATATTATGATTTTCTTTTGTTAACGTGACAAAGTGAGATCATGACTTCCCTCGCCTTCAAAAGTAACAATATATGTATAGGCGTGTGTATAACTTACAACATTTATTTATTTATTTGTTTCACATTGCACATTTACAGATTTATTATAAGGTCTTACATAGTTTAATAGTGAGTGGTACATGACCCCGTTGGGGTTTTGCAACAAACTTGAACTTCAAAAATGTTGTAGGTTCATCATCATCATCATCAGCCTATAAATGTCCCCACTGCTGGGGCACAGGCATTCTCTATGGATGAATGGGCCATGACCCACCAAGCGAGCCCAGTGCGGATTGGTGGGTGCTAATGAATGCAATTACAGCCGGGACCAACGGCTTAACGTCCCTTTCGAAGCACGGAGGAGCCCGAGATAGTAAATTTTTGTTCACAATTGTATGTTAATTCATATTAAATAAAATCAGGTTCAATCAAATTTAAACAAAATCAATCAAATTTACAAATTAAAAATAAAAATCAAGTCTTTTATATCATACATAGTCGTAGTCATCACATTGACCTCTTGATCATAATGTTTTAGTTTGCAGCGTAGTATCTTGCATCTAATATCAATATTATAAGTGCGAAAGTGTTTGTCTGTCTCATACTTATCTCACACCTGCGTGACGGCGCTTTGGTACTAAAATGCAGTTCAGCGTTCGAACTTTCAGTGAGGTACGCTCCTTCAGCTGTACATTTTTCGTCTCCTACAAACACTTTGTTAAATTATCGCCAGTCAAGCTATCGTCTAGTGTCTATAGACACGCAGCACGATAATTCATTACGACAGAAGTAATTTAAATTTCGAACGCTAATTTTAGCGCATTTAGTACCAAAGCCACACAGCTTGGTCGCGCAAGTGCGGGAGTAGCATTGGTCTGTCTGATACGTCTTTACGCTTAAACTGCTGAACTGATTTGAGTGTGAGTCCCGGGAAGGGACATAGAGTGTGTGTCCCAGGCAGGAAAGGACATAGAATGTGAATCCCAGGAAAGAACATAGAGTGTGAGTACCGTGGAAGGACATAGAGTGTGTGCCCCGGGAAAGGACATAGAGTGCGGGTGCCGGGAAAGGACATAGAGTGTGAGTCCTAAGAAAGGACAGAATATGATTCCCGGGAAAGATCATAGAGTGTGAGTCCCGTGAAAGGACATAGTGTGTGAGCCCCGGGAAAGTACATAGAGTGTGAGTCCCAGGAAAGGACATAGAGTGTGAGTCCCAAGAAAGGACATAGAGTGTGAGTTCCGGGAAAGGACATAGGATAGTTTCTATCCCAGAAATCATCCTTTAGGTGAAAAGTGTGGTGGGAGTTTGCTTGGGAAACCAATTAGTACAGGGATAAGTTAATATTAAAATACTGAACTAGGACATACTAAAACGATTCATGGCTGGCGGCTTAATTAAATGTTCCAGGAAATTTTGCTTTGTTTTAAAACTGATTACTATTATTCGCGGTTATTGTTCGGATATTATCATTTTATTGGTATTCAGACATCAGAATTAAGTATTATTGGAGTTATTTGATTGTGCAATAGTTTGGTACAATATGATTTTCCTACTTCCTGTTATAATCTGTAGACGCACAAATGTGCCTTGAAACGCATGCTGGTATAATAAACAATTCAACGTCTCTATTAAAATTTAATTTCACCATTGGTTACAACACAGTTATACTACAAAGACGATCAATCATAAATTGTTGTTAACACAGCTACCATTTTTATTGATTTCTTAATAAATCTTGTTTATATAGCCTGAGTGTCGATTCTGCTAACTTAAAAATCGTGTCTCAATAGTGATTAAATAGCATAGCTTTACACCTAGCATAGCTTTTAGACAAAATTCTTGTTACTAAAACTTAAAATAACAAATTCATATAGATAACCATAACGAATGAGTAAGCAAATTTACATTTGGTTTTTTATTTTAGTTACAATAACTATATCAAAAATAAAAAGTACTGAAGCACCATTGATAAGTACACGATTGCAAGTATAACTCAGCAGAATCGACACCCTGTTCGAAAACAAAAAAACACGTATATTCTTTTTAAATTTTTTTCCTATAACACGCGTCCATCTGGATAATTGCTTTTTGTTATGGTGTCGAAAACGCCAATCTGTTCAGTAGAGTAGTTCTAACCCACATCATATGTCCATCAAAGTGTTAACCCTAAAGCTTATTTGACCGCTACTACTAAGTGCGTGTTTCAAACAATTGAGTACCGTAGGCTGAAGTGTGATATAACTTTAAAGCTTATCTTCAGCACCCCGTTCGGTACCTTCATAATAACCCGTAGAACTAATTAGCACTAGTAAATATCTGAGAGAGGTAGGGCACAGCGGATTGTCCGCTTGAATTGGAGCGCCCGTCTGGGGAAGCAACCCCTACCTTACAATAGACCGCAGTATATTTTACTGAGGTCTAGCACTCCGCGGTTTAATACATAAAGGCGGTAAGGTGAGCATGGCTGGAGCGGCACACCTTCTGCCGCATCATTTATCGTCGCGACTGGACTCCACTTACACTTAACATCAGGTGGAGTGGGGTAATTTGTTGCGCCTCGTATAAAAAAAAAATACATAATGAGAGCTTTAAAAGATTTTGTATCAAAGACAAACTATTGTTAATGCTAAGATCAAGAAATGCAGCAGGCTGACATAGACTAATATATAGCTCAATTTAAGCTTTGAGCTAGGCCTAAGTCTGAACCCTAGGCATGCCCCACCTGCTGACTTTGGCTTATTTATGACATAAGGGATGAATGACACACAAAAACTTTTTTTCTTCGTCTATCATATAGAATATAATATAGTCATAAAAATAATAGAGATACATTGATTTAAAATGTCGCGTGACGTCCACGTTTACGTATTTGGTTTAATAAAAAGTTACGTCACTAGTCCTCTCCTATGAACGTTGATGCGCTTTATCTTTTATGTTTTTTGGTTGATTGACGATATAAGAAATGTTTTTCCATCATTTTTTATAACTAACTGACGGACTAAATAGAATTTGGTTTACTTTATTACCCTTTTTTTTATAACGCAGGTAAAAAATGCTATTATAGACCTCACACCTGGCTTCCGCAAGTTTTACGGGCGCCCCAGTGGCTGTCCACCGAGGACCCCGCAAATCTTACGGGCGCTTTACGGCATAATATCAGCTAAAAAAGTCCTGCGAATACCCTATAAGCTGCTTAGCTCGAAGCCGCGGGATCCCCGTTTAGGGATTCCTCCGCGTCTCCGCCCGCGCGTAGGGGTTGAGTACGCGACCTAATGCCCACCGTACCGCCACCCGTCCGCTGCGGAGGGCTACTTGGGCGTGCCCGTGTAGCTCCCTCCGCCGCCCCCCTCTTTGCAGGACAGAACTACAAGGGGGGGCTGTTACTTTATTACCCTGTCTCATCCCTATTCGTTCCAATAATTTCAGTTCGTCTATTAAGTGAATTCTCGGACGCAAAGACTGGAAAAAGTCAGTGGTGCGGCACAATTAGACCGTTCGGTAGAAACATTTGAAATCACAAAAACATTAATTAGTTATTTCCATTTGCAAGATAACTTCTTGGTAATTTTCGCAATCCTTCAATCTACTATTACGTTGGGGTATAGATGTAAAATTATCTAGTAACTAGAGCAGGAAAAACAACGGTGTTCACAGAAATATTGTTTCTGTAGATCGACAAATCAGTCTGATGTTGATCCGAGGTCCAGCACGAATTTTTGACAGCTATGTACGTTTCGCCTCGTCAAAGTTTCTATGAAAACTGAGGCCCTATCGGATGTAAGAGCAAACAAGATTTCATCATCATCATCATTATTCTATTAATCTCCACACTGTTGGGGCACAGCGGCCTTCCCAATTCAGGGAATAGGGAAATTGGGCCATGATCTACCACGTGGGCCCAGTGCGGATTGGTAGGTGCTAACGACTGCAGATGCGCAGCTGGGACCAACGGCTTAACGTGCCTTGCGAAGCACGGAGGAACTCGAGATAGAAGATTTTTGGTCATCCATCGCATGATCGACCACTGCCAAAGTTGCTAAAACTTCAACGATCGCAGCCGAACGCGCTAACTACCTGCGCCATCGAGCTCCTAGAAACTAAACTAGATTATCCATACAAAATTTGACGATGACGATACGTTACGGAGCTGTGAAAATCTCTTCCTAGTGCCTCAGATGAGCTTATAATTTATTGAACAAATGTTGAATTTAAAAGTTCATGTTTAAAGGAAATACTGGACGGAGATGCCGTTTTGGTTGAAACTTGGTTCATTTCTGTGGTCTACTAATTTAGTACTTAGAAAGGAAACAAAGGATTTTCGTTCCATAGGTATGTCCTCTGACTCATATTCATGAAGAAATGTTGAACACAGCAGCAAGTATCGTGCCCGTATAGAATTTCTTTGTTTTGCAAAGAAAGTGCAATTGAAGCCGTGTAGAGTTTCACGGGCGCCAGCACAATAGCACAGATTGTGTGTACAGTTAGGTGTTGAATAACACCCCATACACTGTCGTTAAGTAGGCTGTACAATGTAATCAAAAACTGCTTTTAGCTCTTTCCTCGACTAACATGTACTTTAATTTATGTTTCTTTCGCCAGTTTAATAAGTTCTGAACTGTTGGAAAGAAACATTAACCCCCTTATTAATAAACGAGGAATAAGCTTTGATTAGTTAAGCCATGTTTTGTTCATGTCACTCAAATGACATTTGTCATTCAATGAAAGATAAAACAAAAAGTAACTAATCCGAGCTTATTCTGCGTTTATTAATAAGGGGGTTAAGGTTTTGATTTGAATTAAAGGTTTATCTTTTTATTTAATAGCAATACATCATTAAAAGACATGGTCAACAAAAATTATCATAAAGCTTATAAAAAATCGACAATATACATCAATATATGTATATGTTTATGAATGGATAAGTACTTCATAATATTATACAAATTTCTTTCTTATGTTTTCACGCACTCCAATCATTTAATGAAACCCTTTTTCAATGGGTATAAACTCTTAAAAGTTATTCTTGATGAAACATCAAACCAGACCTTTAGGGCACTAGGCAAAATTGACTTTTATAATTTTTTTAATTGCTAAGTAACTAAAGACCTTTTAAAGAGCCTGTAAATGGTCCAGAACGTCACGAGAAATGTAGCATTTAATAAATAGCGCTTTATTGGTGCCTGTTAAATAAAATTGTTAATTGACAGAAGACTAGTAGTTTGTCGTCTCTTTTATTAAGGAAAACGCACAAACATTTTTGTTGAACATGATTCAACAATAACAACAACTCATGTTATCATGTAAGCAATGTCAGAGTTACATAACTTTGAATTAATTAAATACTTAGACAAGTGGATACATTTTAGAACAAGACTGATAATAAGACTTAAGTTGTTATTTTTAATTTGATTGGCCGTCTGTACAGTATCTTTTAAATGTGTTAATCCTTTGAAAGCTGATTATGCAAAGATTATTATTCATAACCAGCAAAAAAAATATTGGTGCTTGGCTGCGATCTAGGATTACGAAATTTAAAGACTTAATTTTTTCCAGTTTTTACAACCTAGGATCAACGTCTTAGGCGTCGTTGTCTGATCAGTAGTAATACCTAATTAAAATACGTTAGTAAAAGTATCCAATTGTTAAAAAAATACACATTTAACTAGTATTAAACAACGGGTCTCATAACTATATTTGTCTAATTATATCTTAATTCCCTTTGGTCCATTTTCTTAACCGTTTTTCTAAACAATCTAAGAAAAATAAATGGAACTGGTTAGGAAAGAGAAATATAGTATCCGTCCGACATAAATTTTGACAAAAACGAGTCGGACTCATCATACTCAATAAGTCACTTCACATTCAATTCACACTATATTTTATTTTTATAATATATTTTTATTTTATGTATTGAACTGCTGGATCTGGACAATGATTTTTCTAGATCTTTTTCCTTTATTTTGTGATTGGTTGTTATTGTTATGTTCTTGGCTATTCGTGTTTGCTATTTGTAAACTTGACATTAGTCTGTCCTTTTCATTCCTTTTAAAGCATGATAAGGACAGACTGTTGTCAATTTTGCAAATAGCAAATATGAATAACCAAGCAAAGTGACGGCATTACAGCAGAGAAAGTAACAAACATTCTCTGTAAATTTCAGCTTTTCCTATTGCGGTTTCTTAGACAAATAGTCGCTCAACAGTGGTCATTTAATATAATTAAAAATACAACCCTTAATTTTCACCCTTCTACCACCAACCCCCATTTTTTATAGCGGTACGAAGTTCGCTGGGACAGCTAGTAAAACCATATAATTTATTTATTAATAAATTAATAAGGTTCCGTTACCACCCTTTGTCTAGGGAACCCTGAAAATTATGTTGTTGTGAGCTTTTTCTATAAATGGGCCTATTATAAAGTCCATGGTATTTAATTGGTGGATTTATCAACACGCCGACGAGATAGCATAATTATTTTGGATTGACTAGTTTCCTAGACGTGTTACTACTGTCATGAAACACAAACACCATCCTTGAGCACGTCATTTCCTATACATTAGATGCACACACTATCGCGCAAACAATCATACACAATGGGTCAATTAAAAACGTCGAGAAAAACTTATTACACTGTGTCAGTATTGGCAGTTGGCTGCAAAGTGGAATGACATTATTTTTTACTGCATAAATTAACTTATTCATGAAGTCTGTCGTACGAAAGACATTTTGAACAACTATGCTGTATTACTTTACTTAATGCATAGAGTTGGATGTGTTCGCATTTTATTTTTTGTTCTTTATTTATCTAGCGGCTTTCCTTCTACGAATATGCCAGCCTCATCGTGTTCATCTAGTTTAACATAAAAACAAAATTTTAGACAGATAAGTTGAAGGATGGAATCTAAGGCTTTTTAAAATATTGTCCTAAAATCGAATGTTTTTGTGCGTTTCTGACGCACTCTTCACCTTCTATACTGTACGTTTTTTAAGATCGATTGCGTTACAAATGTCGGTTGTTACGAATCTGCATCAATATTTTCTTAAGGCTAGACCTTGTGCTTGATTAACAGTCAGCTTGACACTTGTCTAACTTCCGTTTGGCTATTGATGGATGTGTTTGTTGGGTTGTGCGTAGCTTCTCGACTAGCATAGTTATTAAAAAGTAGTTAAAATATAACGGTAAGGATGCAAAAATATAATATGGGTTTATTAAATTGGATCAGTGACGAAGATAGGTAATGTGGCTGAAAAACGTGCCGCTCCAGCCAATTTCACTTTGCCGGCAGAATCTCCTATATTGTGAAGCCCTAAGGCACCTCGTGCACTAGACGGCCACGGCCATGACAAGAGGTTGCATCGACCAGGGGGCCAATCGCCTAACGGGATTGCTATGGCATTCGAAAACCTTGGGCGGTTAGAAATAACAAAATTAAATCGTAAGCCATAGCCATAGCAATCCCGTTAGGCAATTGGCCCCCAGATTACCTGAAGAAACCATACGAACACGTTGCTCTCAGTGGTCACGACCAGTGGCTGTCTAGTGCGCGAGTTGACATGTTCTCAAAAAAATGTTGTCAATTCCCCAAATTATGAGGTCAGGAGGTCATCGATGGCTCGGTCAGTGATCGTCGTAGTTAAGCAACTTTCGCTATGGCTGGTCATTGGATGGGTGACCAAAATTTATGTTTCTCGAACTCCGCCAAGTTCGGAGAGTACTTTGGTCCCATTTGCATCTGCAGTCTTAAGCCGTATACAGAAAGAAAGCTGGAAGCCGACTAGCGCTTGTCGGCGCTTGTCAGCGCTGGTCCTTACCGGTAATCGACGCAAGCATTTCTATGGACCAGCGCCGATAAGCGCCGACAAGCACCGACACGCGCTGGTCAGCGGTGGCACCGCCCTTTAAAATTAATGAACAACTAGGCTTCAATCTGCTTCCTTTAAATGTAACTGTTACCAGCGCTGACAAGCGCCGGACGGCTTCCAGCTTTCTTTCTGTATACGGTCTTAAGCACCCACCAGTCCACATTGGACAATCCGTGGGCGAATGGGTACGCCAGCTTTCAAGGTGCCACCTACTCAGAAGTACCGGGTTCGAATCCTGGGGCAAATGTTAAAGTAAGCTGTGTACGATCATTTGTATCAAAGTCATAGATGTTTTTATTTTATTCGTTATCCGAGTATCCCATAACACAGGCATTACAGTGCTTACTTTGGGGCTAGGCTAATTGGTGTGAGTAAAGTAGATATCCCTATGCTACCCGTAGGGCAGGCCTGTGCCCCAGGAGCAGGGACATAATGATGATGATGTCTTTTCTATTATACTCTAGGCTACGGGATTTACCGCGCACATACGTTAAGTTTGTTTATAATGCCTGCAGAATGATAATGAAACGCTTCTGCTTTATTACACAATATCCAATGAGGCGATTAATAACTACCGGTATTTCCGTTGCAATTACGTTTGTTTCTCTGATCACGCTTATGTGATTATGTGAATTAAATTCGACTAGTATTTTACAACACATCATCGTCTTATCTCATGAAGTCATAATAAGATGTTACGAGATTAACAAGTTGGCTGTAAGTGTATTTTTCTTAAATTTTTATTCAAAAATAAAATTTTTAGTCTACGCCACATTGACAATAGTATGTGGGGCAAAGAGATAGATAAATTATAACAATTTACAATCAATTGCGTATAACATATAATATTTTAATTATGAAACACTAAGGCTCGTATTATTAGTTAGGTCTCACTTTACTTTCATACAAAACAGTACCTCAAGACCGGACTCAACATCGCTCTCATAATTGAGAGCGATCTATATAAAGGAGCCTTAATGATTGCCTTGGAAATGTCCAATCAGCAACTATTTATTACCGACATATTTGAAGCTAGTATCAATTTCTATTTAAAATTTTAAGTAATTGTTGACGTTTTAACAAGCAACAGTAAATATATATTATGTAACAAGTAATAAATATCCAATTCATAAGTCCTTATTCTACATGAAGAGTTTTGACGTCACCTTAGATAGTCTCATTAGGTCGCATCCACCTCAGTTAAGTCTGACTGTGAGTGACGTCATGCGGTTATTTTACTCGGGGTATAATCCAATTTGCGAACAACCCACACAAATTATTCTTCATACTTATGTTTTCAGTTCAGAATTCTAACCCTTGAATGAATTGGCGAGTACAAGAGATATATGTATAGAATACTTCAACTGCTAGCTTTTAGACGTTATATATATATATATATACATATATATATCTTAATATATATAAATCTCGTGTCACAATGTTTGTCCTCAAGGGACTCCTAAACCACTTAACCGATTATAATAAAATTTGCACACCATGTGCAGTTCGATCCAGCTTGAGAGATAGGATAGTTTAAATCTCAAATTATAGTCGCAATTTTAATTTATTTGCTAATTATTACTTTTCGCCGTTCGAAGTTCGCCGAGTCAGCTAGTATATATATATGTATATACTCATATTACAGGACAAAAGGTTCATTAAAAGCCATTTGTTCTGTAATCTGAGGCTATATATATACAGACATTTTGTTTTGAAAACAATTTATGGACTACAAACATCTGTTATTATAACATTACACTTTGTGATATACCTACCAAAATGTATTTAATCAATTTATTTATGTATTTAATGAAACTGTTTTATGCTTTAGGTCTTTCTTTTGATGTTATGCCAATGGGGTTTACATTGAGAAATTCATCATTAGTCTTTAAAAATAACGTGGGGTCTACGGATTCCCAAGCGTATGAATCGGAGATCTGCAGTACCACAGTTAACCCAAAATTTTCAAATGGGTATAAATATGTAAGTGTAGTAACATAGTCACATTAACCTCCTATTAATAATAAACGAGGAGCTCGATGGCGCCCGTGGTAAGCGCGTTCGGCGGTCTAGTACCCATTGGACCCTCCTAATTGGACCTTACCTACAAAAAAGTGCCCATTCGACCTCCTATCAAGAACATGGTGCCTATTGGACCCTCAAAGACGTACTTAACGACACAATGGGAGCTATTGGAGCTCTTAACTATTTGGCTAATTCTTTTGGAACGGTAAAGTACAGTCGTGTAGTAAAGTAACATTGTATAAGACATAAAAACACAAAGGTTATAAATCTAAGTATTTAATCAACATATTTATAAAATTCAAAATACTAATCATCAGTAAAAAACCAATATAAATATTTATATAAAATATAATAATCAAATCACAGATTTTTTACTTTACTTTTAAAGCCAATAGAAATTATTTTTTATCAAATAGCTTAACTAAATTATAAATATGGTTTGTTATATCACACAGATTAAGCACAATTATTATATATTCTAAATATTGATAAAATAAATAAAAGCACAAAGATTATAAATCTAAGTATTTAAAATCAACATATTTATAAAATTCGAAACATCAGTCATCAGCAACAAACCATATAATATAATAATCAAATCACAGATTTTGTTATTTTACTTTTAGATAGAAATGTTTTTTTATCAGATGTCTTAACTAAATTATACATACAGTTTTTATATCACTCAGATTAACTATTGAAGCATAATTATTATGTATTCTAAATATTCATAAAATAAAATACCAATGTAATATTTTCATATTCCATTTTATAAAAAAATGTTTTCTAATCATATTTTTACAATTAACGAGAAATTGCTTATTATAAAAACATACTTTAACTAAGGGATATGGTTCAAAAGCGGTGGTCGGTTTCCGGCAGGGACGAAATATATATAATTTGAAAGTTTGTATAACATGAATATAGATACTTTGATTTTTTATTCATTACCGATTAATTTAAAATCGTGTTTAATAATTAAACAATTTTGTAAGTATGCTGGCCACCCTATCTTAGTAACGTCATATTTTTAGTGCGTGGTGGCTTATAACGTCAACTCAATCACTTTTTATCAGAATTATTATCACTGCTTTTGTAACACATTGAACATAATATATTTGATGCTTGGCAAAAAAAATAGATAAATAAACTTGCCATTTGCAAATCAATTATTTATTATAGATTTATGTTATTTTAATATAAAAAAACCGGAATAAAATAAAATTCTAGTTTTTTAAAGCCGAAAGACCCACTACCAACCTCCATAAAAAATTTAACAGTCTTCTTTTGTAAAACATTATAAATTACCAAATTAAATATTTAAGACACATATGTGAGTAATTTTTCTAAGCAATGGCCTACGGTTGTAAGATTATTTTCTAGCTGCAACATAGGTCATAAATCTGAACGAGACAGCAATATTTCTCTCTCTCCCACATATGAGATCGGCGCCATCCTTTTGTTTAAGCGCAGAGATTGCTTGGGCTTAGAATCTATGTATAACCTTCCTTTCATCAGGTGCTTAAGAGGAGTATAACTGCAGATAAAAACACTCAATCTCCCTTAGAATTTTCCCTCAGAAATTTGTCTTAGATCAAAAGATGATGTCTTTGCAAAATCCACCGTCACAGTCATGTTGCTTAGATTGTCTAGATCTAAGCTGTTTTAAGGAACTTTGAATCAATCGAACTTTGTTCGATTTGAAAGGTCTTGTGGATTTGGTGTTGCGCTGTAAGGGTATTCATTGGTCAGTGTACGATCGCCCTATTGAGTGAAACCTTTTTACATTAATGATCATTAATGTAATTAAATTTAAAATTAATGTTATTAATGATCATTCCTTTAAACCTAAGGCACAAACATATATAATGTCAAATGTAAAATAAAAAGATATTGAAGTATTATCATTGTCACTGGCACCATTTTAACCCATAGAATAAAAATACATGTCAGTAGTGCAATATTTGGTTTTGGCTCCTTGTCAATACGAATAAAATAAAAATAAACATTATACAAATTAAATTTTGATTTGATTCACTTTTTATTTTCTAAATATCTCCCTTATATCTTATTGTAAGAATATCTTACTAAAAAATCCAAATGTGTTAAAAATTAGCTTTTCTTAAAGGTTACTATCATCTGTCTGTGTCCAGTATATATAGAGCAATAAACATAAAACTTTTTTTTTTATTTTTCCTGAAAACTTACATTTTTGTAGTTATCTTTTTATTCTCCGGGGACGGCGAAATATTGTTAATTCGAAGAAAAAAGGTAACCTGATTTCTTTATAATTTGTTTAGGAGTACTTACTGTTTGGAGTAAGTACATATACAGTATTTAGTTAGTGGCTTTATAATACCTACTATTAATTTTATTTTTGTCTGCAATTTTCTACATGACTGTACTGTGCTTAACAAAACTGTCAATAAGGTCCAACTGGCAGTAGGGTATAATCTTGAAGGTCCAATGGGCACTTAAAAAGAGGTCCAATGGGCACATTGAATATATTTTTTTTAAGGAGGTCCAATGGGCACCAAAAAAGAGGTCCAATGGGCACATTGAATATAAAATGTTTTAAGAAGGTCCAATGGACACCAAAAAAGAGGTCCAATGGGCACTTTTTGCTTTTGGGTCGAATCTTGAGGGTCCAATGGGTACTAGACCCGTTCGGCTGCGTTCGTTGAAGTTGAGCAACTTTCGCAGTGGTCGGTCATTGGATGGGTGACCAAAAATTTACAATCTCGAGCTCCTCCGTGCTTCAGAAGGCATGTTAAGCCGTTGGTCCCTGCTGCATCTGCAGTCGTTAGCACCCACCAACCTGCACTGGGCCCGCGTGGTGGGTCATGGCCCATTCTCCCTAATCCATCCATAGGGAAGGCCTGTTTCTCCAGCAGTGGGGACATTGATAGGCTGATGATAATGATGAATAATAAACGAAGAATAAGCTTGGATTAGTTACTCCATGTTTTGTTTTTGTCCATTCAATGACAAATGGCATTTGAGTGACATGAAAAAAACACGGCGTAACTAGTCTAAACTTATTCCTTGTTTATTAATAAGAGGTCAGAGATTAGGGTTACCAACTTTTTTCTGTCAAATATAGTATTTTCGAAGCTGTCACCTCTAAAAATATAGTAGATGGCAAAAAGATGAAAAAAAATATAGTACGTGCTTAAAATATCTACTTTATTTTTAAAATGAATATATTTTTGCTCTTCCATGCCTTAATATTTTTTTTTATTTCTAAGAACGCTTTTACTGGCAAAATTCTGCTCATAGCAAAATATAGTAGTTTCCCCTACTATATTTCTTTTTAGAAATATAGTATTTGATCCCCTTATATAGTAGGATACTATATTATTATAGGGTATTTGACAGTATTAAAAATAAAGTGCCAATTGTTAGCATCTGTATTTAGAATGAATATTGGCAGGAGTTTTTACTATTTTTACAGAAAAAATATTCATGATTTTACTAAAAACCCACGATAAAGATAATAGTTTTCTTGTCTTTTGTCAGGTGACCCGCTTGGGATTGGTTAAGCCTAAAATGACATCACACGCAAGTAAACTTCCGGTTAAAGTGACATTAGATTGTATGGTTTGACGTTTTAATGACGGTCGTGTAACGTCACACACCAGTGAGACGCCATAATGTCCAGAGATACGTTTTTCGCGGCAGCTTGAAAATAGAGTTTTTAAATTTAGTTTTTTACCGAAATACACAACATAATGATGAATATCCACTGTTTACGGACTCTATAGTCACATAAACATTAGTAAATAACTTGAGATCGTTTTCTCAAACTTGTCAAATACCCTATTATAGTAGAGTTGGCAACCCTATCAAAGATCGATCGGATTAGATACACCACGCGTTAGTCGTGTGGATCGATAGGCATGCGAAAAAATCTGTATATATTATTATTATAATGTATCCGCATTTATTCCTAATACCAATAATCTTATCGATGCTATTCTTTTTGATCTTTATGCGGAACTCATCTGTCAGTTGATGCTGATGAAAAAACGGTCACAATTAACGCAGAGCTCCGCTCCATTTGCCAACGTGATTGGCCGCCGCAAAAACCGCCAGTAGGAAGTCGGCTCGTTCTGAGTCAGTGGTGGCGAAAACTATGGGAGCATCATCCATCAAAAGTGATTTACCTCGATACCGTTGTATTCCATTGGTTTTAATTACTGTCACTTTTGTTGCGACTGCTGAAAAAGAGGAGTTCATCGTAACTTCAAAAAACTTGAAGTATGAATTTTGACAGCTCCGTATAGCATCGTCGAAGTTTCTATGAAAACTAAGCAGCACCGCTACCGAACGTCAGAACAACCTGGCTCCTTCCATTCAAAACTTGACGATGACGTTACGATTATGTATCTGACAATGTTCGTGTTTGGGCCTCCTATTGTTTTTTTAATACTATGCGATTAAACAGAGATATCATTAATTGGTTCACAGATATGTCTAGTTTTTAAAATTAGAGAACATTGTTCCTTGTCACTCTTGTATATGTCTCTAATAAACAATAACACACCAAAAAAGAGAAATATAACTACTTGTTTGTCTATCAGAATGTATGATAAAGGTTTGTGAGTGGTATGTAAACATCATTGTCATATAAAAGTACTGTATCTAGGGAATGACCGTTCCATTTTGTGGGTATAAAACAAACATATATATAGTTGGTCTAAAAGAATATGTATACTCTTTATTGTTTTTCAACAAATGGCGGACTTAATGCCACATAGCATTCTCTACCAGTCAACCATCGGGCTAAGCAGAGACATTATGCGGTAAAGTAAATAAAAGCATATAAGTAAAAAAGAGAAAGAAAAAAATATTAAATGTACCTATAGGTAGCGGCAGACTTCTTCTTGAATAAAACCACAGACAAACTTTCGCAGTAGACGTTTTTGTATGAAAAACTACCACGGCGCAGGCTTCCTTGTCTATTGGTCGTTGCTCAAGAAGTTTGCCAGGTTGTATACAGGGTGTTTGGAAGATGAGTGCAAAGCTTTAAAGAAAAGCTAACAGAGATCATTTAGAAACATTTGAGCCATACTTGTTATAGACGAAGTCTGACCATTTTATTTTTAATATTTTTTAACGGTTTTAAAGAAAAAAACCTAAAAGTACACAGTTAGTTCCAAGTATTGGCTAATTGACATAATAAATGAATTCTTTTTGATTTTATTTGATGTCAAAGCAAACTAAGAAAAAATGTTTAAAACATCTGTATCAGCAAACATTTTTTTACAGATATTTAAAATTATCGTAAATTTTTAAAATGGAAAAAAGCTGTTTATCTTAGGCTTACAAAAAAAACACGGAGGGTGTTTTGTTTGTTCAAAGCTTTTTCAGTTATTGTACTTTCTTTTGAGGTATCGTTTATGCAAATGGTTTAAAAATTGTTGAAACTAAGACCAGAAATCCTAATTGTGGAAGATTTTTTTAAATTTAAGATGAAATAATTAAAACAATCTTTCAACTGAAATCACTT
Source organism: Chilo suppressalis (assembly GCA_902850365.2). NCBI lineage: Eukaryota > Metazoa > Arthropoda > Insecta > Lepidoptera > Crambidae > Chilo > Chilo suppressalis. Next base: position 14,172,340 of record OU963894.1, on the reverse strand, counting down.
ATTTTTCGTGTTCAAAATGTTCGCCGCGATTTCTAACACACGCACGGGCCCGTGTTCTTACTTGTTGTCGTTATTTTCAACATCATCTCCTGTTTCATCGTTTGAAATGCTGCATTTATTCTTTCTATTAATTGTTCTTTTGTGTTTATCTCCACATGAGTTTGAACACTAGTTTAAAGGACTAGTTTTAAGTCGGGCCAAGGAACTATCCTTGGCCCGACCCCACACGAAAAAATCCATTGGTGTGTAAGGTCGGGTGACCGAGCAGGCCAAGAGATTGGGCCATCTCTGCCGATCCAGCTATCAGGGAAGCAATTATTTAAATGCTCTCTTACATTTAAAGTCCAATCGGCTTATATGGCCCAATCTCTTTGCCTGCTTGTTCACCTGACCTTACTCCAATGGACCATGAGCCAATTATTTTTCGTGTGGGGTCAGGCCAAGGAACTAGTTTACACTCATGTGGAGATAAACACAAAAGAACAATTAATAGAAAGAATAAATGCAGCATTTCAAACTATGAAACAGGAGATGATATTGAAAATAACGACAACGGAAGTAAGAAAACGGGCCCTTGCGAGTGTTATAAAACGCAGCGAACATTTTTAACACGAAAAATAAGTGGTTTAAATTTTGTTTTAATTTATTCATCTTAAATTTAAAAAAATCTTCCTCAATTAGGATTTCTGGTCGTAGTTTCAACAATTTCTAAGCAATTTGCATAAACGATACCTCAAAAGAAAGTACAATAACTGAACATGTTTTTAAAAAGCTTTGAACAAACAAAACACCCTCCGTGTTTTTTTTGTAAGCCTAAGATAAACAGCTTTTTACCATTTTCAAAATTTACGATAATTTTAAATATCTGTAAAAAAATTGTTTGCTGATACAGATGTTTTAAACTCTTTTTCTTAGTTTGCTTTCACATTTGTTTAATGAAATTAATTCAAAAAGAATTCATTTATTATGTCAGTTAGCCATTATTTGAACTGTGTACTTTTAGGTTTTTTTCTTTAAAATCGTTAAAAATTATTAAAAATAAAATGGTCAGACTTCGTCTATGACAAGTATGGCTCAAATGTTTCTAAATGATCTCTGTTAGCTTTTCTTTAAAGCTTTGCACTCATCTTCCAAACACCCTGTATAACCAGATAAGGGTGTGTTCTATCAATAAGAAAAGCTTGCGACTTATAACGAGGGATATAATAGGTTCGTTTATTAAAGATAACCAGTACTTAAAAAAAGGAGTAAGTATTAACAATACCTATCATTTTTTGTACAAGCATCCTTTGTACGGTCGCGAATGCGAAGATGAAATAAATTAATTTGTACTCGAATTTTCATAAACAAAATACTGTTCATAGAAACAAAGCCCTATGTATTGCACAAAAAAAACCGGCCAAGTGCGAGTCGGACTCACGCACCGAGGGATCCGTACAAACCCGAATTTTCAAAATTATTTTTTATATTTTCAAAAAATTTACGGTTTTCGCAATTTTTCCTTTATCTGTACTATAAGACGTTACTTCGTATCAAATTTCAAGATTCTAAGTTCACGGGAAGTACCCTGTAGGTTTTGATTCCCGCGCGAGTTTCGAAAATTTGCGGCATAAACGGCTGTGCAAGGGTCAGGTCAGGTCGTTCTTGAGAAAAACGGTCATTACAGACGGACGGACGGACAACAAAGTGATCCTATAAGGGAACCCTAAAAAAAAAGAAATCGTTTGAGTCGTTTTCAAAAAACTTGTCCATGTCGAAACCTTCTCAACTTGTGCTTCGGTCAGCATGTAATAGACATACAGTAAATAATATTTATTTATATTGCTTTATGAATGGTGATTTCGAGCTGTCACTCTCACCAGGAAGTATTTAACAAATTGATTGTGACCTGTGAGAAGCGAGTAGTGGCTTCAATGCCAATGCTACGGCAAGCATTAGGAGCCAAGTTCGCCGCAACCTTCGAGTAATGGAGCAGCCCCATGGAGTGCCAGTCACGCAACACTCCCCCATTGCCAACCCTAATGAGGTGCATTGCCATCGACAGTTATATCGACCAGTGAATTATATATTTCGGTATTTTATATAATAAAACAGAGCTTACTAACATACTTTCGTTCGGTGACGAGTATCAAGGGTGCTAAAACTGTTAGGGATATGTGAACGTGCATAAATAATAATAACAAGGATAATAAATTTAGTATATTATATTTTCTCGCTTTAACCAATTGTGAAACTAAGATAATTACATTAAGTAGTACTTGTAGTTACAATATTATTATTCACATTGATGAAGAAAATATCATAGATAGAGAATTGTTCAAATAATGCTATTCATTTAAATTAATATCGATTCATTTTTGATCATAATGTTTTATTTGTTATCGATAAGTAATCAACTTGATAAAGTGAATTATATCTTGATTAGCTTGATGTTATATAAATATAGTTTTATTATAAGCACTAAACAGATAATAATCAATCATTTATAACACTGAAACAGTACTTATGTGGTTCTTCATTTTATTTGTATATTTTCGCACCGTGCTAATTTAGTAATGCTGCTACCTCTTTAAAATAAAATTATGCAAAATGGTACAGTGACCCAATTTAAGTAAGTATTTATGGTTTATATCCGCACAAAATCTTAGATTCAGGCAATAGGTACTAATATCAGCGGCGCATCTTAGCCTACTTGAAGTCAACAGTTAAGATGCGTAGTAAACATATTTATTCTAAAAAAATATAATTAAAAAAAATAACCGTGCTCGAACCACCGATCATTTGTTGTCGACCCCAAGACCGTTATCATTCGGCTATCTGTCTCTTGCAGAGAGTTACAAAATTACGGATACTTTGTGTCAAATACTGTTAAATTTTCGTTTCATCGACTTTTACACTGTTCTAAAGAAGTTTCCACTTCAAAAATCTAATGCGTAGCTATACAGAACTACAGACTGACCAATATTCGTCGGTCGTGCTTTAAGTATATTGAAATCTGCCTCAAATAATCGCCATTTTTGATAATAAGTATTATGATTATAGTACCATATTATTTATCGATTATCGATATCACTTTAATGACACCACTAGCCAACCGAAACGCAGGGCGACCGTGCTACCCCTTCATGGCCGTAGCCTTGTGATGGGCCCCAATTGCTTCGTCCAGACTATGCCCTTCTACCAAAATGAATCGTTTTCAATGCCATTTTATTCAATGACTCAAAAAGTATATACGAACGAGTTTCTTCCAATGAAGAATTGAATCTACTTGATGATATTTTAAACAGCTACTTATTTTGGCAACGGAACTAGGTAAGTAAATGTGTATTTAAAAGAGGAGTATCACAGGCAGGGCTGCCAGATGTACGATTTAAATCGTACTCCTACGATTTTTGTCATTTTTACTCATGTACGATCGCTCAACCACGATCGTACGGAAAGTGTATGATTTTTCTGTACCTGGCAACATTTCGTAATGAAACGAATGTGTTCCTCCGGCAGCTTTATGTTCGGGGAATCCGGGGAGTTACTTATGCCTAGATCTTTTACTTGAAAGAAGGCCTTATTATTAAAACATTTTACCATTGTAGGTAAAATGTTTTGGGGCGTCATTAAAAAACAATTTGAAAATTATAAAACACTGGCTCAATTTGCTTTAAATATGTTATGTTTACCCCATTCCGCCCGTGAAAGGGCATTCAGTGAGGTCAATTTAATCAAAACAAAACTTAGAAATAGTTTATGTAATGAAACACTGAAGGGAACATTATTAGCCAAGCAACGCAAGTTGACGTACGATCATGCCTTTTTTTCATCTGGCAGCCCTGATCCCAGGGACTAAACTATTAACCACACTCCTTAAACATTCTAGCAACATAATTATTCGGGATGAAGTGTGCTCCTCATCTCATCCGGCCCGAAGGAGGCTATGTTCAGGAGTCCAAATTGCTTAACAATAAATTCATTAAATTACAGGATCAAACTTATTAAAGTCATCTATTGCATTTAGGTAGTACGATAAAAAAAACCATTTCAAATAAGATATTTGTCAAATACTTGTGTATCTAAGTATAATCGTCTCATGCATTACGAAACAAATAATGAAACAAGCATAGTACCACCGTTTAATATCTGTTTGACCGAAATCTGGTTGATAATCTTTTTTATTAAATCAAAGGTCGTCAAGGTTTTTTATTAAAGAAGGACGGACAATAAAATAACAGCCTCGATCTCTGAGGGCTCGTCGCTTTCGAATGTGCCCTTCGGCTTCGGCGAAACGATTCGACCTCGTTATCTTCAGCCATACCGGAATTGTTCAGAGTTCAGATACGTTGGTTGTCAGCGGTGTAGTATTATATGTGATGTCTGGGAACTGGAAATGGTCTTTTGACTGGTAATATATAAAAAATTACAATACGACGGTTGCAGAGCGCCAAAGTTACGGCAGCTTAAGAATAAAAACTATAGAAATATTTCCTTTCCAGTTATATTTCTATAAATCAAATCTAAATCTAAAATACAAATAATTTAGGTAGATACTTTTGTAGGCATATTTATCAATAAACGTTTTTTTTATATCTATGTTTTTTCTAAAAGTAAATCAAATTTGCACTTCCGTAGGTATCTACGACAAATTTTATATGCCTTTGATGCTTTGTAATCAAAAATATCTTGACATTCTGTGGTTGTTTGGGGTTTTGAAAGGGAGTGACAACGAGACCTCATTAAAACCTCCATTGATTTATTGCAAAACTTGCATAGTTGAAATTAACATCTATGTGTTGTGCATTGCAATAACATCTATTTGACGCTTAACCAAGGTGCAATTAAAAAAATTAAGGGTGTTTCCATGAATTTTTTTTTTGCGAATCGCATTTTCCGTCTTTTAATTCCTCTAACTACGAAATCCTTGGTGTGCCGATTTTACATTATGATGTAGGGGAAAAAACATGGTATTTACATGTATAATAATTATATTACCTAAGTCATTAAAACCTGTTTCTTTTTTTAACCTACTTTTGTATTTCGTTGTAAATACGGCACAGATATTATCGAGAATCACGACAAGCAGTAAAATTTTATTTTACCGTGACTTGAAGTAAGTACTCAAATTCCAATGCAAAAACCATTCGAAATCATGTCACACGAGAACAATTATTTTATTTTTCTATATTTTGCACACACAATGAATTTATACGTAGATACGCTAATTTGTACAAGCAAATGTAACTTTAAGTAACTTCAGGAAACTGAGTTATTTTGTTTTATTAAAACAACATTCAAGACAATTGTGTCAAAAAAAAGACTGTAAATCCATTAAAAATACACAAAAAAATATAACTCCAAAACTAAAAAAAATCGCGGAACATACATGGGGTGTTTACCGATACCCCCAGGTGCAGAGTCTGCACTGAAATCTTAGAGGTAGACATTTTTAGAAAAGATTTGCCATGGCATCTGCAAGGAGGTGTAAGAGAGAGAGTGAGATTGATACAAAGGATTATAAATGATGATATAAAAGAGACTAAGGTTACATTTACTTATAATTCCTTCCAACCCTTTGTACAATCAATGCCCATCTGTAGTTTTCAACAAGCTTGTATTTGCAAACTTAAAAAAAAGTAGATTCTCTTATTATATTTATATGTATTCGTTAAGCATATTAATAATACAGGGGCCTTCGATTTTGACGCGTTGATTAATAATTCAATAGTGCATTGACGTTCGTCGGCCATTTACGAATTTTTATGATAAACACGTTCGGAGGCAAATTGCAATCTGCACACGTCTATAAATCAAATATCTTTATAACATAAAATACCAAAATTTGGCATATGTATTTAACATGAACAATCAGAGCGATTTCATTATTCTGACAAAAAAATTGTTGATAATATTACTAAAAGTGAAGAAATAGAATAGTGTTTTTTGATCTATTACCACGTGACCGAAAACGCTTAGGATTGGCGGAGCCTAAAATGACGTCGTTCGCTTGTAAACATGCTGTCGAAGTGACATTTGCTTTGCGGCTGCAACGATGTAAAGCAGATAAAAGTGATTTTTACATAAACCTTAACGTTTGGGTTCGTTTTCAGGTAGCGTGGTCCTTATCATTGACATCTATGTGATGATTAATAATCATTTAACGACTGTCGCTATTGTTAAAATAGATTAAGGGAGAGAGAGAAGTCGTAGGTTAAAATTATTGTTTTCTTTGTTCATAGGTATTATTTAATTAGAGACGTTGATATTTAATGAAATACTCGGAACGGCGATAGCGTTTTACGTAACCTATTTTCGTTGTTGTTATCTTGTTAGGAAGTTTCTCCGCAAACGATGAACGAATGAAAAAAGATTTGTGATTTAAACCTATACACACTAAGGTCTAAAATACGTAAATGTTAATAACCATAAATATTATTTATTAAGCAAGACTCGGACTTAAATTAGTTAGAGCTAAGTGAAAGTTGTAATTTTTGTATGTCCGTAATGGTCACAATGTTCTGGCATGATTCTCTTAGTCTAAAATTAAATTTGACAACAGTGTTTTTACTTGTCGTTCTTTATAAAGAACGAGAAGGAGAGACTGATATTAACTTTAGAGAATAATGCTATAATCGACACCAATGTCCGTTTTATCAGAAAAGCATATGGTTTTGTTCAGTTAAAAAGGTACGAATTATATTGTAGCGGAAAATATATAACGAAAATTACATGAATCATTTTCCCTTTGAGTTAATAGAGATAACTCATGTAATAATACTATTACAATAGTTTGCACAAGTCTCACTTTTAAAAATTCGAATGAAGCCAGAAAATGTTTTGTTCTACTCATAATTGCTCTTTGTCGCGGAAACTAAAATCGGTATAGGATTATTGAGATCAAGTATGAATCTATATCGCAAACATATAACAACTTTTATTAGGATTAAAGTCAAGGCGATTTTAACGTTCCGTTTAACGATGTAGGTAGGTGAGTTCTTGCATTTTTTATCGCTTAAGTTTCCGTCAACTTTTCGTAACAGTTTTTTTTGTAACAATTGTTATGTCACTACCATACAATACAATACTATAAGACCTCGTTAGCAAGGAATTTTATTAAGCGTGGGAATTTCGGGAACAAGTTACTTTCATTACCTTTGAGACACACAAATGTCAAAATATACAAAGCATTGGAAATAAGCTCCATATTTTAGAACATTTCTTATCCAACTCTAATATAGATATATTGCTTTTGTCAGAAGTGTGGAAAAATAGATATTTTTGTGATTCTATTACATGGGCAGGGTATAAAATGGCTTCAATATTCTGTCGTGAATTTCATGAAGGAGGAGGAGTCTGCATAATTGTTAAGGACACTATTACTTTTGTTGAGAGAAAAGACATTGTAAATTTGTCAAAAGAATTTGTCATAGAATTTAGTGCAATTGAAATACCTAAACTAAATTATATAATCATAGGGTTATATAGAGCGGACCGCGAGATAAATATATTTGAACAACAGATGTCAAAATTATTAAAAAAATTAAATTCTAAAGACAAAAATAAAAACATAATAATTTTAGGTGACTTTAACATAAATACTTTAACTAAAACTAAGCAAAATGTCGAATTAATAAACTTAATGCTATCCTTTAATCTTAAACTAATCATTAATGAGCCCACTCGCGTAACAAAAACATCGTCCACTTGTATTGACTTGGCTTTTACTAACAATGAACCTACATTATCTGACTACTGTGTAAAAGACTACGGCCTTTCGGACCATAGAGCTGTTAAAATTAAAATAAAACAACCATGTAAACAGAGTAATAACACAACGTGGCATATCAAAAAAAGAATTTTCATTAAAAGTAACATAAATAAATTTAAATTAATGATAAAAGACATAAACTGGAACAATAAAATAAATAAAGATAATGACATTAATAAAAATTATGAAGTATTTCTAAAGGAATTACTAAAATGTTTAAATATATGTATACCTGTGCAAAAAATTAAATTAAATAACTATACTAGAAAAGGCTGGTTAACAACTGGTTTAAAAAAATCATGCACGCATAAACGTATGCTAAGAAAAATATTGAACGAAACTGGAAACCAAACTATTAGAAAATTCTTTAATAAATACAGTAAAATATTAAAAAAATGTGTAAAAATATCAAAACAAAAAGAATATATTAGACTGATAAATAAATCTGATAATAAATATAGATCTATGTGGAAAATAATTAACATGAAAACTGGGAAAATTAAGCAGAAAAGTCGTAAAAATATATCTCTGAAATCTAATAATAATATAATAAATTGTCCTAGAAATGTAGCTAATACTTTTAACGAATATTTTTCAACAATAGGCGAGTCTGCAAATACATCAACATTTAAACAAATTAGTTCACCAAATACACCTACCTGTTCCATGTTTTTACATCCTGTCGACTTAAAAGAGATTTTAAACATTATAAAAACAATGAAACGTAAATATAGTTGTGGAATCGACGATATTCCTCCCATTTTGGTCAAAGAATGCGCGAGCGAACTGTTACAGCCCCTCACTATGCTCGTAAATCAAAGTTTCCAAGATGGCAAATTTCCAGACTTATTAAAAATTTCACTAATCAAACCAATCCACAAGCAAGGTGACACACAGAACCTCGTGAATTATAGACCCATCGCGTTGCTTCCCACTTTTTCAAAAATATTTGAAAAAGCAATGTGTAATAGATTATGTGAATTCCTTGAAAAGTATAAAATATTAGACAATAGCCAAAACGGTTTTAGAAAATCCAAGTCGACCACTTTGGCAGTTTACCAATACATCCAAAATGCGTTACAACACTTAAATGATAAATATAGCTTGTTAGGCTTATTACTTGATATGTCAAAAGCATATGAAAAAGTATCATATAAAATACTGCTATCGAAACTATATAATTCAGGAATCCGTGGCCCAGCCTTCTCTTGGTTCAAATCATATCTTCAAAACAGAAAACAAATAGTCCAAATCGAACACTATAGCAACAAAAATGAAATAATGAATATACATTCAGAGGAAAAAAGTCTATCTTGCTCTATCCCGCAAGGCAGCGTGTGTGGATGTATTCTTTTTTTGATATACATAAATGATCTACCAAAAATATTTGATAGGAGTGAAGCACTACCAGTTCTTTTTGCGGATGACATATCAATATTGCTAAAATTTCAGAAGGGAACTGATCCAAATGCACTAATAGAAAAAACTTTAGATACTGTAACAACTTGGCTCGAGAACCATAATTTAGAGATAAACTATAAGAAAACGAAAGCTATACAATTCAGAACATATAAAACCCCACCATTAAATGTTACAGTTGCTTACAAAAATATAAATATCGAATTAGTAGATACATTTAAATTACTCGGTATAACTATAGATAGTAATTTAAACTGGAAAAGTCATATTGATTATGTTAAAACTAAATTATCCAAATTTATATACGCACTCTTTGAAATTAAACAGAGTACTAACTTAGAAACAGCTCTATCTACATATTATGCATATGCCTATTCCTGGTTGCGGTACGGCTCTATGCTGTGGGGTAATAGTGTGAATTCACATGATCTTTTTGTTGTGCAGAAGAAGTGTATTCGTATCCTTGCACAAATAGACAATACAGTGAGCTGCAAACCTTTCTTTAAAAAATATAAAATACTTACTCTTCCAAGCATATACATACACGACATATGTGGTTTTGTATTTAAAAATTCTAACGCGTTTAATAAAGTTAGCCAAACCCATAATATTAATACCCGCCATAAAAATAGATTAAATCATCCCCCATCAAGACTAACCATGCTTAGCAATAGCCCCTACTACATGGCAGTTAAGATATTTAATAAATTACCACATTCTATAAAAAACCAAAAATCTATTACCACATTTAATACAAAACTTAAAAATTTTCTAATTGATAAATGCTTCTATTCTGTGGATGAATATTTAAATTACAAATAGATAATAATTTAATATATGAATGCACAAAGTTAAAAAGAAAATATATTTATTAGATAAATGCTTTTAAATATACTTTTTAATATATATAATGAACACTTTACAACAAAATAATACTAATGAGGCGATTTTTTTTTTTTTGAAGTACTAACCTAGTATGTAATAATCATGTTAATTGACATATTATTTTATTTTAATTTTATTTTATTGACATATTTATTAATTTTAATTACTGACAAATTTAATTTCATTTTATAAATGAATTTCCATTTCTATTATATTTCTACTGTTAATAAGATCAATTGAGTAAGTTATATTGTTAAACAAATGGAATTAGATGACATTTATGCATAATTTGAGATTAATTTGAGATCTATTTAGTTTAGGATTATTGCAATACCCTAACTGGGTTCTTGTTTGGAATGATAATATATATTTTTGTAACAGCATGTAAACAGCAAGAATGCAATAAATGAATAAATAAATAAATAAATAACCACTTTTCTGTATAATATTGACACTGGTATCGATTCTAGCATGATTCTCTAAACCTAAACTTAAATTTGAGAGGAGTATATCCTTGTCATTCTCTACACAGAATGAAAAGGAGAGGCTGATGTTAAATTTAGTTTTAAGTTTAGAGAATCACGCCAAAATTGGGCCCAATATGTGGTTAGTAGGTATAAGTAAGTCAGTTTACCGACTAGGGACATGTCATACATTTCCCCGCACATGAAGGTCATACTTGTTTCCCTAAGGGGAAGGCAGTGACAACCTGGAGCTGAATTGTGTAACTTTTTCACTTTTGCCAATTTTGCCATCTGCCATCCCTTCAAATGTCATTCATCGGAAAGACAGTTAAAAAGTTAGATAGTTACTTACTTAGATTACAGAACAAAAGGCAGATGGAGTGCGTTGTACAAGCAATGCGTGCCACCAAAGCAAATACGAAGTCAAAAGTAAATGCTTCTTTTGTCATTATCAACAGTTTTGACGAAGTCTGAACAAGGCGGCACAGTGATGAAGTGATAAAAAACTTAATATTCACAGGACGTATTCACAAGACGATGCGTTGTGGTGTACTGACGCGAATTTGTCGTCGCTTTTGACTTCGTATTTGCTGTGGTGTCACGCATTGCATGTTCCGTGCGCTCCCGCAGCCGCAGCCTTTTGTCCTGAAATCTAAGGTTAATTATGTATCTTTATCACTTCCCGGTTCGATCTTTGCTTGCTGCACTTCATACATGATCCTTCACCATTCAGCAATCATTGCACGTCAGCTTTCAGGGTTTCGTGCCTCAAAAGGAAAAAAACAGAAACCTTATAGGATCACTTTGTTGTCCGTTTGTCCATCCGTCTGTCTGTCTGTAAAGTTTAAATATAAACTTTATACTTACTCAAATCTGCGATCCTTTAAAGCTGTGAAAAATCACACTTCTAAGTTAACGTTAAAAAAGATACGGCCGTGTAGCGTACCTACAAATTTGTACGGAACCCTCGGTGGGTGATACCGACTCGCATTTGTCCGGATTTTTTAGGGTTCCATATTGCTTCCATACCACTTTGGGTCGACAAACGTAACCTATTAAAATGCTTCCGCTGTCTTACTGTCTGTAATAGGGCTCTATGTATTGAACAGGTATAGGTAGACATCTGAAATGGGCGGTGTTCTGTAGAACAACAATATATAATAAAAAAGAGACGTGATTTATGTTTATTGTTATTTGTATTGTATATTTTAAACTTTATTGACCAAAATATATAATAATGGTACAAAAGGCGGATTATAGTTCGCTCGAATTTCTACTTTTTTCATATCCTTCGAAATCTACAGAAATTGGTTTTATACAATATGTCTTCAATATTTTTTTTATTATTGATTAAGTTTACATCACCGAAGTATTTTTATTTACAAATAATAAAAAAATGTGACCTACGCTGTATTTACCACAGTTTTCCGATGTGTCACAGTGTCTATTCGCTCATCTTCTACGTCCATATCAAAAGGTTGGGTGGAGTGTGGTTGAATTCCCGATTGTTCGATTAGATAAGATTACTAAATTTATTTATACAGCTGTTGGATATAAAAAATATTCCGATAAGTCAAAAGATTAAAGAAATATTGTTGGTGATTGCTCAAACAACAACAGACAGACATGTCTTTGTTTTGATCAAAATGTGTTTTCTACAATTATAGAATTACTAGCAAACCAGTCAACCAAATGTTCACCAAAACCTGATTTCTCGAAAGCCGGAAGTGCTACGTTACTCAAATCCGGTTTGTAGTCTTATCAGACTATTCTTAACTTATAACTTAAATATTCTCTTTATCTATCTCTTACGGTTTGGCCGCTGAAACAGCACAACAGACGGACGGACGGACTTGTCTAATAGATAAGAGATTGTACGACCTTCTAGGCTCACTCTAAATTTTATTTGGAGTGATGTATGTTTTAGCAGACGGCGCAGCAAATTACCTCAATCAATCCACCTGATGTATAAATAAATAAATAAATGTTAAGTGAAAGAAAAATTTCGCTCCAATAACCACCCACAGAGGACATCAAAGGCGCATGTGGAAAGCGTGTGCAACCATCGTTTAAGTCCAGCAACTTTCGCAATGCCCTGTCATAGAATGGGTGCCCAAAACTTACTATCTCGAACTCCTCCGTGCTTCGGAAGGCACGTTATGTCCCAGCTGCATCTGCAACCGTTAGCACTCACCAATCCGCAATAATCTCGCGTGGTGAGTGTGGTATGACCTAATCGTGCTATTCCATTCATAGGGAAGACCTGTGCCCCAGCAGTGGGGACGTTAATAGGCTGGTGATAAATAACCGCGTTTATCTTGTTTGCGTGAATCCATCCCCGTTCCCATATAACCCTTTAAATTTGTAATCTATTCACGCATCACTGAAAGGTAGTGTTATATTACTTTGATCTTCTGTGAAGAGAATGGAATTTATTTAAGCAATTCACTCTTCCGCAGACGGGCGCTCCAATTGGACCGGTAAAATTATGGAAAAACACTTTAATGTTTTATTATATTGACACAAGTGCAAGTTATGTTAATCGGTATATAGTAAAATAAAATATTAAATTATTGTAATATAATATAAATGGGAATCCAAAAGTTTTAACCCAAGAGACTGATGAAAAAATAATTTTGAAGTGGTACTGAAATCTTTTAGATTCTGCTCAAATGTTTACTACGTAATATTATATTATTATATGTTAGCTTGTCTTCACGACTTTATAAAATTTATAATTTTACCTGTGCCACTTTATAAAAATTAATAATACGTCCGAATTCATTTTAAATACTACAAAAAATAGAAAGGTTTGGTAGAAAGTTCAGAGCTGTACTAAAACTTTAAAAAAAAAAATTTTTTTTTTTGCTTTCATACTTCTAATCACACACACACGCGTACATACACACAGAAATACACACCTGTACAAGCTACGGACACAATGCAAGGTTTTTAGCTGATGTTTTGTTGTTTCTTTTAAACATTTATTGAGGATGTTTTCTGGTAGTTGATTTAAAAAGTTTGGAGTAAGCCATTTTCTCATACGTTTACCGTAATAATTAGTGTATGTTGGTACTTTATATTTACAAGCTACCTGACGGGTTGGGTTCCTATGGACATTTTCTATTTTATTTTCTCCAAATACGTATTGTTCAAGTATAATTATCATTTTTACTTTATCCCAGTAGAATTACTGGGACAATTTTGCACATTTTAAATAGCTTATTATATTCACCCTTTAATAAATCCTTTTCCTTTTTATTTATAAGTGTCTTTAATAACCTCAACTGCAAATCTTTAATTTTATTTAAATACACTGGGAACGTAAGTCCATAAGAACCCAAGCCATAGTTTATAATTGCATCCGCAAGGGCATAACATAACATATATGATACTTTGCTACTTACAGCATGTTTTAAGTTGTATAATTTACCTAGTATTGTTCTTAGCTTTTTACAAACACTTTACACACAATATGCAAATCCCAAGCGACTGTCTATTATCAAGCCAAGGTATTTGAAAGAGGGAACACACTCAATTATTTGACACTGGCAATTAGCACTGGTCTTATGTAGGCAATAATAGGAGTGACCTATTAATTTTACATCGAAATTTTTCGCAACCTTATTATATGGAGATGTAATAAGCATGGATTTAGTTTTTTTTACATTAATGATCAAGCTGTTATCATGCGCCCATTTAAAAACATTATCAAGATCATATTGCACTATCGATTGTATTCTATCACAATCGTAACCGCTGTACATTAGACAAGTGTCATCAGCATAGCTGTATGTTTTACAGTATTTTATCAGGTTAACCATACTGTTGACGTGCATAATGTAGCCTATTAGCCCAAAAACTGATCCAGTTGGGACACCATATTTAATTTTCACCTTTCACGCTATCAATTCCATTTATTCTAACTCTCAACTGCCTGCTCTGGAGGTAAATTTTAAACCATTTTTTAACTGGGCCTCTGATGCCACACTCGTCCATTGCCTGCAGCAAACCCCCATGGTCTAGGGTATCAAAGGCTTTCCTGAAGTCTATAAAAACAACAATGACAATTTCCTTTCTATCTAATGCACAGTTAATATCATCAGATTTTTTTTGTAAAACTGTTGTCGTACTCTTATTAGGCCTAAATCCATGTTGTGTGTCTGTTAAAATATTCTTATTTTCTAAAAAATCCGAAATTTGCTTTACTAATAATTTCTCAAAGATTTTATTTATTGTATTTAATATTGCAATGGGCCTATAATTTGAATATTCCTTATGATTTTGTTTAAAAATTGGTCTGATTATAGCTACTTTTAATTCTGTCGGGTATACTGCTTTTTTAATACAATTATTAATAAAATATGCAATGACTCCACTTAACTCCTTTTTAATATATTTTAAGTCCTTGACTCTGATACCATCTGAACCAGGGGCCTTGCTGCAATTCAACTGGCTTATAATTTTGTAAACATCTTGTGCAGTTGCGTACATAAACCTAAAGCTAACAACACTTTCTCTAATGTAAGATTGCCTATCGAAAAAAAGATTGTTACATTTATGATTTTGTTTTAGTACTACAATTTCGTAAGTGAAAACATTACAAAAATTTTCACATATTTCTAACATTGTTTGGTTTTCCTTTAGTAAATACTTTTTTACTATCGCGTCTATACTTAAAGTTGACTTACCCAGCCACTTATTCACAGAACTCCAAATTTTTCTTATGTCCCCGTCACATTGCTCAATATATATATTCAGACTTTCTAAACCAGGTTATTGAGATACAGTTGATATTGACACAAATATCTATAAAGTTTTAAAGTAGCATTTCAGTAATAAAGGCAACAATTTAATCTTGTCCATTATTTCTCAACATTTATATTAAAAAGCAATAATATATCCGGATACGCATAACAGCAAATAATTATACACATAATCGAATCATAACATTATGTATAAGGTGATGTAAACTTGTAATGCAATCAAGTGCGTATGTACCGACCATATCGGAGGCGCTGATTGCCTACGTGACTGTACCTATTACATACTCTGCAAACGCTGACGTCACCTTTCATTGTTTCAGTTGCCTGCTGCAGCAAGATTCCTTGACGGTTATGGGGCGGCAGTGGACTATCAACAAAACATAAAACCCAAACAGAATCAAGAAAGGGAGGCTGTGCGTATGACGTCATGACGAAAACTTCCCAGCGACCATTCAAAAAAGGAACTGGCACAGAAAATTAGAACAATACAAAAAGAAAAAGATAAACGAATTCGCCATCGTTGCGTCTCAGTTTCTAGTGTTGTGCAAATAGATGTGAAGCGTCGCAAACGATAACGTTTATTATCGCATTGTTAACTAAATCCGTTGCGTTTGTTTTCGTTAACCGATAGCGATAGTTGACGGGCAGCGCCGGTTCGGGACGGGCGAGTCGACGAGTGTGCCACAGCTGATATTAATGTTTAGAAACATTGGTGCCGTTAAAGTGTGTTTTGAACTGTGCACGCTTACATTGTTTAGAAGTGGTATAACATTTTTGTGTTAGTGTTGAAAATGCGATCGGAGGAATTGTGGTGCAGCTTGGCTGCTCTGGGATGGTTTGCGCTGGTGGGGTGCCATGCGCCGGGCAGTGAACTGGAGTCCGTGAGGTACGGACCCGCGGAAGAGCAACGCTTCGATACCTTCACGGTGGCAAATATCAACTTAACGTACGAAGATGAGCACGGCCTTATTTACACTGAAATATCAGAGGTGAGTATTACGACTTTTTTGATAAGACAAACTCCAACCGCCCAATTACAAAACGATAAACCTGGACTAAAACTGATGCTGTATCACTTTTCTTTGCTAAAAATACAGAGATAACATTAGGATTAAACCAAGACTAACTGTAGTCCGCATTTTGGAATAAGGCAGTTTGGATTTTAGTTGCTTATTATTATCTATGTAAGCGGTAATTATAATTTAAGCCTCTCCTTGGTTGCTTTCAGTTAGAGCGGCATTTAAGAAAAATATACTTAAAGTGAAATTCAAATTTTATGTTTTTTTTACATCTTGGAAGAAGACAAGTAACATGATATCAAAAGATTTTGTAATATTATTTTACGTTTTACCTTCGTAATACTTTAATTCCATATGCTCGTGGGTTCAGAGTCGTTGTCCTATCTATGTTACTATAATCTCTTTATTTAACAGCATGGAGATTATTTATATAGAAAATTATGAAGACATTCGACAAACATATATTCCGTCAAAGTCGCATGATAGATCTTGGTTTGAGTTGAAAATATGTATTTGTGTTTTCACATTGAAAATATGGAATTCAATTTTACGCTATAAATTTAATATTAGGCTAGGTAACATTGAGGGTGTTTTTTTTATCTTTTTTTGTTTAGGAGCTTTTGTCCGATGACATGATAGCTCCATCGAAACAAACTAACGAGTACTAAACTACTAAATTAAGAATTATATAGATCAAAATTTAAAAAAATATGAAGAAGTTTTTGAACCTTTACTCAAAATTAACTGCCAAATGGCCTATGTCATAATCCGGTACTGTCTTTTCGTCCCTAAATTTACGTATGTCTTGCGATGTTGTCCACTTTGGAAATTTCCCTCTCTCTTAACAAAGTTGGACGGTGTCATAAGACATACTCTCTCCTCTGTCTTAAATATAAAATTTGACCTCCGTTCCTGGACCCAAGCATCACTCCCAGTTAGGTTCGGTGGTTTGGGTGTACGCAACACTTCGGACGTCTCCCTCCCTGCCTTCATTTCTTCCATACACTCTACCGAACCACTCGTTGCGAAAATACTTGGGCGTCCTTTGAGCGTGTCCTTGTTCTCGCTTCTAGATGAAGCCGTAGCAACCTGGAGTGCAGCATGCCCTGACACCGACGTCCCGACGGACCCTGCCTCCCAGCGACTTTGAGACGCGCCACTCTGCAGGCTGAAACGCAATGCGCTTGTAGAAACAGCTAGCAGTCCCGCAGACCGTGCGCGTCTCTTAGCCGTTGGCGAGTGGGAGTCTGGACTATGGCTGCAGGTACTGCCTTCCGCGAATATCGGTACGCTCCTAGACCGCTCAACTTTTCGCATAGCCACGTCCTTGCGCCTTGGCTCGCCCTGTGTCGTCCCCCATCTTTGCCGGTGCGGAGCGTTTGTCACCAACCTCGGCCATCACGGTCTCTCCTGCACAAGGAGTGCCGGCCGTATAACCCGCCACCACTGCATCAACGATGTCATCCGCAGGGCCCTCGCCTCCGCCAGCGTGCCTGCCGTTTTAGAACCAAGCGGCCTGGCGCGCGACGACGGTAAGAGGCCCGACGGCATGACACTCGTTCCTTGGAAGCTGGGACGGGCACTTGTGTGGGACGCAACCTGCGTCGACACTCTGGCCCCGTCTCATATTCCCGGAACCTCGATGCAGGCTGGCGCGGCTGCTTCGACCGCAGAGGCCCTTAAGCGCCGCAAGTATGATTGCCTCAGTGGAGACCTCACATTTGCGGCGTTTGGAGTCGAGACTCAGGGACCCTGGGGCTCCGGTGCCCACCATCTTTTCAAAGAAATCGCAAAAAGATTGGTGGAGACCACTGGAGACCGCAGAGCTGGCGGCTATTTCGCCCAGCGCATAAGCCTCGCCATTCAGCGGGGAAATGCCGCCAGTGTCCTGGGAACCTTTGCCGACGGGGAAGACCTAGGGCAGCTATTTTTTTAATATTTTTAATATTTGTATAGTTTTAGTATAGTTTTAGTTTAATATTTGCCATGTTACTTATTTATACTATCCCTTAATAAATTAGAATTATACAATTATTACATTAGATTTCGTACTTGCGTAATTTACAGGCAGCATTCCACTAAACTACACAAGTACAAGACGGCTTCAGATTCGGGGTTGCTCAGAACACTCTGAACAATCCCTATATCCTCATTGAGGGTGGAATTTAGCCAAAAAAACTCTTTTGTCAACCTAAGGAGTAGATTCTGAATGACATGCCCCATGATCGATTTTTTTCGTCACAGAATACAGAAACAGTCATTTCTATGGAGTTCGTAGATGTTGTCGAACTACAACTACTTGGTAGAGAGTTATAAGATTGCGGTAGATGCGGGTTTGAAATCTAGACAGATTGTTTTTTTTTCTAGTAAAATAATCTTTAGATTTAAACGTCTAGCAGTTAAATGCTTAAAAATAAAAATATAATATTCTAGAGAGATTTTATGTCAGGCAAAACATAATGCCTATTTAACGTCGCATCTCAGGCGAGCAATCTATACCTATTTTCCATATTTTGAATAAAATTTGTTAATATTACGTAAATATTGAGTGTTTGTATATTTTGCATGTTCACATAATGTAGAATTCGTTAATATGGATTGCTATGGCTATCGCTATCGCTTACGTTTTCATTTTGTTATTTCTGACCGCCGAAGGTTTTCAAATACCTTAACGCTCGTTTTCTTTGATATCGTTGTTACCAATACAAAAGAATGAAAAAGAGCGCGGGGCATTTGAAAAATAAAAATAGATAAACCTAAGCGATAGCCATAGCAACCCGTTAGTCGATTGGCCCCCTGGTCGCGATTATTATCGACCGATTCCGCTTATTTTTTTATATACACTTATCCATGTTTACTTTTTTTAATTGTTATTTAGGTAATTCTTTCTTGTTTTTTTTGCGTCAGTTATGTTCCAAGTTATGTTTGCCAGTTGATACATTATTGACATTATGGAAAGGAGAACGGAGATTTTAATTATTCGTGCTTTTTATTAAAATTAATTACAATCTGTTCTCATGAATCATTTCTATTTCGTTCTTTGAAATTTAAGTTAATATTATCTACTATCTATAATATTGTCTCTTCGATGCCAGGTGAAGCGACGATTATCCATAATACACCCTCTCAATAAATAAGTTTATATTAAATTATTTCATATTAAATATTTAGATTTGAGTTCTTACTCACGTTTTTGGGTCAGTGTACAATATAAACTCTAAATCTGATTACCACAATCTATATATTCAACGTTTTTTAAAACTGATAAATACAGTCGAAACCAATTATTAATTTTTTTTTCTCAAACGAAACGAGTTTTTTTTATTATCCAAATAACTCTAAAAGCGGTTTGTAGTTTAAAATTAGCGGAATGAGCACAAGTTGCGGTAACCAACTGTTGTTTTTCTATATTTCACAAGTAACATATGACTTTTAATCACTATGTATTTATGTCGCGTCGTGTGCCACCATATGGCATGTCTTGGCCACTCCTGCGATACATGTGTTTTATTATTGAACGCCCGTTTATTTAACGTTAATAAAGAGTTCCAGTTTTTTTTTTGAAGTGAAACTTCTTTACGCACGCTTGACTTGGGGGGTAAGCTGGCGAATGCGTTACGCGATACGAAAAGTGTGTTCGGGCGAGGCGAACGGGAGTTGAGTGAGGGATATACGCTAGAGAAAGCAGTGCGCGCGCACATTTTCTTTCCCTCTTCCTCTTAAAGCTAGTAAATGAAATATGTATATATACATACATATATATATTGTACACACATATATATATGTATATACGACTTATGACCGCTTCAGTCGTGAGCACACTGTGAATTAAGGAAACGACATGTGTTCAAAGAATTAAATTTTTAATTAAAGAATTCTTTGTCGTGATCAATGCTGCTGTTTTCAAACGTCGTCTATATTGAACGATAAGCGTAATTATTTGAACGATAACGTTTATTATGAGTATTAAATTTTATTGTATGCCTTATTTGGCGATAGTTGTGTTGCGTCTAATATTTGTAAATAAAAATGGTAGCCAAATCGGTATTTCCGCTTGAATTTAAGCGTTAGTGGGGAAATTATCCCGATTACAGAAGATAGGAGCCAAATTCTTTGCTTAAAAGATGACAATGTTTTATTACTATTCACGTTGACAATATGAACAACTACAAGAACAGTGATCGAATCTTAATATAGTTGCATTAGCATCAGCAGACCCGTCTTTCCCAGTGGGCACTTTGGGCAAGTGCCCAAGGGCCCCGCGATCGATAGGGGGCCCCCTCAGATCAAATATAAAGTGCCTAGTTCCTTCGAAATCACCAAACAGAAGTCATAGGGGCCCCATTATCCTAATATGCCCAGGGCCTCCAATAGGTCAAAAACGGCACTGAGCATCAGCTACGGTCAGGGGCGCTGATATCGTTTTGATTTTGTGATGAATCATGATGGCGTGGACGAATTATTCAGTTTTAAAAGCTATTCACAATGTGCAATCAGGAAGTAAAATTACAGCTTTTTACTGACATTCGCAATATACTTACCTATCATCATCAGCCTGTATAGGACATTAATATGTCCACACTGATGGGGCACAGGCTTTCCCTATGGATGGAATAGGGAGATTGGGCCATGATCCATCACAGTAAGAATTGGTGGGTTAATATTATTTATTTAGAAATCAGCATTAATGATGTGGATGGCCAAATCTGAATTTCAAACGATACAGTCTAATTTAGCTGGTGGTTTTAGTTGACTACCTACTTTATCGAGTATATCACGGAATACAATTATGATTTGAAATGTCCGGACATAATGAAGTAATCATTCCTAAGTTAGGCTACGATATATAATACAATATGAATTGACTTGTTTAGTAAACCGGTAGAACCAAAGTTATGTATCCAGTTATGCGACATGATTATCTCTTCTAATTACGTGCTTAACTATGAGTATTATAAAGTAATTACGAGTAATAGTTAAGGGGGGGAAAACTCATTATAAGGCCGTTTGGCTTAGTGCCAAACCGTTTATGTCTGTACCATCGAATCTTATCCTTTTTGAACTTATAAAATGTTGTTCAATTAGAAGTGGATTATTAGGATTATTAGTAAGCGGATAGTACTTTTTTATTTATTTCTGGGAAATCTTTGACGCCTTCATTCTCCACCGAGAGCATAAGACGAGTCAGTCCTATAAAAAAAATGGTGTAAGGAAATATTTGTTTCTTAGGTTTTCACGCAAATCACTCATTAAATAAAACTAGTTTTTACGGGTTAATGCACGAAACTTTATTTATTTATTGACGTTTCGTAGCCTTTACAGGCTACGCCGTCAGAATAAAACTTTTATTTGTGCATTAACCCGTAAAAACTAGTTTTATTTAATGGTGTAAGGAACTTACATGATTTTCGTTTATCTAGACAATGATACCCCACTAGACATATTTCGTCAACTTATTTTTTTTACTTTGTCACAATGTGTCGTCTAATTGTTCCAATATTAAATTTTGATTACTATAATATCTTTATTAGCACTCCCATGAGATTAAGACAAATCGATTGACGTATGAATCAAATCTAGTATAGTATGCAGCAAAGGAACATACATACATAATAGACTGTTAAACACTATACACTGTCTGCGCGTCGCGCTTCGCACTCTTGCATTGCGCAGTCGGGTAAAAAGTAAAACCGGCTAAGTTAGTTACACAACACTTGACATTTGAAGCAAACGCCTGGTCATACCCTTCTACGAGTTTTTCGCGTAATTTTGGATACGAACGAGATTATTTATAATACTTACGGGGCGGGTGCAGTGACCTTATTAAATCGATTCGTGCCGCTTTACTCTGGCTGAGTGCCATTCACTTCGCGAATGTGGGTTAGTACCGGCATGTGTGTTAGTCAGTACAGTACACTTAGGTATAAATCAAAACCATTACATTACATTTACAATAATGTGAGCTATACCTTTCGAGAAGGAAGAGCACGATGGCGCAAGTGGTTAGCTCTTTCGGGTGCGATCGATCGCAACCGATAAGATGATAGTCTATCTAAGTCTACCAGGAGTTTTAGGCAGTCCAAGGTAGATGTTATAGACATATAAATTTTTCGTATCATCTGCATACATTAGATACAAAGTTAGCATATCGAAAACACTGACCTATGTCGTAGAAGTAAGCAACATACAGAAGAGGACCGATTATCGATCCCTGCGGCACACCGGATGGTATTGTAACATAGTCAGATCTGATTTCGCCCATAACTACCACTTGACGTCGATTGCGCAGGTAGGAAGCAGGTCTCCACGTATACCGATACGTATGATCACCCTTCTAAACTCTTTCTATGTACTGTGGAAAAATAAGAAAAAAAACGCAGTTTTAGTTAACCGTGCCACCTAGACCTAAGTAATCATTTGTCTGTAATCAATGAGGCAACTGAGAGTCGAACGTTGGGATGGCGACCTAATATTGGGGCGTTTGTTGCCTAACTGCGACAGATGATTACAATAATTAGAAATAATGTTCGAAGTTACCCATTTTCATAAAAAAGTATTTAGTGTGTCAGTTCATTGCCCCCTAGCTACTCAGACTTTGATAGTTATTATCGTATCGGATTTTATGAAGAAAGGACTGAATGACTACTAAAATGTTTTTAACTAGGCCGTTGTTGGAATAAAATAAATAAATAAATAAACATTTCTTATGTTACACTCAGCCGACAAAATATTAAAAATGCATTACATTTAATTTAAATGACTATGCAATTTAATTATTAAATACTAGCAAACCAGTGAACCAAATGTTCACCAAAAAAAAAATGTATTTAATTAATTGAGAACTTCGGAGATTTTGTGTGGTTTCGTTTGAAATAGAAATCACGTGATTTCTCGAAAACCGGAAGTGCTACGTTACTCACATCCGGTTTGTAGTCTTATCAGACTATTCTCAACTTATAACTTAAACATTCTCTTTATCTATCTGTTACGGTTTGGCCGCTGAAACAGCACCACGGACGGACGGACGGACGGACTTGTCTAATAGATAAGAGATACCTTACAGGTCATCATCAGCCTATTTATGTCCCCATTATTGGGGTACACGTTTCCTTATGAATGAAATAGTGAATATGGGCCATGCATCTACTATAATAATGACCCACCACGTGGCCCCAGTGTGTATGTGTGCGAAAAATAAAGTTATTTTTGTAAACTCAAACTATTCTTTTTAGTTTATAATAAATGTCTCGGAATACATTTTTTCGTTAGCATGATTATGAAAATTTAAAAGGAGACGAACTTGGCATCAGGAAATTTCCTCCACGAAAATGGTTAACTAGAGCCGAGGTCCGAGTCTCAGAGACGTCCTCTGTTGAGCCGACTCCCTCAGGTTCGAGTGGTCCAGAGGCTCCAGACGGAGAGGAGATTACCCCGGTGGGGAGATGCCATCCGCCTAGTATACCTCTAGAGGCACTGGTAATTCTCGGCTTGAGGTCCCCTTAGGATCTCGCCGTCCCCAAAGCCGGTGACGCTGTTAAGGTCATCTGCTACCAACAGCAACAGCATACACACTCAAAAAAACAGGAAATTAACTACATGATTGTTTTTATTGGCAATATAATTAAAAGACATATATAACTACATAATAAAAAATATAAAGTCATTAAAATAATTATGCTGAATGGACTGGGCTTGCAGAATGTTAATTTTGTGTTTTTAGCTTGCACTATTCAATCCTTTACTCAGTTGCTAGCAGTGCCGTCTTTGACCTATTTTAGGCCCTGGGCATATTAGGATAATGGGGCCCCTATGACCCATGATGATGAGTGATTTAACATGAACTAGGGACTTTGTATTTGATCCGAGGGGGGCCTCTATCGATCGCGGGGCCCTGGGCACTTGCCCAAGGTGGGCACACTGGGTATGATGGGTCTGTGTGCTAGGACGTTAGAATAATAATAATAATAATCATTTATTTGCCAAAATATGGTTATAATAGTTGTAAGTTATTTCTTTAGTTTCCAGCATATTTTGTTGAATGTCAACGTGCAAATATTACAAGTTATAGAAGAAAATTACATTAATAAGGTCCAGTAACGTCAAAATAAATAAAATTATATCACAAAGAAAGCTACTACCAATCTATTCATAATTAAAATAGTCAAGAAAAATTGCTTCGATATTGAATTAAAATGTCAGAAAATTAATTTATCGTCTACAAATTTTATAACATTATATTAAATACACACGAATACCAAACATATTACATAATATTAGGGTAATTTATCATTTAAAACTTCATTAATTGCATAGTACATTTTGTTAATTAAAAATGTAAATAATTCAGTCCTAAGTTGGTTTAAAGTCAGTTTTTTTTATATTTGAAGGTAACTTATAAAAAATACGAATGGACATACAATATGCATTTTTAGAAAATACCATTAGTCTTTGGATTGGAACACAAAAATCATCTCCTTTTCTACCTCTATATTCAAAATTTATTTTTTTGCTTATATAAGTGAAAATACTTTTTAACAAACACTGCCATTTCAAAAATATGTAAACATGGAACTGGCAAAATTTCAAGCAATTTGAATAAGGGCTTACACGAGTCCAAATAACGTGCACCACAAAGTGACCGTAAACATTTTTTTTTAATTTTAAAGACTTTAATTGCATCTACTGAATATCCCCACAGTATTATACCATAACGCAACACAGATGAAACATAACCATGGTAAGCTATGAGTGCCGATTGTTGCGATGCTATCTCACTTATCCTATTCAGTATTCAGAGCATATATAAATCTATCTAGCTTATCTGTAGATAATGAAAAATGAAGTTACTTGACGGTGAATCACTCTTAATAAACACTATAAAATATAAAGAGAGATATGTGCAGTGTAAATATGGGAGCCAGTTAGAGCTCCGCGACGAATGACACAGAGAATACTATCAACTGGTCTAGATGACTAACTTTAGATTGGATACAATGATGATGACTACTAGGTGGTTACGCGTTTATTGTTATGCGGCTGTTAACGAGACCACGAAGTGTTGAAACCTGTACAAAAGACATTTACAGCTGTATTTTGGTTCAGGTTTTCTATAGGAACGGGGCGGAATAACAGTTATTTATAGTATTCAATATTTTTATTTTTCTGTAAATAAACAACACAAGTTGCCGCGCCTGCAACCTCAGGAATCTTATTATTATTATACAATATCTTATTGGAGTAGTATGAATTGATAATTTTAAATACATACAATTAGATCTAACAAATTGTCACTATAAGGAATTATAAATAAGACGTTCCCTCCTTTTCCAATTGCGATACCCTACACTGTAGGGTACTAAAAAAGTACATTAAGGACCCTGTAGGGCCTACAGGGTCCTTAATGTACACTTTAAGTCATATTTGTGGGTTACCTACAACGCAAATGGATGGCGTTGCCTTGCAGCTTAAGGAACACTAGAAAGCATTAATTCGACACGGCCATCAGGGTTGCGATAGCATAATGGTCAGTGCATTCGCCTGGATAGCGAAGGGTTCGGGTCCCGTCTGCTGCCTTGCCCGCGTGGATTTTTTTCTAGTATATACTATAGTATTTCATTAGATTTAATCAAATTTCACTCCTTAATATCCATAAGGAGATGATTTTGCGAGTATTGAAAATACGACACACAGCTCTTTCGACGAAACCATGCCAAAAAACTGCACATTTAAAACAAACTATACAAATATTAGTGGTAGTGGGAGACTGAATGGAAGCGACACAACACAATGCGGTTTTTCTCTATAATCTAAACATTCAAGAATGAAAGGCCCTGCCTGTTACGCTAGAAATGTCAAGGTTTACACAACTATTATCATATTGTCGTAAATTCTGAATTCTGAGACGTAGTCGGACACCGTTACCTATTCAGGTTTTCACGCCTCACTAGCATCTTTACAATAGGCTGACAGAGCGGATTCAATAAAAATGAGAATTCTAGATCACGTGACACATTGCAAGAGGCTGTGTTGATTGTATAATCTTTTGGGTCCCCGCGACTACATGGTTTATTAAGTTAGCCATAAAAACCTTTCATTCCCCATTTCACCTCTTTCCAAGTAACTACTTTTTTTAAGAGATATAGAGAGAGATAAGTAGATTCTATCCGTCTCCAGTCCGGGGTAGCTATTTATCTATACCAAAATTAATTATATACGTTGCAGTGGTGTAGGCGTGGAAGCATAACAAAAAACTAACTTTCGCATATCTATAGTTTAATGTATCTCATTATTGTCCTAGTAAGAGATTTGTTAAGTTCTAATTTATGCTTTTGTTTTTTTGTATCTTAGAAGTGCTAAGTGTAAAATTTTATTAGTAAAATAATGCCTCCTACAAAGTGATCTGTACTTGATAAACCGTAATACGTAGAAATGTATTTATACTGTCACCATAAAGACAGATTTATAAACTGATAATAATTTAAGCGAGCCTTATTATGACGTATAGTAATATATAGGCAGGTTATACGCCAACATTATTGTATTTTAAAATGGCACATGTAGTCTCTGTCCCAACTTTCCTTTGCGATAGCCGCCAATAGAGTGCACTAAAGTAGTCTCTTTCACTGTCATTTATAAAGCACAATACATCTCGCTCTTTAGCTTCTATGTGTCAACGGTGTCAGCAACTATCAAAATAAGTAATCACTAAATATTTATATATATATATATTAATTTCTTTTAAACTATACTTTCGACAAGTTTTTCTTGACACTAATAGTTCCTGTGTATTATCTAAAATCACACATAGGGCTTTGTGTCCGGAAAAACGTAAAATATTTACATTTGTAGCAAAGTGTAGACGCGGCAAGAGAGCGTGCCCGACTGAATGCAAGTCGCCCGAAGAATTACCTGATTTTCATATTGCCAAATTAGAAGCGTGTATGGGGTATCTATAACTTTAAAACATCATAGGAGCTACCATAATATATACAAAGAAATGAAAGTGTAAAAATCTTATAAATAGTCAACAACGGTATTTAAAGCCCTCGTAGACAAGGTACGGAACTCATGGTTTCCCAGACCGATTCGCACTTAGCCGGTTTTCAATGATAATTTTCATATTGTGTTTACTGATTGCGGAAACTATATGCGTAGCGTTATCAGGAAACGAACGAAGAAGTACTACTTATTTTTATGCCTTCCTACTTTGATTCGAGGTTGTGGAGTTTGTGGGTGGGCAAGCTGGACAATATAATATAATAGTAGAAGATCTGGACCTACATCGACCTTCACCGAGCTGATAATAGAATGAAACATATTTTATCATGACTTTAGTATATTACAAAATATATCAAAAATGGGTTGCCTAAAAAAATCCTGAACAAAGTACTTTTAATTATAAAAAAAATGTTGCTACATCAAGATAATAAGAAAATGTTGTCCTGACTTCAAGTATTAAACGTATAAATTGTGCAGCCGTTGGGTAACGTAACTGCCATCGACATACCTGTTTATACCTGGCAACCCAGTAGTTCACCCAGGTAAATAACACAAGTCAACAAATTAAAAAAAAAATGAGTTTCTTATTTAATGACTATTGCCCAATTGTTTATATCGAAATATAACCAGAAACCTCATTTTTATTTTAAAAAGTTTGCTTTTGTACTTTCTACATTGATAAATAAATATGTATGACTTTTGTAAAAGGCTGAGGATCTACCGTTTTTAATAAGCAAAAGAAAGGAGTGCAGAAGGATATTGGGTATGGAATAGGAAGCAGTAGAGCAATCACTCAGTGCATGTACACACCTTTTAGAGAAACGACGTATTTTGTAAATGTCTAGAGCGGTAAATGCCTTCCAAAATGAGTGAAAACTACATGGACCAGGAGCTCTACTCTCTTTCTCCGAAACGAAATTTCGGCAACGAACGAATTTTAAACGATATTTCGCCATTGACTCTACTCTATTTCATCTTCGAACACGCACATAAAGTTCGGAATCACAGACATTTATCGTGAACGAATGGAATGAGTTATGTTTGTGAGTTCTTTTCGTCTACACTTTTTAGATAACGTCTTTTACTTCAAAACAAAGTCACTTTATGACAACATTTTTGATTACATTAAAACAACCTCTTCTGACAGTGTTAGCCGACTAATTTGTAGAGTTGATGCAATCGAATGTATGTCAACCCAAATTTGTCGTGTAACACTTTGAAGTATTGGCAATACAATAATAAACAAAAATTAGATTTATTTGTAAATCTTTCTTACTAAAAAATGTTCTTCACGCTAAGCAGCCTTAATTAAAAATACTCTAGTAGTAATTTTAGGTTTAATTTAAACAAAAATCCCAAAACGAAAATGAAAAGGTAACACTTTTCATTTCGTCAATTTGAGGTTAAAATTTCGAACAATTAACTGTCAAATTCAACTTTTAGTTCAAAAGTTTTGTGAATTAGAGTAGGCTTAGAGAATTTAAATGTCAAACTATTTTTGGACGAACGAATTTTCGAAATGAAATAGAAACAGAGTAAGGAACGTGCGAAATTTCGATCGAAATTTCGTTTTTCTTTGAAATAGAGTAGACCTCCTGGTTTGCTTTATTTGCGGAGTTTTTTTTTAATTAAGAGTCATAATAATGGTTTAACCTGTAGGTAAAGACTTAATTAAACATATGAAGCTTAATTTTAACTTCCTATTTGACTTCAGGATAAAATATGGACGCCTCATGACGATATACAAAATTTCCAAGTTATTTTTGTTTACTTCACTACCAGCAGCACATTGAGAGTGTCAGAAAAAGAATTATAATATTTAGTATGATATAATTTATTTGTTTCTTAGGTTTTCACGCACATCACTCATTAAATTAAACTAGTTTTTACGGGTTAATGCACGAAACTTTATTTATTTATTGACGTTTCGCAGCCTTTTCAGGTCTGCATCGTTATTCTGACGATGCAGACCTGAAAAGGCTGCGAAACGTCAATAAATAAATAAAGTTTCGTGCATTAACCCGTAAAAACTAGTTTTATTTAATGATATAATTTTATATATTATGGACCCTATCATTATATTATGTCTCAGTTGCATGAAAAAAATCTTTGTTGAAGGGAAACGACGTATTTTGTGAGTCTTGAGCGGTAAAATGTCTTCCAAAATGAGTAAAAACTACGTGTACTCTGTTTGATTTAATTCCGGAGATTTTATTAAATTTTGTTTCAAAAAATGTTGCTTATCCATTAGTAAAAGGTATAATTAAGCATATGAAGCTTACTATAACTTTCTATTCGAAGTCAGAATAAAATATGGGCGTCACATGAGGATATACCAAATTTCCATGGTATTTTATTTATTTCAGAAAATTTCAGACTAAAAATTATAAAATATGCTAAAAATATCAATTTTTAAAACTTAATCAATATATTTTTTGTATTCATATACTTGGTTTATTTGTCTAAAGTAAATAAAAGAGTTTTAAATAAATAAATTAATGATTATTTTCTTGTTATATACAACTTAAACAAAAAAGTTTGCAATTTTCCATGAAATTTAAAATTTCATTCTGATAGCTACAAAAGCAAACTTTTTTAAATAAAAATATTGTTTCTTACATGGATTAGGTATAAGAAATCAAAATCTGGTACAAAGAACTCAGACTCAAAAATCGTGTTGACTAGTGTAATAGACAACCCAAGAGCTGCAAATTTTATACGTTTTATCCTGTTTTTAGAACAACATTTTCTTATTATCTTGATGTTGCAACATTTAATTAATTTGTTTTAATTAATTAAAAATAGTCTGTCCAGGATTTTTTTAAATATATTTTCGCATTTTTAATATATTTTCTAATATACTATATTCATGATAAAATATGTTTCATTCTATTATCAGCTCGGTAACGTCGATGTACGTTCGGATCTTAGACCATAAGTAAGCAACGATAATGTTCTTAAAGCGCGCCGGAAGCAATCTCAAGCAGGACACGCTAAAAGATAAATTAGGAAGGGGTATAATTTAAAGAAATTGTATCAATATACATAGTAATATAAATTGTTTACGGGACGGATCACGGAGTTACTCCGTGATCATGGCGCTTGCAACAGTGCCGAAATATCGGAAACTCGCTAAAAACAAGATACTATAATGTTGTGACCATGAAAGTTAAGATATTAATTTTACTGTACAAGTAGTAGTAATTAAATCAAAACAGTGAGTTGTTAAGCTAACTATTAACAACAACAACATGCATGCATGAGTATGTACAATAAGATAACTATGGTAGCGTAATATATCAATTACTGTAGCTGTATTAATTAATTTAATTTGCATTGCACATAGGTGCTTACCATTAAGAGTTCTACAGGCCTCTTGTGTATGTCATTTGACTGACAGCTTACAATTATAAACTTTGTTTGACCAATGTTCCGAAATGCTGAGTTGGCAAAAAAGAACATTATATATATTTCCATACCCTCTGGCGGAAGCATCCGACTGTTACCGTGACCTCACCCAGTGCTTTCGCTCGCCGAGCAGATGTTGCGCCAGGGGATGTGACGACCCATTGGTGGGTTTAGGGGCTTCGTCAGGTTTTAGTGGGTAGGGCCCGCCTCATCTCGAGCAGCCGTTGAGCCAGGGGAAGGTGTCCCACATAACCCAGCCGCACTCCCAAGGCTGTAAGATATGCCATAAGCGTCACGCATTTTCCTGGCGATAAAAAAAGGGTTTCCATACCGCAAGGGTGACAACTCTCAAGAGTTACAGGTTAGCTTAGCTAGCTTATTCATAGAGCTGTCAACGAGCTTGTATTCCATCATAGTTAGACACTTGAAATTTTCACAAAATATTTATGTGTAATGATTATACTAGCTATAAAAAAACTATTATGCAAATATCACTTTTAATTGTTGCAAAGTAAGGCGAGAAGCTGGAGCTCTACTCTCTTTCTCCGAAACGAAATTTCGGCAACGAACGAATTTTAAACGAAATTTCGCCAGTGACTCTACTCTATTTCAATTTCGAAAACGCACATAAAGTTCGGAATCACAAACAATTATCGTGAACTAATGGAATGAGTTATGTTTGTGAGTTTTTTATCTACACTATTTAGATAACGTTTTTTACTTCAAAACAATATTACTTTATGATAAAACTTTTGATTACATTAAAACAACCTCTTTTGACAGTGTTAGCCGACTAATTTGTAGAGATTAAGCAATCGAAAGTACGTCAACCTAAATTTGTCGTGTAACACTTTGTAGTATTGACAATACAATAATAAACAAAAATTTGATTTATTTGTAAATTTTTCATACTAAATAATGTATCTCACGCTAAGCAGCCTTAATTAAAAATACTCTAGTTGTAATTTTAGGTTTAATTTAAACAAAAATCCCAAAACGAAAATGAAAAGGTAACACTTTTCATTTCGCCAATTTGAGGTTAAAATTTCGAACAAGTGTCTGTCAAAATCTGTCAAATTTAACTTTTAGTTCGAAAGTTTTGTGAATTAGAGTAGGCTTGGAGATATTAAATGTCAAACTATTTCCGGACGAACGAATTTTCGAAATGAAATAGAAACAGAGTAAGGAACGTGCGATATTTCGATCGAAATTTCGTTTTTCTTTGAAATAGAGTAGGCCTTCTGATTAGTGTTTCAGTTTGCTATCGTGGAAGTTCACCATCTTTTTTCTGTATCTTAAGGAACTTCAATGTACTCTCAGAGGTGGGCGGTTATAGTTGCCACACAGTTTTTATAACTAATGCAATTATTATCGTGCACATTTATTGTATTCACTGTCTTTGTTCCAATAAAATATACTTTCGCACTGGCCGGTCTTAGGCCGAGTGACCTTAAACTTATTAACAACGAGTTCTTCAGCGATTCGGATGGCCCTTAAGATTTGGTCCCATCCAGGGCTGCATAGCTGATGCAACCCTGGATGGTCAGCACGCACAAACCCCCATTAGTTGCGCGTGGTGGGTCATGTCCAGGCCGTTCTCCTTACCATCTTTTATTTTGACTGTGTATACTGTTGGTCGTAGATGACCTTTACAGCGTCACCGGGTTTGGGGACGGCTAGATCTCTAGGGGACCTCAAGCCGAGAATTAGCGAGTGCCTCTAGAGGTATTCCAGGCGGATGGCAACTCCCCACGGGGGGAATCTCCTCTCCGTCTGGAGCTTCTAGACCACTAGAACCTGAGGAGGTCGGCTCAACTAGAGGGCGCCTCTGAGACTCGGACCTCGGCTCTAGTTAGCCGTTGTCGTGGGGGTCTGACCATCGGATGTGCTGTGTCCTAGTAATGGATGGCTATAATTAGCCTAATGGTGCAGATGAGGATGTTACAAAACAGCTCAACGAGTCCATGTTATATTTAAGGATTAAGGAAAGTCAAAGTATAATATTGCTATACACAAGTTCTGTTTGAATCGAATCGTCATGATTTCTGCCTAATTACCAATAATTTTTATTTGCAATCAAACACTGTAGTAACAGAAGTAAAATTTAATTTATATTGCTAAGCATGTTAAGCCAATAGGATGACATGCAAATTCAAATATCATAGATGATTTCAAATTAGAATAATAATATGCCTAAATTAAAATATATTATAAATGATACAAGGTGATTATATAATTTAAGAAATTATATAATTATTAATATTGAACCAGGTTTAATTGAAAAAAATCCTTCATATCATGAAAAGTATATTGACTGGTAGTAGAACATAAGTGTACTGTGACGTGCAATTGCGATGCGCAAACAAGCACGTCGCAGGGTTCCATTGTTGGTTGGCCCCCGACTGTTTTTAATTTGTATTGTTTTCGCTCCAGTAATAAATTATCCAGTGCGCCACAGTAGGATTAATGACCCAGTAACTTATATATCAATATGGACGATATGATAAACGCTTTACTCTATGAAATACTTTCTTTGTTTAAATATGAATCGTGTCAAAGTTTGGAGAATTACGAGTTTTTATGACGGTTGCAAAGTTGCAAATTTCTATCTACAGCATAACATTAGCTAAGCAAATGAATAAATGATATGGCAATTGTTATAGTATAGTTTTGTTTACATACTAAACGTCGCCGTCGCCTATGATTCACCGTTTACAATTATTTAATATTATGAGCGAACATTGAGTTTGTCATCCTCATACTATTGTGTGTTGGTAACACAATTGAATGTATTTATTCAAACTAAGAACGTACGTAGCACGTCTATTGATTGTGGTGGATGGATTGCGGATGGGTTACCGAGTTGGTTCCAAAAATTATACCAGTACTCCATTTATTTTAAAAAGCCATTTTTACAAAGATTATGCTTAGAATAGCTACGCAGTGTTTTGTTCACATCACAAAAAAATGACTTATGTAATTCGGCGGGTAAATAAGGTAAAACAATGATAAATCTATACCAGCTTGAACCATTCATTTACTAATAAGGCTTCATTGAACCCTCTTCAACACGTTGAACGGAGCTGGGACTGATACACACATTCTTACACACCTAAAGCCTTTTAATATCCTCCCTCGCTTCTGGAGCACAGATCTACCTGATGGAGAGGATCATAAATAGGTAGAACGTGCTGTAACATACCATACTAGGAAATTATCGATTTTCGAGTGCAGTAAAAAAACTTTTTTAAAACAAGCTTTTTGTAAAACGTATTATTATTAGCTTTTTGTTATGTTTTTATTTTTTTTAATATTTTTATTCTTTTAAGCATTTAACTGCTAGATGTACAAATCTAAAGAAAATTTTACTAGAAAAAAATCCATGCGGACCAGGGGGCCAATCGCCTAACTGGATTGCTTTGGAAAACGCTATCGCTTACGATTTCATTTTGTTATTTCTAGCCCCCTGAGGTTTTCAAATGCCTCGCGCTCTTTTTTTTTTCTTTTGCATTGGTAATAACAATGTTAAAGAAAATGAGCGTGAGGTATTTCGGCGGTTAGAAATAACAAAATGAAATCGTAAGCGATAGCGTTTTCCATAGCAATCCAGTTAGGCGATTGGCCCCCAGGCAGCAG
The DNA here is from genome assembly GCA_902850365.2 of Chilo suppressalis. NCBI lineage: Eukaryota > Metazoa > Arthropoda > Insecta > Lepidoptera > Crambidae > Chilo > Chilo suppressalis. The sequence goes on along the minus strand of OU963894.1, from coordinate 14,137,992 downwards.
ACAGGACTCTAACCCGCACCTTTCGCTATCCGGGTGCGTGCACTGACCATTATGCTACCGCGGCCCTGATGGCACTATCGAATTTTCTCTTCGCATTGTAGGTAACCCACAATGTCAGATGAATACCTTTACAGGTATTAAACATTTGATCGAAGAAATAGCAATTATAGTTATGATTTTATTTTATTGAGCATTTAACTGCTAGATGTTTAAATCTAAAGAAAAGTTTACTAAAAAAATTCCACGCGGCCAAGGCAGCAGATGGGACTCGAACCCGCACACTTCACTAATATTATTCAATTTGTCTATGGGATTGGATTTATTTACATTTATTCATAAAAAAACTAAAACAATAGAAGTCTATTCTTAGTGTAGTGGATTGGTTGGATACACACAAGGAAGCGGAAGTCGATTTGTCGATGGATTAGTATTGCGATCACGGCGTGTCGAGTCGACACGTTGCGTTTGGTTCTCATGCTAAACACAGTTTTTGTTAGTGCGTTATTTTTTTAACCACAATCTATATCTGATATATTGCGTAATCAAAATTCTAAAGGGTAAGTTAAAGAGTGTTATATTCTTTATTTGGGATGTTGACTTATTTCGTTACGTTAGAACAACCAAAAAGAATGAAGGTTCTTTCTAAAAAAAATTTAAAAACTAACAGTTTAATTATAAGTAGTAATTTATATAAAAAAAAACTAATTAATATTCAACATACACGATCGCTCTAAATAATCGATCACAAAAAATTTATTGCTCATGCAATCGGATACAATTTGCCAATTTGTTCGTCTTTTTGGATGTCACTTGGGCGACGTTTTTAGGGATTATTAGTCAACTCGCCCGCCATGTCGAATCTGGCTGACCGGCGAGTTGACGAACTTTAATTTGTGATATGCGTCAACTCGCTATCCGCATGCAGTTTTTTCTAAACTCTGGCTTAGTTTAAGAATTTGGTGTTAATTATCCAAAAATCATTACAATTGCCGGCTTCTATTGTTTTATTAAAGTAACTGTTATCCATCGTTATTAGCTTATTCTGACCCCACGGGCATAAGGGGATCTTTCTATTTAATTTTCATTTGTCGCTTGTTCTAGAGCTTACTCCTACTTTATTTTATGTTCAACATGAAGGGTTCTCCTAATCATCATTAATACCTTAATGTTACCAGATGACAAAAGTAACGTTGATATTTTATACTTATATCTTATCACACACATCATTCATATTCTGTTGTGGATCAGATACATCAAGATTAATGTTAAAATTTTAAGAATCACGCTTTATACAATATTTAAATTTATATTTGTAAATAAAACTAGTTTTTACGGGTTAGTTTAGTTTTTTTTTACGGGGCACAAAACTTTATTTATTTATTGACGTTTATATTTGTATATTATACACGTTGAAATAATATAGGTACTGTTTATTTTAAGTAGTACAAATTAATGTTAAAATATTTAGTGATTAGTCGATTACTTATTTTTGTACACACAGTTGCTGACACTCTTGACACGCGGAGGCTAAAGAGCGAGATGTAATCTGCTTTATACATGAGAGAGAAAGAGACTACTTTCGTGCACTCTATTGGCGGATGTTGTAAAGGGAAGATGGCCCGGGACTTCTTGTGCCATTTTAAAATGCAATAATGTTGGCGTATAACCTGTCTATATATTCGACTTGTGCCATTTTAAAATGCAATAATGTTGGTGTATAACCTGTCTATATATTCGACTTGTGCCATTTTAAAATGCAATTATATTGGTGTATAACCTGTCTATGTATTCGACTTGTGCCATTTTAAAATGCAATTATATTGGCGTATAACCTGTTTATATATTTGACTTGTGCCATTTTAAAATGCAATAATGTTAGCGTATAACCTAAAATTTTTATAACAAATGTGTAAGGTAATATACACACTCAAGAATAAAGAAAATATATGTTACTTAACTGATTAAGTAAAATAATAGAATAATTGTATACTATGATGCATGTACACGATAGTTCGTTACCAGAATAATAGAAAAATACAACTTATAACATGTTAAAAGTGATCCATAAAACCGACGGTTTCCTCAATTCATTTTAATGGTAAATTAAAATGTTTCACATGATGTTCCAAATTTCATTAATACAATTTAAATAACAACCACTTTAACTTTGCTCAAGACCATTTAGCGATCTACGTGAATACGCTTAGAATTACAATTTAATTCCGCCGCTTAGCTGTATTGTATTATTGGTACAGAAAATCCATTAGCTTTAATTTATTTCCTTGTTTTGATACTACACCTACCTATGGTTACGTTTTAATCCGTGTTTATGAGAAATTAATAAAACTCAAATTAAATTTACCAGAATATACTGAAAATATTAAAGTAATAATTTTAGTATATGATCCTTTGGATGGAATAGGGAGATTGGGCCATGACCCACCACGCGGACCGAGTGCGGATTGGCGGGTGCTAACGATTGCAGATGCAGCCGGTCCAACGGCTTACCGTGCCTTCTGAAGCACGGAGGAGCTCGAGATAGAAGATTTTTGGTCACCAATCCAATGACCGACCACTGGGACCAGTGGTCCCGGTCCCAAATGACTACCGACTCTGCGAAAGTTCCTTAACTGCAACGCAGCCGAACGCGTTAACCACCCGCGCCATCGAACTCCTCCTATCCCATGCCAATAGACGCTTACAACACCACAATTATTATGCTCATCATGCTAGAAGGTAAGTACGAGTGTCCAATACAAAGATTATCAAACATCGCCAATGATCTAGGCAGATGTTTTCCAGCGTTTTTGAGACGCTCAATACTTAGTTCATCATGACCAGGAGATTTTCCTCGAGACATTGATTCAATAACTTCTCTGACACTCTGAGCTGTTATTATGGTACTCAGTTTCTGACCTTGACATCTCTCCACACTCCGAGACTGCAGAGGACCCAGCAGTGATTTATCTTAAAAATGATTTTTAAACATGTTTGTTATACACCGTGTATCACTAACACCATAAAAAATAGTACAGAAGGTAATCTCAAGTATGTACTTCACTTTTCATACCTACGCTCAGCGGCGGTCGCGCTAGGATTGACAACTTTGACTTGTGCACAAAAAAAGTCTTAGTGGCACTAGCACCCTTATTGTTTAGAATGAAACAGGAAAAATGAAAATATAAACATATAGTAACAAATTTTTTTTTATGTAATTGTTACATTAGGTACAAATTATGAAAAACGGCCTTCCACTGAAGGCCATTTTGGTGCTTTATTATACACAAGAAAGTTCACAGACGCGTGTTGAGACGGAAGCGGTGCGGATGGAACTCGCACTCGCACTGGTTCAAGCGGTCCGAGATATCTGTCTGCGAGTATGTGCATGTGCCCCACAGTGTTGCCAGGTCTCCAGATTTTACAGGAGATCTCCTGTTTTTCTGAAATTTCTCCTGTTCTACTGTTTTTCTACATGAATCTCCTGTTTTTTTAGAATACGATTTTCTTTTTTAAATTGCATGTTGAGTTGCATTTCATTCATTAATTATAGCTTTGAGGGGCGGCAGAAGCCACAGAAACACATTCGTTATTGGTCTTTATCTTGATTTGATTTACCAATTCTAGGGGGGGGGGGGGGATGCAAATCGGAAAAATACGCCTCTGCATCTACTGTTTTTCTTGTAGCTCTTTCCATACATCTACTGTTTTTTTCTATAACGACTCCCGATTTTTGAAAATCGGACCTGGCAACACTGGTGCCCCAGCAGAGGTGAAAATTAAAAGTCTGATAATGATGATTGGCTTTGGAAAAAAGTTCGACAGCGTTTGCAACTACATGTTTACTTCATTTCAATACCTTTTTGTTTGCAAAGCTTCTGTTTATTTTTCTTTTTATGTCACACCAATATATATGTGTGTATATGTCGTGGCCATATCGTAGTTTTGATCACTTCATGAAATGCTCGAAAATTTCATGAAATGGTCGCATTTCATGAAATGTTTCACTATCTATTGGCCACATCATGATGTGGTTTGGGCAGATCAATGATGAGAAATCGTTTCACGATATGGCCAACTAAACGCGTGGTTACTTCATGAAATGGCAAAAATTATTTGATCATATTGTATAGTAGTTACATTAATTACCGGTAGAGGCGTTGCAAGCGCTTTGTTTATATATTTATATAAGGCGGCCGCTGCCGACAATGTTGTTTCTCGCAGTGAAAAAGTGCATAATTCGTTATTTAATGAGAAAAAAAGTTAACAAAAGGGTTTTCGACGAAACAAATTAAGGAGAGTAGGGTGACTACGCAAAAGAAATCTATGGACTATTACTGGCTGTCAATATATGACATTTTGGAAACTGCGGTTGAGGTACAAAGTGCGGATGAGAATCAATGCCGTACAAAGATATACTGTAAAACTGTACTTCCAGGGCCCAAGAGGTGATACTTGATTTTTTTTTGTAGAAAAGGTCTCTTTAATAGAGTTTTTTTTCTGGTGCTTCGCTGGCCGCTGCCACGACACGCTCGCTTTGCTCGCTCTTATAAATATGTTTATTTTGTTACAAAAATTTGATTAAATTTGTTTGTGTCATTCGGACATAAATAACAATAAACAAGTTCTTACATATTCTGGATTTTTAATAAATATTTTATGGACACCCTAATTATACGATCCGGCCAAATGTGGATGACCAAATTGTTAAATGTTGACGATTTAATGATCTGGTCAAATTAAGTTGGCCACTTCATGAAATTCTCGAGCATTTCATGAAGTGATCAAATCTACGATATGGCCACGACATATACATCATTTAATGTATGTTTACATAACTCTGTGATATGACTACTGTTATGCCATGATTCCACGGGGTATTAAATATTCTCGTAGATGCAAATTACCCTTTGAAAACATTTGTGCCTGCTTTGCATCAAAGTGGGGAGGGATGGAATAAATTTGAACGTGATTTAATAATTAACCTTTGCGACTATGGAATGGTTTCTACGTGGAAAGGTAACAACTATGTGCTTTTTCATAATTAATTTAATAGGCAGTTTCATGCTGAAATAAAAAATAAATTATAAAATCCGACTGCCCTGCCAAAAGTCGCATAAAAAGTAATAAAACAAACTTCAGTAACATAAATCTTGTTGTTGGTTAAAGACAACGCGAGAGCAGTGTATTAGATTTTTAACACAGAGTTAAACCACAATCACTAATGAACGGACGCAGTTCGTTACTAGTTTAACTTGTTAATTATGCCCATTATTAACAAATAAAATGTAATAGATTTTATATAACTTACTTTAATGATGTTTTGATTTTTAATGTTGTGTACGAGTTACAGTCTAATTAACTACTTACATAATATATAGTTATATATTTAAGTCATTCAATTTGTACGAAAATCCTTGGCGCAAAGGTAAGCACACTTAAGTCGGCGATTTCAAATATTGAGTAGCTTTTTAAGAGTGGTCTGGGTGGATGCCTAAAGTTTTATATCTCGTCCTTCCAAAAGGCTTCCGAATAGCTTCATTACCTTACCTTACTAAGCTTATCAGTCGCTGGCACAGAACTTATAATAAGAGGATTGCTCTTATTATAAGTTTTGTGGTCGCTGGTATTCCATCAATCCGCAGTGCCCTGTTTTTTTTTTCTTCCATACATAATACAATAATGATGATTCTTTTATTTTGATCTTCGCAAAGACCTTTTAATTATTTTTATAGCCATGACACGCTGCCATCGCGTCATTAGAGAATTGGCATGTAAACACTTTTGGCGTCGGCGTCGGCCAACGAACGAAGCGTCACGTAAATGATAGCCAAATTGTCAACAAGTGGACCTCGCCGCACCTTTGATATACACAGTGATTTGATTTCAGACTACAAAACAAATGGCAGATGGAGCGCACGGAACCCTTTGGTACCTCCTATTTAAAATACTGATGATTTAAAACCGACCAAGAGTCGTGGCAGTTTGTTAAAAATAAAATTGACTGCCCTAGACGTTCGTAGCTACATAGAGCGCTCAGGTATGGTAGGAGCACTTTACAAGGGGCAAGATTGCCCCCCATATGTTAATCTGCCGCGCTCAAGTAAATCCAAAAAATTCCGCTTGGGTTCCCTCCTACAATGTTTGAACAAGGCGGCACAGTTTTGATAAAACCTTAATATTCACAATACGATGCGATGTAGTAGGTATAATGACGCGAATTGATATTCGTTTTTCAGTTCGTATTTGCTATGGTGCCACGTTTTGCGTGTTCCGTGCACTCCCTCTGCCTTTTGTTCTGTAATCTGAAGATTTGATATACTGAGTTCAAGGCGAAACAGTTAAAGATGTTTTTATATGTATCTAGTAGGTATTGGTCCAAGAAAATAAATGTCCAGTGTCCACCTACCAGCTAACGCGAATGTGTGATGGAATTCAGACGCGAAGATAGCTGGTGAAGCAGTTTCCCTCACCTTGTCGGGCTGCTAGTTGTTTCTTTACTGTTATACTAACCTATATTTTCCTTAAAATTTAATAAACTATATAAAATACACACTTTGTCGACTTTCAGAGAGAAAAATGACGGATTTTCGTCCGAATTAGAATGCGAATCTGGTTAACTACTAGAAATAAAACTAACTTTTAGCGCAATGTGAACTGAAGTTCGCTGTGTGAAATTTTTTTTTCGGGGTGACTTATACTTTGGTCCATTCCGATCTCTCGGTATCCTCGGTTGCTTGGGGGACTTTTTGTACGCGGTACTTGTAATCCCTCGTGTGCCTTAGCATATGCAGTTGTTAGCGATCTGTTCTGGCGGACAAAAAAGGCCGCGGTCAAAAGTCGTCTGCGCAGGCTAATCTCACATCGGTGTGGTATAACTTGTTGCGTCTTATATAAAAAAAAATTTAAACTTCTTGACGTCAATTCAAAACATTCGCTAATTAACTCGTCTTTATTTGCTTACATATTTTATTGTCTACATATTTGAACGTTGCGAACAATCATTGAATAGGTACACTCTAAAAACTATTAGACTTCGCTTACAAAATGCTAATCTATATGGCTATATTGTATAAACTGACATGGTGTAACGATAAGTAGGTCTAGAAAAATATATTAGTCCAGGAAATTAAGCGTTTTGACTCGCATGTTTTTGTCCTACATGGATTTACTTGAAATTTACACAGAAGATAGGGAACAAAACATTTATCCCGGGGGGGTGGTTCCCACCCAATCTCGGGGTGGAATTTTTTTCTATTACTTTTTAACTACAGAAATATATATGGCCCGTCTGATGGTACCAGAGTAGCACTAGAAATACAGCACCACCAAAAGGTAGTGTTATTCTGTATGGTGGAGGTTAGGTCACTAGCTTTATTTAACTGAGGCCCAAGCACGAACTTTGACAGTTGCATAATCGTGTCGACATCGTAAAAATTTGTATGGAAGGAGCCAGTTATTTCTTACGTCCGGTAGGGGTGCTGCTTAATTTGCATAGAAACTTTGACGATGCTATACCCTGCCCTGCCCGCCGATGCCCTGTGTTGTGTTCTATGAGATAGATTATCACTCTAACCAAGAGATTAAGCTGGTGGCAATTATATTTTTACCACCCATCCGACCGAATAACAATACAAAAGTTATAGTAATAGAAGTTATATTTACCGGATTGTTACCATGTACCTTGTTTAAGCGAGTTTCCCCGTAATCATGGCGCTTGCTACAGTGCCCAAATATCGGATACTCGCTAAAAACAAGGTACATGGTAACAATGCCATAAATAACTTATATTACAGTAATGTTAGTGGTCATGAAAGTTTAAAACTATACAAAAGTTTGAACCACAAAAAATTAACTTTCATAAATGCATTTATTGAACCAAGCAGCTTTGGTGTTTTTCCTTGGGCTTAAACTGCTGTGGTTTCTTACTAAGGAGTGTTAATTATTTGCTTTGGCTATTAACAAAATGGCATTTGAAAGCGTTATTAAATACAACAGTAGCTCCCAAGAGCACACCAATTATCAACGGATCAAGTTCAGTTAACATTGAACTTAATTAACGTCATTTGTGTTAATAATTTCGAAACTATTGTTCGAGGCGCTGTTGTTGCGCAAGTGAAACTATATCGTAATTTGGACAAAATCATAATTATGTAGGTTTTCTTCAAATTACTGTTAATGTTCTTTTTGGTAAAATGCTAAACTCCATTAACACTACACTTACTAAAAATAATCTTAACAGACTTTGAAAATGACTGATGCAAACAAACACAACCTTTATCGAATAGAATGTCTCAAAATAAGGTTTTTTACAACCTCAGGAGGTAACGTAGGGTATAGTTTTACTAACGAATCGGTACTTACTATATTTTCGTAATTAACAAATGTCACAATAGAAGTTTCGAATAATTCTATTACTATCTATTTATATCTAGAGGCTTTATTCTAGATTGTTATAGTAGGTGTCGATAATGGCATGATTCTTTAAACCTAAAATTAAATTTGACATCAGTGCATCCTTTTCTTTCTTTAATGTATAGAGTATATTTTGTGTATATCTTTTTTCTAGTGTATAGAGAAAGACAAGGATACACAGATGTCAAATTTAAATTTAGGTTTAAAGAATCGGAATATACACAAAGATAAATTTAGTTTTAAGTTTTGAGAATCATGCCAGAACGACATCGTTATTGTTGTTGCCCAAGAAAGTTTAGATCACTGTTCATTACTGCGATATCGAATAGAATAAATTTAAATAATGAAATAGTTTGGTTGAGTCACCAAACATACATAAAGTTAGAACTAAATAAATTCGAATAATCACGTATATGTGTCAACCACTTGATGGTTTATTTATATATTTTCGTTGCGTCTGTTTCATTGATAGTTATGCAACTTATTTCTTATAATTTTTATTTTTAAGCATGTTACTGCTTGATGTTAGGAAAACATCCACGCAGACCAAGCAGGGACTGGTCCGCGTGGATTTTTTCCTAGTTATATTTTTCTTTAGATTTAAACATCAAGCAGTTACATGCTTAAAAAATAAAAATTATAACTATAATTGCTATTTCTTCTTTCAAATGTTTAATACTTGTAAAAGTATTCATTTGACATTGTGGGTTACCTACAATGCGAAGAGATGGCGCTGCCTTGCAGCTTAAGAATTTCGACGCGGCCATCAGGGCCGCGGTAGCATAATTTGTCAGTGCATTCGCCCAGATAGCGAAGGGTTCGGGTACCTAGCTCTCAGTAAGGCTTGTGTCCAGCATTGCAGCTGATGTAATTCTTGAAACACAGGGCCTTAGGCACCGTTTGGGTACCGTCATTAACCTTGAATCGCACTATAATAAACAAGTATCTCTCTTGGTTTCAGTCCGGGAAGTACGGTGAAGGTTTCATCGGGTCGGCGCGCGGCGTGGCAGTCCACATTCGGGCCAAGGGGGAGGGGGGCGAGCGGGACCACAGCGGATGCACGTGGCCCCTGCTGTCGGCCACTGAGGACCAGCTGCCCACCGAACCGTGGATCGCGGTCATAAGGAGGGGCAGCTGCAACTTTGAGATTAAGGTAATATTTACGGAGACACGTGGTTATTCAGGGAAGTACGGCGAAGATGTCATCGAAGCGGTCCACACTCGGGCCAAGGGTGAGGGGGGTGAGCGGGACCCTACGGATGCACTTGACTTTGGCCCCTGCTATCCGCCACTGTTCCCTGGATGGACCACAATCCCAAATCTGAACCCACATTCGGATTTAGCTACCACAAATTACTACATGACACAAATTTCTAGGCTTGATCAGAAGAGAAAACAAAAAAATTTAGGACAACTCCGTGCAGACATAAAGACAGACAGGAACCACGTTCTTGATTCCAAAGGTCAATTATCAAACACAATATTTATAAACGGGCGCTTTAGATTTTTTCTCTGCTTCAATGAATATTACCAGAAAGAGGTTTTATTAATTTGACGATGTTTTGGCATGTTATTTGAAGCATCCTGGCATGATTGCATAGCATAGGTCCTAAATTTCAATTTTGCGGACAACTCCACGAAATACAGACGGACATGAACCACCACACATTAACATTATAGATAAAAGGTGCCTGATAGTAAACTATCAAACAAAATAAATATTTAAGGGAGGCTCCCATACAACAAACGTGCTTTTTTTGTTTTTTCTCTATATTATTAACGGCATCAGGAAGACACGTGAAGTATTCACAGAATATTTAGTACTTTATTCATTTTAAAAAAGAAATAATTAAATTAACTTAAAAAATATTTAAGGGAGGCTCCCATACAACAAACGTGCTTTTTTGTTTTTTCTCTATATTATTAACGGCATCAGGAAGACACGTGAAGTATTCACAGAATATTTAGTTCTTTATTCATTTTAAAAAAGAAATTATTAAATTAACTTAAAATAAATATTTAAGGGCCTCCCATACAACAAACGTGTTTTTTTGCCGTTTTTCGTACGGAACCCTTCGTGCGCGTGCCGACTCGCACTTGTCCGGTTTTATTGTCTCACTCTGCTCTCTTAACAATAGCTGTGTTTCAATTTGTCAAACATTTGAGAAAGCTGCGTATGCGAGCCCGACTCGCATGTCTAATATAGATTGGATGATGCATAATTATGGGAAATTATTGTAACAATATTATTGTTTATTAATAAAAGAAAATAATTGAATGCTACTGGGATATTAACGGGCGTGTCGAATTTCTTCTGGTATTTAGACTGTATAGCAAGGTTAATAAAAAGTGCACCCAAAAGTGGAACAGATAAGAACTGACCTCAAATGGTCGACGCTTTAAGTTATCCGTATATTCACCTATGTTATTTTATCTTAAAATGAAACACATTTATCTTGAACTGATGACCTTTTTTCTTCCGACATCTTGGAGGAAATACTTGAATGTAAATATAATATAACGTGAGTAATAACGATAGTAGATGGCCTTTCGACATATTGTTATCGTTTAAGGACGGTGTTTGGATGGGTGATTGCTACTGGAAATTGGGATTGCGATCCCACAGCTCATTCAATCCCGCGGGATTGAAATTAGTAGGTTATGAGGAACCGTCAATATAATATTGATTAGCCAGCGTCAGACACTCTCCTCTGAACACCAACTTCGCGTTCATGTCATGCTACTGGAGATATACGCGAAGTTTTTATTTTGCGGGATCCAACAGATTATTAAAAACAGCGGGATCTCGCGGGAATACGTGATCCCTTCATACATCTGTTCTTCTTCGGTAAGTTGCCCTATATTAGATAATCAGGGGATAGGTTTCCGATACGGAAGTAGTTCCGTACTTGCAGTATAGGTAAAATACTTCCATGATGCTCTCATTTTATAGGCAAAAGGTTTTCCCGTAACAATGTGTGTGTAGGTATTCGAACTATTTTGAAACCCACTCAAATACTAGTTTCTTTTAAAATCCTGCACAATACACGAAGAATGTATCCAAAAGAAAGCCTGACCAGTCGACCCTGGTGAAACTGGTTTCGAAAAGTCCAAAGTTTACACGCACTAGATGCGTGTTCAGGGTTCTGGGCGCGTAGATACTTTTGAATTAAACCTAGTAGAGACCCTTCTTAGAAAATTTCCCTAAAAGCAATGTAAATTTCAGAAGTTAATATCTCAATAGTCAGTTTATAAGTACATTGTCCTATTCCCCGAAGGTCATATGTTGTACCCTCGAGATATCGGTATGTTGACACCGTCACGTCGGCCTTATACTCACTTCTGTTATCTGCTTTGAAGCTGTGGATTATCAAGAAATATGTTATTTCATGTCACATATATTTTTATATATTATGTGACATGAAATAATAACTGACTGAGGAGCTCGATGGCGCGGGTGGTTAGTGCGTTCGGTTGCGATCGATGAAGTTAAGCAACGTTCGCAGTGGTTGGTCATTGGATAGGTGACCAAAATCTTCTATCTCGTTCCTACGTGAGGCACGTTAAGCCATTGGTCCCGGCTGCATCTACAGTCGTTAGCACCCGCCCAAATCATGGCCCAATCTCCCTATTTCATCCATAAGAAAGGCCTGTGCCTCACCAGTGGGGATGTTAATAGGCTGATGATGATATTTTTATAAGGGTGGCATATAAGCGTCTTGCCAGCCTAATGGTAAGCGGCCACCATAGTCTCTCTATACCAGTGGTTGTTGGTTAAAACCGGTGGTCCGGGGACCACTGGTGGTCCCTGGAGGCATTCGAAGTGGTCCGCGAAGCCATATGAAGGGATATTACATAAGGTAGGACGCATAAGGTAGAATGCTGATTAATTTACAATTGCTAGGGATGAAATCGTAAGTGCTGGTCCCTGGTAAGTCTAATAATTTTGTCAAATGGTCCCTCGCCGCTAAAAATCCACTGGTCCAACTATACACTGGACAGCATTTTGTCAAAAAGTATAAAACTAAAAACTATTAAAGTTTAAAAGTGCGTTTCGTGACGATTAAAATGAACAAGTACCCTTAGTACGAGTTTTACAATTACGAAAACTATGATAGTTTTCGTGAGCTCACACTCGTCGATTTTATTGTTTACGTTTTATTACACATTAAGTTAACAATACTTTAAAATAAAATTTTAATCATTTCAATCGTCATGAAACGCGGTTTCTTTAGATATGACTTTAATAGTTGAAAGTTTTATAGTTTTTGAGAAAATCGAATCAGAGTTCCAAGTCACTGGTGACCCGTTTTCTTTGCATTTGAGTGTAGTTAAGATGCTATCAATTTTGTGACGCTTGTGATACCAAATACACTCGCACAGTTGCCTACCCTTACCCAATACTCTACCCCGTGGACCCCTGGAACCTCACTCACCAGCAGAAACACAAGACCACCAAAAGGTAGTATCATTTTACTGTGTTCTTCTGTAAGGCGGAGGTTACTTCCCCAGACGGCCGCTCCAATACCAGCGGAAATCTGCTATGCCCTACCTCTCTTCTATTCTATTTACCTCTTCTGACAAAAAAAGGAAACATGCAAATGCGCTGACTATTGTCACCTTCCGGCGTAGCCACCCTTTTTAACATGAAAAGAAATGTAAAAGCTTGACAACAGACAGTGCGACTTCTTATAGAACATGTAATAAAAAATATAAAAAAACGAAAACAACGGTTACGTACAAACTTGTACATATAGATTCCAAGCGATCTTGAGAAAAAGCGTCTTGACAGACTGACAGATGGACGTAAAAAGTAAGTGACCTTATAAGGGCTTCGTTTTTATTCTTTTGAAGTTCTGATCCAGAGAGAGTTCGGAGCTATTAGTTTTATGTGTCAATCAATACGTAGACAATCTCTGGTTGGTAGACAGATTTAAAAAGCGATAACATCTAATTCAAGCCTTTATATCATTCATGATTCACAGCAAAGCTGACCAGCTTATTGATAAATGTAATTTTTATTCGTAATAATGAAGCCTGGATTATTATGTTATGTGCGCATTACACGCCATGTTTCTTATTACCACAAAAAAAGAGAGATAGAATTTTAAAAAGAATGTCATACAAAATTTTACAAAAACAAGGTTTGAAACCGTGCCCAACTTTTTTGTAGTATTACCGGTTATTTATATGGTGAATCTAGTTCAATGTCCACATTCCACGCCATGCGGGATTGGCAGAGCATAAAAGGTGCAGCTTGAACTTCTCAGCCACAAGCCTCAACGACATCATATTTGACATTGGGTCTGCGGCGAATATTCAATTTCACTTCGTGCCGTCGTAAGAACGGAGGAGCTCGAGACAATATGTTTTCAGTCACCCATCCAATGACGAACTATTTCGAAAATTGTTTTATTTTCACGATTGCAGGCCGAATGCGCTAACCACCTGGAATACGGGCTGGAAGGCGGTGTCGGGTAAACGAAAGGAAATCTACCCGAATAAAGGCGTGACGACTTGTTTTTTTTATAGCTACGTAGGCAAATAACTCTACCCTACCTGATGTTAGGTGGTAATAAAGTGGCGAAAACAGCTGGTAAAGCAGTTATAAACTGCCACAACAATCATCCTAACCTTGCCGGCCTGCATAAGAGCTTCTTCACGCCTCTCATAAGGGATCATAACAATCTGGCATAGATTGTGGGAACGGGGAACACTTGTGCGGGCAAAGAATTCCACTTGCGAAAATAGTACGGCAAAGAAATGAGTCACCAAATTTTTTTTGTTTGTGTAAAACATGTCACTATAAATTGTGTTCTTTGGTCTTCCAGGTGCAGAATGCTTGGCGGGCTAATGCTTCAGCAGTACTCGTATACAATGACAGGGATACCACATTGCTCGAGAAGATGAAGCTGTCAACAGATAACGGCCGTGAGTATTTATTTATATGCCATCATCATCAGCCGATAGACGTCCACTTGTCAAAGTCAAAATTTCTTGTTCCCACCTGATAACCCCTCGTCTTTGTAAGTGGATGATTTCTGCCACGAGTGGAGAAAATTATTTTCATTTTGCATATTTTGCTTTTTATCATATTTTGTCATGGTTTTTGTATAAAATATTCAGGATTGATTTAAGGCATAAATGAAGCCTGGATGTACAGCATTGATAGAACTTGAATAATAAGAGGAAAATCGGCCGATTTTTTTATATTTTCCGGCCGTTAAAACAAAGTGTTGGGCTATATAGACCAGGGGATTAAAGACAATTTTTAGCTATGGAAAAACAGGCGAAAAAAAGCTTCACAGCGTTAAATTATGTAACAATATTTACAAAATATTATATCGTTACAGTGTCACTACAAAATCAATTAATAAGATACATTCAATATCGTCGACAAGAATTTTGATAGCTGTGTTTAAATACAAATTATTTAGTGTTTTAATAAACAATATCAGGTTAAACTAGATAACATTTCGATACCAGATTAGTATAGAGCAGAACACTGCTGGACATATGCCTCCTCAAGGGATTTCCATACAAAACTTTCTGCATCCCGTGGCTCCACCAACTCGCTTAATGACGTCAGACCAACTGGAGTCTACCGACACTGCGCTTCCCGGTGCGAGGTTGCCATTGAGGCACCTTGGGACACCTCGTCCACTCCGAACCATGTGCCCCACCCATTGCCACTTCTGCTTAGCGTTCCTTTGAGCTATGTCTTGATTTCCTTATTCCTCATTCGATCACGTAGAAAAACACCGAGCATAACTCCCTCCATCGCTTTTTTATATTTTGTCATTCCATTCCCACCTTCTTAGCAGCTCGCCATATCGCCATGAAGCAATAGCATAATTCTGGATAGAAAGATTCTTTCCCAATAAAATGTTACGGTTCTATTTTACCTGTTATACTTATTTAAAGATGACTCACGCTACACCGTTCTGAGTTCGGGCTGGGCGTAATGATATAAAATGAACAAAAAAATATATATACCAGTTTGAAAATAAAACATGAAAATAAACTTTTTGTTGTTTGTTCTAATTAGGTAGAACTGAAGCCGGAATGTTCTGACGTAGCAAGATTTATTTGTTTCTTAGGTTTTTACGTACATCACTTAATAAATAAAACTAGTTTTAACGGGTTAGATGTACTTTGTAATTTATCTGTTTATTGACGTTTCGCATCCTTTTCAGGAATGCGTCGTCGGTATAATTCAGACGTCAACGTCAATAAATAAATTCAGTACATCTAACCCTTAAAAACTAGTTGCAAGATTTAATTAAAAATTACGTTCATCTTACAAATAGTTCTTCCTTAACTAGAGACTTGAAACATTCTAAAGTCTGGGCACGACTAATCTTTTCGAGCAGGCAATTCCATACAGATGTGAAATGGACGTAGTTTGTGTATCTACCAATTGTCATTCTATTTTTACCACCATAATCTGGTAACCTTACGACCGCCGAGCCGGCTGCAGCCAGCCTTGGCCGTGAAACCTGATCGGTGCAATCGTGTTAACTGCAACCGTGCCCTTCTTACGCCAGTACCACGTCAAAGCAACTTGCCCTGTTACCTTAATAACTTGACAACATGATTAACAGCTTCCAATATTACCAGAAAACAGCAAAAAAGTTGTATACCGAATATAACGATGACCCACCATGACGTAGAAAAATGGATTGAAAAATACCAGCATGAAATTGAAAGGAAGAAAGTAATGATGCGACTATCATCTTGTTTATGCGAACTGAAGGTCGCACAGTAAATTTGTCTCTCCTTCTCACATTTTTCTAACCAGATTAATTTTAAAGCTTACGCTGATTACATTGTCTATTTGAATAGAAAAGATAAAATTGGCATTCTTGTATTCCTTTGAAACAACGCCACGTTTGAAACTTTCAAGTTTATTATTAAACTAAAATTTATTATGTAATATTTGATGCTGTCCCTATTAATAGCCTTGGAACCTTAGATTAAAATAAAAAGGGAAGATACGGTACGCTCATACTAGCATCAAATAAAATATGCTCCAACTCAACTACATAAACAACTCTTACACATGCACACCTTTGTAAATAAACATTCAATCGATATAATATATAATCGTATTGTTGTCCTTTTCTTGATAAAAACAATGGCGATTACGTTAATAACATTCACCACAAAAATGTTTTTACAGTTTTACGAACGAAAAGTGCTGCCGAGATATTGTTATTTGATTTTGAACTATTTGTGTTCTTTATAAAAAAAGCATTGAAGGTATTGTTTTATCTTTATAACACAGAATATAAGCAATATTGTTTATATTGAGTGCACATGCAGCGGGTTTGAATGTCCAATTGTGACTAAAGCGAAATGTGGTCATGCACCACAATTTAGGAGGATCAAAATGCTGATTTTCAGCAACTGTAAACCTTAGAAGCGCGAGGACGTTACCAGCGTAACTACACGCTACAAAGTTGTATTATTCTATCATATCACAAAATTTCTTCATTTCCGACTAATAATACTCACAACATTCTAAAGACCATAATACCCTCAACATCATAGATGATCTATAATATCATCTATTATCATATCATCATCAGCGAGGGCTGGTTCATGCCTCATGCTCGTGAACGGGTGCTGCCAGCGGAGATGAGTCTACTCTATGCTACTTACTATCGAAATGTTATCTAATTATACCTAATAGTAATAACACTATTTATATTTATACCGTATGACACATCAATCAACATGTGAGCGGAAGTTGCATTGAGCGACATGATTTTATGTAAATGTTGCTACTTCTGTTAAATGCTGATGAGTTTTGTAACGTTGTTACATATTTGGCGCTATGCTTACCCAAACGATCGATGGCAAGGAACATCCTATTGCGTACATGAGCAAGTCGTTTACTGCATCTGAGAAAAACTACGGCATTACTGAACGCGAAGCCTTAGCCGTTCTAACTGCGCTTGAATATTGGCGTTGTTATATTGAAAACGGTCAGCCATTCACAGTTTATACCGACCATAGCGCGCTAAAATGGTTTCTCTCTCTTAGTAATCCGACCGGTCGGTTAGCTCGTTGGGGAGTACGTTTGTCGGCATTTAACTTTGTCATCAAACATCGTCGAGGTTCCGACAATGTGATTCCTGACGCCCTTTCCAGAATCCCATGTAACGCCATCTCAACTGCTAACTCTTATTTGGACTCTAAAGACGCTTGGTACAAAAATTTATATTTCGGTTGTTTAAATGACCCTGCAAATTTTCCAAATTTTATTATTAAAAATGATACATTATTCCGTTTATCTAAAAACAAACACGAGTTAACTTCTGAATTCTCATGGAAAGAAGTAGTTTGTTCTGAATTCCGTGAGAATATTATTAAAGAAAACCATAGTGAGCCTACCGCTGCTCATTTGGGCATATTCAAAACATACAAACGTCTTGCCTTACGTTATTATTGGCCTGGCATGTATAATGATGTAGTTAAATATATAGATTCTTGTGACAAGTGTCTTTCATATAAATCACAAAATCATCAACTATTAGGAGAAATGGGTCGTCCTAAAAGTTGTTCACGTCCTTTTCAAACTATTTCCATAGACCTTATGGGGCCTCTCCCCACTACAAAACTTCGTAATAGTTATATTTTCGTCGTTACTTGCTGTTTTTCGAAATATTGCTTGATATTTCCTATTAAAAAAGCGACTTCAGATGTAATTACAAAAATCCTTGAGGAATCTGTGTTCTCGTACATGGTGTTCCACAAACCATTTTAATGGATAACGGCACCCAATTTACAAGCAAGCTCATGGATAGTCTCTGTAATAAATATCATATACCTAACGTGCATTATACACCTAAGTATACCCCACAAGTTAACCTAGTGGAAAGATATAATAGAACAATAATTACTTGTATATCTATGTATGTAGACGACGATCATAGGTCTTGGGACTTGTTTATTCCTGAAGTCCAATTCGCTATAAATAACTCCGTAAACGAAGCGACAGGGTATACACCCTCATTTTTAGTTTTTGGTAGGGAGCTAGTCGTTTGTGGCTCACATTACGTTGACAATGACCTCGGTAATGATTTATCAATTTTACCACGTGATGCTTATGCCGAAAATCTAGGTCGTCTATCTAGTGTTTTCGATAAAGTGCAAAAACGGTTGTGGCAAGCCCATGTGAAGAATACTTCTCATTATAACTTGAGAAGGAAATTTGCCGAGTTCAACGTTGGTGACATAGTCATGAAGCGTGCTTACTTTTTAAGCGACAAAGATAACTGTTTTTCAAAGAAATTGGCTCCGAAGTTTATTAAAGCTAAAATAGTAATTAAAAAGTCACCATTGGTATATGTATTGCAGGATATGACTGAAAAAGATCTAGGCACCTGGCACATTAAAGACTTGAAGTTGGTTGGTGTCAATAAGTAGTTTTTTTTTCTTTTTATATATTTTTGTTTGGTTTGTTATGTACAACAGTAGCTTTATATCTCGCGTCGCGCACTTAACTAACTTATTGGATATAAGTATTTGCCAAGTTTCTAGTTCATTAAACTAGATGTCTTCAGGATTGCTTGTAGGAGTCGGTAACATCCTTTGTATGGTACCTACTTTGTTTTAATAGTTAGAAGAATGATGATAGAAGAATGATAGAAGTATGAAAGATGATTTATGTTTAGGTTAAGCAACTACATTCACATTTTCCAAAACGGATTTTATTTCTCTATAAACAATAAAATCCTTCACTGCGCGCGGGGGTATTGTAACGTTGTTACATATTTATTTTATTAAAACTTATAATATTCTACCTAAAAATTAAATTACGCTTAATATTATTAACTTAAATTGTACATTATTTACACGAATCAGTTTTTTTGAATACCTATTGTTTATAAACACCTAATTCATTTAACATCGGGCAATGAAATTTCGCTGCACGCGCGCTTCCAAGTTTGGCGACTCGTTTGTTGAGTTCCTCCCCCCCCGACCTGCACCGCGCGCTGGCTGCGGCGCGGCCGGCCATCTCACACTCCGAAATTGAACTCCAAGCAGACACGCGCTCGTTCTGTGGTCCCAGCGACCTTGCGGACAACGCGCGATCTTTATATTTTTTTTATTTTTTCTTAATAATTGTTTAAGATAATTAATCATTACACTCAGTGCATTAACCCACGTATTGGTAAGTGTTGAACAAGTATTCCTTCAATTAGCGTCCGATTATAAAGTGGAAAATCTTAAATTTTTAAAATAGTAACCGTCGTTTTGAATCTTTATCTTTATTTATAATGCTTTTGCAAGTTATATTAGTTATATTCCTATTGTTTTTTTAAGCTTACTAAGCTGTGCTTTAGCTTATTTAATTGTTTTATTTCTCCGATTGTAACTCCGATCTGATTGTGGCAATTATAACAAAACACACATACGTTCCGGGTACTTTTCTACTCCAGTTCTTGCCATGGCCACAATTAGAGGAGACAACGGAGTTTGGTTATTAATGCGACCATATTACAGAGTCCATGGTGTGGCGTCCACCGTACACCATCGTGTGACAACGACCAGCAATCCATCCCGTCACGGTCACCCCATCGCCTGGCGACGACTTCCGACTTCTTTTCGGGACTTCACTGTCGACCAGTACGACCACCGCTTCGTGACCATCTCCATCTTCTCTGGGCCCGGACTTCTCTTCGCCGGAACTACCAGGAGAGTACCAACCCTGGCCGGGAAAGCAAAGAACTTTCAAATACTGTAACGGTTTTTTTTTTACCCGGGCACTTCGAACCACGCCCAAATAAATTTGTTGTTCACACCAAGAGTTGGTTTCATTTAAACGCCCTGGCTCGTGACAGTTTCTTGCGCCCATTCTTCTCATCAGCTAAAGATGTACTGGGCGTCAATCGCCTAACGAGATTGCTAAGGCTAACGCTATCGCTTATGATTTCTTTTTCTTATTTCTGACCGGTGAAGGTTTTATGCCTCACGCTTGTTTTTTTTCTTTTACATTGGTATTAACAATATTATAGAAAACGAGCGTAAGAAAACCTTCGGAGGTCAGAAATAACAAATTGAAATCGTAAGCAATAGCGATAGCCATAGGAATCCAATTAGGCAATTGACCTCCTGAATGGGAGATAGGAAAATCTTGGACGATTCAAAACCATAGAGCTATAAGAATAGAGTGGGGAAGGCGGCTCATAAAGTGTCCGTCTGGTAGAAAGAGAAAGAAGATAAGAGACCGCTAGCATCATATCGAAATAGTAAGATGCTTACGGTTGCCAATGCGCATGCGCGATTAGAGAGAGAGCTAGCGGTCTTTCATATTCTTTCTCTTTCTATTAGAGGGACACTTCCACTTGTCTGTATCTCCCCTACTCAATTCTTATACCTTTATGTTCAAAACAGCTTTTAATAAGTCAATTTGAATAAAGTTTGATGTTTTTGTTTTGTTTTCAGGCAACATAAGCGCGGTGTTCACGTACAAATGGAAGGGCGAGGAGATCACGCGCCTGGTCGAGAACGGCACGCGTGTCATGATCGCCATCATCAAGGGGCGCACCTTCGCCAACGTCACCAACAATATCAACAAGTTAGTATTCAACGTCGACACATTCACCGGTCTTGAATTGAAGAATAATGTACTTATACCGAAGCCAGGGTTACCAACTTTTTTTCTATCAAATAAAGTATTTTTCGAAGCTGTTACCTCTAAAAATATAGAAGATATCAAAACAAAGGAAAAAATATAGTACGTACGTTGTATCTATTTTATTTTAAAATTTTATATATTTTTGCTCTTCCATGCTTTAATAATTCTTTATTTTATTTCTAAGAACGCTTTTACTGGCAAAAATCTGCTTTTAGTAAAATATAGTAGTTTCGCCGACTTTATATAGTATTTGATCCTCTAACTGACTTAATTCACTCTGTGGCGGAAAATCCTTTTCATAGTTTTTATGAACCGTTTTCATAAAACTATGATGCTTCTCTAAGTAACCACGCTTAGGTATTGCATCTGACGCACGACAAATAAGACAAATGCACTTCCCCTTCACCATACAAAAAAAAAAAATTCCTCCCAACCGTTATTAAAATGATACATTTTAGTTTTTCATACTCATTTTGTACTATTTAATAATAAACTATGTATCGACGTAGTATTGCCTTGAAGTTACAATTCGGAATGACTCCAAATCCTACAACAACGCAACACTATATCGGCGTGAATGAAAGTCTCGAATGTTCCCGTCAAACACGCCGCCCGAAATTTCTAGAAAAGCGGTCAGAATAAAAAACGTGGCTTTTCTTGAGAAGTACCGCGCGTTCCTTTGATAAAGCCGCCTTTTGCCGCTAGCAGAGTGATATTTTATTTATTACGTAATCATTTTTTGTAGTTAAGTTCCTACTTAATAAAAAAAAAACTTCTCGAGATCTTCTCAAAAAGCACTCGCGATCGACCGTTTGAGCACCCCTGCTATAGAGGGACCATATGCTTCTTTACCATCGTTTTTACATAAAATAATCTTAACAGAATTTTTAAGAGACCATGACGTAATTTGTATACTCGTTGCCGTTGTCGTGGTCGTTGTGCGATATGGAATTCATCACACAAACATCTGCCCCCCCGGTACTCGAACCCGGGACCACTCGAGTTGGCGACACCTTGAAACCCGGCTTATAAACCACTCGGCCACGGAGTTCGTCTTATCGAGTTATCTTATCTTTGTAAGAGTTTAAATAAGATTCTCCCTTCCACAGGACGTCGGTGTTATTCGTGTCCATCTCGTTCATCGTGCTGATGGTGATCTCGCTGGCGTGGCTCGTCTTCTACTACATCCAGCGGTTCCGATATATCCACGCCAAGGACCGTCTCTCTGTACGTCTATTAAGTACCTACGACGCGAAACCAACTTTAGTATAATATCTGTCTTGAAAAATTAAAACTATAGAACATTTTACTAGAAAAATTTCCACGTGGTTCAGACATCAGGCAGGATATTTCGAAAGTGTATCTTCCGCTATCCGGACGGAAAATAAAAAATATATTAAACTATAAATTGCTATTTCTTCTTTCATATTTGAAATAACCTACTATGTCAAACGTAATAGTTTTACAAGTATTAAATACTCTATCAAGACTGCCAGACTTTTCTTATTTTCTGATGCACCTAATATGTGTAATGTACTTAATTAATTAATAGTAATGTACTAATACTTTGTACAATTAATTAATATACGTTAATTCAGTATCAAAAAGTTAGTTAGTAAAAAAAGTAAAAGTTAATTCAGGTATCAGATGCTCGTGTACCTGGACGCACTTTGCGGACCCGTGTCCGTAAAAAATTTACTCACGTTTTACTTCAAAGTAAAACTGTCCATATTAAAATTAATTTTAAATTGTTCATATTTTGTCCATCAGAGAAAATAAGCGAGGTCTGGCGGCGTCGTCTACGACGCTTACTCTAAGAGAATATTTAATATTTGTTTAAAATTAATTAATATTTGTAGTTACAACAACTACACAGCTAGCTAGCTGTGTAGCAGCTAAACAGCTAGCTAGGCAAATAGCTACACAGCTAGCTAGGCTACTAGCTACACAGCTAGCTAGGCTCTACTAGCTACACAGCTAGCTAGGCTACTAGCTACAGAGCTAGCTAGGCACACAATAGATACACAGCTAGCTAGGCTACTAGCTATAAGCTAGCTAGGCCACTAGCCGCGCAGCTAGCTAGGCCACTAGCCGCGCAGCTAGCTAGGCCACTAGCCGCGCAGCTAGCTAGGCCACTAGCCGCGCAGCTAGCTAGGCCACTAGCCGCGCAGCTAGCTAGGCCACTAGCCGCGCAGCTAGCTAGGCCACTAGCCGCGCAGCTAGCTAGGCCACTAGCCGCGCAGCTAGCTAGGCAACTAGCCGCGCAGCTAGCTAGGCAACTAGCCACACAGCTAGCTAGGCTACTAGCTACACAGCTAGCTAGACTACTAGCCACGCAGCTAGCTAGCCCAGCCCAGCTGGGCTGCTAGCTAGGCAACTACTACAATACTTTTGCGTTAACACTACTTACTTTTGACTATATCGAGGGCGACAGGACCATGGAATCACTATCCAATACTTTAGCGGAAAAATTCTAGGTTACCTTTTTCAAAATGCCCAGGGCCCAGCGCTTGTTAAATGTATGAAGAATATATGTCACTAATTTACACGAAGCACAAGTTCTCTTCAGAAATATTGAATTTTTCCGCTAAAGTATTGGATAGTGATGCCTAGCTACCTATTCTTCATACATTAAACAAGCGCTGGGCCCTGGGCATTTTGAAAAAAGGTAACATTTTTAGAGAAGTTAGTTGGTTGGACTTGGTTAGACTCAGGGTATTCGTTAAATTTACCGGACTCTGAAGAATATTCTACGCCATCACTAGCTAGCTGGCTACTACGTGGCTAGGCTACTAGCTAAACAGCTAGTTGGCTACTACTAGCCACGCAGCTAGCTAGGCTACTAGCCACGCAGCTAGCTAGGCTCTACTAGCTACACAGCTAGCTAGGCTACTAGCTACAGAGCTAGCTAGGCACACAATAGATACACAGCTAGCTAGGCTACTAGCTATAAGCTAGCTAGGCCACTAGCCGCGCAGCTAGCTAGCCGCGCAGCTAGCTAGGCCACTAGCCGCGCAGCTAGCTAGGCCACTAGCCGCGCAGCTAGCTAGGCAACTTTTATACATACATAGACATATATTCTTCATACATTTAACAAGCGCTGGACCCTGGGCATTTTGAAAAAGGTAACATTTTTAGAGAAGTTAGTTGGTTGGACTTGGTTAGACTCAGGGTATTCGTTAAATTTACCGGACTCTGAAGAATATTCTACGCCATCACTAGCTAGCTGGCTACTACGTGGCTAGGCTACTAGCTAAACAGCTAGCTGGCTACTACTAGCCATGCAGCTAGCTAGGCAACTAGCCACGCAGCTAGCTAGGATACTAGCCACGCAGCTAGCTAGGCTACTAGCCACGCAACTAGCTAGGCTACTAGCCACGCAGCTAGCTAGGCCACTAGCCACGCAGCTTGCTAGGCTACTAGCCGCGCAGCTAGCTAGGCAACTAGCTACACAGCTAGCTAGGCTACTAGCTACACAGCTAGCTAGACTACTAGCCACGCAGCTAGCTAGCCCAGCCCAGCTGGGCTGCTAGCTAGGCAACTACTACAATACTTTTGCGTTAACACTACTTACTTTTGACTATATCGAGGGCGACAGGACCATAGAATCACTATCCAATACTTTAGCGGAAAAATTCAATATTTCTGAAGAGAACTTGTGCTTCGTGTAAATTAGTGACATATATTCTTCATACATTAAACAAGCGCTGGGCCCTGGGCATTTTGAAAAAAGGTAACATTTTTAGAGAAGTTAGTTGGTTGGACTTGGTTAGACTCAGGGTATTCGTTAAATTTACCGGACTCTGAAGAATATTCTACGCCATCACTAGCTAGCTGGCTACTACGTGGCTAGGCTACTAGCCACGCAGGTAGCTAGGCTACTAGCCACGCAGCTTGCTAGGCAACTAGCTACACAGCTAGCTAGGCAACTAGCTACACAGCTAGGTAGGCAACTAGCTACATAGCTAGCTAGGCTACTAGTTACACAGCTAGCTAGGCTACTAGCTACACAGCTAACTAGGCTACTAGCCACGCAGCTAGCTAGGCTACTTGCCTAGATAGCTAAACAGCTATCTAGGCAACTAACCCAGCCCAGCTGGGCTGCTAGCTAGGCAACCACTACAACACTTTAGCGTTATTTACTTTTGACATTTCTATGTGAGAGATGGCGCTTATGCGCCTAAAAAAAACTAACATCCTTTGGATGATATGTTTTTTTAAATTATGATTTGGATGTATAAACATCTAAACAAATACAAATAATTGTTGGCAATAAGCTAACTGTTTCAGAATCTTTAATAGCAGTTTTATAGCATAAGGGTAGATAAAAATATTTTATCTTTTTGTTCCAGAAAAGGTTATGTTGTGCTGCTAAAAAAGCGCTCTCCAAAATACCAATTAAGAGTTTAAAGACTGATGATAGGGTAAGTTTTAAAATGGATTTAATCTAACAATGTTATGAAATCGTAGAATATAAGAATGTAACTATCTTCATTCTCATTTGATGTGCTAACCAATTACTAGCTGACGTGTCATCTAGAATATGAACCTTATGTAACGGTGTTAAAGCCTATATTTGTAGATAACAAACCTGATAACTTTTTTGGTGTTGCAGGAGGTGCAAGGTGATGGCGAGTGTTGCGCCATTTGCATAGAGCCTTACAAAGTGTCTGAGACGCTCAGATCTCTACCTTGTAGGTGAGTCATTAAATAACACAAAATAATAATAAACTCGATCGAGCTTCTCTTTTATAATTCTTGATTCAACAAAATAGTGGTTATTTAAGAAAATGCCTTGCTTAAGTACATTGTTTCCTGATGATTGATTTTCATTGTTTTCCATAACATTAGGTTTTTATTAGAAAAACACGATATGTGAAAATGTAACATTTTTACCATAGAAAATTATATTTCCATCTTTTTGAAATTCAATTCATCATCATCATCATCATCAGCCTAATAATATCCCCACTGCTGGGGCACAGGCCTTCCCTATGGATGGAATAGGAAGATTGGGCCATGGGTCACCAGCTCAGTACGGATTGGCGGGTGCTAACGACTGCAAATGCAGCCGGGACCAACAACGGGTTAACGTGCCTTCCAAAGCACGGAGGAACAAGAAATTTGATGATCTCCGAGGCCGAGTGGTTTGCACGCCGGGTTTCATGGTGTCGGCGTCTCGAGAGGTCCCGGGTTCGAATCCCGGTGGGGGCAGATGTTTGTGTGATGAATACGAGCATTTGTACTCCAGTCATGGATGTTTAAATATGTATTTCTATATAAATATACTTATATATGTATAGTATATGTATTCTATCCGTTACCCTAGCATCCCATAAAACGAGCCTTACTGTGCTTTGGGGCTAGGCTAATTGGTGTGAGTGTTAGAAATATAAAAAAAAGAGATAGCGGATCACTCATCCAATGACCAACCACTGCGAAAGTTGCTTAACTTCAGCGCCGCCGCAGCCAAACTCGATCGAGCTCCTCTTTTATAATTCTTAATTCAACAAAATAGTGGTTATTTAAGAAAATGCCTTGCTTAAGTACATGTTTCCGTTTAAAGAATCTTTAGTAAACTTCGGTAGCAGGATTGGTGACAAAAAATGTATTAATCTCGAGTTCCTCTGTGCTTCGGAAGACATGTTAAGGTTTAGGCCCTGGATCCATTCGTAATGGTTATCTTTGCTCCCACCAATCCGCATTTTGCCCTAGAGTGAGGATGAAAATGTTTCTTTATGTGCAGACACGACTTCCACAAGAACTGCATAGATCCGTGGCTGCTCGAACATCGCACCTGTCCCATGTGCAAGATGGACATACTCAAATACTATGGCTTTGTGGTGAGTTAGCACATTAGAATATAAACAATTGCCGTTTTAGTTTACAAAAACATGCAACTTTTGTTAAGTTTGTGTTTTCTTTAGGCCTGATGGTAAACAGCCGCATTAACCTATAGACGCTTGTGATACAAAACTGTAACTCGCGCATTGCCGACATCCGTGGTCGAGTGGTATGTACGCCGCGTTTCAAGGTGTCACCTACTCGATTAGTTCCGGGTTCGAATCCCGGTGGGGGCAGATGTGTTTGTGTGATGAATACGAGCATTTGCACTCCAGTCATGGTTGTTTATTATGTATTTTTATATTAATATACTTATATGTGTATCGTTATATGTATTCTATCCATTACCTTAGTATCCCATAACACAAGCCTACAGTGCTTACTTTGGGGCTAGGCTAATTGGTGTGAGTGCTGGAAATATTTATTATTTAACATTTAAAGTCGCACATTATCAAATTCTGTTGCTATCAAGTTTAAAAGTTAACATTGACTTTTTTTGAGTACGAACCTAAGGTTCGTATTGCAGAATGACAAGTAAATGTTGATCTTCACTTGAGTAGGGATGTCGCTATGTGTTAAATATAGCATCATCCTTTTCTGACTATGCTCAAGACTAGATTAATTACTGAGAATCTTTCTATTAGGCGGGCCTTAGTGTTGATATTATTGTTATATAAAATGTGTTTTCCTATCATCATGTCCAGTACACGGGCAGTCAGGAGAGCATCCTCCAGCTGGACGTGGAAGAGAGAAGTCGAGCTCTCTCCCCGGCGCGGGCGAGACATCCGCTCACACTGGTAATACACAATGTATGGATTAACAAAGAGTAATTTTCTTAAAAACAAGGGGAGTTACCAGGCTATGTCGTATATCTGGTTGTATAGTATGATATGGCACATTATTATGGTTACTAATAATATAAAATTAAGGTACAATTAAATGAATTTATTTAGCTACTGAAATATGCCCTATAGCCCCATTGTCCTTTATAAATAACATGCCTATTATAGAATTATTACCCGTAGGGTATTTGACAACTTTTAGAAAATGATCTCACGTTATTGACTAATGTTAATGGAATCCGTAAAAAGTGGATATTCATCATTCTGTTGTGTATTTCAGTAAAAATAACCAAATCAAATACTCCATTTTCAAGTTGCCGCGAAAACGTTTCTCTGGATATGGCGTCTTACTAGTGTTCGACGTCACACGACTGTTATTAAAACATCAAACCATACAATGTAATGTCACTTTAACCGGAAGTTTACTTTCGTGTGACGTCATTTTAGGCTCCGCCAATCCCAAGCGTTTTGGGTCACGTGGCAAAGATAAGAAAACTATTATCTATTTCATGGGTTTTAGTAAAATAATAAATTTTTTTTTTGTAAAAATAGTAAAAACTCCTGCCAATATTCATTCTAAACACAGATGCTAACAATTGGCACTTTATTTTTAATACTGTCAAATACCCTATTATAGCCTGTCCATTCTATTATTATATTTTTGACAGATCTTATAGTCAACTGTTTCTTGCTTTCAACTAAAAGTAATCTTTCCTCTCTTCTTTGATATTGTAATATCACGCGCTCGCAAACTATTCGAATTCGTTATTGGTTCGTACTAAGGGTACAGCTCTGGTATATATTGTTAGTAATAGTGTGCTTAGAATAGAACGTAACAGGATTGTATTTGTTATATTATTATTTTTTAAGCATTTAACTGCTAGATGCTTAAATCTAAAGAAAATTTTAACTAGAAAAAAGTCCACGCGGATCAGCCAGCAGACGGGACTCGAACGGGTAGTTACTGAAAATCAGCATTTTGCCTATCAAGGCAAAAACACTGCTGAGCTTCTGCCTATTTGCATCACTGTCACTTACTAATGACTGTAGTTTAGACTTGATATTTAAGAACTTATAATCATCTATGTCTGCAGTGAACATGTATTAATTTGTGATGCAAATAAATGAATGAATTGAACTTAATTGAAATTGAATCCGCACCCTTCGCTATCCAGGCGAATGCACTGACATTATTATAGAATTGTTTTGTTTAACAGCTGTCGAGTGACAACTCTTACTCGGAGGCAGGTAGCGCTCGCAGCAGTCGCGCCTCTTCGCCCGATGAGCTCGTGCCTTCATTACCGGCTGCAAATGCGACACCACATAGGTAATGTAGAATAAAGGCTATTTCCTCTTAAACCCATCCCCTATAGTCTATTGGTCCTTGAAGCGGAATTCTTCATTTGTTTAATGATAATGATCATCAGCCTATTAATGTCCCCACTGCTGGGGGAGTTTGTAATATACCCTATTGCAATTGATATATGTATATAGTATTTACAAATGTTTTATATCTTTCATGGTATAGTCCCTAGTATGTATTATTTTGTTCAAACATCTAATCGACAGCTAGAACAGTGAAGTTAAATGTATATCGTATTTGTTTTATGTTATCTCTCATCCATCAAAGGACAAAGGCACTTTTTTTTGTCAACGTATGGTTTGGCAGCCTATTAATGTCCCCACTGCTGGGGCACAGGCCTTCCCTATGAATGGAATAGGGAGATTGGGTCATGACCCATCACAGCGGCCGGGGCCAACGGCTTAACGTGCCTTCCGAAGCACGGAGGAACTCGAGATAGAAGATTTTTGGTCACCCATCCTATGATCGACCACTGCGAAAGTTGCTTAACTTCAACGATTGCAGGGGAAACGCCCTAACCACCTGCGCCATCGAGCTCCTCGATTTATATGTTTATCTGTAGTAAATTCATTATAAGTTTTCTATCTTCTTTTTCTTCAATTTTCAGTAAAAAATTGAAGAATTGCCATCAAAGAATAATAAAAAGATATCGTGTTTATTATTTTATTTATAAATATAGGTTTATTTAATAATAACTAATGTATAGGTTACCCTAATTATATCAATATGTTGACTACTCTCCTGCATTTCATACTATCACTTTCTAAAAAGAACGAAAGAGCTATCATATGGCGGCCAAACGTAGTATTTACTGTCTCTATTGTGTGGTCTACCAATGGTAGATAATTGCAGTTCTCTTTCGTATTTATGTTATAGCTGGCTGATATTTTTTATATTCTTGATCTAGCATCTAATTCCTTGTTTTTTTTTATTACAGCTTTCGATTCCAACCACATCATGGAATAATTGATAATTTTATTATTGAAAGGAATAATATTCAGAAGCATAAATTATTATTGTGTCTGTAACTTGTTAAAATCAGGTACCTATTTTGCCAGGCTATCTTCAAAAACAATTCTAAAATTAAACATAAATATTACTAAAAAAACGTTAACATTGTTAAATAAAATCAAGAATAATTAAGATTTAAGTTTTGACAAATCACAAAAATTATTCATTCTCAAATTATAGGTACTTTGTATATATATGTACAATAATAATTGATTCATTGTATACAGATCTTGCGCGTCCTCGTTATCTGGCGGCACGAGAGGTGAATCCTCAAGGCAGGAGGCTTTGACCAGCTCAGAAGCCAACCGTGAGGGTTTGGACTGAGGAAAACTACCAATCAGACACCACTGTGCCAAATGTCCTAACTGTAACTGTGTGTGTGTTGTTGACGCGAGTGACACCCGAATCCTGGTTATGAGTGAAAAGTGAAAAAGAAAACTATAAAAAATACTCAAAAAAAAAATTGCAAACTTCCAGTGAATGTGGATGACAAGTGATAATTTGGTTAAGGACTTTTTTTTATTTTAAGTAGTTTAAGGAACCCGCTCCTCCGCCTAGTCCACGAAATAGTGTTCTTTAAAACAAACAGAAGTAAATCATAAGACGCCGACGTGCTTATTTTTATACCAAATCAATGTCAGGCAGTGGCAACATTCGTGTGTTCATTCAAACTTAAAAATATTTACCCAGAGTATGGCAACACCGTTGACTTTTGTTGAAATGTGTTGCTATCACTATGAATTATTACGGTTATGATCTAAGCCACTGTACTTAATATGAACTTATTTTAGTTGATGATCTCGTAAATATATTATATGAAGTGTTGAAATGTAAATTTTGAACTGTGTTCTTATTGTTAATGAAATAAATTTTATCTTAGTGGGCCCCGAAAAGTTGAACTTGATACCGTTAAAATGTAAACTTTGATTAATAAACATTATAATCCTTTGAGAATTGCTAATTAGTATCTGGAGTGTTATCCGTCCATGATTACTGTTGTGTAATTAGATTAAACTCGACTCCCTTATTAGTAAACTAAGTATAAGCCTGGATTAGTTACTTCATGTTCATTGAATTATAATTGACATTTGAGTGATATGAACAAAACACAGCGTAACTAGTCTAAGCTTATTCCTCGTTTAATAATAACGGGGAATGTGTGGGTAAATAACCGTTTCAGTATCTTCCATTTTTCTTATGTAATTCAGTCAACTATTTCACTATTTGCAAATTAATAAAATAGGCTAGAATCGAAGTGATGAATTATAACTGCCATAATAAAGCAATATTATTTGGAGTATGTCAAATATTTTCTAAATTCGATATAAAATTATCATATACAATATGTTGTGAATATGTAACGCTAATTAATTATATATAGCTATGGGGGCCATATTGCTAGTTAGAAAATCACCTTAAATGTGTATATTGAGCAGACAAAGTGATCAGATCTTTTAGAACATTTACACAAGAAACATTACCTTCGCTTCGGTTATGTACATAATAAGAAATGTGTCTTATTTTTGGTTACTTAACGTAAAGAACCAATTAAATATATATAAAATAAGAGATATGACTCAACACACCTTTAATCATATATTAAATGTAATTTCTTCCTGATCACTCTGCTTGTTACAATATTTCCGATGCCAACTGTAAACTGGAAGAAGTTGTCAGACAGCCACAATAAAGGTGATAATTGCTTGCACTTAGTCATGCGATTATATTTGTGATTATGTGATGTACGACAATTTATTCCACATAACAACACTGCCCTAACCAAATGGCTGTTCTTCTATACTAACAGTTAAATATGTAAAATATTGAAGCAATAATGCTGTTACGATTTAGTAAAACACTCGAACGGGTTATAACGTTAGCGTTTAATTGAATTCTAACTAAAGTCTTGATGTTTCCTACCCTTATCCGGTTATGAAACAGATTCAAGTGTTATATTAAACAATAACCCTGATATACCTCGTGTCATTAAGAAGAGGAATCGCAAATGGCGACGTAAGTCAATCTGTCCCTCTCGCACATGCTTTCCTAAGTAACGTGAGAGGGAGACAGAATGTCTTGCGTCGGCATTTCCGATTCTTTCTTTGGTAACCCGAGTTATAATTAATAACTATGTGATTTTATAACCTGTTTCTCCTGTCAATATTGCCAGTAACACAGCAGATAGAGGACATGTTCGTCCATTGTACACTGCAGTTAACTTGTGGGTAGTCTTTTTATATACATTAATATTACTAATCGTTTGTGATAATCGCGGTGCCCTCTATACGTGGCCCATTGTAAATAAACATTTATAATATAATTTACATCAGTTAAAATTGTCAGCTATTTGTAGCGTGATATCACGAACTTATTTTAAACATTATTGTATTTTAACATAAATGAACTATATTTATCAGACCCTGCTATTTATTTTTGGTTTGTGTTAAGTGATAGTGTGTTTGTATTTAGTAAATAATATGTAATAGGGTAAATACTATTTACCCAAATGTCACGGATTCCTGGTGCATTCTTTTCAGAGATAAGTTTGAATATTACCCTTCGATATACAGTTGTTTAGAGCGTTCAGTTATAACTTACAATTAAAACACTAATTTCGTGACTCAGAGAAAACGGTAGTTATGAAATCTAGTCTCAATTTACGTCGATTTTAAATACAATTTTACTCTATAAAATAATATATACATATAACTGAAATTGTATTAAAAAACGATCGTATCGGTTCAAACTTTACTTTTAAGTTTAAAATTATATTTTAAGTATTATAAGTGAGCATTTAAGTTATAACTTACACTGTAACATTAAGATACTTACTAAGAGAAATCCATTGGATTTTATATTAACAAGGAGACTGGTATGTACTTTTAATAACAGTTAATTTTGTAAAAATGTTTACATTCCCCTCTTGAAAATATTCGAAGTACTCCATGTGTGTACATGAAGTGTTAAATAAAAACCAAAACAGTATTGAGATTATTGTTTTATTTGCAATTCGTTCTACCCGCGAGCACCGCGATATGATGACATATCATGGTTTTATCACATCTACAAATGTACGTGATAAAAACGTGATATACACCGTATCGCGAAACATTACATTTCAAAAGCGAACAGAAGCATACATTTACATTACTAAATTACTAAGGGTGCTTCACAACAATTGATCGTGAGAGGGTGTTACCAATCAAGTATTGGTTTGGCAACACCCTGTATTTTCTAATTTGCAATATTTACATAAAATACACCATATAACACAAACTTCAATCAAACATTGGGCAAAGATTTGTCTTAAACTTTACTAACAATCGTTTCAAATTATTATTTCATAAGCACATAATTTATGTTTTTTTTATTTACATTTTAAAAACCTTAATCTAATTTATGACAAAAACTTATTTACGATGATTCTACTACACTACAAGAACTCAGTCTTTTTATTTGACCGTAAACAAACGCTCGAGTTTCAACAATCTGCACAGCCTATCATTTCCATAATCATCTCTCCAATATGCATAGTTTTATCTTAATTTACAAAATGACTTAAAATTAATTTCGTGACAACTATCTGTGACACGCATTTGTTTACACATAGAAAATGGCCTTGAATTTATGCCTACACAATAAACTACTAATGAAAATAGACGTTTAGCTTCAATTAAATATTAATTACTAATGTAATAAGTAATATTTCCTTATATAGAGATGTTGATAATACTCTGGTGTCATTTAGTTCTCATCACCTCAAATTTACAAGTAATATGGTACATAATATATTATCCTTTCTCTAATCCCAACTTAAATCATAGCAATGCAACGCCTACTATTGTTATTTTATCATGACAAACCATTAAGGATCAGAAAGACGAATACAGGAACTTAATGTGATATATTTTATGAACGAATAAACGACCAGCTAAATAACACCACTGATCCTATTGTAACAGCAGCCAAGATCTCATTGATGATTGATGATTTCGATGTCAAATCTCAATATTAGCTATTAGAAAAGTAACAGAGTCATAATCACCGGCAAACTTTTTGGGCATCGACCATAGAAAAGGAAGCATAGGCAATAGCAATTTTACATACAAAAACCTCTACTATGCAAGTTTATTTGTCTGTGGTTTGGCTCAAGAAGTTTACCCATACCTATATTTTATTTTCTCTATAGTAGGGTACTGCATTGATTTCTAATGTCCTGACTTCACCTAATATTGCGATTTGAAGTCTCCATCGAAAACACAATACCGCTTTCAATTAAATGATTGAAGAAAAAGCTAGGCTTACTTTATGGAAAAAGTTTGATACGGTTTTCGCTGGGCTGCGTTCAATAACTACGCTCCGAGTGTAAGTTTTTACCTAACGTTTAAATTTAAACATAAAATATATGAAGCTAATGTCAACTTTGACATTTATGTAAAGGTAGGTTTTGAACGCAGCCATGGAGTGGTAAGCAACTGTGTTTGTTATGGATTTAGCAGTAATCGTATTGCCTAGATCTTAATGATTATCATCTATCATCATCACCTCGCTGTTAGGGCACAGGGCTTTCTAATGGACCAAAAAGCATATATGGGCCATAACCTAATGGCTCATATATGCTTTTTGTCTCGTTAACCCGTATTCGGGTGCACGAAAGACATTACTCGAATTCGGGCACGCGAAGCAATATTTACACTGTAATACGGGCTGCAAGACGGTGTCGGGTAACCAAAACGAAAACTACCCGAATACGGACGTACTCGACTGCGTTCATTTACACTTAGTCGTTTACTCGAATTACATTCGCACTCGTATTCGGGCTAACGAACACGTGTAATCGCGCCATAACAAAGGCCGCTAAAACATGGGTCCCTTAAGCGCTAACGCTAAGCGCACACAGACAAACATAAATATTTTAACAAATCAAATAACTCTGCAAATGAATTCGGCTATCCATTCATTGAGTAAGATAATGGTAAACGGAAATCCCAACCAATCCCATGATCGGTGTTGATCGCATTTTTTCGCCCCGCCCTCTTGACCGCAGTTTGCGTGGAAGCACTTTTTAGCGTAGTTCCAAAATGTGTTTATTTCCTTCTACTCGTTATGATTCTTTTGTTATGAAGGAAAAGGCGAAAAATCAGCACAACTTCAAACAAAATTATGTAACAGCAACAGCATTTAGAAAATATTATTTTAATACAAAATATGATGATAATCTTCTAAATATATATATGTATAAAAATGTTCGTCAAGTTAAATTAAATACTATTCGGAGTAACGACCTCGTGTAATCGTGCCATAACCCGTGGGCCCAGTGTGGATCGTCTTATGATGATGATAAACGTTAGTTCGAATTAAGGATTCTAGGTGTCGCTGGATTCGTCGCTGTCGTCGTCGTATGGCGGGGATCATTTGTCCCATAGACCTGCCTCCTTCATTTTGGTCTGGAAGTATTTCTCTAGTGTGTTTGCGCATCTAAAATCGTAAAAGCAGAATTATTTTTTGTTTTTTAGAGGACACTGCTATGTGGCTGAGACAAGGCCAGTGAGAAGTATTCTGTGGCAAGGAATTAGAAAGAAATATATACTGGTTGAGTGCATCGGATGATGAGTTCCAAGTTATTAGAGAGCGATTATATAAAAAAGTAAGCATTTCGCTCTTTCTTTTTTACTTTCACATACATTTCACGATTTTTGACCCATCCCTCTTTACCCTTGTCACAGCTGTTCACGTTTGAGATCCCCCAGTGTTACGTCACAGATTTTGATATTACACCGCACTCAAGCTTCAACAATAATGCCGCGTACTCATTAGGAAACATTTGTTTATAAACTATTAATGAAGTTCATCACATTGTTTATAAACAAGTTTACCGTAAAAAATGTTTCTCAAACTTTGCCGTTTACACTAGTCAGTTGTTGCTAGGAGGTAGTATTGCTCTACTTACGTACTAATTCAAAAGAGTAAGACAGGAAAAAATATGAAAAGGTGATGGTTTTAAATAGAAGCTATGTATATGATGACCTTCGTGGCAGTGTTGGGCGTAATTAATTACTTTTGTAATTTAATTACTAATTCAATGAATAGTAATTGAATTACTTTAATTGAAATTACATGTATTTGAAATTACTGTATATCAACTACTTACGTCCGAAGTAATTTAAATTACATTAGTTTGTAATTCAAATTACTCAATTACTTTTTAAGGGTAACATAATAAACTACTAAAATTGAGCGGTCATTAGCTTGATACCCGTACGCAGCACAACAAGCACAACACAAACAAAGTTTTAGTGTATAACTTACCATGAATTTATGAGTGTATAAGTGTGTGCCTCGATACCAGTACCTACAGTATTACAGCTACCTATCCCTTTTCTAGTCTCTCGGCGGCGTGCGCCTTTATTTCGATTGATTGTTGTCATATGCTACAATGATTAACTTACCAAAATCTTACAAACTTTCTG
This sequence comes from Chilo suppressalis, assembly GCA_902850365.2. NCBI lineage: Eukaryota > Metazoa > Arthropoda > Insecta > Lepidoptera > Crambidae > Chilo > Chilo suppressalis. The sequence goes on along the minus strand of OU963894.1, from coordinate 14,101,401 downwards.
ATCAAATGTTTGAACAAAGAGTAGTATTAATGTCTAATTTAAAATAAATTAAACATTTATTGTCTTAATTTTAAAAAAGATGGTTATGATTACACAATTTATCTGATTTATTTCGTAAATAAACATTTGATAAATCATAATATAATAGTTTTATTTAAAATACTACCTCGTCTATAAAAGAGATTATATATAAGTAATTGAGTAATACCAATTAACAATTACAATTGCTAATTGTTAATTGAATTACATTTCAATAATTTCAAGTAATTCGTAATTAAAGTCACCAATTGCAATTTATAATTGAAATTGTTAATTTGAAGTTAATTACATTTTGCCCAACACTGCTTCGTGGGTCTTTTCATAACTTCACTAGAATGTCAAACCATGAAATATTATTGCGATTGATTAGGCCATCAATAACAAGACAGGAAACGAAGAATCCTATTCAGCTCCAGCGAAGATTAGCTATTGCTTTTAAGATTTTTTGCAACATGGTTACTCATACGAGTATGTCTCACTGTCATATAATTTTAAAGCAACAAAACAATTAATCAGCAGGATCATACTAGAAGTACGGGTATCTAAATTTGGACATTGGACAAGACTACGACCTCTCGCAACACATGTCTACACCTGTCAACTATTGTTTATAAACTAAATGTTTCGTCTTGCTCTCCATTCAGAATAAAGAACACGGCAACATGCATCAATGTGTTTATAAACAATTTCTTGAGTGTATATGGAGCTGATGAAACATTGTCAAATACTGTTTATAAAGCCGCATATTCATTAGGCAACATTTGTGTATACACAGTTGTATACAAAAATGAATATGCGGCTTGGGAAAGCATGACGTTCGGGCGTTAATATAGATTTTGAAACGTATCTCTAAAAACGATATTAAAAACCCTAGATACACCAACATGAACAAAGTCGTGCCCGAAACCTGTCCAAAAGGTACGTTGGACGATCCACGGAGCTCCTAGTAAGATGATCGCGTTGTCCAAAACAATATAAGGCTATATTCAATGTTAAAATAATAAACATTGAAAATCACCTTTAATTTATACCATATAAGGTCTTAATTAAAACGCATGCATCAGATTTATGACAGTTCGAAATGCAAGCTCGTAAAATTTTATGACTTAATGCTATATGCGGAACAATATAACCTTATTTCTTTGACTCGCAATTCTGAATGGGCTGTTAGCAATATAGCAGATACCGACCGCGAGGAAAAGAGACGGCTATGTTATTGACCATGCATTTGAATATCGCAAATATTTTCTATTAAATCAGTATATTATATAGTAAATCAGTATAAAATTTGCTTCAAATGCGTTAAATTAACAAACACTGATTTGATACCTGTCGAAAAAACGACACTTTAGATACTATAAGTATTTTTCTCGCATTTTTTCACGGAGCTCTGCGGCAACTTGACTTTTCAACGGCTCGCGCGTGACTGTGAACCAAGAAGTGCTTGAGTGGTGTTGAAGCACTTCTTGGTTGGGACTCATTTTGACCGTTTGTGGTGTATCTAGGTTATTTAATATTGTTGATCTCTAACCCTTTGTTACATTATGTCAAACTTTGCCGACACCCTTTCCTTCGTTAATGTGACTTAATTTATGGATGGCCCCTCACACGTTACAATTGAATAGAGAACCTTTAGTAAAGTTTGCTTTTTACCTGTAATAATCTGTATCAGGTGAGTTGTATAAGCGGCAATTGGTGAATATACGCGTCATATCGGCGATGAACAGCCGCTTCGATACGTAGTAGCGAGACTTGAGCCGCTCGCCCATCGTGCGTAAGTCTGAAAGATGCAATATTATACACCATCAACCTAAGTTTAGGGCGGCCCTAATGGCCGTGTTGAATATTTTCTAGTGTTTCTTGCGTTGCAAGGCAGCGTCATCTCTTCGCATTGTAGGTAACGCACCATGACAAAGGAAAACCTTTACAACTTTATTAAACATTTAAAAGAATAAATCGCAATTGTAGTTATATTGCGGGTTCGCTGCCTTGTCCACGTTCAATTTTTTCTAGCAAAATTAAATTCAAAATACAGCAGTTAAATGGCTTAAAAATATATAATCATCAACATAGTTACATTTTTATTTTTTAAGCAATTAACTGTTAGATGTTTGGTATGTCACGCGGACCAGGTGGCAGACGGGACTCGAACCAGCACCCTCTGCTATACAGGCGGATGCAATGACCATTATGCTACAACGGCACTAATAGCCGTGTCGAATTCTTTCTACTATTTCTTAGGCTGCAAGGCAGCACCATCTTCGCATTGTAGGTATCCCACAATGACAAACGTAGGGCTTCTTTGCATATTACAAAGTAAAATAAACTTTAAAATGTAAGAGGCGAGCTCGAGTTTCGAAAGTGTTGGTTTTTGTAGTTATCACTACCTTATGCACGAACCATTATCGAATTCGAATAGTTAAATTCGATCAAGTAATATTTGTACTGATTTCTAGTTCTCGTTACGTCGGTTGTGGCGCTGCTGTTCAAGTTTCCATACAAAATTTGACAGTGCCAATTTGGCACTCGCAAACTATTCGAATTTGATAGTGGTTCGTGCTAAGGGTACAGTTTTCTTTATAAAGATAGTACATCCATTGGAGCGAATGTAACAAGATAGAAAATCAGGACTAAAGGCTATAAAATTTTCACCGAGAAAAGTAAGTAAAAAAGGAAATAGGATAGACCATGGAGGTTAGAGAGAAGCAGAACGATCGCTGTAGAAAATAGTGTCCCAGAAATATGGACAATATAAGTGAGGCGTTGCGATCGCTAAGTTGTGTCAATAAAAGCGGGCTGTTGTGCGTTAATTTGAATTTGTACATTATTCAACTAACTTCATCTTTTTGTACTCATAAACAGCTAACTTCACTGATACTACTTTCCGACGGCAGCGCTTGATGGCTGAAAAATTAACTATAAATTCTACAAATTTTCAGGTGACAGTCGGGATTTTTCCTTCTCTCTAACCTCCATGGGGTGGACTGGCATTTGAAAGATATGTGTTATATCGTGTCGTGTAGATACTCACCCATGGGATATTTGATGTGGTCGTAGTAATCGGGCACTTCTGTTTTGTCCACGGGCTTCAGGAACGGCCACGCGGCCGCATGGTTCTTTACCTGGAACCAAGTTGAGATGTCATTAGAAATTCGAATCGCTTTCTACACTATATTATACAGTTCACATGGAATAATCTATTCGGATTTAGTCAATTTGCGATATAGTATTAATAGGGGTTAACCACACTGCGAATCTGAGATCAATCCAAATCTAAGCTGTTTTTTGTCATTTTAAACTAATTGCTTCGTAATATTTTTTTTCGTTTATACTTACCTGGTGTAATATCTGCCTTAGAGCGGGTAAATCTGCATCGGAGTCGGGATCTAACGCGGGACCGCGGGCCGCACTACGCCACCCCGTCTCCCGCAGTCCCGGGATGCATTCCACGGGAATACTGCGCACCTGTATATACCCAACGGAATGTAAATAATATACAACACACAACAAATTGACTCCGAACTCTCATGGACAACTCACGTCGCTAACGTTAGTCGTAAATTTTATTTTTTGCTTCACACATTAAATTTTGCGAATCCTACATGACCGTGGGTATGATAAAAGTCAGTGGAATAAGATGGGTACCGAGAATGCTCACGCCGCCTTAGAAACGGCGTCGATGCGTCAAAACATTTTTTGGAGTTGTGTGGAGACGAACCTGCACAGATTTTGGAGCGGATTGTTACCGGAGGTGAAATATAGGTTCATCACTTTGAGCCTGAGTCCAAACAAGAGTCCATGCAATGGCATAAAAAGGGAGCAACCACCGCCAAAGAAATTTTCGGAGTCGGCTGGAAAGTTGATGGCTACTGTTTTTTGGGATTGTGAGGGGATAATAGGGTATTTGACAGTATTAAAAATAAAGTGCCAATTGTTAGCATTTGTGTTGAGATTGAATATTGGCAGGGGTTTTTACTATTTTTACAAAAAAAATAGTCATAATTTTACTAAAAACTAGACTTGCAACGAATATTCGGTTACTATTCAGTATTCGGCCTATTCGGCTGCTTTTATTATATTCGGCCGAATATCTACATATTATTCGGCCGAATACAGAATACTTAAATAATATATTTTGTCATAGAGAAATAATTGGTAAAATGAAAAATTAAAATCGATGATTACGTATATATTCATATTTTAATTTCTGTTATATAATCATTTAAGTAGCCATTGGTACATAACACAGGTACGTAATCATCTTCTGATTGTAAAAATGAGTTAAGCTAGCATGGCAAAGCGAGCAGAATCGCTTAAAAAAATGTGCATCAATTAGTGTTTATTTAGTGCTAATTTAGTGCCAAAACCTGAAAGGGGTTTGGGTAAAAGTGGCTTGATTTTCAAAGTCTGCGGCCACGAATGCTTTATTTTTTAATGAAAAGAATTAAAAAAATTAAAAATAAAATATTAAGGCCATATATCTGTAAAGTACACCGAAGCCAAGATATGATTTTTTTTAAAATAGAATAATCGTAAATTCATATCATAAAATCTTACGTGCTTTTTTGTATGAATTGTTGTTTAAAACATACCATTTAAGTTAATTACGGTTTAACAGACCCTTTTTTGTCTGGTTTGATCGCCTTATCAAAAATCAAAATCAAAATCAAAATCATTTATTCAGTTTAGGCTGTTACAAGCACATATGAATGTCTAGAAGCTACGCCATCGGTTCGTAAATCTACGGCGGGAGACCTTGTACTGAGAAGAACCGGCAAGAAACTCAGCAAGGGCTGTTTTTTTCTCCCTGTTTTATCATTTACAGAGTCGTCAAGTTGAAAAATGACTTCAGAGATGATTCATGAAGTCACCCTTCATTACATAATGTGAAATTATACATTAATTGTACACCTGCATTTTGATTGCTGTGTCACACAGTATAAATACAAACAGAGTTATTTATAATAGGTGTAATTAAACATTTATATCTTAAATATCAAAGTAGTTAGGGCAGACTCATCTCCGCTGGCAGCACCCGTTCACGAGCATGACGCATGAACCAGCCATCGCTTCGCTCAACCATATTTTAGGGAACGTAACGACCCGCCTCACACGACTTAGCCAATCACATCAGTCTTTGGATATTCCACTTAGGTCTCGTGTATGTGAAGATCATGTCAACTCTATATATATGTCAGTGTAGCTGCGGCCAGCTCGGGATCCCTACGGGCAGGGTCATGGGACGGGCGCACACTCGTCCTCTCCTGCCCACTCTTCTTTGGCGGGAGGGAGCGGCCAGGGGATCATCCTCCCGTTCCTTCTCGGCTGCCTCATTCTACGAGAAGACGTTCTTGCTGAAGGAGGCAGTCGCTATCCATGCCGTCTCGCTACCGAGCATGGCCTCTACCATGCTCCTCAGCGAGACGGTTCCGCCTCCCAGCGCCGCGATTAGGTCGCAGCGCTGCTGTAGCCAGGCCGAGCACTCCAACAAGGTGTGCTCGGTCGTTTCGTCCGGGACGCCGCAGTGCGGCGTTTCTTCCCGGCGGGCGATACGGTACAAGTAGTAACCGAAGCATCCGTGTCCGGTCTAGTATGACAGTCTGAGCAAGTGACCAGGTTAAATACATCACTCTGGATCGAAGATCTTTGATAATAAACGGTTAATAATTAAGTGCTCAATGAGTGCTGCCAATGTGTGATAAAACATTTGGATTTTTTTTATTTTTTATTAATCAAAACTGTTAGTATGACAGTCTGAGCAAAGGACCGGGTTGAATACATCACTCTGGATCGAAGATCTGTGATAATCAACGGTTAATAATTTAGTGCTTAATGAGTGCTGCCAGTATATGATAAAAAAAATGTTTTTTTTTTATCAATCAAAACTGCTCGTATGACAGTCTGAGCAAGTGACCAGGTTGTATACATCACTCTGGATCGAAGATCTATGATAATCAACGGTTAATAATTTAGTGCTCAATGAGTGCTGCCAGTATTTGATAAAAAATTTGGATTATTTTTATTTATTATTTATCAATAAAACTGCTAGTATGACAGTCTGAGCAAGTGACTGGGTTGAATACATCACTCTGGATCGAAGATCTATGATAATCTTGAAAGTTTGCAAACCAAAATGTCAATGTCAAATTTTGTATGGAAACTTGAACAGCAGCGGCACAAAGTACGTAACGATAATTAAAAACAGTACACATTTGACAATGACATTTCGGACTCGCAAACGATTCGAATTCTATATTGGTTCGTGAACTATTATCGAATTATCGAATTCGAATAGTTTGCAAACCGAAATGTCAATGTGAAAATTTGTATGGAAACTTGAACAGTAGCGGCACAGAGTACTTAAGGAGAACTAAAAATCAGTACACATTTGACAATGACATTTCGGACTTGCAAACGACGGACGTCCTGTATAATTATTCCTATTAAAATTTTCACTTCAATTATAATTATTTTTTAAACAAAAAGGTTTGGGTATAAATTTTATTGCAATTTGAATTAGGAGCAGAAAGCACCACTTTATTCAAATACAACAAGATGTGGTAATATCAATTTTATTATAAAAAAAAAACTTACGCCATCTTTGAAACAAGTAAGACCCGGGTGTACTTTTCTAACTTCCTTCTGTCGCATATCGATGAGCTTCTTAACAATCTGTAAGAGAAACGTAATACTGATGTTTATTATGTGAAGCGATACTGCCATACATTCAATGTAGACTAACTGCCTTACACTTTTAAAAATTAAAGGCTGGTTTACACCAAAGTTTTTATATCAATTCTATTAAACAAAATCATGTCTACACCACATTCCATATTTTTGTAAAATATTTATATTGTTAAAGTACCTTCTTTTGTCTGCGTAACACTTATTATTTTACTCATTGTCACTTTATTTCCTGACTATATAACCTGTTTATAACGGTTATATTACCTCCTTCTGCCTTCGTATGACCGACGTAAACTGGGTGTAAACGATGCGAGGATTAAGCTCGCAGTGCATTACAGTGATGCCTTCGTAATCCTTGATGTAGCCAAAGTACACCGGTTGATTTCCTTACTTATATAAGCGGTTTATAACGGTTAAATTACCTCCTTCTGCCTTCGCATGATAGACGTAAACTGGGTGTAAACGATACGAGGATTGAGCTCGCAGTGCATTAGAGTGGCGCCTTCGTAATCCTTGATGTAGCCCTGGTATATCGGTTGATATCCTCATTTATATAACCTGTTTATAACGGTTATATTACCTCCTTCTGCCTTCGTATGACAGATGTAAACTGGGTGTAAACGATGCGAGGATTGAGCTCGCAGTGCATTAGAGTGGCGCCTTCGTAATCCTTGATGTAGCCCTGGTACATCGCTCGTGGTAGCTTTATGTCCTTGCTGAAGCCTTGCTTCTTGAAGTAACCTGTTAGGGAACGATAAATTCACATTAAGGCGAGGAAAATATGAAAGTAAATATCGGTTCCTAACAAAAATAACAAACTTTTAAGACTAGTAAGTTATGAAGTATTATGAGACTAAATTATGGCAAACATATGAACATTATATTTGAAAATTTAAATAAAAATCGGCCTCACCTATAGCGAATTCGTCAGCGAAGGTGAGGAAGTGCAGGATATTGTTCCTTATGTGGTAGTCCTTGAGGTGGTTCATGAGGTGGGTGCCGTAACCTTTCACCTGCTCGTTTGATGTCACCGCGCAAAACACTATCTCGCTGAAACCCTAGACAAACGATAAAAGTATTGTAAAATAGTTAAAAAAAACGAGGAACTACATGGCGCAAGTGGTTAGCGCGTTTAATTCTTAAGAATAAAACATCTGGAAGTTAAGAAAATGCTTAAAAAATACTTATTAATGTTTAAAATCTGATGGTTTAAGAATTTACACTGTATATATATATATATTTTTTAATTAAATTAAAGATTTCATTTCGTTTAATTTTGTCGAGTTTCATGGCTAAAGGGTACACTGGTAATAAATTATTTAAATCTGAGCCTCGTGTAATCTAATACTAACCTGTGAATTAAATGTTCTAAAGCAGATTCCGCCGATCGGTCTTCCTTCTTTAATTAATGCTAACGTCTTGTGCTTTCTAGAAACAAAAATAAATAAATAAATATTATAAAAGGGTTTATTATATAGTAGTCCTTACAATGTATAACTGCAAAATAAAAGTTAGCAAATGTCTTAAAGGTATGGATTACGAGGACACAGAATGTTAAATAAATAATTAGAACACTTTATTGTGTAATCAAATACGGCTGCAGTTAGTTATTGACAGTTCCTGTTATTTTGTTTTATTGTCACCAATTTTAGTCTTATCAATTTTAAAATATTGTACATTGTAACTTGCTTAAAGTCAATAAATGTTTATAATTATATTAAAGCTTTATTAAGATACTTACGGATCGAAAACCAGTTGGGATATGTATTCTTTGGTCATTTCCGGAAGTTGGTGTGAGAAAACGTTGTGGAGACCTGTAACAAAACTAAACGTAAAATCAACCATAGACAAACGTGGATTGCGCATGCGCAACCAATTCATAATATCGCACACCATGACATTTGGTAGAGCACCAATCGGGAGCGTTTCAGTATTGTATTTTACTAATGAAATAAAACAAGTTTCAACGGGTTAGATGCACTGACTTTATTTATTTATTGACGTTTCGCACCCTTTGCAGGAATGCGTTGTCAGAAATTTTACCATATACTTTTTTTCAAATCAGTTTTATATTCCCTCAAAGCTTAAAATGAACGCCATCATCACATTAAAAAAAGTTGTGTGAAGACAAAGTATCTGTTTTTATAACCAAGGAATCCTTCGACCGTCATGCAATCCCGAACAACGGATAACAACATTGTCAGACGGCTTTAAAAACGTTATATCGTTTTAAAATTTCATGGTCACTAACATTATAGTAATATAAGTTATTTACGGAATTGTTACCATGTACCTTGTTTTTGGCAAGTTTCCGATATTTCGGCACTGTTGCAAGAGCCATGATCACGGAGTAACTTAAGTAATTGCGGGTAGGCTGTTATTGGCAGACATATCGGTCTACCCTCCGACAAAGTCTTTTTCGTCACACAGTTTCACTATTCACTCGAAACTGGAGTTCTACTCTCTTTCTCCGAAACGAAATTTCGGCAACAAACGAATTTTAAACGAAATTTCGCAAGTGACTCTACTCTATTTCAGCTTCAAACACGCACATAAAGTTCGGAATCACAGACAATTATCGTGAACGAAAGGAATGAGTTAGTTCTTTTCGTCTACACTTTTTAGATAAAGTTTTTTACTCCAAAACAATATTACTTACTGACAAAATTTTTGATTACATTAAAACAACCTCTTCTGACAGTGTTAGCCGACTAATTTGTAGAGTTGATGCAATCGAATGTATGTCAACCTAAATTGGTCGTGTAACATTTTGAAGTATTGGCGATACAATAATAAACAAAAATTAGATTTATTTGTAAATCTTTAATACTAAAAAATGTTTCTCACGCTAAGCCTTTATTAAAAATACTCTAATAGTAATTTTAGGTTTAATTTAAACAAAAATCCCAAAACGAAAATTAAAAGGTAACACTTTTCATTTCGTCAATTTGAGGTTAAAATTTCGAACAATTATCTGTGAAATTCAAATTTTATTTCAAAAGTTTTGTGAATTAGAGTAGGCTTAGAGAATTTAAATGTCAAACTATTTTCGGACGAACGAATTTTCGAAATGAAATAGAAACAGAGTAAGGAACGTGCAAAATTTCGTTTTTCGTTGAAATAGAGTAGGCCTCCTGTTCTCGACACACAACACTTACAATATCCGATCGCGACACGACACTCTTTTGATTATTTCGGGTTTTACACATACTAACCACAGGATTCCGGATACTCGACAATTTAAACAACAGTGCCGAAATAACGGAAACTCGCTAAAAACAAGGTACATGGTAACAATCCCGTAAATAACATAAATTACTTTAATATAAAAACGTTATCCCGAATTAAATAATAGTTATTTATGCAATTGGTGTACTATTAATGGTTAAACGGTATTAAAACACGAATCCTCGTGTGATAATAGTATCACAGAAGTGTTTTAATACCTTATTATAACAGTTGCATACAAAACTTTATCTACACACATGATATGATACTGTATAAAAGATTCTGAAATCATGAGGCGTTCTAAGAACTTAAAATTCTTGAAATTAACACAAAAACATTGTGAAGCGCGATAGTGAAGCATGACAGTGAAGCGTGATAGTGAAGCGCGATAGTGAAGCGCTCGTAAACGACAATGTTTTTTTTATATTATGACATTGGTTGTTTAATGTTGGCAATAAGCTAACTATTTCAGAATCTTTAAAAGCGGTTTTAATTCATGGGTATAGATAAAACAATAAAAGGTTAGGTTCCTCTCTGCCTATCCCACCCGGGACACATCGTGAAGTATTATAATTATTATAATAGGTAATAAAAGGTCAATGAACTGTTTTAATCCGTAGATAATTTCTAGGAGCATAATGGCTAAGTGGTTAGAGTTGCGATCGTGGAAATTAAGCAATTTTGCAATGGCCACTCATTGGATGGGTGGCCAAAAACTTATTATCTCGAGCTCCTTCGTCTTTCAGAAGGCACGTTAAGCCTGGCTGCTTCTATAGTCGTTATCATTCACCAAACCACACTGGGCGGGCGAGTGGGGACATGGCCTATTGTCCCTATGCCATCGTTAAATGCTGATGAGTTTCTTGCCCAAATTCTTCTTATCAGCTAAAAGATGTCCTTAATGGGTGGTAGGAAATATATTGGAGTATATTTCATACACAGGGAGGGCCTGTGACATTAAAAGGCTGTGGACTTAGATTAAAACAAAAAGGGAAGAAACGGCACTCGAGGCTCAAAAGGGATTCGCTTAAATTGTGGTGCATGACCACAATTCGCTTAACTCCAATTAGACATTCACAAACGCTGCATGTGCACTCAATATTACAATATTGCGTATATTTTGTGTTGATAAAACAATGAATTCGATGCTTTTTTAAAGAACACAAATACACAGTCAGGTCATAAGTATTGTCACACAGTAAAAACTTTTCTTTTAGAATGCTGGCCACAAAAAAGTTAATAGAATTCGAATTTCGAATTATTCATAAAAATAAAAATGTATACTTTTTAGAATCATTTTTAAATATGGAGCGGACGCTTAAAGAAGACCGTGTTGCAGTTATTGCGTTGCATCGTTGCGGTTACGCGCCAATTTAAATTTTTGACATACTGAAAAATCTGAATATAACCAAAAGATTCGTTTATCGTACCATCAAACGATACAATGAAGACACTAGTGTAGATGAAAGGTCAAGAAGTGGTCGCCCTCGGTCTGTTAGGACTCCAGCAGTGATAAAAGCTGTGAAGGCGCGAATTCAAAGAAATCCCAAACGTAAGCAGAAACTGTTGGCCCTTCAGATGGGGTTGCTTAACCCCGGTGAAAACGGAGTTAAATGAAGACTTAGGGCTTCGGGCATATCGAAAAAAAACAGGACTTCGTTTGAATGCTCGTCTAATGGACCTGAGACTGAAGAGATGCCGCGCTTTGTTGAAGCGGTACGCGGGAAAAAAAGTATGATAAGGTGTACGCACACAGTAGTGAACTCAAACTCCAAAGCGGAATCGCCGTTTCTCTCGCGCTTTGTTGAAGCGTACAGTTCTGTCTCGCTCGCTCAATTGGATGTTTATTTACAGACGTGTGCGTGTGTGAGAGTTGCTTATGTAGTTGAGCCGGATCATATTTTATTGGCTGCTGGTATGAACGTACCGTATCTTCCCTTTTTGTTTCAATCTAATGCTGTGGGATAAATAATTACCTATGAGCCACAGCATGGTCTGCTTGTTGACTGCGCCGGTGAGAGAGTTGCCGATCACGTGGAATTCTATCATCTTCCGCTGTTCTTCCAGTTTGGCGGCCTCGTCGCGGGGAGCTTGCATTTGGAACAAAGCCTGACAAAATGAAAATCTTTCTATAACTCATGCAGACATTGTACTTAAATAATATTCATAAAATATATTGATTGAGAGGAGCTCGATGGCGCAGGTGGTTAGCGCGTTCGGCTACGATCGTTGAAGTTAAGCAACTGTCGCAGTGGTCGGTCATTGGATGGGTGACCAAAAATTTACTATCTTGAGCTCCTCCGTGCTTCGGAAGGCACGTTAAGTCGTTGGTCATGACCCAATCTCCCTATTCCATCCATAGGGAAGGCCTGTGCCCCAGCAGTGGGGACATTCATAGGCTGATGATGATGATGATGATATTGATAGTGCCCTTAAATTTTTATTGCCCGCCTGATGGTTAACCTATAGATGCTTGCAATACCAAGAATATGAGAGGGGGGGGGGGAGATATTTGAGAGAAAACACCAAAATCACATTAAGATAAACAGCCATTAAGAATAATTCAAAATCTTTTTTTCTAAGAACTTAAATACTAATAGCATATAAATGGTCCATCAGGACCCTGCCTCCGCATAATGCTGTTGTCACACGTTACATGTGTTGGGGTCGGTAATGGTGGCCACTATATCATCTGCCACAGTCCATTCGCTGACGTCATCGTAGTTACCTGCTCTCTTACTCTAAACCTGAACCTGCAGGCCAATCGCACTATTTATTATTTTGATAGTTCTATTATGGTTTAATCTTATCCAATTCCAATTGCATCTCAACTTTATAAGACATTTTCAATTTTTACCTGTCAACTGAAATCTACATTATATTTTTGGCTGAAGTTCACTGGAGTACGGTCCAATCGTGATACATTTACAACTTAGTCGTTTGACATTTAGAGCGATCGGCCTCCTGTTCGGATCACGACAAGTAATGGGACTCACATCGGGCCCGCACATGTAGTTGGGGTCGGTGATGGTGGCCACAATATCGGCCACAGTCCGCTCGCTGACGTCGTCGCCGGATTCATCGGCCACGCGACGCCGTTTAGCGCTGGACGGCATATCACCTGAACGGGAGTCAGCGCTGCGTTTACCGCTCTCTTGCTTTATTGAACCTGTTTTGAGATATAGATTCTACTACAAGTAGAAGTGTCCCTCTAATAGAAAGAGAAAGAAGATAAGAGACCGGTAGCTTTTTCTCTCTAATCGTGCATGCGCATTGGCAACCGCAAGCATCTTACTATTTCGATGTGATGTTTGCACCAACTATTGGACAGACGACTGCGCATTCATCACAAGAGAGAGAGATAGCTAACGGCCTCTCATATTCTTTCTCTTTCTACTAGACGGACACTTTTAGAGCCGTCATCCCCACGCTATTCTTATACCTTTATGGTTTTGATAATATTGATGTGGGAAACGGTACGTTAAGTCTGTATGAAAAAGAGGATGACTCAGGTAGAGTGCGATTCAAACTTCATGGCAGCTGTGAATTTAGCGCAAGGCGAGGCGCACTAAACGAAATGTACTGTGAAAAAGGCGCGCGCGAGAAATGTCACTAACTTAAACCTGTGCAGAGTTGCACTCGCTTTTAACTTCGTAACAGTCAAAAAGTTTGAATCGCATTTTGTTTAAGTCATGAAACTTGGTGTACAAATCAGTGGGCTTAGAAAAGTAACCTAACATAAGCGTCATAAAAGTTAACTCTGTTAAGTTTTAAAAATGGACAAATTAAGACTATATTATGCCTTGTTAATTCCGTGCATAATTTAATAAATCTATTAAATTTAGTGTTATCGACAAAGTTGGACTGACATTTTGAATCATTATAAATACTGTGTTGAGAATAAAAATCTTAAAATTAGATTAATCTATTATAACATTTTAATATTCAGCTATCCCTGTATGTTAGAAGACCGATTTATGTATGATGAAATGTACAGTTTTAATATGTTCTGTCTATATACAGATAGCGAGTTAGCAATGGTATCATGTTTAAGTAATATATTGAATTTTCTGAACGTTTGGCGTAACATAATTTATAGCAGTTTCGCAGCAATGCTGTACGATATTTGTTTGTACGGTGACATGTCATAGATACAGACATAAATAAAAATGCATTCGAGTTTCTTAAATTACAATTAATATATTTAGCAGCTTGTATTAAGAAAACAAAGTAATTATAAAACATTCTGCAAATCATCAGGAAAATAATTTGGAAAGCATTCTTAAGCCAAAAAAAATACAATCATAACACGACAAATTTAAAAGGTGGCTTTTGTATTTTTGCAAACGACTGTACATATTATATTATGCTGTAATTACGTTAGCCCGTATTCGGGTGCACAGAAGACATTACACTTCGGGCCACCGTAGCAATATTTACACTGGAATATGGGCTGGAAGACGGTGTCTTGTAAACAAAAAGAAATCTACCCGAATACGGGTGTACATGACTCCGTTCATTTACATTTAGTCGTTAACCCGAATTTCATGGCATTCGTATTCGGGCTAGCGACCAAGTATAATTGCACCATTAATGCTATGAAATAGGAACTATTGTCTAATAACTACTTCTTTAATTTGCTCCTCTAAAACAAATTAATAGTTTAAGGTTCAACCTTAAACTAGTCTCAAGACCAGCGTTGCCAGACGTCACGATTTTGACGGGACGCCCCGATTTTTAAATCAAAATTTAATGTCCCGCTCAGGACAGCCTCAATCCCGCTTTTCGGGAATAACTGGACCGTGCGTGCAGCGTACTGAGAAAGCGCGGGCGGGTGGCACAGAAAAGTGTGGACAGACAAGTAATGAAGATAAACATTCAATAACTTTTGATTATATAGGTTTTTTTTACTATGTCCCGCTTTCAACGAAAGAATCCCGCTTTTTTAACTCAAAAAGTTCCTAAATCCCGACTTGGCAAAAAAAAACTGGCAACGCTGGTTCAGACTCACTTGCACCAAAGTCCTTTAAATAAATTAAAAGCTAATCATATCATCTATCCCTAATTGTGTTTAAGCCATTGACGTCCCGCTTGGTATAACAGTAAGTGATTCTAACTGCGAAGCCAGCGGCCCCAGGTTACAGTTCCTGAGGGGGATTGTGTGATCAACGAGTGCATTTCTTACCTGCCATGGATGTTTTCAAATGCTTAGTTTGGGGCTTGAATCTTGTAAGTGTCAAAACAATAAAAGATGAAATGTGTTCGACACATAGATGACAACACGGCCAGGCCAGACATACATACATAGCTTTCCCCTCTGTCGCATTGGGCATACTCACGATATGTGTGTGCACGATTTGGCGGTGTACTGTGTCAATGTTTATATGCGAGTGTTGTAGCTACAGTTTTGTTTCCGTAAAACGTAAACTGCATTTGTGTCTACCCCCCCCCCCCCCCCCCCCAAATGGCAGAATGATTTGGATACTATTATGTCGCTATGGCTACTCCCTTCCGTGACGCTCTCTAGACCGACTAGATAAAACCTTAACTTAAAACAAGAATGTTGGTGCAAGCAGCCCTTATTATTGTATCAAAGTTTCTCAATTAACGTTAATAAAAAAATTAATCACACGTTGCATTACCTGCTGAAAGTGATATTGTCGTGAAGCCGTCCTTACTATCACCGCTCGTGGTGACTCGCTCGAACTCTCCGCGCCTGGCTGCGTTAATAATACGTACATGGTGTCACGGCAGGGTATAGCGGGCCGGGTGGCAGAGCGACAACGGAGCGACAGTGTAACGGCCATACGTAGAAACGTCAATTAACTTTAAGCCGACTGTGGTACACTTATGTAAAAGTTACAACAAAGAACTTTGTTAAATACCACTTTTTAAATTTACTGATTTTGGTCGACCCCGTCATACTCCCAAAAACGATTCTTTCTCATAGAGCAATGCAAAATTTTACTGGTTTGGGTAAAGTTACGTGAAGATTAGATCTATCCTTATATTAAAACAAAAAGGGAAGTACCGTTACGCTCATAGTAGCATCAAATAAAATCTATCGATCCGACTCATTCACTCGACATAAGCAACTGTCACTCACCCATACGGCTGCGTATAAACATTCAAACGAGCGAGCGAGACAGAACTGTACGCTTTAACGCGGCGCGAGCAAAGCGGCGAGTCCGCTACCGAGTCCGTACGGCTGAGTCGTATTATTGTCCATTTCTTGATAACAAAATGGCGATTACGTAAATAAAATTCACGACAAACCTTGATTTTTGAGAAAAAAAAAAGTTTTAACAGTTTTGCGAATGAAGTGTTGCCGAGGCATTTGATTTTGAACTATTTGTATTCTTTATAAAAGCATCGAAGGCATTGTTTTATCTTTATAACACAGAATATACGCAAGATTGTTATATTGAGTTCACATGTAGCGTGTTTGAATGTCCAATTGTGACTAAAGCGAATCGTGGTCATGCAAAACAATTTAAGCGGATCACTTTTGAGCCGCGAGTGCCGTATTTTCCCTTTTTGTTTTAATCTAAGAATCTATCTTTGAGAATTTGCGTGATGAGTGAGTATCTGTAGCACTTTAGAAATCACTGCTCTATTAATAAGTAACAATAATAATAAAAAAATAATTGTTCGAACATACATAGTTAAATCATAACAATCGTTTTCATAATGCCTAATAACAGCGACCTTAAAATATTGTTATAGCAAAGTGACAGCAATAAATCTAATAAAACTTAAATGTTGATTGACGTCTCCGAGTACGGCTGTAAGATAGATACACATCAGTGTAAATATAACTCCCATTAGTGTACAATTGAATGTTTCTTCATTTGACATTAATTAAGTCTTAACGATGGTTAATTTGGTATTGATTAACTACTATTAACTGTTCAATCAAATTGTAAAAATGATTTCTAAAGTAGATATTTAATTAAATGCCAGTAGTTCAATTTTTTGCACATTTTTGTTGTTTGCTCATCAGTACAAATAGCATTCGTGTGTGTCATACTCAATAAAGCAAAGGACAAGGAAATAATATCCCGAGAACCCATTGAATATCTGTCATTCATTATCATTATCTTCACTTGGTTATTCGTGTTTTTACATAAGTCTGTCCTTTTCATTCCTTATAAAGCATGCTAAGGACAGACTGTTGTCAGGTTTACAAATAGCAAACACGAATAGCCGAGTGACTTCACTTGGCCGGCGTAAACAAAAAATATACTTGTGCCAAATACCCTGAATATAGACACGGAACGCAGAGGTTCTAAATATCAAAGATGGCGATAGAGTTCAATGAATAACGATTAAGTGAATATATTTGTTTTCTTTTTGATGTGTAGAATCTTTCCTCTCGCTTTCCTGCAATTTGTGGGAGTGATTTCTTGCAATGGGACGGAAGTGTGTAACAAGAAGTCGCGAAAGCGCGCGCTATTTGATTTGATTTTAGAACATAATGTTCAAATGGCTTATTCCTTTTGTAGTAGGTTTTATTTCTTTTTTTTACTAATATAAGGTGAAGTTTCAAATGTTACACATCATACGCAACTACTGTAAGGCTCGCTCGTTTTTTTGAATGTAGGGTCTCTTTTTAATACTGGCTTACGGTAAAAGTGTTTTTAAATATTATAATAATAATGTACGCCAAATGTCTAATAGGTTCTGGGGCCAACGATGAATAGAAGCTTTTGGGTATAAGTTCAGTTGAGTAAAAACCGTATTTAGCGATGCAAAAAGTCATATTTATATAGCCAAGCGTTCACAATTTCGATACTAACCTTTGCTAACCCGCTATCAGCGATACATTCAATGTACAAGCAGTAAGCCGCGGCATATAGTATGTATGTGTATGGATTAGTATTACTGTTTCTTGCGTGGTTATTTAGTTTGTGTGAGTTCAATTTGTTTGATCTAAAATTGCAGTGCAGATGTATAATTTTAGAACAAAGTGTTATTATAATGTATGTAGACTTAAATTAAAATCTTTTAACTTTATGGCGGTAGTGAAGTTAGTAGCAAGTAATAGTTATTTATGATATTGGTGCGGTAAATTGTTTTTTTTTTACAAACGAGAAGACGATGTGTAACCATAGTCATGAGATTTTTAAATACCAATTCCGCACGAATGTCATACAAACATTTTCAACACATTTGCGAGAAAACAGTACCTATACCTAATTTAAGTATTTTCTAGTCAGAAACCAACTTACCGCACTAGTATCATAAATAACTATTACTACACCCTGCGACCTGTGCTATCGTCATCATAGCCTAATTTTATTTACTATGCTGTGAACTTAGCGCAAGTCGCATAAACATTGTTTGTTTTATTTAACCTGGAGAAAATTATCACTATTATTATAGTATTGAATAGGAAGATTTTATATTTTTTTGGAAGCGACTTTATTTAAATACATCGTTGTTAAAGCACATTATTTCTATCAAAGTGAATTTTAAATATTAGCACTAAAAGTTTTTAGAAGATAGCCAAATTACTGATGTTGGCGACTGGCTGGAAGGTCACAGAATTTCTATACTTATTTTAAATTGTCATTTTTTACTATTTCCTTTTTTACATATTGTCTCATTCTGTCACAATTGCTGTTGTCTCATATGTTCGCTCGATTATTGCTGTATATATTTTTTATTATAATTAAATATAGTGCAATTTATCCAATACATCTCCTCATTACAGTTAGTTATCAACTAATGATATAATAATTGCAGTCACTCTAAAACATGTGCAATAAATCTTGTGTAATTTTAATTATGTTCTATATAGTTAGATGCAATGCGATGGTAATTATGTGTGTAAAAAGTCGGTGAACACTGAAAATATTGCTTTATAGTAATATTATAGAAATGTTAACAGTACTATTTTAGTGTTAAAAGTAAGATCAATATTTATAAGACTGTTTGCATTCAAAATCAATATATAAATTTAATTCCTTCCACCTGAAGCTGCATCCATTCCTTGCTAAGATATATAAGCGTTATAAGTATCGGCATGAACATGTTGCAGTTCGCAAACAAAAATGTTCTTTGACTTACTGGGTTTTTGGTCGAGAATCGCCTGCAAATGGTTCGGTGGTATTTGCTTGAAATCGGGATCCCATATGGGGGAGTTGGTGCTAAATATCTCTTCTTCGAGTAGAGCCAGGAATCGAGGGAAGTGAGTTAACACTAGAACCTGGGAGCAATATATATGTATTAGAAATTATAATGTGAGGTTACTAGAAAATTGATTAAATGTATTCCCTCATCAGTATCATTAGCCTATTAATGTCCCCATTGCTGGGGCACAGGCCTTCCCTATGGATGGAATAGGCAGATTGGGAGATGGTCCACCACGCGGGCCCATTGTGGATTGGCGGGTGCTAACAACTGCAAATGCAGCCGGGACTAACGGCTTAACGTGCCTTCCGAAGCACGGAGGAACTCGAGATAGAAGATTTTTAGTCACCCATCCAAAGACCGACCACTGCGAAAGTTGCTTAACTTCAACGATCGCAGCCGACCGCTAAGATTATTCAATAAAAAATAGTTGGGAGGGTAGGCTTCGTCGTCGAGTTTCATGGCGGAGGAGCGCAGTCTTGTTGGAGCCTCCAAAACGTGCACTAGTGTAACATTAACCTACTCATTAATAAAGAAGGAATAAGCTTAGACTAGTTATGCCGTGTTTTGTTCATGTCACTCAAATGCCATTTGTCAATCAACGAACTTTGTCTCTGTTCGTGGATGGATTTACTAATCAAAGCTTATTCTGCGTTTATTAATAAGGGGGTAAGTGTATAGATCCCGTCACGTTAAAAGCCCGCGGTAATAAAAGATATTTACATTTAATTATTTGTAAATTTTGTATAATATGTGCATTCTATGTAAATTACATTCTTCATAATTCCCTGATTCTTTTTCTGTAGTATAAGGAATACTTGCTTTAATATCCTTCTGTTTCCCAAATTTTTGTTATTGACTGTGGCTAAACGCACAAGTCGTACAAAGCAAAAAAAAAATAAAGAAAAAAAGGCCGCTGAGCGATAGAGGAGGGGATTTCTTTGTGCATTGTTACAGCCGCGTCTGAAAGTATTAGGTTTTGTTTTTTTTATGTGTAACATCTTTCCTCTCGCTTTCCTGTGAAATGGGACTGAAGTGTTTAACAGGAAGTCGCGAAAGCGCGCGCTATTTGATTTGATTTTAGAACATAATGTTCAAATAGCTTATTCCTTTTGTAGTAGGTTTTATTTCCTTTTTTTACTAATATAAGGTGAGGTTTTCAAATGTTACACATCATACGCGACTACTGTAAGGTTCGCTCGTTTTTTTATTAAGGTATCAGGTAGAATTATTGTAGAGTGACAGTAGGTTTTTGTATAACATACAATACAGGGAAGAATTAATTGTGATAGTCGTTAAATCGATAAAGCAGTGCGCAGGTATAAAGACAGCGGCCATTTTACCTGACGGGACCGATAATGAGTGTGGAGAAGAATAAAGAAGTTCTACTTGTTAACAGCTGTTTTATTACAATAAACTATTACAACCCTTTATTATGAAGACCTATATTCTTTACTGTAATCTTTTTAGAAAGAAATTGATGCTGGATCGGGGGAGACAGAATAAACTGAATAGATACGCAGGTTACTATTTTGCGCAGACAGTAGTACCCCAAGCACAGACTTTGACAGATCCGTATTCGTATCGCCAACGTCAAAGTTTCTATGGAAAATAAGCAGCGCCCCTACCGGACGTAAGAACAAACTAGCTTTCTCCATAGAAAATTTGACATGACGATACGAATTCTTTCTCGCTAGATGTTCGTGCCTGGGGTTCTGATCACTATTCTGAAAATATTAAAAATTCTAGGCTGGTCATCAGCCACTACTGTTGGTAAGTTGGTATATGCAACATAGTTTATAATTTGCACTAACTACATTCTTAGCGGTTTAAAAATAATGAGTTCTAACACTTCAGTAACTGAAATATATTTTGAAGAGTTTTGGTGTAGATTGATAACATGGATATATTAGATATATCACTACTTTTTATCGCGAAAGTATTAAATATAGGTAAAGTGTGGCTGTAGATAAGAATGTTTAATGAAGAATCAATTATTCTATACAGGTAAGGTCAAGACCAGCCTGTATCAGAAATACAAAAATAAATGTCAGCCAAACACATTTTGTTACGAATTATGGCAAAGAGATAATTTGGTATTTGAAGAAGGACATCTAAAGCTAACTTTTTGTCTCAAAAATAGGTGATAAAATAAGTACAGAGGACCAATAACTTTATTAAGCCACACTTCACAATCGGCTAGTATTAATATCAATCGAAACTCACCCTTTTCTCTGGCGGCATACGGTCGCGTTCCGAGTGGCACTTGTCCATCAGTTGTCTGCAGACAGACTTGAAGACGGCGCGGAGTAAAGTCCTTCCGAAGACTAGAGATGTCTCGTAGTGAGGCAACGAGTCACAGAACGCCGGCACGTGGCAGAACACCAGCCACCTGGGCAGGCAATGGATGTATTATAGTTGTTGTCACACAGTCAATCAATGTGTCTGGTCGTTGGAGTCGTCGTCTTGATAAGGTCGTAGAAGTCTAAGTTGAAGTCGTCGGTGGATTGAAACTTGGCAGTTACCGCCGTCCTGTCTCGTAGTCCATCGTTATCTTTATTCCTATCAGTTCTGTCATCTGTGTCGCGACACAATGTATTATAGGTATTTTCACACAGTCTATCGATGTATTATTAAAGGTATTGTCACACGGTCTATCGATGTATTATAGTTGTTGTCACACAGTCAATCAATGTATTATATGTGTTTTCACACAGTCTATCGCAGTATTATTATAGGTATTGTCACACAGTCAATAGATGTATTATAGTTGTTATCACACAGTCAATCATTGTATTATAGGTGTTTTCACACAGTCTATTGATGTATTATTAAAGATATTGTTACACTGTGTATCGATGTATTATAGTTGTTGTCACACAGTCAATCAATGTATTATAGGAGTTTACACACAGTCTATCGCTGTATTATTATAGGTATTGCCACACAATCAATAGATGTATTACAGTTGTTGTTACACACTCAATCAATGTATTATAGGTGTTTTCACAGTCTATCGCTGTATTGTTATAGGTATTGTCACACAGTCAATAGATGTATTATAATTGTTGTCACACAGACAATAAATGTATTAAAGCTGTTTTCACACAGTCTTTTGTTATATATTATTAAAGGTATTGTCACACAGTCTATCGATGTATTATAGACGATGTCACACAGTCAATAGAAGTATTATAGATGTTGTCACAAGGTTAATCGTTGTTTTATATGTGTTGTCACACAATCAATAGATGTATTATCTCGTCTGGGCAGACAACCCATGTATTAAAGGTGTCGTAATAGATAGCTCTCACTGTGTTAATACTGTATCCTTAGCACGAACCAATATCGGAATCGAATAGTTTGCGAGTCCGAAATGTCAATGTCAAATGTGTACTGATTTTTATTTCTCGTTACATATTTTTTGGCGCTGCTGTTCAAATTTCCATACAAAATTTGATAATGACATTTCGTACTCGCAAACAATGTGAATTCGATATTGGTTCGTGCTTCGGTACTGTACAGAACAGCGAAAGTTACTTAATTTCCACGATCGAAGGCCGAACGCGATAACCACCTACGCCGTTGAGCACCTCAACCCAAGTATATATATATATATATATATATTTCTATAAAATATAAACCTTAACCTAGTACTCATAGCACAAACCTAACCGTGCTTACTTCGGGGTTTTGCTAAATGGGGTGTGAAAAAAATAATTTTGGAACTTACCTTGTAAAATTAATTTGGTATGCAGAAATGTCTTCAGGATTTGATACTTGCTGTGAAAATAAAATTAAAGATATAATAACAGTTTCTGTCTAGTTAATATTTTATTATAATATTTTATAAAATGGAAAATGCTGAATTAAAAGAGAAAATTTAAAAAAAAAACTTTACTTAGTTCATGTATATTTATATATCCGATTCTTAGCATTAAAAAAAGTTAGTTTTAAACACGAATCTTCAACTTACCAATTTCCTAACACTTGGCGCTTCAAAGTTCCAATGGTTGAAGCAGTGGAGGAACATTTTGGCCAGGTCGTACATCGTCTGCCATTCCCTTTGAGGCAGAGTGTGGAATTTGTATAGCACGAAGTTGGTGATAGCTTTAGCTATAGAGGGTCTTTCAAATGGAGGTTGTCCCAAAGGACCTTCAATACGAGGCTGTGTACGGGTCAGGATGCATTTACGGAGTAGCTGTTAAAAAAATATATATAATATAATACCTTTTGAATGGGTATTATGTGAGGAGCTGGCGAACAAAATGTTATAATTACATCAAATTAAATTTTACAGGAGCTATATAAAACGGAATGACATACCTCCAGTGAGATTATGGCATGGTTTTTAATTTATACATTTAGTAATTTTATCTCTGTTTCAGATGGATGATGGAGGTTTCGAGCCTGTTGAATTTCAAAACTAAAATAATTTTCAATCAAAACCATCTGAAACAGAGTTAAAATTACTAAATGTATAAATTAAAAACCATATTTACCGTTCTGTTCGCCAGCTCCTCATGTGCAATTTATTAGAGTATTTCTTAATTATTCTTAAAGTTTTGGACTCTTTACAGCCTTTGTGAAACAAGATTATTTAAAGTAAATATAACAAATCTCGTAAGAGTTATTCTGTTAAATTGGACTTCGATTGAGTCCTTAAGAAAATTTCAATATAACTAGTTCGCACGTAATCCTTTTTTTATGGATGGAACAGAGAAGCAGGGCTACTGGGCTCATAAGCTACCACACTTTTCTTCCAAAGTAAAGAGGAGCTCGATTAAAAAGTTATGGTCATCAATCGTATATTAAAACAGAATGATGTGTAAATGCCTGTCCGTATCTCCACGTCACGACGTCGTCAACGTGATCGTTACCGCACCGTTCCACGCTACCGACATCGTGACGTGGAGATATGGACAGGCACTAAGTCAATAACTTCCTAGGTGCCAGACTAAACCCGCTAAAATATTATGATAAGGATTCATGATAAGTATAGCTTTAGCTATTATTCAAAACCATCAAAATATTCTTACTTTAAACAAGTAGTAGTAAACCCTCTTTGTGTCATGGTCATCTTCTCTATGCATCGACATTAAGATATTCTCCACATCCACTACGGCTCCTAGCAGTCGGTTGACTTCAGCTACTGGCAGTCCTTGTAGTTGGGTTACATGCTTTTCTGTATAAAAAAATGCATTTAAAAAAACGGGGATAAGACACTCCCCCTTTTAACAAAACAAAGATTAAAGTTAGACTTGGCTTAAACCTGTATCTGTATATAATTTATAGACCGGGTTCGGCTTTAGTCTAAATATTTTATTTTGTAATAATAAGAACACTGTGTAGCTTCAACTTAAACTTAAATTTACCTACAAGGTCAGGTTTAAGTTAAGATTAAAATAAATTGTTTAATAAGCAGGCAAGTGAAATCATATTTAAAAGAACCATTTCCATGACCTATGTGCACAATTATTAATTAGCAGCATTATAATATTTTATATTACATAAACAAAGTTTACAAACGTCTTACTTTGGTGTCACCTCAAGCGAGCATAAGAAATACACTGTAAATTAATCTACTGTTAATAAATTAATTTAATTTTATGAACAAACCCAAAATATGATTGCAGTTGCGGCAAGGATCATTGAAACTGGCCAATGGTTGGTTGTCAGCACGTGCATTATTTTTACCAGCTTGCTGAGTTACTGGTGTTTTCCATCCATTACAGGTGCAATCAGGTGTCTGTGAAAGTAATAAATTGGTGTATTAAGTTGCAGTACTATTGTTTTTACATTATACTGCTAATTTTATTAAATACTTAACCATGGGTTAGCAGAAAGGACCAATTTAATATTTCAATGATTTTTGTGTGATTCCAGGTTATGACGACAGAAAAGACAACAAACTCACTATTTTTCTATTACAGTAGAACGCCGATTAACTGAGTCGCCAATTATCGGAACCAATCCTAAGCGTAATTTAAAAAATTAAAACCAAGTTATTTTTGTTTTGTTTTGTTGTAACAAGTCGGAACTCGCTAGAGTCCACTTAAAGGAGATTGCTCAGCTTCCATACATGTTTGGCCTAAAGACCAATAATCATGAAAAATTGTTTCCTAGATTCGAAATTATATATAAATTACTGTAGAAACGAATATTATTGACGGATACCCCTGAGAACTTCTATAAACCATATACACTGAACATATTATAATAATAAAAAACAAATAAGTTATATAGTAAACTAGGAAAATCAAGCCAAGTACCGAAATTATGGATTAGATTCAGGTATATAGAGCATGTAGATTAACAGATAGGTGCCTGTTTTTAAAGTTAATGCATAAGAGTAACTTTTAAAATCAGGTGTCATTTCCGGTTATAATAAGGTACTCTGTGACAGAAACTGTGCCATTTTCGAAACGACGCGATGGTGCTCGGACCTTCCGCCGTCGCAACAATTAAAAACTGAGAACTGTGACAGGCAAGCTCGCCGGACGCCACACACGCTCGGTTATGCTCGCGCATGCCGAGCGGCATAAAATATCAATTTTGATATTTGTTCGGTTGCATGTACATGCACCGATAACTGTACAGTTTTATCACATACACGCTAGGGTTTGCATGTCGGTTATGCATGTACATGCATGTGTATGGCCTCCAAAACTTATAAGGTTTATTCTATATGTGACAGTTTGTTTTTCTTTATTACCAGTGTATGTCTGACTATCCAAATCGACACCAGTCCCAATTAATTCGGATAATCGCCGTACAACTGTATGTTACAATTCTTTTTCAATTACATAATATATGTTTTCTGTAATATATCAAGGACCTGTTAAAATAGATTAAGTCATGTATACAATCAACTAATTAAAGCCATAGTAAAGAATGGTCATAAATTGAATGGCAGTCAGTTACTGGATAAACAAATGAAATATCATACTCATAATAAAGAAGAACATTAATGTTTGCATTAATTAGACCAGAATTCCCCTAGCTAAAGGAACTACTAAGCCAAATAATTCAGTTTCTTTTCAAGAATAACTTACACTCTCAAAAAAACCTAATAAAGAATTGCAATTTATAGTTAGATAACAAGGTTTTGATACAAACTCCCTCTCTGATTATATTACAGACAAAAATGCTTGGGTTTGAACTGTTACAATCATTCCAATAGGTTTTCTTTATTCTAAATATAATAAATCATGATTGTATTGATTTTGTAACAACATCATGATTTGTAAATGTTGTTTTTTGCTCGTTTTTCTCCCCAGCTAAAAAATATGTCCAATAACAAGTGGTAGGGAGATAAAAATTTAGGATATAGAAAAGACTTGTAATATACATCCAATTTAAATAAAGATTTATTGATTTCGGATTTGCTCATGAGAAGGTTCTGTTAAAATCAAGACGGACGGCAATGCCAACCTAAAAAGAGTGTTCTCACCTGACATGCAGAATAGATAGCGAGTTTTAGTAGCTTTTTATTATGAGGCCAGTTATACACTTGCTCCTTTCTCTGTTGTATGCGTTGCAGGTTTGATTGGCGGGAAGCCTGTCCCTCACTGCCAGCTGGGGTCGCTGAACTGCTAGATGCCCCATCATCAGGATTTGCACTGGATGATGCTGATAATAAATAACATAAAAAACAATATTAGCACATTTTAGAGGTTAAAAACCACTTAAATAAAGTAGAAAAGTTTTACTTGGATGTATAAATGAATTCTGTAAGCAGTTAAATTTCTGGAACAGAGTTATCATTTAAGCAGAATCATAAATAAAAAACTCACTGTCTTAGCACCACATAAATAGGTTCTATGTAATTGATTTAAAAGCTCTTCTGTAACTTATATTGGGTAATTTTTTTGGGTACAGTAATTTAACAGTAAAAATTTAAAACAATAATGCTATTAAAAACTGTCGATCCGATCCGTCCGAATCCGAAATATAACTGGTATAGACGACCAAATCAGCTGATTTTTATTGAAAACAAAGTTAACAAACAAGTTCGTAATTTCATTAATATTAAACCTTACTTGTGATAAATGTGGAATCGACTTATTACGTTAAAATTGTTTACTTATTTACCTTCGTGTCCGTGTGCTTGGGAAGAATCCGCTTCGATTGAATGCAGCGGAATATTAATATCAGCAGATTCAGCCATGTCACTTACACTACAACTATCTAAATCTTATTATCTACACAAAACTAGTAACTAATCATTACGTTATTAAATAAGGTTAATAAAACTTATCTCAATTGAGACCTAAAGAAAACACCACGAAAATATTATTTATATGAAAAATAGAAGAGAAACATGAGACGCGAACGAAAGGAACGCGAACGCGTAACAAATTTGACAGTGACACATAACAGTAGGGGTGAGCGTTCTTAGAATAACGATAACGAATAACGAGTAACGATGCGCGATAACGATGCCAGGTTTTAATGAGTGCATTCGATGCGACTGGATGCCGTTATTGGATGCCAATGCCATCTAGTTATTGTCAACGTAACTATACCAACAGTGCTATAAACTTATCAATGCCGGTGGATATCGAATAAATATCCCTAGTGGTGAACAAATATGTCATAAAAAGACAAAACGCAATGGATAAATTGTAGTTCCAATTTTTGCCACCGGCACAGAAAAGTTTGTGCCACGCAGTCCGTTTGAAACCTACGCTTTGAGTGCAATTTTTTAAGTAATAATTTTGCCAGCATTAAATGTTTTCAGTTACCATACCAAAAACTAAATAAAAGGTTGCGATTACAGTTTCTAGTCATGATTTATGGAATCGAAGATACACACCCACACAAAACACGCATCTGTCGTAATCCATATCGCATCGTATCCTATGATACTACGATACTGACATTCACTTGGAATCGATGCGTGCATCCGATACGACTTAAGTGATACCGATGCGCATCGATTTCACAAACATCTAAAAACGCCCATCTCTACTTGACAGATAGTCAGTCAGTTGCACAGGTTTTTATTTATTTAGAAATTTAACGGCTTTGGATAAGTGGCCAATCAGTTGCACAGGTCAGTTGACACTGGCCTTAGACCATTAAACCACAGGACTAGCCTAGCAAGATCTTTCCCCTCTGTCAAGTTATAAGATCAAATGATCCTGTGCGTTCATAAAAACTACTTACTATCGATAGATTTCCACAGTGTGAGAATCGTTATCGTAGTGACAACAGCCCGTGTCTCCTCGCAAAAAAATGCCAACCTGAGCCGTTTTAATGTGCAAAAAAAGATCAAACACCTCTAATTTACAAAAAGACAGGATATCATTTCACATGTAAGTCTTTTTTCTATATTTTAGTGCTTTTTTCAATTAAAAATGAATTTTACAAGAAACGAGAATAGAAACTTACAAGTAATCGAGTGAGATCCAATTCGAATATGTGCCGAAACGTATTCATATGATTTTATAATAGAGTCTATTTTAGTGACCTTAACTATTTATTGGTGAATATAATAATAATAATAATAAAAAAAATGGGTGCGTGTACTTATGTAGGCGCGTGAGAAGTTATCCTTCTTTGGCATCGTTTAAAATTAGTTTTTAATTGCATGCAAATAATTAATTACAATAAATTAATAAAAAGTCTGGAAAGGGACACAGTCAATAAAGTTCAGTTTTAATTTGAAAAAATAAATAAATAATCAAAATATTCAATTAAAATCGCTACTGAATATAATTTATTAGAACATATGTCATTTGTACTTGTATGAAACTCAAACACGTACCTATTCCGAATATACAAACTAGAAACATGTGGATAAATATTATAAATATGAATACCTATAACTGTTACTTTATTAAAAAAAAATGGTTGCCTGTAAAGTCGGTTTTACGGGCGAAGATTTTACGTGACAACGTCTTTTTCTCGGTAGAATATTTATTGATATGAATATAATTAAATTGCACAATAGGAACAAGGAATTGAATGAAAATAAGAATTGCACAAATTTTAACTATAGAAATATATTTTGTTTACTAAAACATTGTACATGTAAACTTAAACTTAACACGAGAGACTCATCGTAACGTTACCGAGCGTTACACTTTTTCATAAGTGACTCCCAGCCGCAACCTAATTTAAGACGTTGTCACGTCAAAAATAAAGATATGGTTTTTGGTTCTACTACACCAATGGTCAAGATGGCGCTGTTGTCTCCATAATCGCGCTTTGGTTCCGTTGTTCCAGATTAATAAATACTTTTGATAGGCCTTCACAATGCAGTCGTTAGCACCCACAAAATAGAGATTCTATTTCTATTTTGTTGGTAGATTTTCTTAATGTGCGGTAAACACAAAAATTAACAGCATGAGGTTGGTTGGCTTTAGCGACCAACTTCATGCTGTTAATTTTTTGTGTTACAGTGATGCGCGCGCATCTTAAAATTTCACTCTCATCGTTTTTTCATAACGCGCCTAAAGAAGTATAACTTCAAAAACGGTTATTTGGCACAAATTACAAAAATAACTTCTTGTGTTACATATAGGTGATTGTGTACCAAACAGGCCACTGCTTAGTATACGTCGAGGCAACTTGTGCCACGACACTGATTTTCAGCAGCAGCCTACTTAAATTAAATTACATTTTTAAAAATATTAAGAATAAAAGATTTAAATACATATGTCAAATTACTAAAAGCTATTGGATACATATTGTGAAACAAAATGAAATCAAAAAAAAAAATTAAATTAAATTAAAATTTACAGCGTATGAAATGGTGCTCAAAATCAACCATGGCGTTCTAGCGACCCTCGTTACAACTTTTGCACATCCAATAAATATTTCCTGTATTTAACTTTAAAAGTGCAAACCGTTTTGGAGTTCCTTATTGGAGGAGGAATGTTATTCCAACATTTAGTCGCTGCGTAACGAAAACTACCTCGAAACGCACTAGTTTTATGTGCGGGACACCTCATACGAGATGTTATCCGCAAAGGACGCTCAGAGAAAGTCAGCTTCTCATACATTGTATAACTCCAAACAACAAACTTGCAAAATGCATTTTGCGACGGTTTTCCATATTTAGCATATCACTTCTATTTAGATAGGGTGTCACGTGAGCTCTTTGGGGAATCGGAAAACAGTATATGCACAAGCGTTCTGTACTCGCTGTATAAGCAGTTTTGATCTAGTTAAAAGACAATCTCCAATGACAGTGTCCGCGTAGTTTAATTTAGATAATATTAGTGTCTCGCAGAGGTGAATTCGCAATTCCACACGCAAATACTTACGTATTTGATATAGCACCCTTAGCCTATAAAAACATTGTTTGACAGTGTCTGTTACATGCTTCTCAAATCTCAAGTTAGAATCAAATAAAACACCCAAGTTTCTAGCCTCACTTACTTGTTCGATTACATCAGACTTTACTTTGAGCACAGGTTTATGGGTTTTGATTCGTTTCATTTGAGTTTCAGTGCCCAAAACCATCAGTTTAGTCTTTGCTGGATTCAGTAACAAACTGTTCTTCACCGACCACTGAAATATGCGATCTAGATCACTGTTAATTGCATTCACCGCTAGATTAGTCTCAACAGGCTTAAATGATTTATAAACTTGTAAGTCGTCGGCGTATAAGTGATGATTACAGTTTAGTACACAGCTTGGTAGGTCAGCAGTATATAAAATGAACAGTATAGGCCCAAGTATAGATCCTTGTGGTACCCCACGATAAACAGGAGAAGTCGCAGAGTACTTTTTTATGCCACTTTTAGATAAAACCGCAACCTTTTGACTTCGACCAGACAGATAACTTGAAAACCAACGAACAGCAGAATCATTGAAACCGTAATATTTAAGTTTGGCCAAAAGCAAATCAGTGTTGATTGTGTCGAACGCGCGAGAGAAGTCAAGCAAAACAAGCATTGTACCTTTGTCTGCATCTCGACCTGCCAGTATATCATCAATGACATCCAATAGCGCTGTTGCCGTGCTCAAACCCGTTCTGAAACCAGACTTGTCTTTTTGGCAGAATGTTATTCGCGTTCAAGTATTCTATTAGTTGGGCGCACACAACCTTCTCCAAAATTTTTGACATAAATGGCAAGATGCTAATCGGACGAAGTTCCTTGAGCTCTGTTGGATGATCTATTTTATGGAGGGGTTTGATAATTGATACTTTCCATTGGTCTGGAAAGGTACAAGTTGTGATAGACATATTGATAATAGTAGTGATGATGCTCAAGGTTCGCGGCAGAGTCAGCAAGATCATGTTCAATGAAATACCGTCCACACCCTGTGCATTTGATTTCATGTTTCCAATAATCTCCGATACTACCGTTTCATCCACCGGCTTCAAATTAAACACACTATTACTAAAGCGATTTACATTAAATTGTTGGAATTGTGTATGATCACGTTTAACGGAAACCGCTAGATCCAGAAAATGCCTGTTAATATGATTAGGATCTGAAATGCTCTCGGGCAGTTCCGAATGTTTTTTGTTGTTGAAATCTACATGACGCTTAATACTTTTCCACAGTGTACGTGGGTTTTTAGAGTGTTTGCCAACATTGTGTTTGAAATATGCAATCTTTTCATTGTGGATCGCTACATTCACTATGCTTTTTAAATCCTTATAATAGTTTTTGTGACTCATGACTTTAGTTTTATGATATCTAGCATGAACATCGTTCCTTAAACTCATCATCTCTTTGACCGTTTGTGTAATCCAAGGGTAAGTCTGTTCTTTGATGTAAGATGTTTTTGTCGGAGGAAAGATATCGAACAAATTTGTGAGATGTGTATTAAAAGCTGTCAATGTACTGTTTAAATCCTCACTCAATAGCGATTCCCATACTATGGCATTCACAGCTTCGTCAAAGTGATCTAAATCAATGTTCTTAAGTGGTCTATACGTTATCCAACGAGGTACTTGTTTCGGTTTCTTAATATTTAAATCGAACGATATAAATGCATGATTACTGAGATCCGGCACGTGATCAACAAGCATGTTTACTACCTTTGCGCTACTACATACCAGATCCAACAAGGTCTCCGAGTGGTCAGTAAAATGTGTCGGTTCGAACACATATTGCTTAAGGTTCATTGTGTGACTAAAGTCAAGCAACTTTCTTGAATTGGATTCATTACACTTCAAAAGATCAATATTAAAGTCTCCCATTAAGATTACATGATCAGCTGCCGACAAACTACTCACTGTCTCTGACAACGCATCTATAAAAGTATCAACATTCATCCAGGGTGGTCGGTATGCAGTACCAAATACAAGCTTAAGCCCATTCAAATTTAATCTCAACCACATTTGTTCCACTTAGTTACATCTGGCAAGCCTATACGCGACTACTGTAAGGCTCGCTTGTTTTTTTTCTATTATCGCTGTATCAATCAAACGATGTATATTTTTCAATGTATTAATAAAGGAGATTGCTCAGCTTCCATACATGTTTGGCCTAAAGACCAATAATTATGAAAAATTGTTTCCTAGATTCGAAATTATATATAAATTACTGTAGAAACGAATATTATTGACGGACACCCCTGAGAACTTCTATAAACCATTTACACTGAACAAATTAAAATAATAAAAAACAAATAAGTTACATAGTAAACTAGGGAAATCCAGCCAAGTACCGAAATTATGGATAAGATTCAGGTATATAGAGCATGTAGATTAACAGATAGTTGCCTATTTTTAAAGTTAATGCTTATGAGTAACTTTTAAAATCAGGTGTCATTTCCGGTTATAATATGGTACTCTGTGACAGAAATTGTGTGATGATTGTGAATGAGCCACAGATTAGAGAGAATTTTTAAGCTCTCGTTAACCAAAGAAAGCTAAGAGATTTAGGTTCTATAGCCGTATATTCAGTAGCTTCATTATTTTTGTTATGTTTTAAGATGAAATGATGAAAGACCATATTTTAGATTTTTTGTGTATCATACCTTATAATGTTATTTATTTATTAATTTATAGTCAGGGAACGTAGGCCCATAGATAGATAGATAGATACCTTAAAGTGTAACATATATACAGATTATAATGTGTTTATGGAGGTGTTTGGCGAAAAATGTATGGCAATAGACTTTATGATGTCGCCTGCCATCTATAATAATTGTCTGAGCACATTTGCATCTAGTGAAAATGATAATATAGTTGTGGATATGAATACCACAGTGTAATAAAAAAAAAATGATTTATTTTATCGATCTACAAAATAGATTTGTTTTTATGTTATATAAACAACTTCTTTGGCTGAATGTTACTACACCCATAGCCATTAAAAAAGATTCGTATGTTTTCCAAACCGGTAAAATTAAAAGTCCTTTTCAAAGTACATATATTATACAAAGGTGGCTGTTGAAATCTAATGACTGTAAATTAAATTATAAATTACACCAAGAATTACCGTGTATGTCAAAATTTTTTGTGCATTTAGGCCAATTTGAACAATCTCCTTTGTGGTGTTTCCAAAATCAAGTAATGTTGTTTTACAATCTCTGCACTCCACTTTCTTATTTGTTAAAATATTATAAAATTACCATACTTCGGATTTTTTCTTCGGTGCTATCCTATCACAAAGTCACTAGTTAAAAAACAGTAAAATTTACACAAATTCTACAGTTAAACTGGTAACCGAGAGTTCGACTAATTAAAATAGGTAATAATATATATATAAGAAACAAATATTGAACTTTTCTTAACATCTCATTTCACTGATCGGTCGAGTAGTTACTAACTTCACTGTACGAGTACAACGACTGAGTATTCGAATACCGTTAGTACTCGAAACCTGTACTCGAGTACTGTGGATCCGAATACAATATTTCGAGTACTCGAGTACGTGAGTACCTGCTAGGTATTCGAGTCAGTATTCAGTCAGCCTGACTCGGCACATCACTACTTGAGTGTAGCGAGACTATTTATTTACGACTTCTATGTGATGGGAAATAAAATAAAAAAAAATATCGTTATAATGGTTTTTTGTTTCTTTTTATTATTGTTGTTTTTTTTTATTATACGTTGCGGGTTAAAAATACAAATTATACGATAATTGTATTTTATATGATAATTGTTAATGGCTTCCTTTAATCGTTCATTCTGTTTCAGAAATTAGGTTCACATTCATTGTGTTGTTAAAAAATGTAAAAGTTTGATATGATAGAAACGAACGTTTCTATCATATCATATCATATCAGTACACACATTTCGATTGCACGGGTCGATAATGGATTATATTGATTTGTTAATAATACCACCTAGTCAAAAGACGCAGATAAGAGCACAGAAGACAGTCAATCGAGTGTGCCCCGTCGCGTCGCTCTAACCCGCCTTACACAGCGTTACTCTTTGAAATGTCATGAAATAGGCACACGAAGCGGACGCCCACTCCGTGCAGCCGCATAAGGCGGCGGAAAAAGAGAGGTAGGTAGTGCATAGCAGTTTAAGCAGTTAGTTATCAGTTATCAGCAGTTGAATTGGAACACTTGTCTGGAAATATAACCTCTTCGTAAGAATAACACAGTGAAATAACAGTTACACTTTTAGATGGTACTTTGTTTATGAGCAGTGGCGGATTAAACGTTGAGAGCGCCGTAGGCAAGCATCTCATAGCGCCCCTATATTAAAATAACTCGAAGGTACTATAGTTTGAACGAAACCGCTGTACCGCGCCTTAGGAAAACGTGGTGAGATAGGGGAAAAGGAAAAAACTACGATATAGATTCCAAAGGTGTACTGTACTTATGATAGTAAACTATCAAACATCTCTGCTCTTTTGAGCATGAGTTTCCATTAGATCGATATTGTCGGACAGATGTTCCGATTTTGGTTCACAATATTTTAAAGCTATAAGATACGACTGGCATGTAAACCCAGAAATAATGAAATTCCCTATATAATAATTTCTGGCTTTACACACCAGTCGTCTGAATTTAATTATTAAACAGAATAAAAAATGAATTATAATTCCGCCCGCGCGCCTCATTGTACCCTCGCGCCTTGTCTAGTTTGCCTTAAGGATAAGCCGCCTCTGTTCATCAGTAAGGAAACTAGGGCTCCATTGGTAGCGCGATATATGATTTCGTACATTTTTAGGGTACTGCTATATACTATTACTATGTAACTATTACTTTAGTATTTCATCATCATTTGCATATCAAGATCACATGATGTTTTTCTAATTAAACATTAGACCCCAAGACTCATCATATTTGCGTATTACATGGCCACCTAACGGGCTACCATGAATACTTAGAAACGATCATTAAAGCTCATATCGCTACCCATTTAAGATGTGTAGACAACCCTTTGTTTACACCTTGCTATAAAAGCCCGAACTCCTTGGGACCGACACATTCTACATCTGATCATCGCCTCAGGCACTCATCAAGACTCATCTACCGATTTCCGACGCTATTGTATTCATATAACACCTTCTCTTCAAATAGTCTAAGTGTAAGCCAGATTGCCATAGTGGTAATTAAATGAGACTACTTAAGAAGCATCAACTGGTTTTATTTCACAAAGACTCCAGGCCAAACGGGTACATGGGGTGCTACGTCGGAAACCTCCTCGTGTGCCCGGTCCATTTCCTGTCCCTGGTCAGTTATGATAGGGGAACGGAAATGGGTCCGGGACGGTGCATCCCGTGCGCCTGCGTAATGTCTCCCACTGAGGGTGCTGTTACGGAGGTGTCGAATAGCCGACAATCTCGTAACCCCGTACGTAGTGCGGGGCCGAGGGCCGCCGTCTGCAAAGGAACTGTTTCCTTTGGAGGCGGGGGCTGCGAGGAAGACAACCTCTCTAAAAAATGTCCCGGGGGTGGTCTCGGCTGGCGTCCTGGGTATCCCGGGTAGCGGCAGCCGAGTCAAGCTCGTAACCCTGTACATAGTGCGGGGCCGAGGGCCGCCGTCTGCAAAGGAACTGTTTCCTTTGGAGGCGGGGGCTGCGAGGAAGACAACCTCTCTAAAAAATTACCCGGTGGTGGTCTCGGCTGGCGCCCTGGGTATCCCGGGTAGCGATAGTCGAGTCAATCTTATCTCGTAACCCTGCACATAGTGCGGGCCCGAGGGCCGCCGTCTGCAAAGGAACTGTTTCCTTTGGAGGCGGGGGCTGCGAGGAAGACAACCTCTCTAAAAAATCACCCGAGGGGTCTCTCGACCGGCGCCCTGGGTAGCCCGGGTAGCGGTGGTCGAGACCTTATAGATTGAGGCGGAGACGCCATTGGTAAGGGCGGTTGCGGCGCGAACTCAGCGTCGCTTCCGGCCAACCCGTAACCCCACATGTGGTGTGGGGCCGGGGGCCGCCGTCCTTCGGGACGGGGGCTGCAAGGAAGAAAACCTTTTCAAAAATTACCGATGAGGCCAGGTAGGGTTCCCTCGCCCGGAAGAGGGAAAAAGTATGAAAAATGTCTTCTCTGGTTGTTTGTATGTCATGCGCTCCCGTTGACGCCGGGCGCTCTGGGGTAGCTGGGCCCCAGGGTGAGAAATTTGTAACTAGCGGCCAATGCGCTCCGGCTGGCCACCGGCGCTGCGGGATTACCGGGTCCCGCAGTGGTAAATTAGTTACCGAGGCGTTAGGAGGAGTTCTTAGACTCCGAGGTGGAGCGGATGAGGGCGGAGAGGTAGCACCCCTCCCCGCCAAGGTGAACACGGCCCGTAGGGGCAAGAGGAAGGCGGCGGCATCAGACAGGCCGAAGTCTGAGGGACCTTCGTCCATAGACGAAGAGGAAGTGAACGGCAGTCGCTTCTGGCAGGAGACGGCCAACGGTACCTCGAAGGAGCTAGAAAGGCTGACGGACGTAATGTTTGATGGCGCTAATAAGGGCTTATTGGGGGAGCGGATCGAAAAAAAGTTGACGCACTCGGTCGCGATACTTGAACACACGCTGGAGGCGGCCTTCAAGAAAGCCGAGGAAGAAAGTTTTCTCGCCGGGAGAGCCCGCCAATACCGCGAGGAAAAGGCGCTCTATAAGGAAAGAATGGAGGACGCGGCTGCCGAAGCGGTGGAGCTCCGAATGGAGAACGCCGCCCTAAAGAAGGAGGTGGAGGTGCTGCGCGGGGAGATGCGGGCCCTCCATGACAGGACGAGCGAGGGCGCGACCAGCGGATCGGGGTGGAAGGAGGCCGTCGAGGAGCTGAAACGCTCCCTTATGATTTCCATAGGGGAGATGGTCAGCACTCGATTGGCCTCGCTGGAAGGGAGACTGCCCCCGCCGGAGCGGCTTAGACCGCCCTTAGCGGCGGACCGGCGCGGTGGGGAGGCGGAGACCGCAGCGGTTGGCGGTGGGGAGAAGTGGAGTGTTGTGGCCGGTAAAAAGGCCAGGAAGAAGGGTGCGAGTCCAGGGGTGGCCCCGATACCGGAGGTACGAAAGACGCTAGCACAGAAGGTGCCAGACCAGAAGTCGCCAGCACAGAAGGCGCAGCGGCAGGAGGGGAGAAAGGCCAAGCTGAGGGTGCCAAACACATCGGCCGTGACCCTTAAGCTTACGCTGGCAGCTAAGCAGGATGGGGTCACCTACGCCAAGGTGTTAGAGTTGGCGAAAGAAAAGCTGCGGCTCCAGGAGATGGGGATAGAGGGGGGCCCTCAAAATTCGCGAAAGCCGAATGGGGACCAAGCTCCTGGTGGTCCCAGGGCCAGACAGCTCCACGAAGGCGGATACCCTTGCAAGGCGGATCGGCGAAGTAATGGCGGATCTCGTGGAGGTCGGCAGGCCGGAGAAAGTGGCCGACCTGCGGATCACCGGACTGGACGAGTCCGTCACGACTAAGGAGCTGGCACAGGCGGTGGCGGAAAAGGGGGGCTGTCCGCGGCTTTGCGCTAAGCAGTGTAGAGGTATTCGCAGGACTTTTTTAGCGGATATTATACCGTAAAGCGCCCGTAAGAGTTGCGGGGTCCTCGGTGGGTAGCCACTGGGGGGGGGGGGGGGCGGTCCGTAAGACTTGCGGGAGTCAGGTGTGAGGTTCGTTCGGCGGTGTGCCTCTTAAAGGCGCCGTCGTCTGTAAAAAGATTTTTTACCTGCGTTATAAAAAAAAAAAAAAAAGGCCAAACGGGTACATAACAGTTCTGTACCTGTACGATGCAGCGCTTAGTTGACCACGCTGGCACGCTAACATAGGTGGGTACACTATAAAATTGTAAGATGAAGTTCAAATTGTGGTGAAATCCCTCAATGGGGATCACGCGGTTCCGCACTTAACAGCGTATTCGTAAGGTTTTTAGCGGATAATAAGCGCTCGTAAGCCGCGCAGACTGTCGTTTAGCAGCCATGAGAACGTCTGTCAATAGAGTTTTGCCTGCATAAAAAAAGGTAAATAAGCCCCTGACCACATGGCAAAGAGTACTTTTTATGTACGGATGGTCACTAAAGTAGAATCTACTTTTATACAGGGCGTCCCACGGCTACCTCACACGGAGGGAAAGTATATTAAATATTAAAGATAGGATATTTTACTGAAAGAAGACATCATTTCATTTTTGATAATAACTAGAACTGCATTCACAGTTTAAAAAATTAAAAATCGACTGCTACAACTGGGAATCAAACACGTGAAATTTCGAAAAAAAATACGACATATTTTATTATGACCATCGAAAGGGTTTATCATAAAGATTATTTTTTACTAATTAACATAGCATTTTAAATGAAAGTAATGTCTTATTACGTGATAAAAAGAATAAAGTGATATACAAACTGTAGTACGTATGCATTTCTTTTTGAACTCAGTTACAATGCGTTTGGCTGAAAGGACAATGTTAAAATTGGCCTAAGAACCAACACCAATTTGGCATTTATGATAATTCTTAGTATATTTTTTGCGATAATTATCAGTATTTAGATTGTGACGGACACTTCCAGTTAAGTAAGCTAAATTAAAAAGTTAAAAAATAATCTGAGACAATAAATACCATTTTATGTGTATAATCTATGGCACAGCTGAAAACACTGTTTCTTCCTAATGCCGGCACTTCACTTTGCTATTCGTATTTGCTATTTTAAAACATGACATCAGTCTGTCCTTT
Source organism: Chilo suppressalis (assembly GCA_902850365.2). Taxonomy (NCBI): domain Eukaryota; kingdom Metazoa; phylum Arthropoda; class Insecta; order Lepidoptera; family Crambidae; genus Chilo; species Chilo suppressalis. Next base: position 14,062,283 of record OU963894.1, on the reverse strand, counting down.
TCATTCCTTATTAAGCATGACAAGGACAAATTGTTGTCAAGTGAAGGGCCGGCATAAAACTCGATACTCTGTGGTTGTGGTGCATGCAGTTTGCATTCGTAGTAATCTGTGGCATTCGTGCATTCCAAAGAGTAGTTTAAATACCGGAAAGTGCATTCTCGTTTCGGATTACCTGTTGTGTGTGTTTATTTGCGATTGTTTTTCCCTATTTCGGCTATCTAATATTCCATCGATGTTACCAAAGAGCAGAGCCCTTATTACCAAGTGCTAGTGAACCTGTGCCACAACATCCTGAGAGGATCATACTGCCAAATTATTCAAGAACACCTGATACACATTCACGCTGCATATTTACACAATATACATGTGATATACAAATAAACACAATAAACAATATGATACAATTGTGCGAAAAATAGTCAATAAATAAGAAGCAAAACTACAGTTTTTATTTTATTGATGATTCCTACCTTAAAAAGTTTTAAAATCGCACCGAATAAAATGAATCAGTTGTAATATTAATTCACTTCATACTGAGTTCATACTAAATTCATAGGTTGACCTATGTTTCATTGAATTTTAAACATAACCTCAAAAAATTATTTTTAGTTTTCCTAATAATTCAAGTTCTCCGGAGTGTCCGTCAATAATCTTTGTTTTTACTGTCATTTACTTACGATTTTGAACCTAGAAAATAATATTTCATGATTGTTGGTTCTTAGGCTTACTATGTATGGACGCTGAACAATGTCCTTTGTAAAAATAATAATTCGAAAATAAAACACATACATTTTCAAGCGTCTGTTCCCCTAGCAAGAACCATTATCGAATTCGAATAGTTTGCGAGTGTGAAATGTCAATGTTAAATTTTGTATGGAAACTTATACAGCAGCACCACAAAGTACGTAACGAGAACTAAAATCAGTACACATTTGACAATGACATTTCGCACTCGAAAACTATTCGAATTCGATATTGGTTCGTGCTAAGGGTACTGTTCTAGGGTGAGGTACCCGGGGGTCCCTGTATATGTGGTCGACACCCTTGGACCCTTTGGTTCTGAAGTTTTCTCCCTTATATTCAAAATCAGCTGAATACAGAATTAACTAATTTTACCTGCTACTAGGCTTCCCAAAAGCAATAATTCATCTAAAGGTCTTTGTGTTCACTTATACAATGAAGTGCCAAGCAACATCCAAAAGTTAATCTTAGATAAATTCAAAGATACTACAAAAAAGAACTTATTACAAAAGCTTATTACAAAGTGTCTGATTAAATTACAGATAAAAATGCTTGGCTTTGAATTGTTTCAATCATTCCAATATGGTTTCTTTATGAAATATGTAAATCATAATTGTATTGACGTTGTAACAACATAATGATTTGTAAATGTATTACATCGTGGTTGTGGAGTTTTATTCGCTCGTTTTTCTTCGCAGCTAAAAAACATGTCCAATAACGAGTGGTAGGGAAAAACTTTATTGGACGAATCAAAAGGGGTTTACTATAAAGATATATTGATTTCTGGTTTGCCTTTTCATAATTCGTAAAAGAGTTTTCACAAATCTTATATGAGTAGGATAAAAAACAATACTAGATTATTAAAAGTACATTTAAGGAAATGTAGAAAAATATGAATTAGAAAACAAATACTTACTTGACATATACTCTAATATAAAAACAAATTGTTATTCCATTAATAAAAAATAGTTTTATGTAATCAAATTTAAATCAAAATATAAGTATAAAAGTAAAAAAAAAATGATGTGGTGTCGTGGGACACCAGGTAGGAACGAAGTTCCTTCGACTAATGTAGAATCGACACAAATTGCAAACTCGCTTGTGTATGCGACTGTCGCGCCTGCGCACGTCTCATTTAACGGTTTTATTCCACGCACTTTTTTCCACAGATTTTTTCTTACGGTTTTACTATCACATTTTTTTCAGTTCGGTCAGCTAGTGTTCGTAAAGATTGCTAGGCAGGACTGGCCCACAGTTTATAATAAACTACAATGTCACAATAATCCAGAAATGTAGCCCCGTCGCTCTGCCACCCCCCTGGACTTAACCACAGTTTAGTATAATATACGACAATAATCCAGTGTTGGTATAATGCCACAATAATTTGGGGTTGCACCCCCGTCGCTCTGTCACCCCCTGTTAAGTACTGACCTTGTTATCATGTCTTCTCTAACTTTTACCATTTAGGCACGCATCGGAAGCTCTCAAATGGAATATTTTTTTTTGTATTTGCAACATTTCTCATTGTTGCTTCGCTCCTTTTGGTTGTAGCTTTATTTTATAAAACTAATAACTTTCTTCCATAAATGCACTTCTTCTTCTAGTGCCTCTCCGAACAGCGAAGGTTGGCAGTCAGCTTGGCATATGTCTCCTTATCCTTAGCGAGATGGAATAATTCAGTGGCGCTCGAGATTCCAGTCCATTCTCGTGAACCTTTTGTGGACTCTTGAGACTTCTAACGTTCCAAGTTGCTATTTTTAAATTGTTTTGTGTTTTCCACCCGGGGATTCTTCGCACCCCTGTCTTATTGTAAAGACGCCGGGTACTAGGGGCTATTTCCATTTTTGACACTTCCATGTAAATATGTTTAGCCAAAAGACTAGGGAATATATAATTTAGTGGTTTCCCGTTGCCTACTGCACCAGTCTTTTAGGGGTGATTTAGTCTCCTGGGTCAGTGAAGCCCCATCTGATTAGTTGCCCAACCAGGTGTATGGGTATACCGCCATTGCTCGGTCGCCAGAGCCTCGTCCGTTATCTAGCAGGGAGTACCACGTCGTCCTGAAAAGGACGCCGTCATCGACTATTCACACGAACCGCCGACGCGTACAGGTGAAGTTGACAATAGGGTCGGTTATGATGTTAATTACCGGTCCCCCCTTACTCCCCCAAATAAATAATAATAAATGCACTATCCAACACAAAACTAATTACTAAAATTCATGACTTTGTGTAAAATCAATTAGATAGAACCTGAAAATCCAAGCCAACCCACGCAGTAAATGGCAACTCAGATCTATCAATACGCATGGCACCGACATCAAATTATTTCTGACTTTAAATATAGATATAAGTAAAGAATACACATTAATTCTTTTTATTTTTAGTGGTTTGTTTCTGAAGTTGGTTTTTAGTATTTTTTTATTTTATAGTCATAATTTTTATGTTATTTGCATTTGTAATGAAAAGTGACTTTATGAGTTTCCTCATATTGAAGTCATTTTTCAATTTGACGACTGTAGGTATATAATACAGGGAGAAAAAAAACAGCCCTTGCTGAGTTTCTTGTCGGTTCTTCTCAGTACAAGGTCTCCCGCCGTAGATTTGCGAACCGTTGGCGTAGCTTTTCGACATTCACAAGTGCTTGAAACAGCCTAGACTGAATACACGATATTGATTTTATATCACTTTATTTAGTGACCAATCACTCAAAATATTAAAATTACAAAATCATTCATTGTGAAACTCTAAAAAGTAATTTGGGGTCATTCATAAAGTAGTCGAGGTGTGACATTGTGTGACAAGGGATGGGAGGGTCCTATGTGACGAAACATTTCAAATAATGTGCGGTGCTTACTTTTGAAGTATTAAACGAAAAACTTTAAAGTATTTAGAACTGTCTCTATGGGGTTTTTTGTTAACTATAAGGTTTCGGAACTAATTTGGAATTGCTTTCTTATTTCAATAATTTCTTTATTAATTCTTTTTATATTCTTTATATGTCTAATTTGAGCATACGGGTTTAGCCGTACTTCGAACTCATTATAAGTAGGTAAACGCGTCAGCAATATGATCCGCTGCTCGACATATTACTTTATAATTTATTAATGATGGCATGTCTAAATGATGACCTCCATCGGATTTCGGGATGGTCCAACTGTTACGGTATCTCCGTAAATCCAGCAAAATGCCAAGCAATCATAATAGAGAGCTCTCGACAGTTGGCCCTTCTGGATTTAAGTTCACTAAAACCGTTACTGTATAATGGTACTTCAATTGGATTTCAAGCTAGTGTCAAGGATCTGGGTCTACTCATAGACTGTTCACTCAGCTGGGAAGATCAAGTTGATGAAGTTTGCCGAAAAATTATAAACACACTTAGGGCTCTGTACTCTTTTGCTTTTGAACAACAACAACACAAACAACAGTACTCTTTTGCTTTTGTAACTGCGTTGAGTATATGTCCAAAATGCAATGTACTTTATTTCTGTTGGGAATAATCCCAACAGAAATAAAGTAGATTGCTTTTTGGATGTTGCTGTTTATAAAAACAGCACCAATATCAAGACACATTTTTTGCAAATGAATCCAAAGAATATCATCCTAATATATTGAATATCATCCTCGAAACATTATTTCTCCGTGAGACTATGATTCAAGTCATTATGTACGTAGATTTAGACTCCTCCCCTTCGAAATTGTCTATGGCTGCAATAGTGCGTATAAGAAGGAATTTGAAGTAATCCAAGGTCATTACTGTTTTTGATACAAGTTTCCGAAACTACGATATTATGTGGTAGTAGTGATTTAGAAATGCAATTTAGTTCATCGAACTTTCCTGGCTTGATAATACTACGCTCATTCATGTAAAGACATTTCAGTGATTTTTTCTTATTTATAACGTCATTATAGGTATTAGTAATCTTGTGTGTTATTTTACCAGTTGATGCTATTAGTTTTTTGCTGCTGTTGTTTCCTTTAATTTTTCTTCCGTCGATTGGATGATTTTTGGAAATCCTTTTATATACTTGATAATCAAATTAGTCTCTCCATTTTCGGTACGTTTTTTGAGTTCTTCTTTAGCTTAATCATGTATTTTCTTTGATTGAGCGTTTGATCGGAAAAAAATTTGATTCTCTCGCATTCCAAGTTGTGTTTGTTACGTAATATAGTTTAAACAGTTTCCTCTATGGTGAAGCATACCTTAACGGGTCGTGTAAGATCAGGTTTAAATTTTCCTAGACGAATAATTTTAACAGGTTTGGGACAATCATCAACGATTCTTTCAATAATTTTTGTGACTTCAGTGGAATCATAAGTATGTCGGTTAGCGGTTTTGGGTGGTTCAGGAATCCCGACAATCACAATATTTTTTGATCGCACATTTCGCTCATTTATCTCTAAACAATATCTTCATAGGTCATAGCCGATTGAAATGTGGAAAGTGGTAGTGAGTATGTGCAATTATTCAAATCCGCTTCTAGTGTTTCGATTTTTTTCTCAATTTTTTCGGTAGTAAACATATCGTTTACTTGATTTTTTATAGTAGTGACGTCCTCGCTGAACTTGCGGATATTTTCTGCTTGAGAATTGCTACTAGACTTCAGTACAGCGATCATTTCTGCCATTTGATTTTTTAGATCCGAAAGCTCTGTTCTTATTCATGCATTGTCATCAGTTTCTTTCCGCTTATTTCGATGAGGAGCCATGTTAACACAAGCCAATACTAACAAGTAGTCATATCATGGGTGGCATGCATTTCTGCCATATTAGGCTGAGAACCACCAAGTTTTGTGTTACAGCCACATCTAGTCGGTGACCGTTGTACACTCATTTTATATCTTTGAGCCCGTCTTTTGTCCCCGAGGGGGTGAAGAGCGCTTACCGCAACCTGTGCGTTCGAACGACACTGTCACTTAGAAGAAATTCTAGTCACAACACGGATGTTATAGTTTAAATGAAAATATACTTTAGGAGCCGGTTATAAGCTTCCGCTACTAACACTAATTTTGTTAAATTTTAATAAATTTGCTACACGTCTGGTTTGTACGCTCTCCGTTTTGGATTCACTTATAAATAATTATATGTGTTTGTTTATTATATATATCTATTTATTTATATGTTTATTTCTGATAATTGATTTTTATATAATATTAATTTATCGTTTATTATAGTAAGTAATGTTAAGTAGGATAATATATATGTTTTTCTAACTTTAGTAGCTCGCACCTTTTCGCCATAACATTCGTCTCCCACACCCTTACTGGTTGACTGTTAGAAAATGCCTATGGCATTAAGTCCGCCATTTATTTTGGTAAAGAAGAATAAAATAAATAAATAATTATATTGTTTCGTAAAAATAAAATATTGAATCTACAATTTGTGCCTATCCGGTTCCGATCTTACCAACTACGCGTACTCACTCTTACCTTTTCACCATACGTAACCCATTCTTTTTCCTGTGTATTTTGTAGACTTTGTTGTAGTAGTATTTATATTCTCAATAAACCCTCACTAATTGTTTCCAGGGACTTTCTATTTATCAATCTCTTTTCTAAAGGTGTATTACCCGTACATGAACTGTACGACGGGCACAATACATACAAGAGCAGTACTCTGACTTCATACTAGCGCCCGAATCGACGCACGCACACACACAAACGTCATTTACACGGCCGCTAACCAATCTTGGCAAGACAAATCTACGCAGTGGTACGTCACGCACCGCCGAGACTGGTCGATGGCCGAGTTAAATTAGCGGCGCCGTCTGCCTCCGTTTCGATTTCGTAACTTGGCAATAGTAACTATACACATATTATAAAAATCTACACAAATCTGTTTTATGTTTTGTAGGTACCAACCCTAGCGCTCCGCTCAGTCGTAGGTTTCTATTACAAGAAAACGGCTAAGTTACGCTACTACTCTTGTATATATTGTGCGACGGGGGACGTGTAAAAAATCACAAGGTGACGTACTTATGACCCCTTTTCAGTCGCGAATCATAATCAGTCTAGGCTGTTACAAGCACTTGTGCATGTTGAAAAGCTACGCCATCTGTTCGCAAATCTACGGCAGAAGACCTTGTACTGAGAAGTACTAGGAAGAAACTTAGAAAGAGCTGTTATTTTCTCCCATTATTATATTAGTCATCAAATTGAAAAAATGACTTCTTTACGAGATAACTCATGAAGTCACTTTTCATTACAAATGTAAATGATCTAACAAAATAAAAGAACTGATTTAACAATGTTTAGGAATGCCGTGTCCTACTGTTTAGGTATAAAAAAATGTACGATTAAAGTTAAACACAACGATTAATAGTACCCAATGTAACACGAGCAGACTCATCTCCGCTGGCAGCGCCCGTTATTTTGGTAAAGTCACGGGCACACGATGGGCCGAAACACATAACAACCTAATTCTAAAATTGCAGCGTGTTACTAATTTTTTTACCCTTGTTATTAAAAAAATTCATTGTTTTTTTAATAATAAACAATAATCCGTATATTGCAAAACGCTGCAAAAATACACGTTACAAAACGGTAAAAACAAAATTATTCTAAATTTGCAGCGTGTTACTAATTTTTTTGGCAATTTTATTAACAAAAAACAAATTTCACCCCTTTTCAATCCTTTCCGTACACCCCAGAACGCTGCAAAATCACACGGTAAGTTATTTTACCTTCTTTAAAAACCCCTTTACAATTTGAGCGAGTTACTAATTACTTACGGGTTTGAGGCTTTAATGAGTGGCCTGTACTGTTTTCTCGCAAATGTGTTGAAAAACGTTGTATGACATCCGTGCGGAATTGGTTTTAACAAACTCGTGACTATGGTAAACCCTCGACTTCATATCGGGCTTACATTCGTCTACTCGTTTGTGACAACCAACTAACTGCACTAATATTATAATAACTTTATCTACTCTGATACTATTCGCTATGTGCGAAGTACATGGTGGGGGTATAGTGAAGCGATCGCAGCGCTTATCGTGGCAGAAATACGCAACAATCCGGGAAAGTAAAGTCAATTTGCACGGAGTTCGTAATAAACAAAAATTTTTTAAAATGCCTATTAATAGATGTTGTTGTGTTGTGAATTGCAAAAATAAGGGCACAAATAGTCTGTGTATATATTTCCTACATTGGACTGGAAATTAAATCAAAGAAATAAATGGATAGATGCCATAAAAAGAAATAAGTAAGCGAAATAACCTTAAATTATGATCAATTTTATTTGCGCTATATATTTTATGTGATATTCATTATTGTCTTTATTATTTTAGTGTTGATGGGTCGCCATGGTATCCCAAACCTGACGACACAATTTGTAGTGAACATTTTATGGGAAACAAAAAATCAGACGAGGAAGAAAATCCGAGTTATGCTCCTACGATATTCCCTGAAATATATCGAAAGAGGAAGGTTAATGATTCACAGGTCCTAGCTAGATATACACGCTTGACAAAACGAAGAACCACAAAAGTCTCAGATACCACATCAAGTCAAATAATAATTGAAGAAGGGAGTGAATTAAATCAAACTCAACCTTTTATGATCGATCAAGGATGTCAAGTCAATATGTTTTCTGAATCGAAATTAAGAGATACAACTTTTATTTGTATTAGATTAATTTACAGTGATCACTGTGATGCTGAAATCCAACATCAAGAATTTTAATGACAAATAATTCAAGAAAGAAAGATAAAAGCTGTGGCACTGACAAAAAATCGTATGAGGATCAATCTACCGAAACAAAAAGTCAAGAATTTGTTGGTATTTCATCAATAACAAATGATCAAGAACTCCTAGATCCTTCTGGTGTGTCATTTAGCAATTTTGAGTTTTTATTAACAAGATTAACTATGAAAAAATGTACAGTTTCCACTAAAGACCGACTTCTGATTTTTTTGATAAAAATGAAAAATGGCTTGACATTTTCAGCATTGAGTGTGTTATTTGGTGTACAAAAAAACCACAATCTCACGTATATTTCATTCGATCTTACAAAATCTAGCTTGTTCAACTGCTAATTTAATCTTTTGGCCGAATAGAGCCACCGTACAAGCAACAATGCCCAAGTGTTTCAGTCCAGATTACATCAATACAAGAGTTATTATTGACTGTACTAAATTCCGAATTGAAATCCGACAGTATTTAAATTATTATACAATATATAATAATTTTTATTTATCTTTAATTTACTATATTTACTAGAAATCAATAAAATACAAACTGATGTCATTATTTGGCATAATCCCGGAAAGTTGCGTATTGTAGGTGGCGCTCTGTCGTGCACATAGCGAATAATACAAAGATTCTAAAACTGAAAACAAAATGCTTATGACAAACATTACGTACAGGCCAAAAATAATAAAAAAAAGTTTAATTACGATACAGGTCTTGTATGGACACCTGTAAAATAATATAACTTTTTAATCATAACGATACACCTATACAACCTCCAGCTGGACCAAGGAGGTTGAACCTCTACTTTAAAAAGGTTTCAATGAACGAGTCCGCGACGACGCAACACGCATGCGCAATCGATGTTTGCACCTTGGCGCCAACATTTGACATTTAAAAAATCTTTTCAATATTTAAACAAAGTTTGGTTTTGTTTGTAAAATACATAAGTTTTTGTGTAAAAACATGTCTGAAAGCGGGGATAGTGGTGATTGTACACCACTAGACATTCTGGAAGCTGCGTCAAACATGACCATGAACCTGTTGCCGGCGAAATCTAGGAGCAACTATAATAAATGTTACCACGAATTCATGGAATGGAAAATGAATAAAAATGCTACATTATTTACTGAAAAATGTGTTGTTAGCGTACTTTCAAGAGTTATCTGAAAAATATAAAGTGTCAAGTACTCGTATGTGGGTTAAATACTCCATGATTAAAAGTACACGCAAAATATTTACAACGAAGTTGACATAACTAAATATAGCAAGCTGATTTCATTTTTGAAACGAAACTCACAAGAATATAAAGGGAATAAATCCAAGACTCTTACAGCAGAGCAGATAAATAAGTTCTTAAATGAAGCCCCAGACACATTATATCTGTTCACAAAGGTATTTTAGTTGTTTATCAGTTAACCATCTACATTTTTTTTTGTTAATATTGAGTTAATTTACCGTAATATATATATATATATATATATATATGAGTTGTTACAGATTGCACTAATTTTTAGTATAATGGGTGCTTGCCGACGGCAAGAGTTATACAACATACAATTGAAAGATGTTGAAGTCTTTGAAACTACACTATTGATCAAAATAAGTAAAACTAAAACCAAGATGGACCGCTCTTTTACCGTTACTGGGAAATATTATGAACAATGCAAAAAATACATAGAGCTACGATCAACTGAGTGCAGCAATCCCAGTTTCTTTCTAAACTATATTGCCGGAAAATGCACGACGCAGAGAGTTGGCATTAACAAATTTGGAGCTTTAGGCAAAGTTATTGCCAGCTATCTTCAACTTACCGACCCCGAATTGTACACAGGTCGCGACCTTGCTAGTTGACGCTGGTGGAGATATAACGGCACTAAAGTGACACGGTGGCTGGAAGTCAACGACAGTTGCAGAAGGCTATATAGATGATTTAATGACTAACAATATCGCTGTATCCAATTCAATACTTAACAGTATTGAAAATAACAGAAATGAAGTCAACATTAACATACCCTCTCTGAGTACCTCCAATAACGCTTCCTGTCCGGTTCAAATTCAGTTTCATAATTGTTATATTCAGAACATCAATAATTACTACAAGTAAAAATAAATTTGTTGTTATATTCAGCGTTTTATTTGCAATGTTGTTTTACGTATTATAGTATGAGAGTAGATAAAGTAGTGTATGACACTGTACATAACTTGGTCTTATAACACTCGTGTGATACTATATTAAAACACACTCATGTTATAAGAACGCTTATTATGCAACAGTATATAGTAAATAAGGTACGGTTACGATTATTTATAGTGAAGACGAACGAAACAGACTCTCCGCTACTTCTTAGTTAATAATTAAGTTTTAATCGACCAAAGTCTCTCATTGAAACGAATCCTGCTAACAATAGATCTAAAGGACCATTGTTGGTGGAGCTTTATTAGCTTATTTTTACCTGAAACTCATCAAAGGGAGATGCGCTTAATTAATTCATCCTTGTCTAATCACAACATTTTGAAATATGAAACAAGACAAATTTATCTTAATTAATGAGTAATCTTCAAAGATCGATGACCGAACCAATAGATTGATTAAAATAAAGAAAATTATGCACAAATTAGTTTCCATTTTTTTTTACTTTATTTTAAAATCATACCACATAGTTACAACATATTTATTAACACTTACAAGAATTAGAAATTATTGTTACAGAAAATTTACTAGAAAAAAAATCACGCGGTCCAGGCAGCAGACGGGACTCGAACCCGCACCCTTCGATATCCGTTTACACCGTCTGCTACCTGGTCCGCGTGGAAATTTTTTCAATTGTTAAATGTTTAAAAAATAAAAATATGTATAATTATTGAGGATCAATAACATAATAGCAAATCTGATTTTTACTAAGAATATCTTATGCGCAATAAACTACTGAGCAATTTACTTTTTAAATTATTAAAATCCGTCATGAAATGATGAACTTATTGAAGTTTTTTTGAACGGCTCCTTTGAAATGCGAGCTCCAGATCGATTCTTTATGATGACGTTGGGTGTATTCCGTACTATATACCAGTATACTGGCCAGTGCTAATGACGTCATGAATCGACGCTATACTGGTGAATTGTTCCGAAATATACTGGCCAGTGCACTGACGTCATAAATCGACGAAATATTAAAAATAGTGCCAATAAAGAAGATTTTTTTATTTATCTCATCAATTAAAAGGAATTAATTATTTTTGTTCGGATGCCGCCGTTATTGTTCTTTAAATAAAAAAGAAATAAAATTTGTTTCTCACGTACGCTCCGCCATACGTCATATTCATTTTCCCGGTAAAAATATGGTAGCATACCAGGAGGCCTACTCAATTTCAACGTAAAACGAAATTTCGATCGAAATTTCGCACGTTTCTTACTCTGTTTCCTTTTCATTTCGAAAATTCGTTCGTCCGAAAATAGTTTGACATCTAAATTCTCCAAGTCTACTCTAATTCACAAAACTTTCGAACTAAAAGTTGAATTTGACAGGTAATTGTTCGAAATTTTAACCTCAAATTGACGAAATGAAAAGTGTTACCTTTTCATTTTCGTTTTGGAACTTTTGTTTAAATTAAGCCTAAAATGACTGCTGGAGTATTTTTAATCAAGGCTGCTAAGCACGAGGAGCATTTTTTAGCATGTCAAATTAACTTAAACACCAAATTTTAATTAATTATTGTATTTCCAATACTTCAAAGTATTAAACGACCAATTTAGGTTGACATATAATGAAGTACATCAACTCTACAAATTAGTCGGCTAAGACTGTCAAAGAAGGTTCTTTTAATGTCATCAAAAATTTTGTAGTAGAGTAATATTGTTTCCAAGTAAAACAGGTAATCTAAAAAGTGGAGAGAAAAGAACTCACAAACATGACTCATTCCATTCGTTCACGAAAATTGTCTGTGATTCCGAACTTTATGTGCGTGTCCGAAAATGAAATAGAGTAGAGTTATTGGTGAAATTTCGTTTAAAATTAGTTCGTTACCGAAATTTCGTTTCGGAGAAAGAGAGTAGAGCTCCAGTACAATATGGCGTCGGATTCGTGGCGTCATTACTATTGGCCAGTATACTGATGTATATTTCGGAATACACCCGTCATCTGTTATGATCCGTGCGACCGCTCGAACATTTTCATTCACCGGTTACATGACGCTTGTGCCACGCGTGCATTGTTTGATTTTTATTTGTGTTAAATAATTTATTTTTGTTTCGAGGGACTCGGTAATTAATTAAATAAGTGTGAGCGAGTAGATATATTGTGAAAAAAAAGAAAATATTTTTAATCAAAATTGAAGGAACCGACTTCATCATGATCATTTCAAATTATCAGTCGATAATCGTATTACTTTGATTATAATTATTTATTTGTTCCATAGGTTTTCACGCACACCACTCATTAAATAAAACAAATTTCAACGGTATAGATGCACTGATTAATTTATTTCTTGACAAATACACACGTATTCAGAATTACACTATAACGGTAATTCTGACGACTCAGCCTGAAAAGGATGCGACACTTCTTTTCAGGCTGCGTCGTCAGAATTACCTTTTAAACTTGTTTTATTATTGAAGTGAAAACTTCTTTAGCGGCGTTGTACACTTATTTTGTAATGGGTAAAAACTGTTAAACTCGCGTCAGGACACGTAGCCTGATCGCGTCATGACGCGTGGCCTGATCGCGTCCGGACACGTGACCTAATTGCGTCCGGACACGTGGCCTAATCGAAAATTCGTAAGACGAAAACAATAAAATTGGAAAGGTTGTTGACTTTCAATATATTGGACGACACATTGTAATATTTTATTTTATCGTATTATAATAATAAGTCTCTAATTAGGACGTCCAGGTGGCAGCTTTATTGCGAAGAAAATGCTTTTTTTTACAATAGATGTCGTTAGGTGCGCTTAAATATGATTCGTAGAAGTTGATTTTTCTGCGAGATAAACTTTTTAATGTAATATAAATTGTCATGTTTGTGTACGATTGCGCAATAAATAAATATTGTATTCTACCACATATATGATAGTACTTTTATAATGATAATTAAAGCAATTCGTGCAAAATTATTCCCTAACCATTCCAAAAAATCAAAAATGCACAACGTTAACATTCAAGTTTTCACTTCTGTCGGCACTCCCGGAGTGCAACCCGTCGTTTTTTATTATTTTGTAAAATTGGAAACTGGTTGGAAATTTTACACGCGTAGGTCGGTAGGAAGATCGCGCTCGCGCTCTTCCGATCGATCTACGCGGATGGAACCGTGGGACACTGCTAGTATATTAAACATTAAAACCTACCCTGATAAATACGCATTTATATACCAAAACCCCATTCAAACCTAATCACTATACAAAAATACCTACAGCTACATACATACAAACAAACAAACAGGTCGAACCAATGGCGTAAGTATAATATAAAACTGAGATCATCCTATTTTTGAAGTCTGTTAAAAATCTAGGGCAGAGCACTTCGCAACAGTCCGAATCCTTAATATGTATTGACTTCAGATATTGTAGAATCACAGCTTGCAAAGCCTACGAAGCTGCTCACTGCAAAACATATGGTGGAGCTTTAATAAAGGAAATATTTGGAGGCAGAAAAATACAACACCAAGACCAACCAACACTTTGACGTTTCTGTCACTTTTTGCCCAGTGATATGCATGAGACTAAACTTTCAGTTCTAATGGAGCTTGACTATGTTTGTTGCGATTGTCAGAAACCGAGGCAGTAAAACACGTTCTCGCAAAGTGTGGCTGTCTTTAGTATTTTTAATAAAAGCTTCTAGGGCATTATTTGTCACTGGAGACCCCTCGGCCGAGCCGAGATACCAATTTGGATTGAGGGACACCCACTCCTGTTTGAAATATGTTATACCGTTGTCCTTGTACTTACATATTTAATTAAAAACGCTAAAAGCACTCGATTGAATAAGGTAGTAGAGGTAACTGAATATAATGTGTCAATATCATCCAATATAGCTTTCTGTTTTTTTTCGCTATCAACTTTTCAACACATTTTTGTATGTTTTGTCTCAGTGCCAAATACTGTTTGGAAAGCGTTTTTAATTGCGTTGCGAAAAGCTTTGAGCTGCGTCGCCAATAAGCGCTTTAGGTTCTATATTATAAGTGTAAAGTGTAAGAAAACCTTTTTTGAGTGCTCGATGCAGCGACAGCATTTCGTAATCTTCTTTAATTGCCATATAAAGAAAATGAAATCGCTTTGCCTTGTCAGTTGTATTGATATCTCCGTCTTGCTCGCGCCTGAGCAAGCTTTACGGACCGCGAACGCCATACCTATTTCGCTCGCAAGCGGCATGACAAAGCGCGCGAAAGCAATTTTCGGTAACTTAGGTCAACTTTAAGAATTAATGCTATAAAAATAGCAATATTTTTTTATAATGATAATACAATTTGCCGAGCGTATTTTCTGAAATTTTAAACCATATAATGTTGAGTAAGTTTAGAAATGCTGAATGGGAAACCCGTTGCAAAAATAGTTGTTATGTTATGAGTGTGAGTATTATGCGTCGAAGCCCTGGTTAATTTTCTGTGCAATCAGTATATTTAATATGAAATTCATATTTCTGTACAGTTAAACAAGTTTTTTGTCTAGCACTATAGGAAAAAATGTACTAAAGATGTGTATATTTTTTAATTATTTTTAGCACTAGTATTGTTCAACAAATGTTTTGTTTGCACTAAAATAATTATTTTAAAGTAAAAAGTATTCAATTGATGTAAATACCTTGAAGGGTGATAAGTTATTACAGCTTACAGCGAGTCGCTCCATTCTCGGGCGCGTTTTTTGAAACTATTGCACTAAAGTTGCTGTATCTTCGTAATAATTAGTCCGATTTAAATATTTTTTTCACAGTATTTATTGGTTTTTTTTGTCACTATAATTCTGCATACTCCATAAAAAACATGACTGATCCCCATTGTCATTCAAGAGAAATCACTGGATTTAAACTTAAAGTATTCGTCTCCAACACCGCATCTCTTTGTCTATCCCTGGCCAGTATGGTCCATGTTTCAACTCCATGTAAGGAAAAACAGGAATTCATTTAATAACTATACCTACTTTGTTACTGCATTACGTTGTTATTATTTATTAAAGGAGGTGATGTAATCTACTTGTTACTCAGCTTCGTTCCAAGAATCTTTTTACCATTCCCTTAAGGCAGGACGTTTTTTCTCTTTTCACAGAAGTAGGTAATCTGGCGCACTTTAGTAATAGATCCAAATTTACATTATGTACTCGTATATCACAGAACACAAAAAGAGGTAAACGGATTGATTACATTCGCCGAACCTTACCAATATAATATATGAGGAGCTGGCGAACAAAACTGTGTCTTATATATAAAATTCTCGTGCCACAATGTTAGTTACCATACTCCTCCGAAACGGCCTGACCGATTTTTATAAAATTTTATATGCATATTCCGTGGGTCTGAGAATCGGCTACTATCTATTTTTCATATCCTTAAGTGATAATGGTTGTCCACCTGTAACGTTGTGTTCTGAAACCTACAATTTTAAACCTACAACATTCAAACTATTGGGTATTGTAACGTAGTGTTCTCATATGGGTTAGGAGGAATGTTATCCCAGGAAATTGATAGAACACTACGTTACACACCCCTAAAAATTTTTTTGGACAATTTATTTGTTTTTTAATGTGGTATAATACATATAACCCTAAATTTTCCCTTCTACCACTTACCTCTATTTTTATGGCGGTATGAAGTTCGCTGGGTCAGCTAGTCTAATATATAAAATTCTTGTGTCACGGTGTGCGTAATTGAACTAGATATCAGCGTCGATGGGTGCACGGCTCAAGACTTCTTCATGTATCGGTTGGAAATAATAGATGGAACATGGAACTTGATAAAAAAAAACCGTTTTATAAATCTTAAGTATTCTTATTTGCTTAATATAACAAATGTTATATTGTTATACGATTTACTCACATAAAGAAAACAACATGGTTCATAAATTAAAACTAAAAACCTTTATGGCATTATACACAGTACAAATAAATCAACGTAAGCATAACATTTGAGTCACAATGAGCACTTAAAGTAACTTTACCGAAAATAATGTAATGTGGCAAAAGAAATTATTTTTTAAATGTTATTTTTTTTAACCTTAATAATTTAAAAAATATAAAGTCTTTTAAACTACAGAAGTCATCCAATAATAGGGTATTTGACAGTATTAAAATTAAGTCCCAATTGTTAGCATCTGTGTTTAGAACAGAGCCATTGGAACATTGAACTCCCGGCACTTCTCTAACATGCGTCTCATGTTTAAAATTTGCTCCCGTGCTTCCCTGCCTTTAACAAACCTGTTGGTGTTTTTTATGATACATCAAATAAAAATACATACAACTCTAAATTTTCACCCTTATACCACCAACCCCTATTTTTTTATGGCGGTACGAAGTTCGCTGGGACAGCTAGTAATTACATAAAATTAAATTTTACAAGAGCTGAATGACATACCTCCAGTGAGCTTTTTGCATGGTTTTTAAATTATAAGTTTAGTAATTTAAACACTGTTTCAGGCGGTTTTGATTGAAAATTATTTGGGATTTAATTTCAACGGGCCTGTAACATCCGGACTGTAAAAAAAAATAGTTTGACCAGATGCGTAATTATACCGTTTTGTTCGCCGGCTCCTCATATGCAAGTTCACTGACATAATGTTTAGTGGATTAGATTGATATCTGAGTAATATCAATCTAATCCACTTCCGATTTATCTAAAAAATAAAAATTGACGGGACATCAGTTAGTCTTGAGTAACTAGTTGGCCGTGTAAGTTTTAAGCAACTTACTTACTTTTTGCCTAGTAGACAACTTGGATATTATGTGTTAAGCTTATTTTCTTCTTCTTCGTCGTTAAAAGGTTTTGTCGTGTTGTACACTAGATGAGATCAGTAATCCGATATGCTTACGACATAAGGCGATTATCTATTGTTTGCATGCGACTTTGATATTTTATCAAAAGTTTTTTTATTCCATGGTGATTCTTTGTTTGTATCATGGTTATAAGATTTTTTTTTATTTCGTAACAACCGCTTATTTTCAGAACACAATAATAACAGAGTTTCACAACATGACCATTATTACAAAATAAATATTAGTATTAATATGGAGGGGTTTAAGGGGGGGAAAATTTCATTCCATACTTTTTTTTTACATTTTCTGAAGAACTTTTAAATCGGTCGAAGTGAATACAGAAAGAGAACAACAATTGCTCATCCTTTGAATCTAGTCACAGGATTAAAAATAATTTGATATGAATATGAAATGGATTACATAATTTATTTTATTTCATAATTCAAAAATTTGTTTTATAAAAGTAAATTACTCCTACATAAAACAAAAAAGACTAAGAACTCATAAAACTTTAGTATTTATATCAAACTGAGCAGCTCAATGGCGCATATGGTTGGCGCTTTCGGTTGCTATCGTTTGAAGTTAAGCAACTTTCGCATTGGTCGGTCATTGGATGGGTGACTAATACTATCTCGAGCTCGTCCGTGATTCGGAAGGCACTTTAACTGTTGGTTCCAGCTGCTTCTGCAGTGTTTAGCTAGCATCCACCAATCCGCACTGGGCTTGCGTGGTGAGTCAGGGCCCAATCTCCCTATTCCATACAAAGGGAAGGCCTGTGCCTCAGCAATGTGGACGCTTCGTCAATAGTTACTTGATCGAAACAAATTAATTAGAAATATGACGTAGACTACTTTCGGAAATGTAGGTGGCTGCTACGCCGTAGCAGCTAGAGCTGTAGCAAGAACTCTCTTAAACTGCTGAGAATTTTAAAAAATAAGCATAATCTTATTTTAAAATAAGGTTTATTTATGTAAAGAGAGTGGTGGAATAAGCACGTGACCTGTCTGATACAATAGCTTATAGAGTGTTAGAATAATACCAGGATGTCTAGAATGGCGATATTGCATGTTTATTTATTGTTTATTGTAATATGTTGTATTAAAAAAACATATCAGGGAAACAAATCCTCATTTGATCCATCATGGATGTAGCCAGTGGATCTAGTGAGAGTGATCCGATATTTCATGAAACATCAATTGAAAGTAACATGAAACAGATTGGTATGAGAAAGAGATAAGTGGCCACTTAGAGTAAAGATAGTCAAAGAATTCATAAATAAAACATAGCAGGGCTAGCATGGAGAAAATGATCAAATTAGTCAGGTCATCCACCGCGCCAACCCAGTGGGGATTGATGGGTGCTAATGACTGCAAATAAAAAAAGTGTGATTTTCTGAAAACACGCAAGACAAACTTTTGAAATCATCAAAAAAAAGTTCTTACGCGGCTGGGATTCGAGCCCAGTCTTAAATTTTTAATAACAATTGAAATGTATTGCCACATGCTAAAGATGAACGAAAAAAATTGTAACGATGTAATAATGTTTTCAGAAAAAAAAACACTACTTCAAATAAAGCGAAAAGAGAAACCGCTAAGAACGAAAATTGCAATTCTCAATATCGGATAACATTTCACAATATTTTAGGCAATCCAGAATGAATACGGCAAAGATTTTACCGCTAGTCTGCAAACCAAAACTGCCTTATTTTTCACAAACAACGGAAACGATGTGCGAAATTGCGAATGCGCGTGTTTGGTTCTCGATAGAAGTCACGTACATGTTGTTCATTGAGTTAACCGAGCGTGAGATTTAAACTAGATCTGTTGTACGTAAAGGTCAGGTCACAATACTGCTTTGCTATGATGCGACATATCCGAAATTGTGATTGGTCATCGCGAGTAATGCAAGATACAAGAGGAGGCTGATCGCCAATCACATGATCTGAGTTTTGTGTTGACCATATTAAATGAAATTAAATGAACCATGACATATTAAATGAAAGAGTTCAATGTGAAGGTATCGAACATATTTTTTTTACAAATGTAAAATGAAAAGTTTAAAAAATATTTAAGAAAATTGATGAAAATTGACCTACCATATCTCCGAGACTACTGCGTCTAAAAATATGAAAAATATGGAATGTAGCTCTTTTTACTTGCAGATTACAGAAAAACCTATAAAATGTTATATACGAAACCCTTCGTGCGTAAGTCCGACTCGTACTTGTTGCTTATTATTATTGTCTTCATTACTTACATTTGACATGGGGAAAGGCATATATACGGACTTCTGCGGGGAGAACACGAAGACCCCTCCTTTTTCATGTTAGCGGTACATGTAGACTCTGGTTCTTTGGCCACAGTCTACAGATCCCACACTGGCGACGCTGAGACAACTCGACTGTTTTACCACCTGAGTAGGGCAGCAGATGATTCCCAGCGCAATTTCCCAACGCAAAACTGGTGTTTTTTGGGGACTTTAACGCTCACCTTGGTTGTGGCTGGGCTCCTCCAAAACTGACCATGCAGGGATCTTACGCATGACTTGACATAATTGGTTGATCAGCTCACCAGGATCCCAGATATAGCAAGTCAAACGTCTTCTTTACTAGACCTTCTGCCTACGACTTATCCGCAGGAGTGTCAGGTTGTGGTCCGAGGCCCATTGGGTTCATCAGATCGTTGCCTGATATCTGTCAAGGTGCCACAGGCCAAAACCCCTCGACCATTGGTGGTCAAAGGCCGGGTCTGGCACTATGGGTCGGCAGATTGGGATGGTATGCGCGACTGCTTTGCGTCCGTTCCTTGGAAGCAGCGCTGCTTCAGTGAAAAGGACCTATCGGCCAGCGCCATTGCTATTACTGAGGAGATCCTAACGCACCCTACGGGCTCCCGTAGTTTTTGGCGTTTGGCTAAGGCCGTGCAGCACAACTTCTGCCAGCCATCGCTGCCTACTAAAACATTGTGCAGCGGAGTTGACTCCCGTGCTTACGCGCTTGTAACAACTCTCTTACTCTTTGGGGCGTGTGCCGGAGGCTTGGAGAGATGCCAATGTGCAACCGGTGCCCAAAAAAGGGGAGCGCTCAGACCCGGCCAACTATCGGCCGATAGCTGTCACCTCAGTGTTGTGTAAAGTCTTAGAAAGGGTCCTTAACTACCATCTGACCCTCTACCTAGAAGATTACTCTCTGATTCACGATCTTCAATACAGATTTAGGCCGACTTCCTGCATGAGCGTAGAATTCACGTCCTTACAGACGGATGTAGATCGCAGTTCATGTCGGTGTTCCTTAGGGCTCCGTTCTATCCCCCACACTCTTTTTGCTGCATATCAATGATTTGATTCCACTTGCGAATATTCATCGCTATGCAGACGATAGTACAGTGAATGCGAGATACTTTGGACACGCAGCGACTGGACAGGTAGAAACCAGGGAGAAACGGGAAAATGTTGTCGATGAACTTAATCAGGCTTTGGACCACATTTTCGAATGGGGTACCAGGAGCTTGGTTGAGTTCAATGCCAAGAAAAGTCAGGCTTGCGCTTTCACGGCAAAAACGTCGCCATTCCTTCCCCTTCCCTATCTTAAGGGCACAACACTGGCGCTACAGAGCAACATTACCATGCTCTGTATGGAAGTTCGCTCAGACCTGAATCCAAAGGAATACATCGAAACCGTGATCAAAACAGCTTCACGCAAACTCGGAGTCCTGAAAAAGGTGCAGAGTTTTTTCACACCCGAACAACCGTGCTTGTTGTACAAAACGCAAGTGCGGTCCTGTGTGGAATATTGCTTGCACCTCTGGGATGGCTCCGCTAAGTACTTACTCGATGCCTTGGATAGGTTGCAGCGGCGCGCTGCCCACATCAGTGGCGATGAAGAGGTAACTAAGAAACTCGAGTCTCTACAATTACGCCGCGATGTGGCATCATTAAGCGCATTCAACTGACTATACCACGGCGAGTGTTCTGAGGAGTTATTCTCCCTTATCCATCCATCACCTTATCTTCAGAGGACCACGCGCGCTGGTCTTCGCTGCCACTGACTTACTGTAGCCACTATTCCTACACGAACAAATAAATTTGAAGACTCATTTCTGTGTCGTACTATTCGTAAGTGGAATTCTTTACCCGCGCACGTGTTCCCACATTCCTATAATCTGGGGACCTTTAAGAGAGGCTTGAAGAAGCATTTTTGCAGGCCGGCAAGGTGAGGACGGTTGGTGCAGCAGTTTATAAATGCTGTACTAGCTATCTTCGCGTTTGGACTTTATCACCACTAAACATCAGTTATTTGCCTACCTAGCTATAAAAAAAAATAGTTCAGGATCATATAGCTGAAAAGACAAAAACGGTCGAAAGAAATATCCATAATGTATTTCATTCTTAAAACCAATTGTGGATAAGCAAGCGACACTTAACGCAATAATACAGCCACGTGTCTATTCACGAGAGAAGACCGTATAGCAATTTGATGGTCGTCCAGCTCAAGTGTAGTGTAGACTCGCCATTACTGGAAATTTCATCGGATTACATTGTATGTTTCTCTTAACCGAGTTCCACAAATGCCGTACAACCTTAAGTGTACCTACGTAAACAAGATTGAATAAGGTTAGAATTGGCACTCAACTCGACAATAAAAGGATATTAAAGTATTTTCATACATAATAATATGATATAAATGTAATGAGGAGTTCGATGGCGCAAGTGGTTAGCGCGTTCGGCTGCGATCGTTAGTGTCGCCGCACATGGGCCACCGACCACAACCACAAAACGCCGCCGTCGGCATATTTCTTGTAGTTTTCATACATTTTACATGGACTCGCCACACACGGTACGCCGGTGGCCGCCACACGCTACAAATCGTCGTTGCTCGCTTCTCGTGGCCCGCACCGGCCACTTAATGCACCGATACAAAACGCCGCCACACGTCACTCGCGCGATTCCCCACCCCTCTCCCCCTTGGTGGTTTGTAGTACCGTGTGTGGCGAGTCCATATCAAATGTATGAAAACTACAAGAAATATGCCGGTGGCGGCATTTTGTGGTTGTGGTGGCCCGTGTGCGGCGACACTTAAAGTTAAGCATTTTCGCAGTGGTCGGTCATAGGATGTGTGACCAATTATTTACTATCTCGAGCTCCTTCATGCTTCGGAAGGCACGTTAAGCCGTTGATCCCGGTAGTCGTTAGCACCTACCAATCCGCACTGGGCCCGTGTGGTTGGTCATGGCCCAATCCCCTATGCCATCCATAGGGAAGGCCTGTGCCCCAGCAGTGTGGACATTAATAGGTAAAATGATAACTTCTGTTCTGTAATAAAGTATATAAAAAAACATTTTTAACTGTTGAAAAACTTGTTTCATATTAATATATATAAATTACGCGTCACGTTGTTTCTCATGGATGAACTACTTAACCGATTTTAATCAAATTTGCACACCGTGTGAAGTTTGATCCAACTTGAAAGATAGTATACCTTAAATCTCAATTTATAGTCGCAATATTATTTTATTGTAATTTATTACTTTTGGGCGGTACGAAGTTCGCCGAGTCAGCTAGTTTAATGTAAAATGTCTCAATGTCCCTTTGTTCATTACGTTTTCAAACCCAAACCGTTTGACCAATCCCCATAGATATATTATCTCTTAAAGTTACAACATACTTAAGTTATCTTTAGTTGCAATAATAAAAGTGGACCGAATGAAACGGAGAATGAAAAACCAATGATTTATTTCCAATCTTAAAGATATGAACAGAACATTTATATTCACACAGTTTTATGATGCTAAAAAAACGAATTTTGAAAAAGTATTTCTCCTAAAGCGATACTATAGGTAATTTTAAGTACAGTATTATTTCAAGTACAGTAATGATCGTTTCAAAACAAACTCAAAAAGTTTGTTGGTACAAACAGCCACTCATCAAATAACCACAATTTGTCAAATTTACTCAATGTTTTTGTGAATTTCATATCAATCGAAGTGATGTGAAGTACAAAATTAGTTAAGAGAAATTTGACTTTTTTGTATCACTTGTTTTCTGGTTGGGTACCTATGTACACTCGTAACGATGTCTTGCTAAATCGAACTAATTGACAATGTTGTTTTGTCTTAAAATAATTGGCCTTATATGCATAGTATTTACAAATACTTATTCTTTAACAGAAGTTCTTTACAATAAATTATGTTTTTAATGCCGAACAATATTCAAGGGTGTGTCTGAGTATACTACTTAGACTAGAACATTAGTGTGTCTGAGTGTAGAACAGTACGCCGAGCGGCTATAAAATAATATTGTTTACGCTCGGCATACTGTTACAAGACACAGATCAAAAGTGCCTAGGGATCAAGTACGCAACGCAAGTACGTAATTGATCCCGCCTTTAACTTGGGTCCATTTCCTACAATTTACAAACGGCGATAGAAGCTCTATTTAAAAAAAAAAAGGAAAAAGACAATCAGGAGTTCTGTTCCGCATTTGCTTGTTAATTAATGTTGATTGGATATTTTTTATTGCAAAAATTTACTCGACCCCTATACACTTTTGATGTACAATTGTACACATATATTTTACCTACATAAAGTTTTCATTTATTACAATCAAATCTTACAAAGTGTAACAAAACTTAAAATAAAAAAAAAAAATACAAGAAAAATCTCACTTGCCTTGATGAAGGGCGTGCATACGTTAAACACACTATCAATTGTTTAGAGAAACGTTTTTTACATTAAACTTCTTTTTTTATTCTAACATTTATAGAATCTTAAAAAAATTACATAGAAAGTTCACACAAAAAGCTCATAGTCAACACCTACCTTAAGATTACTTTATACAGTTACAGATCAATATCTATATAAATTCTACGTAAGTATAAGTAGGAACTTGATACATTATAGATGCCTATTTACAACTTATCTATTAGACAATACTCAGTATTAGACAGTACACCCACCGGAAATTTCATAATAAATTTTCCGGAATCTATAATGTTGTAAACATTTAGGTTCTTATCATAATTGATGCTAAAACGAATCCTATTACTATATATATATAAAAGTAGTTACATATTTCAACTCGTCCCAGGTACCAAGCTGAATTCTTAGAAGAATCCTTCATTTTCCAGGCGAATTTATTAGTAATTCGGGCTACCGGGAACTACACGGCGTGTCGAAATATTTCAAGTATTTCAGACAGCAGCCTTACCGGCAAACTTCTTGAGCTAAACCACAGACACATAAACATGCGCAGGAGCAGATTGTGTATGAGAAATTGCTGCTGCACTGGCTTCATCATCCATGGTATATCTAAAGAAGTTTGCCCGGGAGTATATTGTATATTTTCAAGTAGATTATACTGGGAAATATTCGAAGTACGGCGACACAGCGTAAGTACACCGGCGAATAACAGGGCAGGTAATTCTGGGAGATTTTACCAGTGGCGTAGCGTGCCTTGGCGGAGCCCCGTAAATAAAAGTTTGCCCTCAGGAAGGGTAAAGATTTCTCACAAAAGAAAAAAAATGTTTGCTTAAAATTAAAAGATATATTTATTCATCATTATTCATCTGTCACTTTTGACATACAATTCAAATTAAATATACACTCTCCTTGCCTTTTTTTGGCAAATTGATTTATTGAATCATTTGTAGCTGATGATGACTTTAGTTTCTCTAAAGTTTCTGCCTCTATGGACAATAGTGACTCCGTGGTATATCATCGTATCGCATGTATGTACATCGATTATTGTGGGAGTCCCCAGTTCAAGTAAATGACTTAAACGGGGAAATCCCGCCGCCCGCGATAACCGATGTAGGGTGTTGCCAACGCACACTTTACGCGAAAAAAAAAGAAATTGCTTTTTTTGACATTTGTCATTTCTGAAAAAAAAAATGGAATGTTTTTATAAATTTTTGTTTAAACTCCCGTGGCCGGGGGCCCCGTATTATTGATACGGCAGATACGGCGGTAGCTACGCCACTGGATTTCACTATTCGGTTTTTGAAATACAAATCTATACTTCGTTGGTAAACTGAACTGCCCTTACATGATTTGCCATTAGCTCTGGCCATTAGCAGCTGTACTCAGAAATGGCAATTAACTTTTAAGCCGATGAAAGTTATTGCTGTCATCACATTCTTTGTGATGACAAAAGAATAAGATAACGCACGTCACTATAAATGACATTACATAAATTCTCTGAGTGGTGCTGTAAGTAGAGGAGTTAACTCATTACGGATTGTTGGCTATAAACTTCTACGGTAAAAAAAAGATTTGCGGAGATTCTTAGAAAAGAAAAAAATTTTTTACTCAACTTCGTCCAGTTATTTTTCGCTGATTCCTCAAAGTTTGCATAAGTATAATAAATAATGTACATACAAGCTTAGATTAAAACGAAAAGGATAGATACGGTTCGCTCATACTTGCATCAAACAAAAACTGATCCCACGGCAGCGCGAACGGGACGGCGAGATCCGCGTCACTGCATTACCGACCCGAACGAAACAGCACGTTAAGTTTCAACGGCAGCGCGAACGAGACGGCGAGATTCGCGTCACTGCACTACCGACCAATTACGCGACCAGTACTCGACGTCACTACCGAATAAGATTCCAAACAAACAGCATTTTTTATGAAAATATATATTTCATAGTACTTACGAATGAAAAGTGATGCCGTGAGTTTTATTTTTAGTTCTTGAGCAATTTGAGCACTTTTTAAAAACACACTTAGGCATTGTTTTATCATATAAACACAAAATATTAGCAATATCTATTTTTGGCGTTCACATGTACGTCGTTTGCATGTCAAGTTGTGACTAAAGCGATTAGGGTCGTGGACCACAATTCATGCGGATCACTTTTGTGAGGCTAGTGTCGTATCTACCCTTTTTGTTTTAATCTAAGCATACAAGTCATAGTTTTGCCTTTTTTAATTATTGAAATATGCAATGTGATTTATTTCTGAATGAAATTGTTATAAGTAAAAGACAAGCGAGGCGCGTCGTGAAGAGAGATAATGAAATAATATGATTTTCATTCTCTTTCAGTATGATGATTTCATTAGGTATTTAATTTAGTAGACTGGTAGATTAAAACAAATGTTTTAATATAAGGGTAGATAAGATGATATCTTAAGAATCATAGCAAATAAATCCCGAATTTCACGAAATGTTACAGCTTACATAATTCATGAACTGTATTCATACATAGATAAAATAAGATTACGCTCGTCTGTTCGTTGCAGTTGCAAGATCAAATGAATAGTCAGATCTGGTCTTCATTTACTAGAATGTAATAAACAATTTGGGTGTTAGGTATAATGTTTTTTTTAAATAAAATTTATAATAACACTCCTTCGCTTTTAAATCCCTGCCGCACCATGGGTTTATTCATTAGACATCCGCAATTTTCACTTCTGGATGCGTGGTTATTATCTATTAAAAAAACCGGCCAAGTGTGTGTCGTGTCACGCGCAGTGTAGGGTTCCGTAGTTGCATGTAGTTACCACAATATATTTGAACAAGAGTCTATATTTTCTATATCGGAAATTAGAAAAACTATTAATATCAATTACATAGATTGATATATCTCAACAAATATACCTAAATCAAAGTCAAACTGCGTCTCAAACACAAATCAATTTGATATTAATTTGTTTTCAAATACCTGTGAATGCCGCCGATCTTTTTTTGTTTCCTCCCAGGCGGGGGAGCGGGTGTGAAATCCTCAAGGATACCCTACAGCCGGTTGCAAGGATATGTCAGTCTCTTACGGACTAAAACACACCCTTAGTTCATGCTTATGGCCAGAAGGGCCTTACAATCTTCATTTGAAGCTATCATTCCTTGAGAAGGCGATGATGAGGTATAACCGCCGATCTTTTGAAGATTATGATATCTTTTGAAACGTAACGTTAGCGCGACTCAGAAACCGTTGCCGTTGGTACTTCGCGGTAGCGTTGTGGAACTAATGATATTTCATTGTGGTTGTCAAATAGTTTCTTTTAGATTTTGTTGCAATGCAAAGAATTTTTAATGTAAGAAATTTTCTTTAACCAAATTTGAACGACTATTAGTCTTAAACTAACAAATCTGTCTTAACCGTTATAGTTTTCCTTAAAAGTTCATGAAAAGCACAGCACTATCATGAAAATTATTCCAGGTTTTTCAAATCAATAGTTTTGCTTTTAAGGGGGGGGGGGGCGACGACGACGACGACCTACTCGTACAAAAATAAGGACTTTAAAGTTCAATAAGTCGCGAACAGATCCCTAAATCGAAAACTAGTCTTAGGTACCCCCTAGTTATTTTAAAGGACCTATTCAACGATATCCCACACGATGGGGTTATCCCCAGGTTACATGTAGGTGAGCTACTCTAAAAATCTATTATATATATCTCTATTTTATTAATGCAGTATTTTTTTTTCTTTGATATAGAGGTAGGCCTTATGATATTTTATTGGGCAAGCACAGCAAAAACAGCATTGCCTTGCGTCAAAAAACTTCCACAAGCTCCACAGTTTACCATCTTTAGTCCAAAAATTTAAATTATGAAGTCTAAATAAAAGGGAGACAACTAAAAATAAGAACAGGTGCTGGGGTCTAAAACAAATATAAAAGAAGGAATAAAATAAATAAAAAAATACGAGTGCGGGATTTGAACCGACAACCGCGGTGATGCGTCGAACGTTGGTCGTGGCAAAAATTTAACACGTGCGCCGTTTCGATCGATATGTGAAAGGCGGAAATTGTGTTCATATGCACAGTTGTCACGTTATTTTCGTTACGGATTTTTTGGATTCGGTCGCCACGCTCAAAGCCCGCGATAAAATCTATGCAATAGCTTAAAAATATTTTTCTAAATTTTGTTCTACCATTTAGTCGACGTGATCGATATAATATATAAATATATTATATCTCCACAAAATTACAGCTCTTTAGTGCTAATAGTCTCCAATCAAAACTGGGGACCAGTGTTGCCAGGTCTCCAGATTTTACAGGAGATCTCCTGTTTTTCTGAATTTTCCCGATTTTTAAAAAACGGACCTGGCAACACTGCTGGGGACAGACCCTTTAAAAAAAGAATATTGACATTCACGCGAGTTTCTACAGTGCTGGAAACTTTTTATGAATTTAAGATCTGAGAACGCCCCATGATTTTAGAATCTTTGATAGAGAATTCATATTGGTATAGATAAAGTACTATATGCAACTGGTATAGTTAGGTATTAAAACACTCATTTGATACTACTATTATCACAACCCACATCCGTGTTTTAATACCACTCGTTATACAATGTATATAACAGTAAATAACTACTAAATTATTTATGCAAGTCCAAAAATAAAATTAAGAAAACTAGTAGACTGTTACTTGAGGTCCCTGCATATTTTCAAGTAATAAGGTTACTTTTTACTACACATTAAGTTTTTAATAGGTTGTAGGTAGGGAATATTGTAATATTACTAGAAAAAAAAACACTTCCGTGTTTCAGACGGAATATTAATTTTAGCAGTTGATGCCTTAAAAAATAAATATATAATAATAAATCTACAATATTCATTTCTTCTTTCTAATGTTTAATACTTGTAAAGGTATTTTGTTTGAAATTAAGCCACTTACAATACGAAGAGATGGCTCTGCCCTGCAGCCAAAGAAATAAGTACCAGAAGAGATTAGGCGTTTCAACATTGTACAGTGAAGTTGGTACTTGCTTATCTTGTTTATTTCCACTTATCGGGGTAAACAAGCTACTGAACTTCTAAGTAAAGTTAAGAATGATTTATGTGCTTATAATACTGACAATGACAAAGGAATCTTTATATATTATTTATATAATACAAGCCAACCGAGTCTATGTTAAAGGTAAAGATTTAACTCTTAGCGTGTTCAAGGAATAATATGATGGAAAATTGATGTCGTAGCTTTTCGACATTTAATAGTACTTGTAACAGCCTAGACTGAATAAACGATATTGTTTTTTTTTTAATTTCTAAACATCGACCCGCTACTGATAAGATTTTGAATGATTCAGAGATTAGAAAAAAATCGAGGAAAAATAAACTTTATGACGCCGATGCTAAAACCTTTTTTTCTCAGTTCTTGCTGAGTATAGGTGTGTCGTGTTCAAATAGAATAATATATTTTTAAATATTAGTTCAGGTAAAATAAATTTTAAACTAACGAAATCCAGCTGTACTTGGGACAAGTTTTAGTTTTCTTTTTAAAAAATATATTATATTCATTACAACACATAATCATCAATCAATTTTATGGCCCGATTGTTTGAGAGCAATCGTTCCCTAATCTATAGAAGAAAAAAAACATAAAAGAGAATATGGTCACACCAAGGAACTTATATACTATCTGAAATGCTTATGCGAAATCTTATTTATTATTATTTATAATAATAATCTTATTCATGAATAATCACATATATTTAACAATAGCTATTTTTTTGTGTTATAGGCTATTTGACAGCATGAAAATAAAGTACCAATTATTATTGGCATGTCTATTTAACATGAATATTGAGAGCGATGTCACTTCTCTTTTCTTCTGTCTAACCTGTCTTCTTTCTTACCGTTACAATTTTGTCTAAAAAGTAGTTGTCGTCGAAGACGTTACTTGCTTGTAAAAATGTTATCGAAGTGAGATTACTTTGGTACCGTTTGACGTCATACGCCTGTAAGACGCCATATTGGCGCATATCTGAAAACATAATTTCTATTTTCGTTTTTTTACCGATATAACCAACAGAATTATAAATACTCATCTACTTTTTATGGATGCACTGCAAGTGTGAATAAATAACGTAATATCGTTTACAATCTCTTCTTAAATAACCTATTCTAAACGCTTTTGGCTCATGTTTTTTTACTAACTTATTGTCTAACATTCAACGTCAAAAATAGTATATACATTCTTGCTGAATTCCACCGCACGACTTTATTCATTATGCGGAATAATGAATGAAAAAAAATCTCTTGTCCAATAGGTAACTATCCCTGATTTCCTTTCACACCGTCCAGCCACTTAATATTAACCACGGAACAATGGATCTTAAGTTAAAACTTACACAACCTTCAAAGTTTAATCCACTGTGGGTACTTAATAACAAAGTCATTGTTCACTCCTCTTCGAATCACATTCACTCAAATAGACTTTCTTGACGTCACCGAAGTATTTGTGATCAAGCAAGTCGCCGTTTTCCAGGCAGCATGGTGTCGGGTCTTTTATGTAGTCCACTTTGCTGATAAAGGAGACCCGTTGGTCACGGAGACGGTAGCTGTTCTTGAAGCTCGGCATGGAGGTGACGTCACGGCAACTGGTGTGCTCCAAGGTGAAGGGCTGGGAGTCGGTGCGTTTGAGACCGCTACAAAGCAAAGTCTCTCGGAACGCTATCCGGTATCTGCGGACAATGGTAATAAACGGTTAAGAAAATTTATCTTCCCAAGATTCACTTACCAATATTATGAAGAAGTAAAGTTTGTAAGTGTGGTCGGTTCTGTTCGGAGGAAGCAATTTCTCAACCTAATGGACCAATTAAGAACAATTTTTCACCTCTGGAAAATGTGGGGGGAATTTCTAACAGAAAAATCATATTCTATAAAAAAAAGAATTTTGTTATTATCCCTGCTGATTTATTGCAAAAAAGATGGAAAACAGACATAACGTTTGTTATGTTTAGATTAGTGTAAGTAGAACTGGCACATTAATAATGCGTTCAGCATATTTATTCTTTTATTAACATTAAAATGTTGCAATCCACACGTAAAAATCGTTGTATATACATTCTATATAGTTGAAAGAAAAACAACAAAGCATCTTGGTAAGAACTTAACTAAATGGTACTATTATTATAATGAAATGACAACATTAATTTCGTATAAACGCAATAAATTAGAACAAAATGTCAGGGTAACGGCTCGCAAAGCACCTATTATTCGCAGAGCACGTCAAACAGACGGAGTTATATGTAAAAGTATGTTCTTAATGTATTTTTGGCAACTCTCATTGCCGTGGACGGACGTTCGAATTTCTACTATACTAATTTAATTAAATAAGGTAACATCACTTTTTTTTGAAATACAAAGCAATAGAATAATACAAAAAAACATTAAATTGGCGTTCCTGAGTGAAAAGATTATATCCATACAAAAGGTCAATGGCTCAGTGGTTGGTTACTAAAGTACTACATAATGGTCAGTGCATTCGCCCGGATAGCGAAGGGTGTGGGTTCGAGTCCCGTTTGCTGCCAGTTCCGCGTGGAAATATTTCTAGTAAAATTTTCTTTCGATTTAAAAGTCTAAAATAAAAAATTAACTACAAAAAAACCCTACTTTTTGGCTGTGTTTATCGAAGAATTTTAAACAGTTTTCCTTCTCGGTGGCATCTGCGATAGTCAGCTCACCACCTATGCTGAAAAGTCCTGCGTGGTGCCGCCTCATGATTAGTTCGCAATGATATATTATTTCTAATATTTAATATATAATTATAAAGAATATATAATTATATATGATAATAACAGATTTTATCATATTTAATAACCATATTCCAAATGTTTTCTTGTGCATAGAGTAACTTTTATTAGTCGTAGAGACGCTCCAATTGGCCTTATTTCGAGTCAGCATGCGCGCTTATGACATATAATCTGCTTTTATATAATATCATTGTAGTTATAAGCGTCGGGGAATATTCTCCATTCTGGGTGATTTCATTTTTGTGAAATACGGGAATATTACGATTTTTCCGGTTTGTTTATTTTATTTTTATTACGAAGTCATAGAAATATTCCCAACTTTGTGAATAATCGACAATATTTCGAGTCGAGATTTTTTTATTATTTTAAATTAAAGAAAAAATTACTCCTTTTTCCTGGAAACGTCACATCACATATTGAAAATACGTTAATAACGATTTTCTAGTTTTGTGTTATCATTTATAGTGAAGACTCAGTATTGGGGAAATATCCTGATGTGACGGATAGTTTCATTATATCAGAATAATTCTCCCACTGATGTTTGATGTAGCGTGTAGCAGACCTTTAAAATTGTTCGAAACATCGTAAGTCTGGAAAATTGAAACGAAAATATCTTTAGTGAGCATGAATATCAGTTCCAAGACAATAAGTAGGCAATAGGCAATAAGTGAGTGACACTCAAGTATCGCAAGCGTCTGTAGGTTATGGTGTCCGCTTCCCATATGTTTATTTGTAAGTACAATTAAAAAATTGGAACATATTTGTAATCACTACCGCGCAGATAAAAGGAAACACGTCCTAAACTATACTCCACAGTTTCCAAGCGGAATTTACCGTTTTGTAAAAGCATTGTTAATTAGGTTTATTCACAGAAGTTAGGTACTCTAATTATAGGTTTTCGCCTACTGTTGAAACATCACTCGACATTGGGCCGCATCTAAGGGTCCTCATAGATAAGTACTTTGGGGAATTTAGGTCAGCATCTAACCTAATTAATTACTTGCTCTCTATTATTATTAAGGAATCTGGTACTAAACGAAACGTAATTAAGACCCTTTTCGATTGATCTATTGTTGGAACATTGGAACTTCGAACATCATTGTTTTGGAATAATACTAACAACGGCTTTTAGCAATTATTATCGTGCACATGGAGCAGTGAAAATTGTTGCTGTCTGATGAGTAAGCCCTTGGCGCGGTAGGGATTGAAAAAGCGAAGAAGTGTAATTATGAAATGACTTTCATAAGTACTGAAATATAACATTATAACACCCGTTTGGTTGATGATTTGACTGAATATAAGAAAAAGGCGCACGCATTCGAAATTTGAAATTAATTTCTCGCATTTAATTGTTCGTTTCGGAGGTCTAGGCACCTGCCATATTTCCCATATTGCCCTTCGTATAGCCGAACTCTTTAATTAAATATTATGCCCTTCTTTGGGCGTAATGTCAACTACATTACGCCCAAAGAAGGGCATAATATTCACTCACTTTGCCGAGGCCAGAAGCAAATGGTCTAAGGTATACCCGGGAGTGGATCCACCATCCTCTTTATCATCTCAGAGGCAATGGGACGAGCCGCTCTATTTGCGTATTCAGAGTGATCTTTTAGCATCCTCTGAAAACGCCACTGAGCGTGCTCGCCTTCTAACGATCTTTCAGGCAGAGTCTGGTTACTGGCTGCAAGCTTTACCTTCAGCCAATATCGGGACTTTGCTTGACAAGAGCAATTCATCTCTTGCGATATCGCTTAGACTTGGCGTCAAGACTAATCATCCCCATCGTTGTCGTTGCGGTACTCGCGTCGGTGAGCTGGGACATCATGGCCTTTCATGCTAAATGAGCGCTGGCCGAGTCTCCCGCCACGCCTGCATCAATGACGTCATCCGCAGGGCTCTTGTCGCTGCCAATATACCACCGGTCCTTGAGCCTAATGGCATCTTCTGCGACAATGGCAAGAGACCTGATGGGATGACGCTCATTCCTTGTAAGCAGGGTCGTCTTCTTGTATGAGACGCAACCTGCGTAGATACGCTTGCTCTGTGCCATACAGGTAATATCTCCCTAGCTGCAGGCGTGGCGGCGGCCCCTGCCGAGTGCTCCAAGCGGCGTAAATATTCTCTTTACATTTAAAAATATATCTTCCAGGAAACTGCCTTGTCTTCCAAGAACTCGCTGTCCCCTGAAGCTGTAAATTATATAAAGAAACATCTTGAGAAAGTAATGACTTTCAGTTGTGAAATAAACAAGTCGGGTTACAACTCAGGTTACGATTCCGTGTTCGTTAAATTTGCAACATCAGGTAGTATAGAATTCCAAATTAATCAAACTCGCTCAGAAATTCTATCTTAATTGAAAAACGTTTGGTTTGAATTTTATGGAATACTCCCCATTGTAGTGTTCTCACTTTAATAAAATTTCGTTAGTAAAAGGCATTTATTTTTTACTGTAATTTGAGCCTCCTTATCTTATATATAAAATTCTCGTGTCACAATGTTAGTTACCATACTCCTCCGAAACAGTCTGACCGATTTTTATGAAATTTTATATGCATATTCCGTGGGTCTGAGAATCGGCTACTATCTATTTTTCATATCCTTAAGTGATAATAGTTGTCCACCTGTAACGTAGTGTTCTGAAACCTACAATGCGCCTTCGCGCCAAAATTCAAACTATTGGGTATTTTAACGTAGCGTTCTCATATGGGTTAGGAGGAATGTTATCCCAGGAAATTGGTAGAACACTACGTTACACATCCCTAAATAAACTTTATTATGACGTGGTACATATTAAAAAATACATCCTAACCCTAAATTTTCTCTTCTACAACCTGCCCCTATTTTTATGGCTGTACGAAATTCGCTGGGCAGCTAGTATATATAGTACCTTGGTTTGCATAATTTTGTGTACCTACTTAGTGAATACTTTCTATCTAACAAGATTATGAAATCTATCTTATGAAAAAAGCGAAATCACGAAACCGTGAAATATGTTGTAAAATAAAACAAGTGTGCTTATTACCATACGACTGAAGTGAAACTTTTTTAGCTCCATCTGCATGTAAATATACATTTAATATAATACATGTATGTACATATACATATTTCATTAACTAGCTATAAGAGAAAGAGAGAAAGAAAATATGCGCGTACTGCTTTCTCCTGCTTATATCCCCCACTCAACTCGCGTTTGCCTCACCCGAACACACTTTTCGTAACGCGTAACGCATTCGCCAGCTTACCCCCCAAATCAAGCGTGCGTAAAGAAGTTTCACTTCAAAAATAGGAGATGTGCAACAATTGCTGGCAGAATATGTCGATATCCTAAGGTGGAGACAAATGTTAAAAAAAAATTGACCTGAAACCAACCACCACCAACCATGTAGGAGCTTTTCAAATTATTTTGTGAGATCCTACATCGGATGCAGCCAAACTTGTGACTTGATGCAATCAATCCCTTGAGTTTGTGTCCCCATAGAGTAAGTAACTTCTTAAATTTAAATTTAAAAGCAGCAGCAACGCCGAATGGTAAAGTACAAAATGCCTGCGACAATGCGCCCGCGTACTCAGCGAAGAAAACGAAGGACTTTCTGGACTCCACACCAGTTAGAGTCTTGGGACACCCTCCTTACAGTCCTGATTTGGCTCCTTTTGTGTGACTTCTTTTTATTCCCTAAGATAAAAAATCAGCTCAAAGGGATACAGTTTTCATCGCTGGAAGAAGCGCTAGCAGCGTTTGAGAAGGCCGTGGAAGAAGTATCTGCGGAGGACTGGAAAAAATGTTTTGAAAATTGGTTCAGACGCATGAAACTTGAAATAAAGGCTGGTGGACGGTTTTTTGAAAAGTTTTAATATTTTTTTTCCATATAAGTTAGTTTTTTAGTTTCCCAAAACTTTCTGAATGTCCCACGTAATATGCAACTGCATATAATTTAGGTATTAAACACACAGGAGTATGTTTATAGCATGAAACGAATCCGAATTAAACAATAATTTAAATTAAACAAAGTAACAAAAAACTATTTTGCAAAACTTTTCAGAAATCCCGAAAAAAAACACGATTGGCAGAAAATTGGATGAGAAGCGCGATAAATAGGCAATATTTGTTTCCAACTATTGAAATAAGATAGAGATACATTAAAATAACACAAACTTTAAAACTATATGGCTTAACCTACTTACCTACATAAATAAATAATTTACAAAATAAAAAATATATCACCCTCAGCGCTGCCATCAGGAACGGTGCCCAATTAGCTGGCAGCGCTCACCTAGATAGCTACCAGCCTTTTGAACACCAGTCACCTTCTCAGTCAAACAGAGCCTCTTTGACAATTCCTTAAAAAGGGAACGAGCGCTTGGACCCCATGGGCCCATAGTCTCAACACCAAACGGCACAAATATGTAGTTCTCATTGAGAGCTGAATATTTACGCCGCTTGGAGCACTCGGCAGGGGCCGCCGCCACGCCTGCAGCTAGGGAGATATTACCTGTATGGCACAGAGCAAGCGTATCTACGCAGGTTGCGTCTCATACAAGAAGACGACCCTGCTTACAAGGAATGAGCGTCATCCCATCAGGTCTCTTGCCATTGTCGCAGAAGATGCCATTAGGCTCAAGGACCGGTGGTATATTGGCAGCGACAAGAGCCCTGCGGATGACGTCATTGATGCAGGCGTGGCGGGAGACTCGGCCAGCGCTCATTTAGCATGAAAGGCCATGATGTCCCAGCTCACCGACGCGAGTACCGCAACGACAACGTAATGTAGTTGACATTACGCCCAAAGAAGGGCATAATATTCACTCACTTTGCCGAGGCCAGAAGCAAATGGTCTAAGGTATACCCGGGAGTGGATCCACCATCCTCTTTATCATCTCAGAGGCAATGGGACGAGCCGCTCTATTTGCGTATTCAGAGTGATCTTTTAGCATCCTCTGAAAACGCCACTGAGCGTGCTCGCCTTCTAACGATCTTTCAGGCAGAGTCTGGTTACTGGCTGCAAGCTTTACCTTCAGCCAATATCGGGACTTTGCTTGACAAGAGCAATTCATCTCTTGCGATATCGCTTAGACTTGGCGTCAAGACTAATCATCCCCATCGTTGTCGTTGCGGTACTCGCGTCGGTGAGCTGGGACATCATGGCCTTTCATGCTAAATGAGCGCTGGCCGAGTCTCCCGCCACGCCTGCATCAATGACGTCATCCGCAGGGCTCTTGTCGCTGCCAATATACCACCGGTCCTTGAGCCTAATGGCATCTTCTGCGACAATGGCAAGAGACCTGATGGGATGACGCTCATTCCTTGTAAGCAGGGTCGTCTTCTTGTATGAGACGCAACCTGCGTAGATACGCTTGCTCTGTGCCATACAGGTAATATCTCCCTAGCTGCAGGCGTGGCGGCGGCCCCTGCCGAGTGCTCCAAGCGGCGTAAATATTCAGCTCTCAATGAGAACTACATATTTGTGCCGTTTGGTGTTGAGACTATGGGCCCATGGGGTCCAAGCGCTCGTTCCCTTTTTAAGGAATTGTCAAAGAGGCTCTGTTTGACTGAGAAGGTGACTGGTGTTCAAAAGGCTGGTAGCTATCTAGGTGAGCGCTGCCAGCTAATTGGGCACCGTTCCTGATGGCAGCGCTGAGGGTGATATATTTTTTATTTTGTAAATTATTTATTTATGTAGGTAAGTAGGTTAAGCCATATAGTTTTAAAGTTTGTGTTATTTTAATGTATCTCTATCTTATTTCAATAGTTGGAAACAAATATTGCCTATTTATCGCGCTTCTCATCCAATTTTCTGCCAATCGTGTTTTTTTTCGGGATTTCTGAAAAGTTTTGCAAAATAGTTTTTTGTTACTTTGTTTAATTTAAATTATTGTTTAATTCGGATTCGTTTCATGCTATAAACATACTCCTGTGTGTTTAATACCTAAATTATATGCAGTTGCATATTACGTGGGACACTCAGAAAGTTTTGGGAAACTAAAAAACTAACTTATATGGAAAAAAAATATTAAAACTTTTCAAAAAACCGTCCACCAGCCTTTATTTAAAGTTTCATGCGTCTGAACCAATTTTCAAAACATTTTTTCCAGTCCTCCGCAGATACTTCTTCCACGGCCTTCTCAAACGCTGCTAGCGCTTCTTCCAGCGATGAAAACTGTATCCCTTTGAGCTGATTTTTTATCTTAGGGAATAAAAAGAAGTCACACAAAAGGAGCCAAATCAGGACTGTAAGGAGGGTGTCCCAAGACTCTGACTGGTGTGGAGTCCAGAAAGTCCTTCGTTTTCTTCGCTGAGTACGCGGGCGCATTGTCGCAGGCATTTTGTACTTTACCATTCGGCGTTGCTGCTGCTTTTAAATTTAAATTTAAGAAGTTACTTACTCTATGGGGACACAAACTCAAGGGATTGATTGCATCAAGTCACAAGTTTGGCTGCATCCGATGTAGGATCTCACAAAATAATTTGAAAAGCTCCTACATGGTTGGTGGTGGTTGGTTTCAGGTCAATTTTTTTTTAACATTTGTCTCCACCTTAGGATATCGACATATTCTGCCAGCAATTGTTGCACATCTCCTATTTTTGAAGTGAAACTTCTTTACGCACGCTTGATTTGGGGGGTAAGCTGGCGAATGCGTTACGCGTTACGAAAAGTGTGTTCGGGTGAGGCAAACGCGAGTTGAGTGGGGGATATAAGCAGGAGAAAGCAGTACGCGCATATTTTCTTTCTCTCTTTCTCTTATAGCTAGTTAATGAAATATGTATATGTACATACATGTATTATATTAAATGTATATTTACATGCAGATGGAGCTAAAAAAGTTTCACTTCAGTCGTATGGTAATAAGCACACTTGTTTTATTTTACAACATATTTCACGGTTTCGTGATTTCGCTTTTTTCATAAGATAGATTTCATAATCTTGTTAGATAGAAAGTATTCACTAAGTAGGTACACAAAATTATGCAAACCAAGGTACTATATATACTAGCTGCCCAGCGAATTTCGTACAGCCATAAAAATAGGGGCAGGTTGTAGAAGAGAAAATTTAGGGTTAGGATGTATTTTTTAATATGTACCACGTCATAATAAAGTTTATTTAGGGATGTGTAACGTAGTGTTCTACCAATTTCCTGGGATAACATTCCTCCTAACCCATATGAGAACGCTACGTTAAAATACCCAATAGTTTGAATTTTGGCGCGAAGGCGCATTGTAGGTTTCAGAACACTACGTTACAGGTGGACAACTATTATCACTTAAGGATATGAAAAATAGATAGTAGCCGATTCTCAGACCCACGGAATATGCATATAAAATTTCATAAAAATCGGTCAGACTGTTTCGGAGGAGTATGGTAACTAACATTGTGACACGAGAATTTTATATATAAGATAAGGAGGCTCAAATTACAGTAAAAAATAAATGCCTTTTACTAACGAAATTTTATTAAAGTGAGAACACTACAATGGGGAGTATTCCATAAAATTCAAACCAAACGTTTTTCAATTAAGATAGAATTTCTGAGCGAGTTTGATTAATTTGGAATTCTATACTACCTGATGTTGCAAATTTAACGAACACGGAATCGTAACCTGAGTTGTAACCCGACTTGTTTATTTCACAACTGAAAGTCATTACTTTCTCAAGATGTTTCTTTATATAATTTACAGCTTCAGGGGACAGCGAGTTCTTGGAAGACAAGGCAGTTTCCTGGAAGATATATTTTTAAATGTAAAGGAAAAAAATACTAGCAAAAATTATCTATACTTATAATAAATCTGTAGAGATGTCAATTCTGTACATGAAATATATTTTTAAAATAACTATCAGGGGGTGATTAGTGATCAATACTGATGCCAAAAATGCAATCAGTAAAATTTTTGTCTGTCTGTCTGTCTGTCTGTCTGTCTGTCTGTGTGTATGTTCCTTATAGAAACAAAAACTACTCAACGGATTTTAACGAAACTTGGTACAATTATTCTTCATACTCCTGGGCAGGTTATAGTATACTTTTCATCACGCTACAATCAATAGCAGCAGAGTAGTGAAGGGAAATGTTGGGAAAACGGGAGAAGTTACTCCATTTTTTAAGCTTCCGTCGTGGGTGCAGCCTTAATGATTAAAGTTACATAGAAATCATGTATGACGGAAATATTCTACATAAAATTGTCTAAAAAATATCCCGGAACAGCATATGTCTATCTTTTATGGTTGACTCACAATAACACGTGTAATTATATAAATAAAGTCATTCTTTATAGCACAAGCCTGAGAACAAAAACTAGTTTACACTACAGCTCTACACCGAAGCGAAGCGAGGGCGGGCCACTAGTACTACATAAATTAATAATAATTAATAATAACGTCGTGTCGTGACGACCCCATCGCCCACTGGATTCCCAGTGCAGTCAGTCAACGCAGGGCAGTTTGTGGCGAGCTGTTGCACGTACCCTACCTACAGGGGGACCATAAATAAATGCACTAACACCCACACATACACAGTTACACACCCCCCGCCTCTGTCTTGCCTTAAACGGCCGGCGTGGAGTCGCAAGAGCAGAGCATACGCTCCAGGGTGGGAGTGTATTGCACGTAATGCAATACAATGAAATACGAGCAATGCATAACAGGGAAACCCGCTCTCGGGGGTGATGGTAAAACCGGTGCCGCACCTTTCGACACTCTCAGCTGCTCCCATTATGTTGCGCCCTAGCCGCATCTTCGTGGCTAGTTAGAGTGCCCACAGGCAGTGTAGCCAACGAGCAGCAAGTCTTCATCTACCAGGCTAAAATTTTTGTGGAGTATCTTACTCCATAACCCAATTATTCGGTCCACTAACATCCCATCCACATAGCCCAAACCAAATAAATCCCCCCTGGCAATAGTTCGGCAGTTATGGAGGACTGTCCTTTAGTGCATCTCAATGATACTTTAAGGGATAGACGGATAGAAAAAAAAGGTATTAAAAGGCCTCTTCATGTTGGCTTTGGCCCCATGAACGCCTCAAAGGACCGCGTCACCATGGACCCGTGGCTGAAAAGCGTACCGACAATAATAATACTCATTTATTTCAGATAAACATCAAAACAATTGATTGATAATTTATGGAAACACTACTCAAATTTTCCAAAAATAGATAGAGGGCATCAAAAGCTTCAATTTGCACTTTGGTTTTTCTCCATACACCCATGTTTTGCCCCGCAATCGCCAAATAAGGATTTTTAAACATGTGACTACAGCGCCCTCTTTCCAATCATAAAAAAAATCTAAATTTCATTTGAAAGTGCAATAACAAGTAGTAGCAATTTATAAGCGATCAATTATTTTTTTCAAACATAATTTAAAACCGGAAACGCGTACTGTGGGACACCATATAATGGCTAATTACTCAAATAGTTATGGTCGCAAATTAAATTCTGACCGCATATTCGGATTCAACATTTCGCTACTCAATGTCTCGCTTCGCCCGAAAGCAAGTCTGGCTACGCTGATTGAGACACAAAGTTATAATTTGTTACACCTAATATAATCTAGAAAGTTATAAAATTAAATTTTCAAAGAAAAACTTTGCTAAACCAACAAGCTAAGCAAGTTGTAAGTACGCTTGTTAGCCAACTACAGTAGGTGCCAATATTTTTTGAAAAATATTTCAGCTGCATCTCATTTAAAGTTTTCTCAGGTACATTTTCAAACAATAAGACTGAATAAAAAGATAATTAAAAGAAAGTGCATTTATAAAGAAAATGTTACTAGAAAAAAATCCACGCCGTCCAGGCAGCAGAAATACTGCAAAGTATTCTTGCTTAATATTGCTTCGGGTTAAAGATGTGCGGTTTAATTGGCCCCCGCGGAAGACGGAATAATGGTACCTACGACACGATACAAAAAGAACAACTGAGGGGTTATTCTGTAAAATTTTCACGCGCGGATCCGCGAATTTACATGGGAACAGCGCGGACCCACGTCGGATCCGCGCGCAATAATTTTACAGAATAGAACTGCTGCCCCCCTTAGCATAGGCACTACAATTTACATTATACCATAATTTATATCGCATCTAACTGTCAAACTCCATAGTAATTTGACAGTGACAGTAATAGGACCGCGATTGATTGATCATATCGCGGTCCTCATGCTAGGGGTGCTGGAGCGATATGGATAGCGAAATCCGTAAATTGAGAAAAGTGTAAGAGGAATAGCATAAAATGGGGGAGGCGAAAACCCAATAGGAACAGAAAATTCTGAATCCCAATAACTTTAACTTTAAGGACTGCTTTCACCAAATGTTATTTAATATCATCTTCAAATTATAATTAAGTTACTAATAAACTTTAAATTTTTTTCTCGTGTCGCCTTTTTCTTTATTAAATATTACAAGCAGAAAATGACAAGAATAAAATTATTCAAACTTAAAGGTTCATTAACGGTTTTTCGTTTGACAGCTAGTTTAATATTGATTACCAGTTGGTATAAGACATTATTTTTGAGGCTAAAAGAGAATTTAATTGCTTTTTAAGAATTAGTAAAGGCCACCCTTAAAGCATACCGAACATTTAAACTCAATAAGTATAGATATTATCATCATTATCATCAGCCTATTTATGTCCCAACTGCTGGGGCACAGGCCAATCCTACATCACACTAATCTTATAAAGGCGAAAGTTTGTGGGTGTGTATGTTTGTTACTTCTTCACGTCTAAACGACTGGAGCGATTTTAATAAAATTTGGTATGGAGTTAGCTGTCACCCTGGATTAACACATAGGCTACGTTTTACTGCGGGAAAATATCCCTAATAAACTGCAGGTGACACCGCGGGGCATAGCTAGTAATACCTATTATAAATGTGGACGTTTGAAACTTAATGTGATTGTAACTCAATCACGCTTAAATAGTTTATGAACTATTTATTTTAGTTAGCGTTTACTAAATAAAATATCCCGTAAACATGTTATTTTCCTGTAGGATTTTAACGAAGTATATAAATCTTAATATATAAAATTTACGCGTCACGTTGTTTGTCCGGGATTGGCTCCGAAACTACTTAACTGATATTTATCAAATTTGCACACCGTGTGCAGTTTGATCCAACTTGAAAGATAGCATAGCTTACATCTCTTTTTAATAGTCGTATTGTAAATTATTACTTATGGTCTGTACGAAGTTCGCCGAGTCAGCTAGTAATACATAAAATTACAAGAGTACAGCATATAACTAATGAAGTAGCGCTAACGGTCAACATTTAATATGCATAAAAAAATAAGGCGGCTACAAAAATTCGTCATCTGAAGGCCGCAGGCAGCTTTATAATTTACAAGGACGTAGCGTAGCCTTGTATTTTCATAGGCTCTTTAAAAAAGTTTTGACAAGCGGCCATTGAAGTTTGCCAATGAAATTCCTTATCCATATTCAGCGCATTTTATATGTCCTTACTTACATGAGTCTTATGAAAGCGATAGGTGTATAGGATTTTATATATAGCCGACATTTTCCATTTTTATTGAATTGAAATAGGTACTAAGATATTTCTGTCATGGTTCATTTAACATCCCCTAGCAAAAGGTTGAGACAACACGCTTTCGTTGCAAAGTATAACCTTTTGCTTGCTGTTTCGACATTAAATCTGAACCCTTTTATAGCCGGGATCAAAGTATTCTGGCCCCTAATTAGATACGATTAAAGGTTGAAGTCGATGTCACAGTTAAATTGGCTCGTCAACGGATCATCGCAAAGTAAATCTGACCCTTTAAGAAAGCCCACTACAAAATATAAACCAATATAGCCCGCGACATCTTCTGTAAAGAATAAATTGTCGAGCCACGACTTTGGCTCAGTCATTATGGGTAAGTAACCTTATACCTTAAGAAAGATAGGGCATAGCAGTTTTTCCGCTCAAATTGTAGCACCCGTCTGGGGAAGTAATAATAATAATAAATTTATTTATTTCTTCTTACAACAATTAAAGCACGTAAAATACAGGTTAAGCATCACTTAAATAATACTATTAGGCGTTGTTAGAAGCTGGTGTCCGAAATAGGCGTTAACCTGTACTACGGATCACCAGGTCCTTACCCGTGACAAATAATCTCTATACATTGTTGACGTGACAACGTCTTAAATTAGGTTGCGGCTGGGAGTCACTTATGAAAAAGTGTAACGCTCGGTAACGTTACGATGAGTCTCTCGTGTTAAGTTTAAGTTTACATGTACAATGTTTTAGTAAACAAAATATATTTCTATAGTTAAAATTTGTGCAATTCTTATTTTCATTCAATTCCTTGTTCCTATTGTGCAATTTAATTATATTCATATCAATAAATATTCTACCGAGAAAAAGACGTTGTCACGTAAAATCTTCGCCCGTAAAACCGACTTTACAGGCAACCATTTTTTTT
The DNA here is from genome assembly GCA_902850365.2 of Chilo suppressalis. Classification (NCBI taxonomy): domain Eukaryota; kingdom Metazoa; phylum Arthropoda; class Insecta; order Lepidoptera; family Crambidae; genus Chilo; species Chilo suppressalis. Next base: position 14,018,031 of record OU963894.1, on the reverse strand, counting down.
CATAATCATAATGACTCTAATATTTATTCATGGTAAATACAAAAAAAAAAATTAAAGGTTGAGAGATAAAAAAACAATGGTATTTGGTATTATTATAAATGCATGGTAGTTAATTATTTTTTATTATAAGCAAAAATTTGGTCACATATCAGAATTTATTTTAGATGGCTAAGTAGATTTTCTGTGTCTGAATAGCTTAATGCCTGAACCCAGTCTTTTACAACTTTTTTACAAGCTACTACTGTTAACGGATATATCATTAGTTCTTTATTAACTTTATTGTACAAATTAATACCCTGATAACAAAAACCTCCACTTTACCGAATATCACAGTAAAATAACTCTTTCTTCTGTTTTATTTGTTTTTTATCTTGTGTCCTTTGTTGTGTGCAATAAAGAATATTTATTATCATTATTAATAACACTAAATATTGTGTTTCTATCGGTAAATAAGGTTCCAGGGCTCCACGGGGTAGCAAATAAGGTCAGGGCAGGCAACGGCATGAGTGATATTTTTGTAAAGCGTCTATAGGCAATGATAGTCGCTTACCAATACGCTTGTTTGCCACCATTTTAACATAAAATTACTTGCTTGGGCCTTGGGCTTCCTTATGGAGAAAATAGGGAGTATGCCACCGGGCGAGCCTTGTCCTTAATGCTGGTGCAATCGACTGCAGATCTACTGATACAGTCAATACCAGCGGCTTAACGTGCCTTCCGAAGCACATTGGAATACATTTTTGGTCACCCATCCGATGACCGGACATTGCGAAAGTTGTTTAACATCTACGATCGCAGACAAAACGACAAAACTGCTCCATCGGGCTCCTTCGTCAAAGCACGCCCACTAGAGTCCTATTACAAAGTTTTTATTTGAAATGGAAATCACCAAAGTTGATGGCGTGCGGGGAGGGCAAGCCGAGTTTTGATTGGACACGTCAGTGTGACATCACGGTTGCATGATATTTTAGGCAGTTGTCCAATCGTGGGCGAGGGAAGCGACTAGCTATCGGCTATTTTCACGCGTAAGAAACGTATAATACATGTACATTCCGTGTAAACAAAAGAGGTGTACATATTAATAGTAGGTATATATTAGAGATGGGCCGACTATAGTATTTGCCGACTAACCGACTAATCGGTTTTTAAATTGCTGTCTAATCAGCTGACTAGTCAGCAATGCCGATCATTCTAATACATATTTTAGGGAGGTGTTTGGAATATTTTGTCACTACTCGGCTTGCTAAAGCACGACACGAGTCACGAGTCCCGAATAGTGCACAATATTGATGACGAGAAATCTAGTTCGGCTCAAGAACTTCCATCTTGCTGTGCATTGCATGTCATAAAACGCAATGAAGACCTATTTACATGGTGGCACCTGAACAGGTCCAGATATCCTGAAATGTCTCGTATCGCCAAAGTATACCTTTGTTGTACCGCCAGTACTGTTTATAGCGAGCATCTCTTTCTCAGAAGCTGGCAACATCTATGAGACAAAAAGAAATCGCCTACTCCCAGATCGAGCCGAAACATTGACATTCCTACATCACAACTTGCCTCTAATAAAAAAAAGATGTTTAAGGACTTCTTTAACACTCGCTAGCACTTAAGATATTACTTAATTAATACTTAGGTACCAACCATTGCTATTATGTTTTGTGCCACATTCATTATGTTAATTTATTTGTTTCTTAGGTTTTCACGCACATCATTCATTAAATAAAACTAGTTTTAACGGGTTAATGCACGAAACTTTATTTATTTATTGAAGTTTTATTTTATGTTAATTTAACTGAATTACTGACTGATTCCTAAGTTCCTCATTACTGTTATGTTACCTTTTTTTTAAATATTTTAAGGTTGTAACGTCTGTAACTTTAGATACATACTCTAGGTATTGTTTATAAATTAAAAACCAAGCATTCATAGTTAGTTTTATTTCATTCGTTTGTGCCGACTAATCGCCGACTACAAACGATGCCGAATAGTCGTCTTTCCCGACTAGTCGGCCCATCTCTAGTATATATTAATAGTAGGTATATATTAAAAGGATCTATCAAGAAAACTTTTGCTATGAATTCCGTGCAACTTCCCTAACTGTTTTACCTAAATACTTTTATCGCCAGCCCATTGGGCTGTCTAGCAGAAATCGCTCATGAGCGTTAAGAACACCCTTTGTGTAATAGTGTATTGTCTACCTTTTTTTTGTAATCTGCTTGTTTTGTTAATATGTTGTGCAATAAAGAGTTTTATTTTATCTTATCTTAATAGTTGTTCGCTGACTGTTCACACTTCCGTCGAAAATTCTCTCCACGAATGCAGTTCTAGTTATTATTAAAAATAAAATGATGTCTTCTTTCAGTAAAACATCCTATCTTCAATATTTAAAATACTTTCCATCCGTGTGACTCCGCTTGTTCTGATAGCAACCCTATAGGTGATGGTACTGATGATATAATTTTTGCGCTGTGTACCAAAATTTGATGCATCGTTACGGTCATAGGATGCTACTTATATGTTGCAACGTATTTGTGGGCTAACTTATCGCAAAATGTTGTAATTTTTTGCAAGTTACTGGATAGTACTTGTAAATTCATTAGACTTTATTTAATATTTTAGTAGGTATACATGTGAGACGACCCCGATGAAAAAAAAAACGAGTGTGCTTATGACCACACGACTGAAGTGCAACTTCTTTAGCTCCATCTTTATATCATCATCATCATCATCATCAGCCTATTAATGTCCCCACTGCTGGGGCACAGGCCTTCCCGGTGGATGGAATAGGGAGATTGGGCCATGACCCACCCCGCGGGCCCAGTGCGGATTGGTGGGTGCTAACGACTGCAGATGCAGCCGGGACCAACGGCTTAACGTGCCTTCCGAAGCACGGAAATATATATATATATACATGCTGCTTATATCCCCCACTCAACTCCCGTTTGCCTCTCCCGAACACACTTTTCGTAACGCGTAACGCATTCGCTAGCTTACCCCCTAAGTCAAGCGTGCGTAAAGAAGTATCAATTCAAAAGTTGTCTGGAACCTCGTAACACAAGGATGTTTATTCCTTACTACGAGACCATGACAATTGGTGTGTTGTCAGGAGCATTTAATTTATTTATTTTTGTTTAGTGTTAAGTTTTCAGTATTCATGTGACAACAAGCACTTGAGTAATGTTTACGTAATGTACCTAAACATTAATGATAACACTTAATAACGAACGTTACGTATTGTCAACCCTACATCCGGAAAAACCCGAAAAAAAACTAATTTTACTTGTAACTTCTGGATAACACTGAATTAGATGACGGCTTTGATATGGTCTATAAAGGTAATAAAGAGGAATCGTTTTATATTGAAATTTCGTTCTAATTCGGCGTTATGGGGAAGATAATGAATAATAATGAAAAATTATAGTAGTAGTTATATGTTCGTACTTATTCGTCCTAAAATGACAAAATTTTTTTAGTAGCTTCCGAATTATGCCGATAATTCACGGAAAATTAATAGAACAGAAAATATAAAGACTTTAGTTTTTTTGTAATGTTTTTTTTTTAAATTTCGTATATCAGAAAATAGTCAACTTTGAGATTGTTTCTAAAAAAACTTGTAGACCTATCAAGTCGGGAGATTTACTCTGGAGCTCATCATTTATTAAATAAAAACGTGATGCAACAAAATAAGGGTTTCTTAGCTCACTGTGCGATTGACCCTGTTGTAGAGTTACACGCTTTTGCAGTATTAAAAAAATCCAACATACACCAATTAGCCTAGCCCCAAAGTAAGCACTGTGCGCTTGTGTTATGAGATGCTAGGGTAACGGATAGAATACATATACTGATACATATATAAGTATATTTATATAGAAATACATATTAACATCCATGACTGGAGTACAAATGCTCGTATTCATCACAAAAACACCTGCCCCGCCGGGATTCGAACCTCTACACGTCGAAACCCGGCGTACTAATCACTCGACCACGGAGGTCGTCAAAATTAAATTACTACACACCACCACACAAATAAGTTATATTTATTTCTGTGGTCAGTCCAATTGCCCATGCAGAGCAATCGTGTGGATTTTGCGGACTGTGTTGACTCCCTCACTGGCTATAGCAATTATGAGAATCCATTCATACAGTGCGTTCAGTCATATTTCACGCCAGATCAAAGGCGTCGGATAACTCTAGCAATATACTACTTATACTGCGATAATGTGCTCTTTTACGATGTTTCTTTTAAAGCGCAATATCTGGAAAAATCACTTAGCCCGGAGGGATACTTTCCACTTTTCAGGAATACTTTCACAGACTTTCCTTCCTCTGACTTTGAAACTAAACTTTTTTGTACCCGCTTTTGAAACAGATAACTGGATATAATAATAACTAGTGAGTTATGGTGGTCGCTTATGTAATTCCCATTTTTTTCGAATTGAACATACGCCGCCTTATTCCAAAACGTGGATAAAGTTAGTCCTGGTTAAAACCTAATGCTGTCTCTGTTTTCTTTTTAGCAAACAAAAGTGACAGCATAACTTTTAGACCAGGATTACTTTAGTCAACGTTTTGTAATAAGGCGGAATGGGGCTTTCAACAAAAAAGTTGGACACTGTTTTAAACCTTGCTTAAGCCAAGATATCACCACGCGATTTTCTCCCGCGCCCGCCCCGGCTGCAGGACAGGAACATGCATTATTAAGCGCATTCTACCGACTATACCAGGGCAAGTGTTCTATAGAGTTATCTCCATTCTCCATCACCTTTTCTTCAGAGGAGCACGCGCGCTGGCCTACGTTGCCACCGACTTACTGTGGCCACTATTCCTACACGAACAAAGAAATTTGGTGACTAATTTCTTTGTCGTACTATTTGAAAGTGCGATTCTTTGCCCGCGTACGTGTTCAATCCTTCCTACAATCTGGGGTCCTTTAAGAGAGGCGTGAAGAAGCATTTTAGCAGGTCGGCAAGGTGAGGATGGTTGGTGTAACAGTTTCTATCTTCGTGTTTCGACTTTATCACTATTTAACATCAGGTGGGGTAGTCATTTAACTACCTCGGTATAAAAAAAAGAACCTGCATAGAATGTGAAATTGTAGAGCAAACATTCGCGCGCGCGAGTGTTTGCGGCTGCGGGCGCGCGCGGTTCTTGATCACCCGCATACTAGGCGGGTTTCGCCTAATCCTTCAACCGCGGCGACTGCGGCCTTGTGAGTTTTAAAATGAAACAGTTTTGCTGCCGCCCGCGGTGGGTGCGGTAAACAACCGCTCCGTGAGTTTCTTAGCCTTAGGGAAATTTTGTATAACATTTTTTCTTAACACAGATAAACCTATTGTCCTATATTTGGGACGGTATAATTAAAAAAGTTCAAGACTCGTTTGAACGCATGTCTCTCTTTATTGTTGCACTAGGGAATGACTTTATACACGTGTATCGAAAACGTGTAGTGAAAAGTAATTGTTTGGAGAAGTCATGCTCGACGCTTATATTATCCCTTTCGTTATAAAAATAAAAGTGACATGAACTTAACATATCCCTTTCCCAAAGAAATTCAAAAGGACGGCAATCATAATATTGGGTCATACGTGGACAATAATATGTGGAAAATATTGAATACGAAATCAAGACGCAAGTCTAGTAGGAATATTTTTTGTATGTGAAATTTTCCTCTGGCCTGTGGCTGACACGGACAGTGATCTATACGAGTAATGTGTAAGTAATAATTACAATTCAACCACTAACATTATTAGGAATAATATCAGACTAGAATAATATCTATTTAATATAATATTTAACGACAACAATACACACGAAATTCCCATTAAACAGTGATGATTCGTTTCCACTATAACTTGGACAAGTTTGCTTGTGTTTTAGGCTAAAGTACGCACTAAGGCTTGTGTTATGGGATACTAGGGTAACAGATAAATACACAACACTGATACATTATGACGACCTCCGTGGTCGAGTGGTTTGTACGCCGGGTTTCATGGTGTCGCCGACTCGAGAGGTCCCGAATCCCGGTGGGGGCAGATGTTTGTGTGATAAATACGAGCATTTGTACTCCAGTCATGAATGTTTGATATGTATTTGTATAGAAATATACTAATATATGTACTGTATCTATATGTATTCTATCCGTTACCCTAGTATCCCATAACACAAGCCTTACAGTGCTTACTTTGGGGTTAGGCTAATTGGTGTGAGTGTTGGAAATATTTATTTATTTTTATATTTATTATATAATTATATGTATTTATAAATATATACACAAGAACAATATTGAAAATCTCAGTATTTATAAAAATAAATTACATTTTGATAAAAGTTATCTGGGGCTCATACCCAAATATGAATGTTTAATGTTTCGGGAATGCAACTGTTCAGGCGAAGGTATGTGAAAATGTAGACAGTTCGTATTGAATATGTTTATTGCACAAAAATAATAATATCTGTAAATATTGAGGCGCGCTACGCAGTTGCGCTCGGTCATCAAAATAATTAGGTTAAATACAAAATACGTAATGTACTGCTCGTACAAGTTTGCTTTGGTCGTCAAACTTAAACTTTGAAGTTTGACAATTATTTCCCGGGATTCGTAAGTACGATATTAATGTTAAACCCAAAGAAAAACTAATCTAATAAATAACGCAGCAGTGAAATGAATGGCATCCCGTAATTACAACAATCGGCTAACATTAATCTTAGATGTAATGTATTTATCTAATTAGAAGCGATGACTTTGTGATATCATTCTTACGTGAAATCAGAAGTGGTGTTAGAGTCTGTGCGGAAAGAGAATGGGCGTGGCGAAAAACGGAACTAACATTAAGATTTTTATTTGGCAATCAAACCCAGCAATCTGTAGAACGTCAAAGTATTGTATTGATACGGATTTGTTTGTTGTTGTGATTTCTTGCGGTTTTTTGTATTTAATCATGTCTAAAAGGGGTAAAACCTTACAAATACGGTAGAAAAGCACTACAGCGCCCTCCAATCTAAATCCCATTCTCTTTCCGCACAGACTCTAGTACTTATTTGCACTACAAACTTATTTACTTATACAAGGTTACGTGCTATGTGTCCTGCATACAGGGCCGTAAGCAGAGTTGTATATAATATAGGTTAGCGGTAATCACAGGTAGGGCATAACAGGAGCGAATTTTAAAATCTGGCGCCAAGTTTTGCAACCCCCTCCCGCTAAAATTAAAATATTGGACAGTAATGAACGCCTTCATGCCCTTGTTTGGCTCCTACCGCCACTATCCCACCTGATGCTAAGTGGTGGGAAAGTCCAGAACAGAAGCAAAAATGGTAAATGCAGCAGTTCTGAACTGCCACACCAACTAATATTTCAAGCCTCCTTTGACGACGGCTGTTAAGCTAGCATGGCAAAGTGAGCAGAATCGTTTAAAATAAAGTGCATCAATTAGTGCACGTTTAGTGCTAATTTAGTGCCAAAACCGGAAATTTAATGCTTTCATAGTTTAGCGAAAAATTAGAACACTGCCAGCTTTTAATTAAGCTAGCAGTGTATTCCCTGAAACGCCTATATTAACACGGTATAGAACTAAAGCAATGCATAGGGAATTTAGTGCTTAATGAGTGCTGGCAGTATCTGATGAAAATTTTGGAAAATAAAAAATATTTTATTTTTTATCAATAAAAACTGCTAGTATGACAGTCTGAGCAAGTGACCGGTTCGAATACATCACTCTGGATCGAAGATCTATGATAATCAACGGTTAATAATTTAGTGCTCAATGAGTGCTGCCAGTATGTGATAAAAAATTAGGAAATTTTATTTTTTTTATTTTTTTATCAATATAAACTGCTAGTTTGACAGTCTGAGCAAGTGAGAGGGTTGAATACATCACTCTGGATCGAAGATCTATGATAATCAACGGTTAATAATTTAGTGCTCAATGAGTGCTGCCAGTATGTGATAAAAAATTAGGTTTTTTTTTTTAATTTTTTATCAATATTAACTGCTAGTATGACAGTCTGAGCAAGTGACCGGGTTGAATACAACACTCTGGATCGAAGATTTATGATAGTCAACGGTTAATAATTTAGTGCTCAATGAGTGCTGCCAGTATGTGATAAAAGATTAGGAAATTTTATTTTTTTTAATTTTTTATCAATATAAACTGCTAGTTTGACAGTCTGAGCAAGTGACAGGGTTGAATACATCACTCTGGATCGAAGATCTATGATAATCAACGGTTAATAATTTAGTGCTCAATGAGTGCTGCTAGTATGTGATAAAACATTTGGATTTTTTTATTTTTTATTAATAAAACTGCTAGTTTGACAGTCTGAGCAAGTGACATGGTTGAACACATCACTCTGGATCGAAGATCTATGATAGTCAACGGTTAATAATTTAGTGCTCAATGAGTGCTGCCAGTATGTGATAAAAAATAACGCAATTTTAATTTTTTAAATTTTTTATCAATATAAACTGCTAGTATGACAGTCTGAGCAAGTGACAGGGTTGAATACATCACTCTATACAGAGCACTCATTGAGCACTAAATCATTAACCGTTGATTATCATAGATCTCCGATCCAGAGTGATGTATTCAACCCGGCCACTTGCTCAGACTGTCATACTAGCAGTTTATATTGATAAAGAATTAAAAAAATTAAAATTTCGTAATTTTTTATCACATACTGGCAGCACTCATTGAGCACTAAATTATTAACCGTTAACTATCATAAATCTTCGATCCAGTGTGATGTATTCAACCCTGTCACTTGCTCAGACTGTCATATTAGCAGTTTATATTGATAAAAAATTTAAAAAATTAAAATTTCGTTATTTTTTATCACATACTGGCAGCACACATTGAGCACTAAATTATTAACCGTTGATTATCATAGATCTTCGATCTAGAGGGATGTGTTCAACCCTGTCACTTGCTCAGACCGTCATACTAGCAGTTTATATTGATAAAAATTTTAAAAAATTAAAATTTCGTTATTTTATATCACATACTGGCAGCACTCATTGAGAACTAAATTATTAACCGTTGACTATCATAAATCTTCGACCAAGAGTGATGTATTCAACCCGATCACTTACTCAGACTGTCAAACTAGCAGTTTTTATTAATAAAAAATAAAAAAATCCAAATGTTATATCACATACTGGCAGCACTCATTGAGCACTAAATTATTAACCTTTGACTATCATAAATCTTCGATTCAGAGTGATGTATTCAACCCGGTCACTTGCTCAGACTGTCAAACTAGCAGTTTATATTGATAAAAAATTAAAAAAATTAAAATTTCTTAATTTTTTATCACATACTGTTAGCACTCATTGAGCACTAAATTATTAACCGTTGATTATCATAGATCTTCGATCCAGAGTGATGTATTCAACCCGGTGACTTGCTCAGACTGTCAAACTAGCAGTTTATATTGATAAAAAATTTTAAAAAAAAATCCTAATTTTTTATCACATACTGGCAGCACTTATTGAGCACTAAATTATTAACCGTTGACTATCATAAATCTTCGATCCAGAGTGTTGTATTCAACCCGGTCACTTGCTCAGACTGTCATACTAGCAGTTTATATTGATAAAAAATTAAAAAAAATAAAATTTCCTAATGTTTTATCACATACTGGCAGCACTCAATGAGCACTAAATTATTAACCGTTGACTATCATAAATCTTCGATCCAGAGCGATGTATTCAACCCAGTCACTTGCTCAGACTGTCATACTAGCAGTTTATATTGATAAAAAATTAAAAAAAGAACCTATGTTTTTATCACATACTGGCAGCACTCATTGAGCACTAAATTATTAACCGTTGACTATCATAAATATTCGATCCAGAGTGTTGTATTCAACCCGGTCACTTGCTCAGACTGTCATACCAGCAGTTTATATTGATAAAAAATTAAAAAAAAAAATCCTAATTTTTTATCACATACTGGTAGCACTCATTGAGCACTGAATTATTAACCGTTGATTATCATAGATCTTCGATCTAGAGTGATGTATTCAACCCAGTCACTGGCACAGACTGTCATACTAGCAGTTTATATTGATAAAAAATAAAAAAAAAAATCCTAATTTTTTATCACATACTGGCAGCACTCATTGAGCACTAAATTATTAACCGTCGATTATCATAGATCTTCGATCCAGAGTGATGTATTCAACCCTGTCACTTGCTCAGACTGTCAAAATAGCAGTTTATATTGATAAAAAATTAAAAAAAAAATCCAATTTTTTTATCACATACTGGCAGCACTCATTGAGCACTAAATTATTAACCGTTGATTATCATAGATCTTCGATCCAGAGTGATGTATTCAACCCTGTCACTTGCTCAGACTGTCAAACTAGCAGTTTATATTGATAAAAAATAAAAAAAAAAACCTAATTTTTTATCACATACTGGCAGCACTCATTGAGCACTAAATTATTAACCGTTGATTATTATAGATCTTCGATCCAGAGTGATGTATTCGAACCGGTCACTTGCTCAGACTGTCAAACTAGCAGTTTTTATTAATAAAAAATAAAAAAATCCAAATGTTTTATCACATACTAGCAGCACTCATTGAGCACTAAATTATTAACCGTTGATTATCATAGATCTTCGATCCAGAGCGATGTATTCAACCCGGTGACTTGCTCAGACTATCATACTAGCAGTTTTTATTGTTAAAATTAAAAAAAAAACCTAATTTTTTAACACATACTGGCAGCACTCATTGAGCACTAAATTATTAACCGTTGATTATCATAGATCTTCGATCCAGAGTGATGTATTCAACCCTGTCACTTGCTCAGACTGTCAAACTAGCAGTTTATATTGATAAAAAATTAAAAAAAATAAAATTTCCTAATTTTTTATCACATGCTGGCAGCACTCATTGAGCACTAAATTATTAACCGTTGACTATCATAAATCTTCGATCCAGAGTGTTGTATTCAACCCGGTCACTTGCTCAGACTGTCATACTAGCAGTTAATATTGATAAAAAATTAAAAAAAAAATCCTATTTTTTATCACATACTGGCAGCGCTCTTGAGCACTAAATTATTAACCGTTGATTATCATAGATCTTCGATCCAGAGTGATGTATTCAACCCAGTCACTGGCTCAGACTATCATACTAGCAGTTTATATTGATAAAAAATTAAAAAAAAAAAACCTAGTTTTTTATCACATAGTGGCAGCACTCATTGAGCACTAAATTATTAACCGTTGATTATCATAGATCTTCGATCCAGAGTGATGTATTCAACCCTGTCACTTGCTCAGACTGTCAAAATAGCAGTTTATATTGATAAAATAATAAAAAAAATAAAATTTCCTATTTTTTTATCACATACTGGCAGCACTCATTGAGCACTAAATTATTAACCGTTGATTATCATAGATCTTCGATCCAGAGTGATGTATTTGAACCGGTCACTTGCTCAGACTGTCATACTAGCAGTTTTTATTGATAAAAAATAAAATATTTTTTATTTTCCAAAATTTTCATCAGATACTGCCAGCACTCATTAAGCACTAAATTCCCTATGCATTGCTTTAGTTCTATACCTCGTTAATATAGGCGTTTCAGGGAATACACTGCTAGCTTAATTAAAAGCTGGCAGTGTTCTAATTTTTCGCTAAACTATGAGAGCATTAAATTTCCGGTTTTGGCACTAAATTAGCACTAAATAAGCACTAATTGATGCACTTTATTTTAAACGATTCTGCTCACTTTGCCATGCTAGCTTAACAGACGTCCTTTGACGAACCCCGGATCGTATGCTGTCAAAGAATTTCACTTTCGGAAATACGACAAAGAAATGAGTTGCAGAATCTCTTCTTCTTCCGGTGTTCTATGTTGTTCGTGTAGGATCCGTTAAATGCTTGAATACAAATTATGCCTATAAAAATATGCGAGCAGGGTCGTAGCTAGGGATGGGCATTATGACAATTTATTACGGTGAAATTTGATTGTCAAATGGCTGGCTGTCTTTAAGAAGATTATGTATGTAATCATACAAATTATTTCAATGAAATATCGTAATTTACATAAATTCTATTCGATCGTGTAAATCTAGTGTCGATAACAACGTTGGCCTTTTGTATTTCCCGTCTAAAATACTACAATTAATAAAGGACATCGGCCAAATCATATTTGGATCAAATTTGAACGTCTAGAATAGATATTTTTACTAATATTATTAATTAAATATAAACAGCTTTTACAAACTGTAATTGACACAAATAAAAGCGGGGCAAAATAAAAAAATATATAAAACACTGCATTGACATTCATCCCAACTTGTCTTTTTTGGTAAACAATCTTGGCACTTCTTTTTATTGAAAATACACCATTAAAAATCAACTGATAACTAGATTCAATAGGTTTCAGTCTACAATAACGATTTATTTATTGATTTTGTTATTATTTTATTTTTAAATTGGTGATTTTGTTAGGACAAGTTAGAATATTTTTTTTAAGATTCTCCCTTTTCGGGGAAGGCAAAGGGAACAATGCCCATAAAGCCAAGTCTTTAGTTTTATTAATCTTCGTTTTTTTACATTAGAATGTCGGTGTGGCTCATTCTAATGTTTCTTGGAGTGTTTGACACGAAATGTATCGAGTTGGCTTTTCAGGTAAGCTTCTGTGAGGTAGTCAACACTTCAATAAAATTCTCACGTCCACTTGACCGGAATAGTGTATATTTTAAAGATTCCACTAATTCTTCAGTTGCTCAGACGGTTGTAACACAAAATCACACCAATTTTATTTCACAATGTCCACTGTGATCGAATTTAAGAATAATTAAAATAAGATGCCAACCGCACTCGATGAAATCAAATGGCTTCGCTTCTACTATATTTTGAATTTATCTGCTATATTGGTATACTTGTTATGATTTCTGTGCAAAAAATCAATGTCCGCAATGAAAAAATGTAATACAGATACGTAATAAAAATGTCAGCATAACATACCCAATAAATGTTCAAAGCAAAATATATTTTTTCCTCGGCTTTCTTTCGTTGTGATTCTTACATATATAAGCTCAATAAATTACGCAGAATCTAATTATATATCATTTGTTGAAAGACGAAACAATTTAATTTGAAATAAAACGATGTATGGGAGTTGACCGATGTCCTTTCTGGTAGTACACACGGACTTTCTCATGGCTGACTTTACGAAAATTAAGTAAATAAATAAACAAATTTAATCGAATAACACATTTTATTTATGTTGCAGACTTTCATTTATGACTGAAGTATCATTAACAATGTAGATAGACTTATTGTGTATTTTCAGTAGTTATTAATGGATAAATTAATTACAAAAACTGGAGCTACAAAACCTAAGATCAACTCAAATAAATGAAAAAGGAAATTTTACTAGAAAAAAGTTCACTGGTTCCAGTGGAATAATCTCACTAAAAAAAGTTTTAGATTTAAAAATCATGAATTAAAAATCATGAATTTTTGGGGCAACGGACCTAATAGTTTGTTTCCTTTGACTATAAAAGCTTTGCAAATCTTTTTCTGTATCAGTGGTGAATTCGTATTCACTTTATCTTTGCCTGTTAAAAAAGCGGGTATAAGTAGCTAAGATAGAAGTTAATGAACAGACACTTACTTAATGTATAGAACAGACCAATATCTCATATCATTAATCATGAACATGCTGAGAGTAAGCGATAATACATCGAGGATACTCATATGGTGGGAACTCTCATATTAGCTGTCAGTAAAGTAAAACAAATCCTGTTAGAAGAATTTGATAAGCAAATAACAACTGTTTATTAACATAAATTTTGATTGTAGTACGTATTCTATCTCCCTTGTCACTTTAAACAAATTTTAATTCATTTATTTTGTTAAAAGGAATAATTCTCAAGATTACTTGTGATATTTGCATGTGAGGATATGTGTATGTAATAAATGAGTGAATGGTTTAATTAAAGTTCAAACTAATAATATATTCCTACATTATTTTGTAACGGAGTTCAAATTTATGTCTGATTAAAAATGAGTGCATTTTTCGCCATTAACCTGGTAATCAGTTTGGTTAAATTAAAAATATAGTAAAGCAGTGTAAAATTATATTTGACAATAAAAAAAATCCAATGATACATTACTCAAATGATAAATTCCAATCATACATTCCTAAATGAATTTAGTTTAGTTTACTAAATAAATTTAGTAATGTATCATTGGAATAAAGTACAAAACGTTAGGTTGTGTTTTGATCATGGCTGGTTCCATGATCACAAAGGACCCGGAACGTTAATAATAATGGATTATAATCACCGAATTACTCATTGTTTTATTAAATATCACGTGAGTGTGATAAAAAAAAACCCGGAAAAGTGCGAGTGCTCTGTTATTTAAATACAACATATCATGATAGGTCATGATATACCAAAATTGCACATTCCTAATTATTTCGATAGTTTTTATTTTGAGATAGACCCCGTAATAAATAATGGTCTAAAATTTCATCTTTTACGGTCCCCCGTTTCTTTGTTATTGAAAATAAAAATAAAATATCCTACTCAACAAGCTCTAGACAATGATGTGTCACATGCAGGGGTTAAAAAATTTTGGTCAAGATTGTTTATCAAATAGGACAAGTTGGATGAACAGACTAGTATCTAGTAACAGAACTTTTATTTTTTACTAGTGGCTCACCCTCGCTTCGCTTCGGGGTAGAATTGATCAAAATCGTTTCTTAGCGGATGCCTACGTCATAACATCTACCTGCATGCCAAATTTCAGCCCGATCTGTCCAGTGGTTTGGGCTGTGCGTTGATAGATCACTATGTCAGTCAGTCACCTTTAAGTTTTATATATATATATATTGTTTTAAACAGATTGTCCGTTTACTTAAAAAAATAATAGTGAAGGACATTCTTTTAGGCATGCTAGGGCCGATTTCGTCGATGTCCTTTAATTGAAACTAAATATTTGGCTTTTGGCAAGTATTTTACACAAAATACCAAAATTTCAGTTCTGTTACTCTTTCCATTTACGATCTTAAGACAGACGACAAAGTGTCAGCAATAGGGTTACATTTTACCCTTTGGGTACGGAACTCTAAAAACCGGACAAGTTCGAGTAGAACTCATCCACCGTGCTAATTTGTAGGACCGCAACATAAGCGGCCCTATATTTTTTGCTGTTACTTACATACAAGTGTGATTTTTTCACAGCTTGAAGGGACTGTGTAAATGGGTATATGATTTAAATTTCAATTCGATACCTCCACGCGATCCCGAGATAAAGTGTCTTCACAGACAGACATAAACATGTATATATAAACGGCCCTATAATTTTGAAGTGAAAGTGGGCCGCTCAAAATTATATAAATACATATGTACGAGTGACGCGTGCGCTGCCTCATTGCCCTACGTCTTATGCACCGCCTAATGTTAGGTTATATGAGAAAAGAAGTTTTACTTCAGATGTGTGGTCCATACACAATTTCTTTTAACGTTAACTTACACGTTTGATCGTTTATTATAGCTTCAAGGGACTACTGTACACCTGAGTATATATGGTTTAAATTTCAACTCAGTACTTCCAGACAGAGAAAGGGTCTTGCCAAACATAGAAAGGACAGACAGACAGACAGACAGTGATCCAATAAGGGTTCCGCTTTTTCCTTAAGAGGTACGGAACCCAAAAAGTAAGGCACTGAGAAAATGCCGTGTTTAAAAAAAGGGAAGAAAAAGAACTTATTGTTATGGTTCTTTCTAGTGAGATCAACAATTTCTTTTGCAATTCCACCCATTTATTTGACTTTTTCAATCGCGTGATAAGAAATAACAGCCGATTCAGCGAAACCGAAAGCCATTACTTACAATTGCTATATTAAACGTTAAATAAATTGCGCTGCTTTACAATGAAAACGACGCAATTAAAATAAAACAATAGATAAAAGCCAGTTGGGATACAGATCTTTAGCACCTATCTCTTATCTTCACCGCTGAATTATTTTAAAACAGTCACAATAGCGGCTCAAGGGGTAACGATACGGCGGACTGCTTAGCCAGGGAAGGTTCCAGCAGGACGGCCATTGGTCCGGAGCCTATTGTACCCATACCCTATCGACAGCTGCTTACCTGGATAAGGGAGCGCTGTCAACGACAACACGACGAATACTGGACAAAACTCACGGACTGCAGGCAAGCTAGGGAAGCCGTTGCCAAGGTAAAACTGCAGCTAACACGTAAGTTAATCAGACTACCTAGACGAGCCCTAAAACAAATCGTGGGTATACTCACGGGTCACGGCTACTTCAACAAACATCTTTGTAATATGGGTATTTCTGACAGCCTCCTGTGCAGAGCCTGCCTGGAGGACGAGGAGACGAGCGCCCATGTGTTGCTGGTGTGCAGGGGCGTAGCAAGACAAAGGACTTCTCTAATGGGAAGCCCGAAGAATAGTAGATACAGCAACATTCGGGAACTGCTGAGCTTTCTGGAGGAACTGGGATGGCAGGACTGATGCCAATCCCCACGCAAAATAGGCATTGGGTGTCGAGAAGACTGATGATGATGAGGATGATGACAAGGGTAAAGCGTTAGAGGGTAGTAAACAAAATTCTATTTAGTTCATATGTTAGATTGTCAAAAAATAATGGACACGTGTTTTTTCTTTTGTCAATCATCCAGAAAATTATAAAGATAAATCGCGTCGAAGATTGGTAGTGAGGGCCCGTGACTTCACTCCTAAAAATTGTACCAAGATGTGACGTCATGTCATGTGACATTACAAATCAATATTTCTCTGTAATGTTTTAATTAGGTGAAAAAGGAAAATAAACATGTCCAATACATTTCCATAATCTACCTGATACACGAAGAAAAAAAAGTTTGTCATCATCCCTATTATTAATAAATTTAGCTTGAAATTCTTAAAAAAATATACATACATATTTTAATTCTTTGCTTTCAAATAATAATACGAGAAATTCTAAAATTAAGTACCTACAATTTGTAAATATTGACTACAAAAGCCACTTAGGAATTCCTTTTAATATTAAGAGACCAAGAATCAAATCAACTTGTTTGATAAATATAAATACACTGCAATGTAATACGTAACAAGAATATGAATAACCATTGGTATGCAATGTTAATAAAAATATTCTGTGCAGGAATATATAACTCAAATAAAAGATATTGCTCCTCGCTAACAATTGTATGCTTTACTTATAAAGGGAATTGTTGCTTCAGTCGAATATCAAAACTCGGAATTAATTCGGTAAAATGAAATTTTGAGAACAGAGAAAAATGAAAGCTGACAGCCGATTATCTCTGCCCTTTGTAGCCCTATTATTGCAAAAGAGTGCTCATTTTAAGGGAGTAAAAATAATTAACGAGTTCAGCTAAATATATTATATTACATTTTCAATAAAAACAAATCATTCCTCGTTATTACTTTTTGAGGAAAGCTTTACCAACTTTTGACAAATTAATATAGTGTATGTTAAAATTGCTTATTCGGGAATGAACTATTTATGAAATTACGTTAATTTTTATGAATAAAGAAATTGAATGACTCATTTTTATTCGTTTTTCGTATTTTCTTTTTTTATGTTATATAAATGTGGGCATAAAAGCCGATGGCTAACCGACAGGAGTATCACATAGTTAGTTAGTTAGTTTTTCAGGGCGGTTTCCGCACTTAGTCCTAATTATTGGACCATTGTGCGTATCAGGAGTATCACATATGCGATGCCTTTTAATTTAAATTACCGATAAATTAAAAGGAGTATCACATATGCGATGCCTTTTAATTTATCGGTAATTTAATTTTTGGCAACCTAAATCTTGGGTTATTCTTGTCGTGTGTGACGCGCGTGACTCGTACCGTTTCAGCCTTTGCTGAGTTACCTTCCAACTTTCATGCTCGTCGGGAAAAGTTGCACACGCATCCCACAACCACACACACGCACACACACATACACACATACACGAGGGCGCGCGTACACACACACACACACACACACACACAAACATATAGATATAGCCGTGTGACGTTCGTGACGCATTTCCGTTCCATCTTGTACATAGGATATTTCCATTTACACCCCATTTAATGTGAATTAGAAATGCTATTCTAATTCACATTTAATGTAATACTCATGTAGCACTATTTATAATACAAAATGTACCAATAAAGTATTCGTACAGCAATTTGGAAATGAAACATCATCGTGACTGATGAAGCGATCGGGTACGATCCAGTTCCGCTACCATGAAAAATAAATGTAATGGAAGTGAAAACCTCTTGGTTTGCCGATATACATACAAATACACATCTACATGTTTGTTAGTCTATCCTTATTTGGATTTATTTTTACTGTAAAAAAATATTTAATTCCCTTATATATTCTAGACGGTCATACTTTCAAAAAACGAGTGTGCTGATGACCACACGACTGAACTGAAACTTCTTTAGTTCCGTCTGGTCACGCCACAAAACGAAAAATTTTCCCGGCGCGGATGAGCGATTATGTACAAGAAAAAAAACACAAAAAATTAGAGGGAAACTGTAGGAAAGGGGGAACCTGATGGTTTGTGGGCCGGTTCCTTTTGATACCTGTTCTTCCCGTCCTAGAAAAATGTTCGCCTGTGGCACGCCACTATTTTTTTTGCACTAATGTTCGCGGGCCCTTGGGCGGAAATATTTAAGTGTATGCGAAAAGCGTCTCTGGAGCGCGGTTTCTTGCGCAGTCATGGGAGTTTTCTCCTTGTATCTCCTCTCGCGGCGATCAGAGCACACACAACCGTTGTTTTTTCTGTCGTCCGTTCGTTCGAAGGACACTGATGGCAGCGCCGCGGATGAAGTTGACAACAGGTGAGTTTAGGGGCAGGGAGAAGAAATATGTGTTTTCACAAGCTTACGATAGATGGTGTTAACAGCATCTGTATTTATATATATGTGTACAATATATACATGTATGTACATTATACATATTACATTTACTAGCTATAAGAGAAAGAGAGAAAGAAAATATGCGCGCGCACTGCTTTTTTTTGCTTATATCCCCCGCTCAACTCCCGTTCGCCTCGCACGAACACACTTTTCGTAATGCGTAACGCATTCGCCAGCTTACCCCCCAAGTCAAGCGTGCCTAAAGAAGTTTCACTTCAGTTATAAGTAAGTGTTTCCTTATTTGGTGACTATTTAAAAAACTTAGACCAAGCCAAGGCGTAGTTTCGTTGCATGTGTGTGCGTGTAACTGTGTATGTACACGGCGAGGCGTAGTTTTATCGGCTTCACTTTTTGGTTCGGCAGACTCCGTCTATACTTTTTATTTGGTCTGAGTTAAAAAATGTATATAAGGTTCCTGTGGCCCTTTGAAATAAGTAACAAAGTACTTAGAACTTACTGGTCAACGGATAATATTTCTAATAGCAATGATCCCTCAGATTAAAAATTAAAAGTACAAAAGGCAGAACGTGCTCAGCAAAGTGAGGTTCGCAACTATGTGAGCGCGACAACGATCACGTACCCAATTATAGATACAGAGTGCATGTAAGATTACCAGATTCGCAATAGGGTATTTGACAAGTTTTTAAAAACGATCTCTCGTTATTGACTAATGTTTATTGAGCCCATCAAAAGTGGATATTCATCATTATGGTGTGTTTTTCGGTAAAAAATACTAAATCAAAAACTCTGTTTTCAAGTTGCCGCGAAAAACGCATCTCTGGCCAATATGGCGTCTCACTGGTGTGTGACGTCACACGATTGTCATTAAAACGTCAAAACATACAAGCTAATGTCACTTAAACCAGAAGTTTACTTGCGTGTGACGTCATTTCAGGCTCCAACGCTTGGGCGTTTGGGTCACGTGACAAAAGACAAGAAAACTATTATCTTTATCGTGGGTTTTTAGTTAAATTATGAATATTTTTTCTGTAAAAATAGTAAAAACTTCTGCCAATATTCATTCTAAATACAGATGCTAAAAATTGGCACTTCATTTTTAATACTGTCAAATACCCTATTAAGAACCCACTTTTTTGTATTGGTCAGGAAAACGTTGTTACTAAAAAAAGTCATATTGTTCTTTTCTTTACAATCACAGCTACGATTAAATAATATGATTAAATTATTTAAACAGTTAAACTGGTCTTAAAAAATGTTCAAGAGAATAAATTATAACATTTATGAAGTATGCACGTAAAAATAAATTATTTAAAACACATATTACCGACATAGAAACATAATAACGTTTGTTTTCCTTTCATCTGATGTATTTTTCCGCAGTGAAGTAAAAAAAAATCACCGTCCAATACCCTATAAAGGTAAAACTGTACTTCCAGGGCCCAAAAGGTGATACTTGTTTTTTTTTGTAGAAAAGGTCTTATTAACAGATTTTTTTTCTGGCGCTTCGCCGGCCGCTGCCGCGGCACGCTCGCTTTGCTCGCTCGGCTCGCTTTGCTCGCTCGGCTCGCGCGTTATGGTCACAATACTAACCTAACCTAACCTAGTGTGAAGTATCACCACTTGATAAGAAAAGTAAAAATTTTCAATATTTTTTTTAATAATGTGGTTAACAGAAACCTTTTTAACAACAAAAATGCGAAATTACAACCAACAAAACTGTGAAGTTTTTACTTTTGGGCCCTGGAAGTACAGTATATCCGTGATCTGAGAGTTATCCCCAACGATATTAAAACCTATCGTTGGTTATCCTTCATTGTTATTTAGAGTTTCCATAGGAATTCTTTGAATTAATAAACCCACGCGGGCGAAGTTGCAGTCCAAGTCTAGCTTATAAATGTGTTAGTTATTGATTGATCGCATCTTAAAGGTGGTAGGTAGGTGATGTCAGAATTCGCAAATATCTGCGAACGTATAGGAAAAAGGTCATGAATGTCAATGAAGCGAAAGATGCCTATGTGTTCCGCGTCTTGACGCGATCAGTTCAACCTGACTGCCTCATTACTCGGGCTACGACGTGGTGATAATATATTATGTATGGAGGTCAAATTAACCTACACGAGAAAATATATTAACGTCCTTCGTGGTGGAATGGCTAAGGAACTTTTCCCACCGCCGAGCGAAAAGCGAGTAGAGCTCGAAGCTAGTGTATTATATGCGTGTGGTAAATTGGGAATAAATGAAACGTCCAACTTACAGCTGTCTCCGTCCGTCAATATAATCCCATAAAGCACATATATACACATTAACAAACAGAAGGCGAAGACGGTTCAAGATATAAAGTCAAAGCACAGCACTAGAAGAAGCCAGTCAGAAAGATAGGCGATAGATAAATAGTTTATAGGAACGAAAAGCACAATTATGTATATAAAGCGTAAATATCTTAGTAAATAAGCGAGCTAAGAGAAGCGTACGCTCTGCGTCGTAGTTTAGTCTCGACTGGTTTGTTTGGTGACAGCGCGGCGGCGCGGCGTGCGCGCATCGCTAGTTCATAAGATGGACAAAAGAATTATGTACAAGACTATCCGCTAGTGCGTAGGGTGTGTCGATAATTGCTATCGATATATCGACAAACCAGTACACCATGATATGTTATGAAAATAAAATATTGTAAATATAATTATAGTACTTAATATTAATTCTATATTAGATATTAATAAATATTAAAAGATATAAGATGTAAATATATACTGTAAGAAAGTCTGTGTTACGGTTTTAAATATAAGTTACTTTGTATTTTGTTATTATGAAAAATAAATAAATTATGCTTTCTGTGTATAGTGTAAATATGGTTTGAGGATGTTCTCACACCTTAAAGTAGCCTACACTGTCCCCGCCATGACCCTACTTACCTGACGATAACGATGACGATGAAATAAAGATAAAAATAACACATCCCACCTGCCACTCATGACGTTGTACAGTATCGGGTTGACGGTAGCTGACACGTAGTAAAGCGCTCCAGCCACGTTGAACAGGTGCTCGTTGATGAGCTGGAACTGCTCCATGCCCTCGCCGTAGATGAAGAACAGGCGCTGCACGTGGAAAGGGGCCCAGCACACAAAGAACGCCACCACCACTGCAGCTGCAATGAAGAGTAAGTGGTAAAATTTACATATACACAGTCAGGTCATAAGTATTGTCATACAGTAAAAACTTTTCTTTTAGAATGCTGGCCACAAAAAAGTTAATAGAATTCGAATTTCGAATTGTTCATGAAAATAAAAATGTATACTTTTTAGAATTTTACTCGTTTTTAAATATGGAGTGGACGCTTAAAGAACACCGTGTTGCAGTTATTGCGTTGCATCGTTGCGGTTACGCGCCAATTCAAATTATTGACATACTGAAAAATTTAAATATAAATAAATAAATAATAAATAAATATTTCCAACACTCACACCAATTAGCCTAGCCCCAAAGTAAGCACTATAAGGCTTGTGTTATGGAATACTAGGGTAACGGATAGAATACACTTACTTTACATATATGAGCCCATTAATGTCTCCCTTTACCTCGCAATATAAAAATGCAAAAAATATCTGTGTCCACCAACAAAGAGTCGTGCGAAAATGACAAAAAGAGTAAAATTAGCTCTAATTTGAAGGTGAAAATCAATACTCCGGAACTCTTTCTCGATGGAAAAGCAATCCTATTTTATGTAAATGAAAACCCCGCTAGATTTCCCTCGTTCATTCCCCTTTGGCGGTGGAAAGTGGGCTTAATTTGTGATTGATGATTTCAAAAAATAAACATTATAAAAAAACAAACAAATATTTTTAGAATTTTAAAAAAAAGTAGCGCATATGCGTTTCATTTTGTTTCATTGACTAAAAACACACAGAAACAACAATTCTCGGAATCAATAAAGACAATAACGGCGATATTATGTTCTCGATAATGATTCAAAGAACATCTTGTGCGCGGAGCAATAGAATAATATTATGTTACACGGTAAAAAAAAGTGATAGCCCGTGGGATCATGTCACTTCACCTCACGGGTCAGCTCATATTCGACGAGAGGCAAACGATGAAAAGGTCATTGGAAATCATATCAAGTATCAATTTCGACTGTATGCTAAATAGAACAAGATTAATTTTGGCTTATTGAATCACTCGGTCTGAATTTTTTCGAATTAAAATGTATCCTAAGGCGTTGAGCAGACGACGGGGCGGGGCGGGCATTTTGTCCGCGAAGCAATCAAGACCGCGTCTGCCCGTCGATGTCTGCGGCTGCCCGCGCCGCGTACACAAAGCACACGACGGGCAGATAGTACAGTCAATCTGTAGGAAGAGTGGTGAAAAAAAAAACCTAAAGGGTAAGTCTTGTTTTTTCTGTTGCCAAATGACGTCAGTAAGCCACCTTAGCGATGGGCATGTTCAACTCGTAGGCGTTTTTTGAAAAACTAAAAAAAAACCGTCAAAAATTTTTTGAAACGCATTTTTCTTGTTTTGTATGCATTTTAGAAACTTTTTTTTCGACCATAATTGTAGAGGGCGTTGAGTACTACAATTTATGTCAGTGTTGCAATCTCGTACAACAAAAAATGCGCATTGTAGGTGGCGCTAAAGTCTCAAAAAAAGTGTTTTTTCACTTTTTCACCCTGAAAATATCATTTTAATGGAAAACTTTAAATGGCTAAGTTGTATCGTACATAATTACCAACAACTTTTGTATAAACAATTTTTTTGTATTACTTACCGTTTTCAAGTTATAAATTGCGCAGGTATGAAAAATCCAATAGAGCGGTTTTGGGCAGTTCAAGTACACATTTGCAGTGCACATTTCTATGTAAGTTTTTACTATTTTTTTTTCAATCATGAAAAAAAATAAAAATACATCTACTTTTTTTCATTTTTTTTTGTTTTTCAATCATGAAAAAAAATAAAAAATAGTAAAACGTACATTGAAATGTGCATTGCAAATGTGTACTTGAACTGCCCAAAACCGCTCTATTGGATTTTTCATACCTGCGCAATTTATAACTTAGTTAGTTAGTGTCAAACTTATACTTATTAAGATTTCTTGTAAGAGTAAAATAAACTATTAGAAACTGTTTTGAAATGAGTGTTGTGACGTTTGAATTTTTGGCACTTTACTTTGCTATTCATTTTGCTATTAGACTACGATAAATCTATCTTTTTCATGCTTTATATGAAACGACAAGGGCAGACTGACGTCAAGTTTCTTCTTCTTTTATAATAGCATGACGGCTAATGCTTGTCAAAGTTTACAAACAGCAATCACGAACAGCTAAGTGAAGTTCCGGTAATATAAATAACAAAATACAATTGTATTATACAGCCATGTACTAAGAATTTTTCGTTCCGTTTTCATTGCGGTAATTACCGGCTTTTATTTAGTCTGCGTGAAATGAATAAAATTTTATATTTCGTATTAAACTGGTAACATCGGTGACGAACGATTCAAATATACGGAAAATCAGTATCATGCGACTTGAAAGTCGAAGGTGACCTAGGTATGTCGCATTCGACGATACTATGTCAGATGAGTGATTCAAAAATAGAGCTCCTTGAACCTTTCTTACCGACAGAAACACAACACCACCAAAAGGTAGTGTTATTCAACTGTGATCTACTGTAAAGTTAACTACCTTCTTCCCTATACAAGCGCTCCAATTTGAGCGGAGTGTCCGTTATGCCCATAGAACACAGAAACCTCTTTCTATGATCACAAAGAGAAATGATTATAAACGCCCGCACACGGGCTACACGCCACAGCCACAAACGCCGCCACGAGAAGCTAGAAGCGGCTACTAAAGTGGCTGAAGTGCGCGACAGCGGCCGACTAAGGTAAGGGAGAGACGGGTGGGGAATCGCGCGAGTGACGTGTGGCGGCGTTTTGTATCGGCGCATTGAGTGGCCGATGCGGGCCACAAGAAGCGAGCAACGACGATTTGTAGCGTGTGGCGGCCACTGGCGTACCGTGTGTGGCGAGTCCATATAAAGTATATGAAAAATACAAGAAATATGACGATGGCGGCGTTTTGTGGATGTGGTCGGTGGTCCGTGTCCGACGACACTGAGATTTCAAGGAAAATATATTGTAGAGCACATAATGTGTCTAAGGCCCGCATTACAGAATGACAACTAAGTGTTGATCTTTACTTGAATACAGTTAGAAAGGGATGTCGCTATGTGCTATATATAGCGACGTCCCTTTCTATCTATGCTCAAGACTAGATTCATTACTGAGAATCTTTCTATAATACGGGCCTTAGTAGTAGTGTGAAATCTCTAAGCATTGTTAAAAGATTGTATTTGCTATTATCCCACGAGATCAAAAGGAGAATGTTAACTTTTAGTAATTCTATTTGCCTCACTCAGGTACATATCTTAGTAAATCACCAGACAAGAAAATTTCCACATAAAATCCAACAATGCTACGTGTATTGTTATAAAGATACAACATGTTACTTTGATGAAAACATGTCTTAAAAGGGTAACATTTATTTATATTATTAAGATAATTAAGTACCTAATCATTTATATACAGTTTAAACGAATTTATACATCACGAGGTGTTTTGGTAAGTATATTTTTCTTGATTGAATAGGTTTATAAATATAACACGTAACTGGTTAAAACGCGTACTTTATTAAAGGCTTCTTTGGGATAAAAAAATTATGAAAACCTTTTATTTCAAAGTGTTTCAAAGTTTGAAAGCGTTAATTTAGATTTATGTTTGTATTCCAAAATCTTATGGTTTCGGGATGTTTTCTGTGATGGCTCTTAGTTTGATAGCACTCAACATTGAAGAGTCTCCAATATGAAAAAAGTTTACAGCTCAAATATTTATTTATCTGTCACAAATCATGAACAGATTCTGCAAAAATAAACGACAAGATATTTTAAGGGTAGATAACCTTAAAATATTTTGAAAGGTTTGATATAGGTATGCGCTGACAAAGGGTTTTGAAGGGGTTCAAAGTTTATGTGAGAAATGATGTTTCTACGCAAACGAAGTCGTGCGCACCCACTAGTAAATCTTATAAAAACAAAACATTGTGTTCCCAAGGGGCCATTTTTATTAAGGGAATCAAGGGAAGGTCACAGTTTTATTGAGATTCAAAAAATGGACGCCTCATTTGGTGTAATGCTATTACCAGATTATCCAGAAGGGCATCGACTTTGACACACTGACAGTTTTCGAAGCAAGAATTATTAGAAAAAATAAAAATTGTTTACGCGATCTACGACTTTTATTGCCAGAAGAGGCTGTAGAATAGTAAATAAAATATGTTTCCTAGGTCGCACTGAGGGTACGTATAAACGTAGTCAATTTTTATTAGAACGAAGTTCCTTTTCCGTAGATATGGCGAATGGGGGCTAGCCGATGCAAGATTTTTTTATGTTAATACGCCAATTTGGGCGTAAATGTTGGTCTTGGCAAGATTTTGTTTTTTGTAGTAGTTTCCCCTCCACTTATGGTTGTTTTCAATGGTAGTTTCTTACGGTAGTTACCTAAATTATTAGTTTTTTCGTCCATGGTAGTGTTCTACGGTGGTTTTCTCCCTTCCATGGTAGTTTTTACTAATTATTGGTAGTCTTTTTATGATAAATTCCCAACGATATATCTTTGTAGATTCCTGCGCCAATGGTAGTTTTTTTATAAAGGTTCTTTTTTAAATGTATTTTTATTATTATTTATTTTAATGTAATTTTTGTTTTGCTTTAACTAATTTTAATATGGATCTCGTGTCTGAAATAAATGTTTTTTTTTTATTTTTATTATAATGGTCGTTAACTTTCCCTTATGTTATATTATTTTTAAATTCGTTCCAACCAAGTCTTCTACGACACTCGCATTTGCTTTTTATATGGTTTATTTCTTACTAGCGGCCGCCCGCGACTTCGTCCGTGTTACCTTCGGTTTTGTTTTCCACATGAACGTAACATTTATCCGGGATAAAAAAATATCCTGTCTCAATCCAGGTCATAAAGTATATGCGTACCAAATTTCATCCAAATCATTTGAATATTTTTTAACATTCAAACTTCCACATTTATTAAAATACTAGCTGTGCCCCGCGGTGTTACCCGCGGTTTTTAGGGTTATTTTCCAGCAGTTAAATGTAGCCTATGTGTTAATGTCAGCTAACTCCATACCAAATTTTATTAAAATCGCTCCACCCGTTTAGACGTGAAGAATTGCATTGAAGTTGAGGAATATTAGTGTGATTATAATAAGATTAAAAAGTGCATTGAAGTTGAGGGGTATTTTTTTTTGGACGTCAGCAGGCAGTCTGTTTTGGTGGTACTTTATCAGACTTAGCCGCTTGCGTCCTTCAAGGCGGCATTCTTTCTCCTCTTCAATTTTCAGTCTTTATTAATTTAATTACCTCCATTCTTCGCAGCTCTTATCATTTTTAAGCAGTCGACAAGACATAGATGATATAATAAAAACTATCAATGATGCCCAACAGCGAATTTCGGATTGGCCTTGCAATTTTGGTATTCCATTAAGATTTTTATTTTACATCTCTAAACTATAGAAGGAGCCTAGATAAAAAAAAATATAAATGTGATACTTTCTTTTGCATATCAGTGTGTTATTTATGTCAGGGCATTATTGTAGGTAGCTCTCGTCTAGGGTAAAAAGGGCAAAGAGACTGGGGAACCCCCTTCGTCTGCAGGCTCTCCCCGGCAGAGGCCTGCGGGGTTTGGACTCGGGAGCATCAGATCCTGCCTTGCACAGGTCTTTGCTGATGGCTGGGGATGCCCATGATGCTCTGGGGCACCCCCAACACTCCCCTCTTCCGGAGGGAGACGGGTGTGTCCATTCGACTCGCAAGCTCACTGGTGAGGTTGCGGAACACTCTCGTCGGCTCATCTAGTGCCGTTGTCTCGCCCACGATGGTTGGGACCGAGTGATGTGAGAGGCATCGTTAGGTTTTTAGTGGGTAGCCCGCTTAGCCATTCTCAGGGCTGGCTAAGCGGGTGGACGGGACAGGTCGGGAGGAGACCCACATAACCCCGTTGCCACTCCCAGGTGGCGGGCTATGCATCACGCATTTTCCTAACGAAAAATAAGGGTAGCTCTCGTCTCGTTGGTAGGCATTAAACACCTATGAATCATATAAAGATGTTCGTCAAAAAAAAAATTGCGTGGGAGATATAACTCGAAAAGTATAGGGAGTTGGACATAAGTTTGAATGGCTGAGAATCATTCGCTCTTTTTACCAACGCTTCATCCACTTTCTCTTTTTGTGTTGTTTTTCGTCGTCTATTGCACACAAAACTCCTAAGACAATGCCAACTTTTTGAAATTTAGACGGAGCCATTTCTACAACACGATTACTAATACAGTCCGCGCATGATACAAGTGCATACGTGTTTTCACGCCAGAAGACGGCTCGCGATTGCGTGTTGGCGCGTGGATTACATCCGTGTAGCCGAAAATCAACGCGGATGGAAACCAATTTCTCACCAAGGTCACCTTGGTAGGTACGCTGGATTACATCCGTCTGGAATAGGTCTTATTCAATTGTGTCTCTCTAATCTATTTCGAAGGAGCCCCAATAAAGTTTACTCGTCATGTCGTCGATCTAGGTATTCATATCGACAACTCACTCAACTGGAGAACACAAGTGAATGCTGCTATTACTTGTAAAATAACGGTATACCTACTTCGGTCATTCTATCAGTAATTTTTTTTGTTCCTGTATCCTCTAAAATACTTCTAGTTCAATCCATAATTATGTTGATGTGTGTTACACTGATATATCCCAAGAACTTCTTAATAAATTGGATCGATTACTTAACAATAGAATTCGTTTTATTTTTTGCCTCCGTAAATTCGATCATGTTTCTGCCTTTCGGAATAAGTTAAAGAGGCTAACAATTTGCCAACTTCGAAGCATTACAATACTTTCCATGCTTTATTCAATTATTAAAGATCCATATATTCCTGGGTATTTAAAGCCAATTTTCGATTCCTAAGTAATATTTATTCATAATCTTAATCTTCGGCTTGTCAGCAAACAAAACCTCGCTATTCCCGCTCACCGTACTGGTTTTGTTTCTAGGATATTTATTGAAATCGACTGAAGTCAAGAACAATTTGGATCCAAATTAAATACTTGTGATGTATAATGTGTTAATTTTGATAAGAAATAATTATAATGTTCACAAAAATACCTTCGCAGATAATGCGATTATTTTAGAACAACTTTATTTACCGAAAGGAGGTTATAGTGAGTCAACATTAAAAGATAAACATAATATGCTGTCATTGCCCTTTTTTACAGTTTTTAGGGAAGAACCATTCCTTTTTACATAATTTTTGTGTAACTTTAACTGTTTACACAGCGCACGCAACGAAAGCTCTGAAAAGGAATATTTTTCCGTAATCGCAATATTTTTCATTGTTGCTCCGCTCATATTCAATTCAAATTCAAAATTTTCCATTAGAATCCGTAGTTCCTGAGTTAAGCGTGTTCAACCAAACAGTCTTACAAACAATATTAGTGAAGAATTATAGATTAACGGCGTAAAACGTGCGCTTGCTAAATAAAAAAGAAGTTTAAATACTTACAAACGCGCGAAATACTATTATTATTATTATTATTAAAATAGTTTTTTGTTCCCTTAGTAAACACTATAAATCTCGAATAATTTCGCAAGGCACGTTATAAGCCATTGTTTTGGCTGCATCTGCAGTCGTTACACTGAAAAAAGTTTTGAGTTACATCAACAATTATTGTTGTAATAAGTAACTCAAAAATAAAAATAGTGATTACATAACTACAGCTTTTATTAGACAAACTTCGGTTTGTTAAAATAGTATTATTGTTATAACAAAATAGTTATGCAAAAGGACAATGTTAAAATTGGCCTAAGAACCAACACCAATTTGGCATTTATGATAATTCTTAGTATATTTTTTGCGATAATTATCAGTATTTAGATTCTGACGGACACTTCCAGTTAAGTAAGTTAAATTAAAAAGTTAAAAAATAATCTGAGACAATAAATACCATTTTATGTGTTTAATCTACGGCAGCGCTGCAAACAAAACACTCTTTCTTCCTAATGCCGGCACTTCACTTGGCTATTTGTATTTGCTATTTTAAAACATGACATCAGTCTGTCCTTTTCATTCCTTATTAAGCATGACAAGGACAAACTGTTGTCAAGTGAAGGGCCGGCATAAAACTGTTACTCTGTGGTTGTGGTGCATGCAGTTTGCATTTGTAGTAATCTGTGGCATTCGTGCATTCCAAAGAGTAGTTTATTATACCGGAAAGTGCATTCTCGTTTCGGATTACCTGTTGTGTGTGTTTATTTGCGATTGTTTTTCCTTTAATTTAACTATTTCGGCTATCTAATATGCCATCGATGTTACCAAAAAGCAGAGCCCTTATTACCAAGTGCTAGTGAACCTGTGTCACAACATCCTGAGAGGATCATTCTGCCAAATTATTCAAGAACACCTGATACACATTCACGCTGCATATTTACACAATATACATGTGATAACCAAATAAATACAATAAACAATATGGTACAATTATGTGAAAAATAGTCAATATATAAAAAGCAAAACTACAGTTTTTTTTTATTCATGATTCCTACCTAACCAAGTTTTTCCTAATAGTTATTCTTTAAAATCGCACCGAATAAAATGAATTAGTTGTAATATTAATTCACTTCATACTGAGTTCATACTAAATTCATAGGTTGACCTATGTTTCATTGAATATTAAACATAACCTCAAAAAAAATTAAGTTTTCCTAATAATTTAAGTTCTCAGAAGTGTCCGTGAATAATCTTTGTTTTTACAGTCATTTACTTACGATTTTGAACCTAGAAAATAATATTTCATGATTGTTGGTTCTTAGGCTAACTATGTATGGACGCTGAACAATGTCCTTTACAAAACTGTTTTGTTAATTCTTATACTTGTTCAATAATTGGTAACAAAATGATTGCTTCAGTAAAGCTTCACTATACTGTTGTTTGTAACAGAACTACTTGTTATTTGCACCATAATTTTCTGATGAACATGCATATTATTATCTTACTTGCAAAACTACTTGTCTGTTTTAAAACCCCATACGTACTACTTAACGTAATAACAAATTAACTGGGGATTGGTGTAATCGCAATACCCTGGTTCCCAATTTATTTTCAAATACATTATTTATTAACTTACCTTATATATGTGAACAAAACCATCCCTATAGCGCGATTCAGCGATGTACCGAACAGTTAACAAAAAACGTTCTTGCAATCTGTAACCGAACTTTTTGGCTAACAGTTACATCAGTATTATCATCAGTTATTCATAGCGGTTTTTGTACTTGCTAATAAATAGCACAAATTAGTTATAGTTAGGCCAACTATAGGTGTAAATTATCACCTCGAGTGTGTTTAATAACAATACATTGTTATGTTTCAGATTATCGAAATCGAATTTGACAGCTTATAACAAAATGGTTTAGTCGTTTCGAACTAAACTGAGTTAACTGAAATGATAATGTAAAAAGAGAACAGATGGTCTATGAGTGACTGAAATTTATTTATTAGTAAACATAGTTTGGCTATTCATCGGTTAATTCAATTAGTTTTGTAAATTATTTTTTTCAGTGTAGCAGTGTGCAGTTTCAGTGTATTATTACTGGGTCATCTCATCAATTTCGTCCTTGGTGAAGATTGATGCCCCAGTAGTATTAATAACTGAATGATGACGAACACCTCCGCGAACTTTAGATTTGATTTGGTTTAATTTGATCGGAAATTGGTATGCAAGCGAAACTTTTAAAATGATTAATAAAAAAGTCCTTCCTCGGCTGGGATTCGAATTCGGAACGCCTGCTTCTGCCACGGACCCACCTGTTGAGAACGCAGTCCCAGACGTTCTTGTTGCATAGCAACACTTGTGTACTTCAAATATTTTTTTTTCATTGTCTTTAGTTTTCGCTCTGTAAATATTTTTCTAAGTAAATTCTAACAATTAACTAGAGTTTTATTCTGTCGCCAACAAGTGGTCCTTCGGCGGATTTTCTAATATCCCAGCTCCCTTATAAATATATATAAGTCTATAATGTTGACTCGCGGAGCATTGAGGAAGGAACTCGCGAATGTTAGTATGGAACCGCAACAACCAGCGGCCGCTGTAGAAATTGAAAGCGAAACAGGACATACCTTCGCACGGATGGGCACAAGTACGTCGAAGACGGTTTGTACAAAAAAAACTAAATCGTCTGTAGCAGCTAGAAGAATTAAGCTCATCCGCGATGCTGAAAAAGAAAAAGCGAAGGTAAGGCTAGAATTGATTAACAAAACCTTAGAAGCTGACCTAGCTGCTCTTGAAGTTGTATCATCACAGCGAAGCGACGTGACTCGCCGCTCTGTCGACGGTCCAGACCATGCGCAGATCGAGAACTGGATCGACAATGGTTACCAGGTGCACCAGGAGTTATCACCGGCGCACGATGTTGCTGCAGCCCATGACACTAAAACTTTCCACGCCATGCCGCTGCAACCTCAACATCACATTAGTACCGGTACGGATATTGATAGACTCGCTGCCGCCCTGACAACTGCCATACAGACCTCCGCTACTGTGATACACAATGAGCACAATCGGCAACTTTTTTCGAGGATAGCCGCGTCCAAAGACCTGCCACCTTACTTTGGTGACCCAATCAAATGGTTGCATTTCAGAGAGTCTTACTACGAGACTACCAGGCTATGCAAATTGAGCGATGCAGAGAACGTTCAGCGCCTTCGTAAGTGCTTGCAACTAGAAGCAAAGGATGGTGTAGCCTGGCTATTAATTGGTAAGACAAACCCAAGTAATATCATGGAGACTCTTGAATTACGATTCGGCCAGCCTGAAGCTGTCATCAATAAAATTGTAACACAAATCAAGAGATTATCATCGTTACCTCTATCGTATCACACCGACATTGTCAACTTTGCCACAAAAATTAAGAATTTTGTTGTTACTGCACAGTCCATTAAGCAGTCGGATTATTTGCGAAGTCCTGAACTTGTGAAAACAGTGCTGTCAAAATTACCCAGCAGCCTAATTAATCGCTGGTCAGACTATGTTTTTGAGCAAATTCAAAGCGATAAGTCAAAGTTTGAGATGTTATCTGATTTTCTTATGACAGAAGATGTCAAGGCGGTATCGTCAGGAGTTTCTCATATACTCAGTTATACAGACATACAAAAGAAGAGACCAGAGGAACGTCGAATTCAACCACATCGTGTATTTTTGACTGTTGGTGATGATAACTGCAAGTTCTGTAAGAAAGGTGTACACGCGCTACCTGATTGTAAATATTTCAAGCGGGCTATGAGTCGCTCGCATATGGTTTGTTCGTATAAACAAGTTTTGTTCTCAATGTTTAATTTCAACTCACGAAGTTTCAGATTGCCAGAGCAACGTTTGCGATATTGACAGCTGCGGCTTGAAACATCAGCGTTTGTTACATTGGTATACGAAGAACTTTAAGACGGAGCTTACTGCGACGCCTACGACAAACGAGAATGTAAACACAAACATTAACTGTGATATTGGTGAATCCAGTGAAGCTGTAACAAATACTTCTATGACGCAAAAACGTACAGTTTAGTATGATACGAGTATGATTT
Organism: Chilo suppressalis; assembly: GCA_902850365.2. NCBI lineage: Eukaryota > Metazoa > Arthropoda > Insecta > Lepidoptera > Crambidae > Chilo > Chilo suppressalis. The sequence continues at coordinate 13,984,429 of OU963894.1, read as the reverse complement.
GGAAGAGTCACGCATAGAATTGCACACATTCTGTGATGCATCGCCGAGTGCATATGCCGCTGTCGCTTACTACTGGCTGGAATAATATACAAGCCTAGCCAAAATCAACCAGCTTGTGTTAATGTGTCTTTCATTGCCAGCAAGAGTAGAGTAGCGCCAGTGCGCCCAGTCTCTATCCCTCGACTTGAACTCCAAGGTGCTTTATTGGCAAGCCGCTTAGCTGCAGTTATTCAAGAGGAGCATAGTATAGAGCCAGCTGAGCGATATTTTTGGACTGATTCCACAATAGTTTTACATTGGTTAAGAAATGAAAATCAAAACTATAAGATATTTATTGCGAACAGACTGGGTGAGATAGATGGCTTTACAAGAATTAAAGAATGGCATTATGTACCATCTACTTTAAATATTGCCGATATTGCTACTAAGATAAATTCATACAAGTTTGACGTTCATTGCGAGTGGTTCCGTGGGCCTCAGTTTCTGCAGAGTGCGTCAATCGTTGATTGGCCGTGTGAATCTGAAACAGAGAACAAAGTTAATAACAATGATTTAGAGGCTATACATATAATACAAGAGTCAACGTTGAGCTTAACTGTGCCAGATCCCCTTAGATTTTCATTCTGGACTCGATTACTACGTAGTACGGCAACAGTTTTATTCTTTATTCGCCGATGTAGAAAGTTGGAAAATAGTTGCAGAATAACCTGTGAAATGCTACAGGAAGCAGAGGCATTATTAATGCGTTACTCACAGCTCGAGTCGTTTCCTTGTGAGTGTAAGACTCTTGAGTATAAGGGAGTCATCCACAATACTAGCAGGCTGCGTACACTAAATGCTTTCTTAGACGACTCTGGAGTAATGAGAGTTGGAGTGTAAAACATCCTGTAATTTTAGATGGCAAGAGTCATATTTCTCGTCTTATAGTGATGCATTTTCATCGGAAAGCAGCTGATGAAACTGTAGTCAACGAATTGAGGCAGTTATATTGGATCGTGAAGATACGACCTACAGTCAGATCTGTAACGAAGAAATGCTTGTTTTGCCGTATAAGAAGAGTGCAGCCAAAACCTCCATTAATGGGTGACTTACCTGAGACTTGTATGCTGCATCATCACCGACCTTTTACAGCAACTGGAGTAGACTTGTTTGGACCTCTTGAAATCACAGTCGGTGGACGCCGCGAAAAGGTGTATGCGGTATTATTTTGTCGTAAATAATCTAACCGTTGATTGATTTCTACTTACTAAATTCTAAAGTCAACCACATTAAATTTTTCCTCTTTTGCACTTAAAGGGTACCCGCTAAAATAAAAATGTTTGAATTACACAAATGAACTTTGTAATAGCATTTGGATCAGGGAAAAAATCTTTAAAAATGTTTCGAAGAGGCCCCTTACGCTGACAACTGGGTAACCCAGCTCACCCATTAATTGTGTTTGTTCATTAATCTAAGCGCACTTAAACGGGCTCAATTTATTTACTGAAACTCATCCCTTGCAATGAAAACAGTTTTTGGGCTGCGAAACCATCGGAACGAACACTTACGTAAGTTTTGGACAGAGCTTTCTTCTAAAGCTTTTTTTCAATTACGAAACACTTTCAGAATAGAAAGGGGATGATAAGAAACTTTTATTCTTCGCTTGTCAAGTAGACCATTTAAACGTATTGGACACATATTTTAATACGCTTTTATTAGTTTCACCTGTATGTTTGTTTGTTTGTATGTATGTAACTGACTCGTTTGGAATCGATTTTGCCCAATTTTAAGCGATCAGATTTACTTTAAATTTGGCAAATGTACCTATGTAGATTAGAGATGACAATAAAAACTGAAAAAACGCAGACAAATTAAAAAAAAAAACTACTTAAGTCATTTTTATGAAAGACCAGTTTTTATTCGATGCAAGAGTTCTTCAATTTTAATAGTAACTAGTTAATTTAAGCAAGACCTTATTTTTGTTAATGTTCCTACGTAATGTTATTTTATTTGAAATTATTATTATTATTTTTATTGAATGCTATTTAGTAAGTAATAATTAATAACAGTCAGTGTTATGTTCAAGTTAATTTTTATTTAATTGAAGTTTTTTTAAATTAAGGACATTTTATTATAAATTGCGATACCCTATCAGGGTTCATGTGTCTGTATCGAATATTTTTATGTAACATCTGTAATAACCACATGAGTGCAATAAAATAAAATAAATAAATAAATACAATATTATGGTACCACCGAGCTGGTCTGATGAAGGAACTAGAAGGTTGCTGATTGAACCTTGGATTGCCTACTAGTAAACATATCGAATTTGGGCTCATTAGATTCGTCTTAACATATTCTGTTAATTTTTCCTGATGACGAGGACCTGATGATGGGACTGGAAGGTGGCTGATGAAACCTTAGACTGCCTACTAGTAAACATATCGAGTTTGGGCTCATTAGATTCGTCTTAACACTTTCTTTTTATTTCACGTTAAAGGGGGTAATAAAAAATTATTGCAATAGTGAAGCCTTATCGGAAATAGAGAGGATACGTATTCATTCGCAATCAACTCGTTCTATTTCCTACACTTCTTTTACTCCACTTCTTTTTATTTTACTTCATTAGAGGGCTTTAGAGTAAGCCATGTTTATAGTTGATTTTAAGATATATGTAACTGAAAAAAGCATGGGGCGTTTGTTTGATATTTGACATTCATGGGATACTGATGACAGCATATTCATCGGGAAAATAACAATAATAAATAATCACTTGATATTCCCGGAGTCTTAAGCTAAGTTATTCCTATTTTTTTTAATCTTAACCTGTGCATCCTCTAAACTGCAGGATTTTTAATCTTTAATTCGATGTATTAATTTGATGTGTACTTATAAGTAAATTTTCTTAAAGCAAAACCATTGGTATTAATAAGTATTGTTTAAAAGCTTAATTTAATTCATCTCTGTTGGATGAAATTGTATAATAAAAGCACCAAAGCAGTTGTTTGTATATTTACTGGTCTAAAATACTATGTTAGGCTTATAATTGTGAATAAATAATAAAGATTTATTTTGTATATGTATCATAATTTGTGCATAATATTGATTGTCTGTTAGTCATTTTACACTGTATTAGAAATAAAAGGATCTTGTTGGCTGGTTTAATATATTTTATAGCACAGTGTGACCTAAACCCGCACTTTACGCACGCTTTTCCGTGACCTAAGTTGCCTATTTCTGCACGGTGTGTAAATGAATTGACCAACTTCACTCATGTAGAATTAGTACATTACGATACGCGTAACTTAACTTTACTATGCCAATCAAGGAATAAACGTTCATAGATACATTAAAATTCTATTTTGTTGTAATGATATTTGATTTTTTCCTTTTGAAATATATTTTCAAAATGGTAATCTGAACCGGAATTCTTTCTTTTCAGAGTTTGACTTGCAGTCTGTATTGCAATTCTTTGTGATTGCAATACATGAATTTTACTTTCAAAACACTAATCGCATCTTGCCCCCGCGTCTTGCCTGCGTCCGGGGCGGGTTTATGTCACACTTGCTATAAAATAGTATACGATAATGTACTATTATTTAAGTATCCCACATAAATACAGTAAAAGGCGCCCTGGATATTAGTTTTGACTCTCATGCGAAGCCCTAAGCTGTCGGTGGCAGTAAAAATTGCTACAAATTGGTGACCAACTTTTGACTTAGCAAATAGATTTAAAAATTTGCTTTAGTAATTTATTTTGGTAACAAGATATTTGTTTTGAACTCGGACATTTTAGAAAATGCTCTCTATATAAAAATATGTAAATTACTTGAGAAAGGATGAGATCATATTTGAACTGGATATTCTTGGCATTTCTACAGCTCCTGACACATCGGTGGGTGCACTAAGGAAGCAGCTGCGCCAAGTAATTAAGCTGAAGAGACGCGGTAGCATCAAGTGTACCCCAGTAGTATCATCACTCCCTACAAACGAGCTCAAGGCCTGTACGCCGTAAGTTGCTGAGCTTGAGGATCTGCTGTCATCAGGTGATCTCGAAAGATATAGTAATCTTTGCTAACGTATATCAGTTAGGGCTAATTATCACATAGATAGACTGGCTCGGTTAGATGTTGAGAATTGTTCTCTGGTGGATTTTCGCCACAGACTTATTCGAATATTGGCTCAGGTAGATAAAGAAGATGAGAGTAAAAAAAAATCCACGCGGATCAGGCAGCGGACGGGACTCGAACCCGCATCCTTCGCAATCCGGGCGAATAATGGTCAGTGCATTCGCCCGGATTGCGAAGGATGCGGGTTCGAGTCCCGTCCGCTGCCTGATCCGCATGGATTTTTTTCTAGTAAACTTTTGTTTAGATTTAAACATCTAGCAGTTAAATGCTTAAAAAATAAATAAAAACATAAGATGAGAGTAGTTCAGATGAATTAGTTGATAAAGAGGGAACTCCCAAGTGTAAGAGAACTAGTGAGAAGGATGAGGTTGCGCAAGTGACGGATGAATATGAGATACCTGTGTCGAAAATGGTGAATAATACAAAGAACGAAAGTGAAGAAGTGATTGTAATTAGAGATAAACCCATTAACTTAAATTAACTGAACTTAAAATATAATGGTTCTAATCTGACCTCTTAGTGGATTCTGCATTATCTTAGTTTAGATGTAACAAGGCTAACTTTAATTCCTACTCAGACTTATTAATTCGCCTGAGAGAGGACTTTGATATTCCGGATTTAGACTATACGTAAAGACGAAATAAGACAACGTACCCAAGCTAGATAAGAAACTATAGTAAGCCACATTTCTACCATGCAAGGTATGTTCTCTAGATTATCTATTCCCATGTCGGAAGATGAGCAATTAGAAATTTTAATGCATAATATTCGACCGGAATATATGAAAGAGTTAGCGCTACATGATGTTAACTCTATTCTTACTTTGAAACAGGAAAACGCTTAGAATTAGCCCAAGTTCGCGCTGAGAAATTTTCGGAACCTAATTTGAATAAGTTACAAATTTCAAATGACCTTCAGTCACGTAGAATTAAAAAAAATTACAAACCCACTAATTACAGTTCAACGGTAGCCTTTCTTAAAAATTTGTCAAGGAATATTAAATGAGATGTGAGAGTAATGAACATTTCACTAGAGGCTGTGTAAATTCGAGAGAAATTATATGTTTAAAGTGTGGCAAAAAAGGTGTAAAAAGATCTGAGTGCCCACAATGTAATTCGATTAATAATTCAAAAAACTAATATATGAGAACTCCACACCAAATTCCAGTAAAAAAAGGTCACATTCAAACTTAAGTAAACGTGAAGTTCTCTCTAAAAAAAATTGACAATAGATCTTATTTACAGTTTAAAGTATTAAACTTATATGTTTTACTTTGGAGCATCGTGCTCGATACTCGGCAAGAATTCTCATTTCATTTTTAAAAAAATGGGCTTTAAACTTAATACTTTTGATAAAGAGCGTACAGTAAACACGGCAAATAGTACAGAATTATCTTGTTTACGTTATATGTCTTTGCCAATTGAATATAATTCAGTACTTAAAGTAGTTACATTTTATGTTGTACCGGAAATTACTACATCCATCATATTAGGCATAGATTTTTGGCATCTATTTGGTTTGACCAAAAACTTAATCTGACCAAACTTTATTTGTAACACTTTGAATTTAGAGAATCCTATTAATTCCTTATCGATAAAAAACGGATTACAAGGGTACGATAACTTAACAACTTCTCAAAAGCAAATAATTAATAAGTTAATTGATAAATTTGATTTGATTAATACGGAAAAGCTTGGTTTCGGAAGGACTACGTTAGAACACCATAGTCCGATTAAGCAGCGATATTATTCTTTATCTCCAATTAAATAAATAGCTTTAGAGAAAGAATTAGATCAGATAAGTTTTGGAGTGGTTTCCCCATCCCAATCAGCTTGGAATTCTCCTGTAGTATTAGTAGAGAAGCCTAATGGTGAAATTAGATTATGCTTGGACTCTCGTAAACTTAACTACATTACTAAACCTGATGCTTATCCCTTGCCGTATATTAATCAAATCTTAGATCAACTTAATAACGCTAAGTATTTGACTTCAATTGATCTTAGTGCCGCATTCTGGCAGATTCCTTACGACTCTTCAGCGTCTGCTGAAAAGACTGCTTTTACGGTTCCTCGTAGAGGTTTATTTCAATTTAATGTAATGTGTTTTGGCTAAGTGGGAGCGACTATGCAACGTTTAATGGATAGATTATTTGGCCCAGCATTTGAGAACAAAGTATTTGCTTTCCAAGATGATATTATTTGCATTAGCAATCCTTTATCAGAACATATAGAGCTCCTAGAGAGGATATATCAACGCCTAAAAGATGCTGGTTTTTGGCAAAGAACTTAAGTATTTAGGTTGTTACATCGATAAACATGGTTTAAGAACTGACCCTGGCAAAGTAGATATCATTCTTAATTATCCTACACCCTCTACCCCCAAGGACGTAAAAAGATTTCTTGGAATGGCAGGTTGGTACAGGAGATTTGTTAATAATTTTTCTGAAATCAATAAACCGCTGTGTAAACTTACCCAAAAGAATGTGGAATTTGAATAAAACTCTGAGGCACAGAAATCCTTTAATTTACTTAAAACTGCTCTTGTTTCGGCTCCAATTTAAAAAATGCCGGACTATTCACGTCCTTTCCGTATTTTAACTGACGCATCCGCATACTCTACTGCTGCTGTTCTCACGCAATCTTACGATGGTGTGAAACATCCCATTCCTTACTGTAGCTGTACTCTTAATAAAAATGAAGTTAATTATAGTACAACAGAGAGAGAATTATAAGCACTTATTATTATTTATGCACTTGAATAATTTAGACAATATGTTGGTCAGAAATGTACTACAGTCACCGACCATGCTTCACTGCTATGGTTCCATAAATTAAAAAAACCCACAGGTCGTTTGGCACGATGGAGCATGCGTCTTAGTCAATTTAACTTACAGATAGAACACCGAAAGGGCCAGGATCATATTCTCCCAGATACCTTATCACGAATTAGAATAGACAGCATAGAGATTAACACATCCAAAGATAGTTGGTACATAAATATGTTTAATTCAGTAAAAAACAACCCACGTCATTATCCCAATTTCATGGAAAAATATGGTAGCTATAGATACTCAAAAAATAAATATAATCTTACTAGTGAATTTGACTGGAAATTAGTAGTACCCGAAGAAGATAGATTGGCTATTCTTAGGAAGTACCATAATGACCCCACTAGTGCTCATTTAGACGTTATAAAGACTCATAAAAGGATCGCCTTACATTATTACTGGCCTGACCTATATGAATGTGTGAAGAAATATGTGAGCGAGTGTGAGACGTGTAAAGAATATAAACCTGTCAACACGGCACGCCCAGGTCTTATGGGAAGCCCTAAAAAGGTAACCAAACCCTTCGAAGCTATTAGTTGTGATTTATTGAGACCTTTTTCAAATTCTAGAAATAGGAAGACATATCTAATTGTTGTATCAGATTACTTCAGTAAATATGTTATGTTGCACCCTATCCGGTCAGCAACAGGCATGGCTTTAGCTAATTTTATAGAAAATCATATATTCCTGGTCCACGGCGTTTGTAAAACCATTTTATCTTGATAACGGTCCACAATATGTAAACACTTATTTCAGACAGCTTTTAACTAAATATACCCTAGATATCATCCCCAAACAAATCAGGCATAAAGGGCAAATAGAAACGTAGTACATGCTATAGCCTGTTACGTACAATCAGAACATAGAAGGTGGGATGAACATTAAGTAGAATTACAATGTGCTCTAAACACTTCTGTAAATGAAGCAACTAAATTTTCACCATATTTTCTAGTCCATGGTAGAGAGTATATAATCGATGGTAACATCTATAAAAATTCCGTCCCTCCGTGTCCTAGAGATCAACTAACCTCTGCCGGTACACAGGACTATGGAAAAAAGTTGCATGAACTTAATAATATTTTCTAAAAGGTGAGGAAACACTTAATCGTTGCTCACCAAAGGAACGAAAAACAATATAACCTCAGAAAAAGACATATTGAATTAAAAGTAGGTCAAATAGTGTACAAACTTACTCACTATTTATCTAATAAATAAAAAAAAAACTTCTAAGTTAGCACCAAAATTTATTAAATGTGGGGTAACAGCTAAATTGTCACCACTAGTTTATACTTTGTCTGATCTTAATGGTAAATGTCTAGGTAATTATCATATTAAAGACATACTTAAATATTCTGACTAAAAGTAAAGTTAACAAACCTCTAGATTCCTTACCTTATATAACTGATGTGCTGGGTTCACTGATATGCGTATGGAAATGAAAGTAGTATGAGATGCGTGAAGTATGATGAAAAGTGTTTTCCAAAGTTAACGCGCGTGATATTTATTCTTAATAATTGGTATGCTAGTTCATGAAGTATGAAAGACATAAGCGTAACTAGGTGTACAACATATACATTCGGTAGGCCAATAAAGAAAGGTTTATTAAAAGAATTTAATCTCTGTAGTCAAAAATTTCTTTAATCTTAACTTATTTCATAAGTTATCCTTGATTCACTTAAGCAATACTCAAATAGTATTCATAGTTTATAACCTTTAAATTAAATTATATTTAAATCTCTTAAGCATTAATATTCACCATTGCATAAAAATGTTTAAGCAGTACGTATTAAGAATAATAGCGTAATAGCGTACGACATTTATTGATGAAAAAGTCATGTAATACCCATGGACAAGAATTCCAAGGTATTCACATGTAATGGTAGTTCTATACTGTAAATATCGTTTTGGATTATAAAACCTTACGTTAAGTTAATAAGATTAAGCCACGTGAATAGTCCATATAAGTGTAAATTCATACTCTCCAAATAACAATAAGTTAGGTAAAAGTATATGTAATATAAAAATATAATATACTCTTGTATAACAGATTCAATCTTTAACCTTTGTTGAGTACAATAACTTATCTATATGGAAGATGAGGTTATGAAAGAAAGTAGGTTAATTTTAGTAAAGTATTAAAGAAAAACAAACATTTTTAATAAGAAAAAAAATTTTTTTGAGATAAGGGGGGTGTTGTGTTACATCATTTTTACATTTAATAGCAAATGAACTAATTGAAAATATTCCTCTTTATGAAAGAGTGCCATCTATCGTCACTCACATGAATTAGTGAATGCAAAACAAATTCACCCAAAGCAAGACATCTGCTTGTCGAGAAAATCTGGCAGTAGTTCCTAGAATATAGGATAGATGGAGTTTTTGTTAAAGTGTGTTTATCGTCACAAAAACTTCTGCTTTACACCGCATTGAGCGCCACCGTAGCATAAATATTTTCTAGAAATAATTACGAGAGGCGTAGTCCTTTATTCCATTTCCGTTTTGAAAAATCTCCTTATTTGGTAATATGAGTGACCCCTCTTGCACAGAATGTTCTCGGTGGTTAGTGATATATTTATATCACTAACCACACACAGTAGAAATCCATATCTTTTTGCATTTTGTTACGCAAAGAATATTGCGCTGTAATTGTCAAGAAAGGAAATTTAGTTGTGTTGTTTAAATAAATCATACAAGTCTGATATTGAAAATTAATAAAAAATATAAGATATCTCACCCCGGATTAACGGGTAAGTTCCATTGTATTTAATCTCCTTAGGTTTAAGAGCTTCATAGGCTTAAAGTTCTATTCTAAGGTTATCGTGTGTGGTTATTTTTAGGTCTTTTGGGGATAGTTATTAAAATTCCTAAAGAAACACATAAATTTGTCCAGTTGGGAATTTCTTTCGAAATATTAAGTGGATCGTGAGCGTAGGGGCATAGTCTGCGGTAACTTCTTACCGTCCCAGCACACATATCAGCTGAACATCTTGTTATATCTACCGATGAAAAAAAAAACCCGTCTGAAACATCGATCAAGAGGAATTCTTTCTTCTTTAGATTTCAATATCTAGCAGTTAAATTATTAAAATAAATTATTAATTATCTATCAATAATATTCTTAATCACCTTTTCTGTGAATGGAATAAGGAGATTGGCCATGAACCATCTATTCATTGCTCCTACTAATAATTAATTAAACTCATTACACTGTTTTATCTTGAAATCGCTGCTGAGTGTTATGTCGTGTTCCTAGAATTGAATTCCGATTTCAAATCTAATGAAGTAAAACCAGTCTCTAGAATTGGGTACGAAGTGCGCCCTAATACGGTTACATTCATCTGGGTGTTAATATTTAGGCGTGGATTACGCAATGGATTGATTAAGACTCTTCCATGTGGAAAAGGGATTTAGTTATTTTTAGACCACCAATTCAGTATAGTATAGTGAACTGTAAAGGGCAATAGAGAAAAGTGATGTATGATAAAAAGAAGGGTTGATATAGGATTTTTGATAAATTTTTAAAAACAATTAATTTGGAAATCTCTTTTGTGTGATGACGACAAAAGACGGTGTCAAAGAATAAAGTAAATGCGTCACTAACAACCATACTAATCTTTTTATTTATTTTAATAATGCTCTTATTACCCTTGTGTACCCTTCAACGGCCAAGTCACACAACATTAACTATCATAATAAAGAAATCGCAGTAAGGAACTTTACACTTGGCACGACTTTGTCTAGATTTCATTACTTTTTAAAGATAAACAAGCAGCTTCAACGAGGCTTGGCTAGTTTTTTAGAGAATGTTTTTTGTGGGATTACAATCTCCATTCTAAATTATTAGAAAGCGTTCAAAGGACATTCCTACAATATCTATCTTAGCGTCACTCTTAGAAATTAAAATGTTACAGCGACAGATTAATATATTTCAAAATTACAACTTTAGAAAACAGATGAAAGCACAGCGATTTGATTCATCTCTACAAGAGAGTTCATTTATATATTGATTCTCCCTCCTTACTTTCCTCAATAGATTTTAACATAATGTACTGCGCAGTTTGGTTCGGTATGCTCGAACAAGGATCACGACTTTCTCGTATTAATACATATTATCCTGTGCTTTTCCAAAAAAAAGAAAAACCAATCTAACGGCACTTCAAGCATAATATAAAAATGATCTTTCATCAAAGTATCTCCAATCACATTAAATATTTGATTTGTCAAACATTAACGTGTTTGCCGTGTAAGCTAGCTTTGTAAGCGATTAAAATGGTTTGAGTCAAACTAAAATTTACGTGATTAAATTAAACGAATTCAGAAATCAAAAAAAAATATTTAAATGAATAGCATAACAAACACAACGCTTTCGAAGAGTTTAATAGTATATTTCCTACGACCTATTCAGGTCGTCTTTTAGCTTGCACCGAAGAAAAAACAATATCGAAGTATTTTCATTGCAATTCAGGATTAAAATTTGGAACACGTTTTAAATCCAGCTAGGACAATTTTCTTTCACTGAACACGGGACAGGCGTTGTAAGCGTCCTGTCGTACAAATACGGAGTAAATTTTTGTAAGTTGATATCTTCAGGCGGTGGAAACTGCTTTGATAAAATTCCCGGAATCCCTGCTGACTTAGAAATAATAACATTGTGTAGGCAGATACTGCGAAAATGTTGATTCTATAAAGTCCTCTTTGTCCCCCGGGGGCGGAAAGTAACTGAGATAAGAGACAATTATTAAACTTGTGACACGTAACACCTGTAGATACTTAATTATGGGTCTGTTAAGTTTGGTAAACTAACAGCCGTATTCAAAGACTATAATACAATTTAAAGTTAATCTAAAGAAAATATTTACTAGAAAAAGAATTACTATTTCAGACAGGATTGAAACAGGTTTCAATCCTGAACCGAGCAGATTTTTTCTAGTAAATATTTTCTTCAGATTTATTACTCCAGAATTGAAATGATTAAAAATATAATAACAAACTTTGAGTAAGATTCACTTCTCATTCACTTCCTTTTCTTTATCAATAGCTTAGATAACACGTCACTTTAAATGATATTAAATTTGTCATTTCTAAGTAAACATTCAATCATTGGCATAATGCTTTCGCAAATGATGCCTATGCATTTAATATAATTACCTTCTAGACAGAAATATCATAGATTGCTACACGACATTAGATTTTCGACTTCCATTAGTTCTATTTATGAAAAAGGTCCATCCCGAAAGGTTCCGGTTCGATCCCAAGACACCTCCAGTAAATTTATATTTCCACTCCTTATATTATAAGGAGAAAATATTTTATTTTTCTTGAAGCTTTATTTCTGTCACTTAACACATGTGTGATATTTATTATGTAAGCCCTTACATATGAATTAGTTTCAATTAAAAGTAGAAATATAAATAAATAAACTTTCTTTATCATCAGAAAGAAAGTAAACGATAAAACAGGGAGAAGAAAACAGGCCTTGCTGAGTTTCTTGCCGGTTCTTCTTAGCAAGGTCTCCCGCCGTAGATTTACGAACCGATGGCGTAGCTTCTAGACATTCATATGTGCTTGTAACAGCCTAAATTAAATAAATGATTTTGATTGATTATGATTATCAAAAACAGCGCGATGAATAAAAAAAAAGTTTTGATTCGTGCAGTCCTACATAACAGACAGATTGTTTTGTACTTAGTCGTCTAAGTTACCTAGTAAAATAAGTATGTTTGTTACTAAATCACGCAAAAAGGGAAAAACGAATTTGGACGAAATTAACACACATATAGTTTATTACCTGGATTGAGACATAGGATAGTTTTTATCTCGGAAAGTGTGAGGTCCCCGAGAGATTCTTAAAAAACTAAAGATGACGCGGACAATATCGCGTGCATCCGCTAGTTTTACGTAAAAAAAGCAATAAGGCTGGCATAGTTACCCATAGTCAGCCTTTAAATAAAAAAAAACAATATAACCACAACAAAACAATGTAATAAAATTGAAAACAACGGCGCATCTCTTTCTTACGTTCGATTAAAAGTTTTGTGCACGTGTATACCGTTTCCTGGATTAGCGGATAAGATAGTTTTATCCTTGTTAGAGTCCCTCGGGATATTGCACCCTTCGATCTTAATACTCCCTAAGTCGGATAGAAACTAGTTGAATACAAATATAAAATACGATAAATATTTAAGAGAAAGAGGTTAGAAAGGCCTAGTGCCTAGTAATGTGTGATAGCGATGCGTGACTACGAATGATTTTACCTTTCGACTAATTCGTAACTACTAATTTGGCTATTCGAAAGGCAAATTAGTAGTATAATAATGTAATTTTTCGTATAACGACTACTAATAGTAATACTAATGTCAGATTTACAAAAGCGCAACGAATAAGGTTAGGTTATACATTCGTTCGTTCATCATTTATTTACCTTAGTTCGCGTAGTGTATATATTCTGTGACTTAGTTCAGTTAGTTTCTGTACGTTCGTACGTGGCGCCTGCCACGATAGTCTTGTATCTGTTATTAATTACTAGCTGACCCGGTGAACTTCGTACCGCCTAATTATTGGAGGCATATTTAGTAAGTCACAAACACACGACACAATACTTTTTTAATTTTATTGAAATTTGTTGCTTTTAGATTTTTAGGAATATTAAAGAATTATAGTATAGGTGCACAGCAAAGAGGCGTTTACATTTCAAGTGACATTTTACCATAGACAATTTTTTTTTGAGTGAATACTGACAAATATTTACACTATAACTATAAATTTTTTGACGGTGGCCATGGTTAGGAAAAGAAGAAGAACTACATCTGTCATCGAGAAAATAAAGAATTCAAACAACTATAATATTTAAATTGTTGATATTTTAAAACTATTTTCCAGAAGTTATAGTGAAGGTATATATCCCTCAACTCCTTAAAATGCATTGTCCCTTTTGTAAAAAGTGGATGGAACGGCAGAACAAATACAATAACTGTCCAGGTTGTATTAAATTATTATTAAGATGCGACGAATGCTACAACATAATCGCTGACACCTTCAGATTTTGTACCAAGTGTGGTAAGAATGTAGAACGAATAATACGCGTGAATAGGGCAAAAGTACAAAAAAATATATTAAAGCAAAAGCTGCTATCTAAACCAAAACACGTTTCTACAATGCCATCTTCATCATCTGAGGAGACATTCTGTGAATTAAATTTATCGGCCGAAGACATACAGGACATTCAAGTTATTGAAGACAGCCAAAAGCCCAACATCAAGAATGTTCTGGTAGATATTGATGTTATTGAAGACAGCCAGCAGCTCAACATTGATAATGTTCTGATCGAATCAGATTTGTCCGAGTCGCCTAGTACTTCCACCATATCATCATGTCCTGGCGAGCCAAGTGGTTCCCAAGTAGATGGAGCCAAGTTGATGCAAATAAAGAGTTACTAATACACGTTGACGTTTCATTTTCTTGAATGTGCTCGTTTTTGGACTGTGAACATGATAAACAAATCATTGCTTAAATTAAATACAACACAGTTATCATCATCATGATATCGGCCAATAAATGTCCACTGCTTACATATATACAGTTAATTAATATAGTGCTTTCTGGTAGACAATATTTTTAGTTTTTTTTTGCGGTGCGTAAATAAATAAGGATGTTGGTTTTCCGACACGCGAACACGCAACGTATAATTGTCCATGTGCGAAACAGGGAATCTCTAAGTTTATTCCGCAAACTTGCAACGATTGGCCTTGCGATTTATTTATGGTCATCGCAAAAGCTAGACGCACCGGAAATTGCAACCTTTTAAAATCAAATGGCAAATCCGTTGGAATCATAGGTATTCGTGGGATTAAGACTTCCTCTCCTTTGTATTTTCCTTTGATTATTTTAGCTTCGATGATGTTATTCATGAGTTTCTTCACAACCAATCTCGTTCATTGCAAAGTCGAGGTTGATTAATATTACGCAGCATGATGACAACTGACCCTACTTTTAATTTCAAATTATGTGGTGGTAGTCCAGGCAAGTCCAATGAATTTAAAAATTCTGTAGGATAGTTGACTACGTCATCCTGGTTTGTAGCCGTGTCAACTGATTTGTACGTAAACAACTCTCCTGGAAGGAAATTCTGAATGGTAGCATTGAGATCATCGACATCTTTGTTTTTTGCTGCCAATATTGCTCGTTCACTTAGCCAATCGTGGTTATTATATTGTTGTTTAATGTCCGGAAAGACACGCTGAATAAGCTCCTCTTTCGATTCTGTGAAATGACAGAAATCTGTGGGAAAAGTCATTAATCCGGTCGAGCTGTCAACTGCGACCTTACCATTGCCAATATCCAGCAACTGCTTCGAAAACACAGTCGCAGTTTGATCTTGTTGCAAAAACACTCGCATGTTAGTAGTTAATTGTAGTGTCTTTACGTGCCGCCACAAATTTGATGATTTTAGACATGCGTTTATTTCGTCAGCAACAGTTGATCGAGGAATTACTGGAAGAGTCTGACGAAAATCACCTGACAACAGTATCATGGCTCCACCAAAAATGTTTTGGTTATCACGTAAATCTTTTAACGTCCTATCTAGTGCCTCCAGCGACCTCTTGTGGGCCATTGTGCATTCGTCCCAAATTATCAATTTGCATACTTGGAGAGTCTTCGCCATAGCGCTATTTTTGGCGATGTTGCAAACTGGCGTTTCGTTGATATGCATGTTTAATGGTAATTTTAAGGCTGAATGTGCAGTTCGTCCGCCTTCTAATAAAGTTGCTGCTATTCCAGATGAAGCCAACGCTAGGGCTACCTCATTTTGCGATCGGATCTTTGCTAATAGCAATGTAATTAGGAACGTTTTCCCAGTACCCCCAGGAGAATCAAGAAAGTAAATTCCCCCAGACCCACTGTTTACAGCTTGTATCAAACGATCGTACGCAATCCTTTGTTCTTCGTTCAATTGCGGAACAGTTGTGCGAACTGCTTCGGTCATAGCTTGAGTATCGTACTGGAGTTCTCTTTGCAACTCATGGTTTAATGCATCTTGCATAGCACGATTGGGTGCTGTCAGGCCCAAACACGACAATACTTTATTTGCCATCAATAAACACATATCTTCTATTATGATCAATGTGTCATTGTAAATCTCTGCCGTAATTTCCAATGTAGGATTCAAAGTTTCACAACGCACGCGATGCAACACATCCTCAGACATGTCATCCCTATATTTCATCCACAAATCTTTCGGATTTGAGGGGAAACATGTCGATATTATAATCGCAAACAGTGTGCGAATTTGATGCGGTGATGAAGATATCACGGAATCCTTGAGCGTATCATCCCAATGCGAATCGTTTTCAAGCAACCGTAATAATTGACACGCCTCTCGGTAAGTCGCACACAGATGTCCATCAACTGTTCTCAATTGTTGAAAAGATGTCGGACCAGGAACATTCACCAATAACAATCTAAGATAATAACATTCATCGTTATTAGGATGTACTGTATATATACGGCCTATAGCATCTGTGGCAAATACATTTTCATATCCTTCAACTGGTGTTCCTTGCTTACGACGCTGAAAAGACTTTGATGATGCGTTCCATGTGTAGTAGCGCGGCATATCAGCATACAGCAAAGTGCGAGCGACTTGATCAGTTTCACAAATTGAGAAGTAACCTGTCAATGTGGTCACAGGTGGACGTGCCGCTCTATCCACAGCGTTGTTTGGGTTGAAATACACTCGTTGTCCATTTTCCAAATGAACTGCCAAATGGAATACAGTGGGATGTCTTTCATGAATTGCAAACGAAAATATGCGCCAAATAGCCTCATTGCTGCTTACATAGCGACCCATCTGATAGTGAGACACTTCATCATTTGTGTTTGTTACTGCGAAGATGGCCATGTCGCTACCTTTGTTAACATATTTACATATGTACTTTATGGATTTCACAGAGTTATAATATTCCACATTGATGTGAGCTTCAAAAGTTTTGGACAATATGGGCGAGAACGGCACAATCCAACGATTGTCTACATGAAAATCTTGTCCTTTTATCTTGACATCTACAGATCGTCCACCGTCCTCAACTGATCGCCGACGATACAATGGGTAACCATCGATTCCAGAGATGGTTTCAGCAACCAAGTTTCTCGGGTACCGTTTGGAGCACTTGCCGTCGATCATACAGGGTGAGCTGTTGTTGATAACTCTGCAAGGTATCATGTGTTTAGTTACTATTATGTGCAATTTTGGGTCAACCGTTTTATCAGGAATTTCGGCTGAAATAATGGAATCAATTTCTTCTGGCCTTATTTTGTCAACCAACCAGATTAATATATGAGCATGTGGCAAACCACGCTTTTGCCACTCAACAGAGTACATCCAACAATGTACTTGGCCATACACACGATGCTTTGTAATGAAATTCATTAAAGATTTTAATTTTTGCTTGTAAACTCTGGCTGTGATGTCATGCCTATCAAGTGGTGTTTGGTTGTGTAGCAGTTCTTTTTTTATTTCAATCCATTGTGGGTTACAGGTGAATGTAATGAATAGGTCTGGACGGCCATACTTTCGAACATAAGACATCGCATCTTGAGCGTACTCGTGCATGTGGCGCGGGCTTCCGATGTAAGTGGCCGGTAAAATTGTCATTCTTCCTACATTATTTACATTGCCGTCAGCATTGATTGCATCGCGAAGATGAATGTAATCTTCAGATCGAAGCTGCTGTTGGTTTAGACGAATGTATGTCAATCGTTCAGTCTCAATTTTGACGTACATGTCCACTGCATACTGATGAAAGAGCCGTTGACACATCAAAATGTGATTTACTTCACCTTCACGGATCATGAGTCTGTATGCATAATAATTCATGGCACTGACTTTTTTCTGTGTATCAGCACCTGGAAGTACAAATGATAAAAAAATACATTTATATATTGAATATATATATAAAATATTTTATTTTGTATAATCTAATTACCTGTTGTTGGATTAACCATTTTGATATTAAAATGGTACCCATCTTCTCCCTGCCAGAAAATTAATGGATATTGTAAAGCATCATAAGCTCTATGCGTTTCATATACACGTTTCAATTCATTGTTCCGGCGATGAAGTACAATATCTCTTGATTGCAAATTCTCTCCAACAACGACAATAGCCACTTCATCTATTGTCGGTGAATTAAACCTCCTTGCATGCTCTCCAGCAGGTGTTTTGTCGGCTCTTATTACAATATTATGGCTGTCTGATGGCATCCGATCCAGTGCCGTTTTGAACACCTTCACTAATTCATTATTCTCGTGAAGAAATGTTTGCAGTTGTTGGACAATGGTTCGCTTGACGGTTGGATTATGACCACAACGTGTATTAACTTCCGCATCTTGATTGCCCATAAAATAAATTTGCAAAAATTTATGATCTGCATCTGGCACTGGCAGCATTGCCCCCAGTAGGTGATGAATTTGTCCTTGTATCTGTAATTGTTTAAGAACTGGTTAAATTAATTGTGATACAAATACAAATTAGAATTTCACTAAAACAATTCTGGTATACTACCTTGAAAGTGGGCATGAACCCGTCTTCTACTATATGCGTTGCACCAAACGATGTCATTTGGAAGCAATTATTATATTTTTGGATGTTAGCCAAGAAGTGTTTAGACTCACTTTCCATCCCATTAACTAATGAGTGTAACGGTTCAGGTGGTGGAACCAATTGTGGCAATTGTACTTTGCCACCAGCACAACATAATCCTGCAGGTTCACTACTGTATTTTAGTGCTTTACAATGTTGACAAATGATTGACATTTCTCCAATCGTCACAGATTTGTCGGCACTATAATCAATTTCCGGATCGTAGGAAAATGCTCCTCGTTCGAGGTTTACAGGAGCATTGCGTCTGCGGAATCGATTAAATTCATTATCCCGTGCTCGCTGCTGTTGTGATCGATGTGCACGAACTCGTTCCATTCTCTGCCTATCCACTTCATAGTTATTTACTCTTGAACGTAATTCTCCCATGCTTGTACGACTGTTATCATTATCAGCCTCTCGCTGGTCATTAGTGCGGTTGGAGCGTGAAGTAGCTCGTTGCACATTTACACGACTTCGACGACCTATGTCAGGTCGTTTTCTTTTCCTCGGCATTGTAAGCAGCGAGAAGAAAATCACTTTTAGCAGTATTTCAGTATTTCTCCAATTAAATGTTTATTTTTTTTAACATGACATGACAATTATTTTTAAAGGCTTATAACCTGGTCTATATGGACAAAACAATGGAACGTTCGGATACACGGGTTCTTTTTACATGAGATGACAAAACAATATAATAAAAATATTTTTGAGAGTTAGTAACACTGTAAGGTTGGCACCCATCAAATATGTCAACACATTAATTATTTTTATATTTTGAAATTTAAATACACGATGTTATAAGCAAAGTTGATATTATGTTGTCGATTCAAAAGTCTTGTTTTAATGCGTTCTTCAATTCGAGTGGAACTGAGAGTACAAATACCGTCAAATGTTTGACAGAAAGTAAGTGATCAACTTTTAGATGGGAAAATGAAATTGTCGTCTTACTCTATCTTACTCGCAATTTTTCCTTATTTGCTCACCGTTTAGACCTACCCTGGACTACGACAAACATTTTAAAACCAAAATCAGCTCAATCGGCCCAGCCGTTCTCGAGTTTTAAGCAGACTAACGAACAACAATTCATTTTTATTTATATAGATATATTATTTTTGCAGTGAAAACCAGTGAATTTGTTTATTATTGCTTGATAATATAAAGAGTTCATATATCGATAATCATTAAAAAACGATTGAAAGTAGTACCCTGAACCCTATTGACTCTGCTCATCTCTTTCACTCGTTGAGTTCGCCCGACCATGCCCGAGTCGACCCGGTTTGTTCGTCTTCGTCGCGTACATCAGTCGACTGTCGGTTAGTCGCCGCCCGATACCCTCGACTCCAGTCGAATGATATAAAGCGCAGTTGACTTGGTCGAATGATTCGTGGAGTGGAATAATTAGTATAAGTATTATTCGTAGTCGCGCATCGTTAATGTGTGAGCACATAACTTGGCTTAAACTTGGTTCTGATTGTACCGTTGCTCTCGGACGTGAGCGCTGATTGGTTCGATTGTTTGTTGTCGCGTCTTTTGATAGGCTATTATTTTTTTAGTGGAAGTGTAGTGGGGGCGAGCCGGTGACATTGGTTCCCGTACGCACGGTTTGTGATTACCCTTCTAACTTCTTCCTGTGTTCTATGGGTAGGGTTTAGGGGATTTTCATCTAGAATTTGAGAAGACCACAGTAAAACAACGGTACCTTTTGGTGGTGTTGTGATTTTGTCGGTGAGTTAGGTTCCAGGGCTCCACTATGTAGGGGATTGGGTCAGGGTAGGCAACGGTGCGCATGATATTTTTGGTATCGCAAGCGTCTATTTCTATGGGCTATGGTGGCCGCTTACTATCAGGCGGGCCATAACTTCGTTTGCCACCCTTTTAACATTAGAAAAATCGTGCAACGGCAGCACTCCTGCGTTTTCCTTCAAGAGGTCCTGGTTCCGAATCCCGGTCATCATTCATCATCATCATCATTAGCCTATTGATGTCCGCACTGCCTGGGCACAGGCCTTCCCTGTGGATGGAATAGGGAGATTGGGTCATGACCCACCACGCGGGCCCAGTGCGGATTGGCGGGTGCTAACGACTGCAGATGTAGCCGGGACGTTGGTCCCGGCTACATCTGCAGTCGTTAGCACCGTCAAATTTACTAAGCCGTTGGGCTTAACGTGCCTTCCGAAGCACGGAGGAACTCGAGATAGAAGATTTTTGGTCACACATCCAATGACTGACCACTGTGAAAGTTGCTTAAGTTCAACGATCGCAGCCGAACACGCTAACCACCTGCGCCATCAAGCTCCTCGATGACCCGGTAGGGGCATTTATTTGTGTGATGGATAAAAAACTTTTTAAGCGATGGAGTGGCATCTGCTGCCTGCGCTTTAGATTTAAACTTTTTAGGTTCTATTATGCAATGCACGTTGCTACGAATTTGATTTTATACAATTTTCAAGTATTGAAAATTGTTAACTCAATCATAGGAATAAATATAATGCAGCGATCTGGAGGACTACATTTGTTATATTTGAGAGGATTTGATCCTTAGACACACTTTTGATACTAGGGTAACGGGTAGACTACATATTATTTTCTGTATTGTATATTCTATCCGTTACCCTATCCGTTAATATAATTAGTTTATACATATATGTGTCAGTATATTATACAGATACATATAAAAATATATTTAGCGAGAAATAGATATAAACATCCATGACTTAGGTAGAAATGTTCTTAATTGTCTAACAAATACAAGAGGAGCTCGATGGCGCAGGTGGTTAGCGCGTTCGGCTGCGATTGTTGAAGTTAAGCAACTTTCGCAGTGGTCGATCATTGAATGGGTGGCCAAAAATCTTCTACATCGAGTTCCTCCGTCCTTCGGAAGGCACGTTAAGTCGTTGATCCCGGCTGCATGTGCAGTCGTTAGCACCCGCCAATCCGCACATGGCCCGCGTGGTGAGTCGTGGCCTAATCTCCCTATTCCATCCATAAGGAAGGCCTCTGCCCCAGCAGTGGGGACATTAATAGGCTGATGATGATCTTACAAACATTTGCCCAGCCGGGATTCAAACCAGAGACCTGAATAGGCGCCACCTTGTAACCCTGCTTTCAATACAATACAATACAATACAATACAAAAACTCTTTATTAAACACCACGAAAAACATTGAACATTCTGCACAAAAACATTTAGTACAGGTGATGCAATAGGCGGCCTTATCGCTTAAAGCGATCTCTTCCAGGCAACCTTTGGATGGAGAGGATTAGAAGGAAGTGGGAGAGACGGCGGTGTAAATCGCTAGTATAATATAGTCTATTAGTAAATACATATCATACACATATACATATATAAGATATATATACATACATAAATACATACATAGATACAATAAGTATAAATACATACATTGTCCAGTCCAGTTTTTAGAACATGAGATATTAAAAATAAAAGTATTACAACGTCAGATAGTGGGACTTCACAAGGTTTTTAAACGCATTAATAGTTTCCGCACGTCTTATCGAAACCGGAAGAGAATTCCATAGATGTACGGCTTGCACTGCAAACGAACGGTGGAAAAAAGTTGTGCCGTGTACGGGAGTCATAAGAGCAAGATTTTCTGATGACCTTAAAAATAACGTATTAGAATTATGAAGGAAATTAAAACTTTCCTTTAGATAGCGCGGGGACTTGGGATTGAACAATATGTTGTAAAGAAGAGAAAGGATATGAGTATTCCGGCGAAGGCGAATAGGTAGCCACTTGAGCTGTGAACGAAATTGAGAAACATGATCATATTTGCGCAAGCCAAATATGAAGCGGATACAAAAATTTTGTTGTCGCTCAAGTTTATTAAGCTGGTCCTCCGTGAGATCGAGATAGCAGACGTCAGCATAATCAAGTATAGGAAGCAATAAAGATTGTGCTAAGGCAATTTTGGTGGTGACGGGTAGAAAATTACGTAGTCTCCTAACTGACGCTGCTGAAGCATACAATTTGCAACTGACCACTTGCATTTGCGGGCCCCAGCTCATACAGTTGTCAAACGTTAATCCTAAGTTTTTTACTGACGTACTAAAAGGGATAACATTTCCAGCAATTTCGATGTTGGGTAGTGACTGCCAGTCCACTCTATCTAACATTCTAGAACTACCAATTACTATGCTAGTTGTCTTGGAGGGATTTATTTCCAACCCAAAAGATTTGCTCCACTTAGAAATCACATGTAGATCACTGTTTGTACACCGCACTGCTTCATCAAGTTGACCAAGAGGAGCTTGGCAATAGATTTGTTAGTCATCTGCATATAGGTGGTAGGAAGAAGAAATATTGTTTGAAACGGAGTTAATTAATACAGCGAAAAGAAGAGGAGATAAGACGCCGCCTTGGGGAACGCCAGCAGTTTCGCTCCATGAAGAAAATTTCTCCTCGAGGCGAACGCGCTGCTTGCGCCCATGCAGATAACTGCGAAACCACTCAATCACTGATGGAGATACGTTAAGTGAGCGCAGCAATGCTAAAAGAACCTCAAAGTCGACAGTGTTAAAAGCATTGCTAAAGTCTAACAATGTTAATACCGTAAGGAGACCGTTATTCATCCCAAAGCGTATATCATCGGTTACTTTTAGTAACGCAGTCGTTGTACTATGGCCAGGACGGAAACCGGATTGGAAAGGATTAAAAAGATCGTGGCGAGTGAGGAATGTATTCAATTGGTTATGGATAAGACGTTCAAGAACCTTAGATAGAAAGGGAAGGATAGAAATGGGACGAAAATCGACCATGGTTTGAGGGTTCGATCTTTTAGGAAGAGGAATAATTTGGGCTTGTTTCCAAACTGACGGGAAGACTCCGTTGTAAATCGAGCTGTTAAAAAGGAAGGTAAGGATAGGAAGAATAATATCCAGGATAGGTATCAACATGTTTCGACTGATGCCGTCATTCCCCACCGCATTGGAAGAGATACTGCTTTCATACCATTCGGCCACGAAGGTCATCAAATAACGGTGTTTAATATATCATGAATAGTTCAATAGTCTTGGCATTGTGATATATATGAGTTTAACATGGTTTGAAATCAAGCAATGATTTTATAACAAGATAATAAATTGACATGCACTAGTTTCTCGAGATACAACATCCCTTTGCGGGAATAGTTGGCACAACAGCTAAAGCACAGATAACCGACTTAATTAAAGTGACATTTATCGCAATTTCGAATTTGCTATTCGGTATGATAGTTAAGTACAGAGACATAGACCGAAATATATAACGCAAGTATGTACTACTTCGTGAGCCAAAAGGGAGACCCAAAGAATACAGAAAGAGGAGAAGTGCCTTGTGGGCAGGGCAGGTACGCCTCAGTTATGTGTGAGCAAATGCTCATAACTTGACCAAAACTTGGTTCTGATTGCGTCGTTGCTCTCGGGTGTGAGCTTGGTTGGATTGTTTGTTGTCGCGTCTTTTGATAGGCTATTATCTTTTAGGTGGAAGTGTAGTGGGGGCGAGCCGGTGACATTAGTTCCCGTACGCACGGTTTGTGATTACCCTTGTAACTTCTTCCTGTGTTCTATGGGTAGGGTTTAGGGGATTTTCATCTAGAATTTGAGAAGACCACAGTAAAATAACAGTACCTTTTGGTGGTGTTGTGATTTTGTCGGTGAGTAAGGTTCCAGGGCTCCACTAGGTAGGGGATTGGGTCAGGGTAGGCAACGGTGCGCGTGATATTTTTGGTATCGCAAGCACGGCAGGCACGCCTCAGTTATGTGTGAGCAAATGCTCATAACTTGACCAAAACTTGGTTCTGACTGCTTCGTTGCTCTCGGGTGTGAGCGCTGATTGTTTGATGTCGCGTCGTTTGATTGGCTATTATCTTTTACATGGAAGCGTAGCGGGGATGAGCCGGCGACAGCGGTTCCCGTCCAAACGGCTTCTAGCCTCTTTCTGTATATTGTGGGGAGATCAATGGATTTTGTTTTATGCTAATTTATTGCTTCGCGTCATCGTTCGCGATACCGGACGTCAATCGTAATGTTAAAAATATCTTACTGTGTCGTATTTAACGGTACAAACAATATAATTGTCATAGATGACCGGGGCCCATGCTTTTCCACCACTCAAAATAAAATATATGTGTCATCATCATCAGCCTATTAATGTCCCTACTGCTGGGGCACAGGCCTTCCCTATGGATGGAATAGGGAGATTGGGTCATGATCCACCACGCGGGCCCAGTGCGGATTGGTGGGTGCTAACGGCTGCAGATACAGCCGGGACCAACGGCTTAACGTCCCTTCCGAAGCACGGAGGAGCTCGAGATAGTAAATTTTTGGTCACCCGAGATAGTAAACGTTTGGTAACGATCGCAGCCGAACGCGCTAACTACCTGCGCCATCGAGCTCCTCGATCCTCGAGAAATATATGTGAATAGAAGAATACTCAAAATCTGACACGCTCGCTCGGTTTCCATACAATTTTAATTACATTCGAAGTCAGCTTCAATCCAGTCCCCGTAGCATGAGCACCACAATTTACATTATAACACATCCTTTATCGCATGTTACTGTCAAACTCCATAGTAATTTGATAATTCAACTGTATATTTGAAATGAAACTTCTTTTAGGATGGGGTGCAAATGGAAAAATCCTATGGAAAAGATGAAACGGAAAGGCATCACGAGCGTCATGTGACATTAAATATGTGTGATGTGTGGGATGCATGCGCAGCTCTTTCCGGTGAGAATGAAATTTAGAGGGTAACTCGGTAAAGGCTGAAACGCTACAAGCGTCACCAGCATCACACGTGATAATATGTATATATTTATCTGTATATATATGAGTTGCTCCATTCCCCTAACGCTTTATGCACCGTCTAATGTTAGGTTATTTAAGGAATGAAGTATCACTTCAGATGTGTGTACACAATTGTTTTTTACATCTATGTTTTGCTCTCGAAACCTTTTGACTATTTAATCAAAGTAGCGGAAAATTCATTTTGTAATTCACTTTAGCAATACCTAAGCGTCCGCTTTTCATTTCCATAAAGTTATTTTTAAGGGTGCAAAGGGTATTTTTTACCGGCAGCGTAATTATATCATACGGCGCGCATCGTCGTGTCCCATCGGTCTGAAAGTTATTTCCAGGTCAACGGAGGAATTGAAAAAAAGGACTTATTTCGGGTTCCGTGCTACATTTCCGCAGAGATGATTGATGGATGAATAGTGGCGTTTTGCAAAAGATTAAATTTCTTTACCTTCCAATAATCTAAGAAATATTGGAGAAAGAAACTTCGCATAGCCGCGAAGGTCATAAGCGAAACAAACTGGCGCCGTAAAAAAGAGGCAATCATTCTATATGAGCTTTTCAATTTCATGCAAGAAATGAAATATTATATAGGGGTTTTCAACAAGAACTTTGTTTTTTAAAAAAATATAAAACAAAAAATTTAGATGACGATGATTAAAATTATCATTGAATTACAAAGAGAAAAGTTTGGCAATTATGAATGAAAAATGATATCTGGCAAATGTCCACCACCATGAGCATGCTGGCAGATGTCGATTCTTTCATCAAAGTTTTTAATCACTTTTTGGCAAAATGGCGGGACTATTTCGTTAATCACATCACGGATTTTGAGTTTTCAGGCTGCAATCGATTCTATTGGCTCCATATAGACTCTGTCCTTAACATAGCCCCACAAAAAATATTCCAGTGGTGTTTAAATCACACGACCTGGCTGCCCACTTAACAGCTGAGTTTCGTGAAATTATGCGATCGGGAAATTTGGTTTGCAATAAATTGATAGTTTCATTGGCTGTGTGACATGTGTGACACGTGTCCACCGTCCTGTAGAATCCACATGTCAGTGATATACATGTCATCAATAATAGGTCCAAATTGAGACGTTAATATCTCGCGATAGCGTAATCCATTGACCGTTACCGCATTTCCAGCCTCATCTTCGAAAAAAGACGGCCCATTCACGCCTCCAGACCACATAGCGCACCATACAGTAAAACTAGCAGGTTGTTCCTGAATGAATTGAGCGAATCTACAGCGATGTGAATGGCTGCACCAGTTGAACCTTGTAAAACTTCAAAGCCAAATCCTTACGCAAAATTCGCCATGTGGTGGTTTTGGATAGCCCCAATTGTTGAGAACGTCGAGGAATTGACAAATTTGGATCTGCTTCAACACTGTGGCTCAAATCTGCGATTTTACAGTTGAACGACCCAGTCGAACACGCGTTGGTGTTGGTACATTTTGTATCGAGCCTGTCGACTCAAATTTAACGACCAAATTCTTAAAAGCGGTCTCAGAAGGACGATTATGTTGTCCGAAAATATCACGAATTTGACGAAATGTAACTTTAAAAGAACCAACATTTTCAAAGTGGATTTTAATTATTTTATTTTGATTTTCAAGCGAAATTGAATTCATTGTAACAATTGCCAATGCATCTTCTACGAATACGTCAAAAACTAAATGTCAAAACTATCATGTTGTTGGTGTTGAAACAATTCAAAAACAATGTTCTTGTTGAACAACCCTATATATACTCGCAAAAGTTACGATAAGCTACCTGCTTCATTGTTTATTGGTCATTTATAAAATTTATAATTCTTCCATACCTGCGCGACGAAGCTTTGGTACTAAAATGTGCTAAATTAGCGTTCAAAATTTTAATTATAATAGTTCCATTTTAAGTACGCTCTCTCAGCTGCACATACAAATTTATCTATGTGTGTAAAAAAACAACTGTCAAGCTATCGTCTGGCGTCTATAGACCATGGAGGTTAGAGAGAAGGATAACGATCGCTACGTGCAGATAAGCCCACCTGTCCCTGAAAATTTTTAAGAATTTATTGTTTATTTTTCAGCCACCAGCCGCACTGCCGTCGGTACGTAATATTTGTGAAGTTAGCTGTTTATGAGTAGAAGTAGGCGAAGTTAGCTGAATAATTTAGTAATTTATTTGTTAATAAATAATAAATGTATAATAAACGTTGATAGATCATTTCAAATTAGCGCACAACAGCCCCTTTTATTAAGACAGCTAAGCGATCGCAGCGCCTCACTTATATTGTCCATATTTCTGGGACACTATTTTCTACAGCGATCGTTCTCCTTCTCTCTAACCTCCATGCTATAGACACGAAGCCCAATAATTCATTACGACAGTACTAAATTTAAATTTCGATTTCATTTAGTACCAACAAGGTGTGAGAGAAGCATGACGTGAGTATTACAGTCTCACTTGTCTAAACTCACTATATCTAAAGTCCAGCATCTGTCCGAAAATCTTCATAAAACTTTAATATTGACTCGATTTCTGCACACTCTTTATTAAATTGTAATATCAACAAAGGCAAATTGCAAATTTTTCTATGAATACTTATAACTAAACAGGTATTTAAATCTAAAGCAAATTTTACTTCGAATCTTATATAACAAATATATTTAATCAGTACACATTTTGCAAGGCAGGCGTATCAGTAAAGCTTGAAATTGTTCCAATCATTTCAATACAGGTTTGTTAAATATGAAAAGTAATGTGAATTGCCATCGCAAAGGCATGTTTTAGTTCTTTTATTAACGTCGTCAGGGTTCGTTAAGTATTGAAGAATAGCTGACATATTTCTGTTACAAGAGCTTGTAAAAATCCTGCATAGATGGTTAAAGTAAAACAGAGGTATGGGGCCACTTACGATTTGCCCCTGGTTTGGGGACCCATTGTATTTTGTTTTTAGGGTTACATACCCAAAGGGTAAAATGGAATCCTATTGCTGTCACTTTGTCGTCTGTCAGTCTATCTATCCGTATATCACGGGTCTCTAGATCATAAACGGAATGAGTTACAGAACTAAAAATTTGCTATTTTTATATAAAATGATTGCCGAACACTTAGTAAAAAAATATTTAATTATTTTTCATGGAAGGTTCCATACATGAAGATGATACGAAAACTTGTTTTTTCTTCTTTGCCCCAGCATGTAATACATCATTCTCTAGAGCTCATTAAGTAAGACATAAATATAATTTTTAATACATTTTATTTTTAATAACAGAAATGGGGGGCCGTCAAAGTTGTCATTTTTAGAATATTTTTGTTACGGGGTCTATCTATATTTATCTAGATTGAAAATCTTAATTAGTTAGGAAAACTAATAGTGAAATTTTGGTATATGATGCTCCGTATGCTGTATTTAAACAACAAATACTGAAAAAGCAAATAGAGTCATCTCCTGATAACAGTAATAATAAAATTAATGTTGTATCATATTCGTAATTCGTATCATCGGGCTCAACAGATTTATGTAAAGACTAACCCAGACTAACTATTAACATGCACCCCCTGCCTATCCTGTCTGTTACAGGTGCAACTGATTCTAAACTCAATTTAGAAATCTTTTGGCATATTTTTAGACCTTCCGAAACTTTTGATACTTTGTTTTAAACTTTCATGGTCACTAACATTATAGATATTAACGGGATTGTTACCATGTACCTTGTTTTTTATGAGTCTCCGATATTTCGGCACTGTTGCAAGCGCCATGATCACGGAGTTACTCCGTGCCGAAATATCGGAGACTCATAAAAAACAAGGTACATGGTAACAATCCCGTTAATATCTATAACTTTTGATACTGTCTCCATCACAACCTTGATTAATAAGCGTGAGCGCCTTAGAGTTCGGAGAACTGTAGGTACTTGATTTATTTCGAAGCTATTTATATGACCGGTACCAAAGAGTGATGATGGCGTTGTGAGTGACGAATTGATGATCTACTATGGAGTCCCACAGGGTAGCGTCCTTGTACCTACCCTATTCTTGGCTTACATAAATGTTTTATGCAAGCTTGTCAATCTAAAACTTATACTGATGATAGGTACTACAATCGTAGATAACGGTAATAGTTGGGAGGAGACTCGTATTTTAGCTGAATCAAGATTACGTACAGTCATGTCGAGGCTTTCCAATAATATTTTGAGTTTAAACATTGAGAAGACAAAATTAATTATATTTGCACCAAAGCTCAATTCTCAGCCTAGCCCTTCTTTTGTTCTTGCTCATAGTTGTCCCAGCACAAAGGGTTTGTACTGTTTTACATGCAGAAATAAGTCGCCTGTCGCTTTTTTATGCGTAAATTCGCTGATTTCCAATAAGGTTTAACAGATAACCTGTTGGGAATCATGTCGATGAGTACATTATTATCTGGGATCTAGTCGACAGAAGAGGCCCTATACTGATAATTATTTTTCAAGCGGTGCAGCTGAAGGGAATCTCCGCGAAGTATCGCTGCTCGGCATCTACATTAACTTACCTACCCCAAGCCTCAGATTACTTAATAGTTACTACGTAACCCTCTGTTTTTCAATTGCACTCCTTGCGTCAGTTTGTACTAATTTTGATTCGGCATAATAAATTCCGTATTTCGATCACTCGACTGCAACGAGTCTTTCACACTAGTTGCTTGTCGAATAGTGGGAGGTGAATGGTAGAATAATTGCTAAATTTGTGTCAGAGGTATTCAAGATTTTTTCTCTCAATCTTTTTGAAATACAGATAAGATGACGTTTTTGGTATGTAGTTTTTCACATCTCTAACAAATAAGGCAAAAGATATATATAGCTATTTACTGAGAATTTTACGTTTCCATTTCACTGCCGTAAAAACTGGTTTTAGCTTTCTTGCGTGAAATTGTAGAATGAATGAAATTGAATGAATCCTGAAATCAAATTTGCACAACAAAAAGATGTAGAAATCATGCGCCCTCTGGAGACGAACGATTTAAAAATAGGTACGCAGGCGCAGTAGCCAAGTGGCCATATCTGTGGGCTATATCTCTGTTCTAGCTAAATGTTAAAATGAAATGTAGCATGTTTGTAAATTCAATACAATAAATCAAACGCTTACGCTATCATTGCGTATTTAACAACATTTCCTTTAGTGTAATCTTTTGATATAATAGAATTATTGCCACTGTCTATCGCCACTAGTACAACTACTAATAATTATAGAGATTTGTTATTTCTATAAAGAAGGGAAGACCTTCTGTCTTTTCGTTCCTGGAAATGTTGACCCTGGAAGGTCCACTTGCAGCAAAATAAATCTCGATTCAATCAAAACTAAATGTAACCCGTCAATGTAAATTTGACATTATTTTATGAGCTTCATCGAGATTTTGCGTCGCGTAAGAGAGCAAGCTGCGCGACGCAACTTGCACCGCGTGTGGCCGTACCCGCGCAACTTGCGCCCGATAAATAATGTCGTAGCTTAAGAGAGGCTAGAAAGAATTCGACACGGCCATCAGGGCCGCGGTAGCATAATGGGTCAATGCATTCGCCCGGATAGCGAAGGGTGCTGGTTCAAGTCCCGTCTGCTGCCTGGTGCGCGTGGAATTTTTTTCTAGTAATATTTTCTTTAGATTTAATCATAGAACAGTAACATGCTTAAAAAAACGATGGGTTGCACTTGGAGTGCCGGCAGAAGTGAAAACTTGAATATTAACGTTGTGCATTTTTGATATTTTGGAATGGTTAGGGAATAATTTTGCACGAATTGCTTTAATTGTCAGTATAAAAGTACTATCATTTGTGTGGTTGAATACAATATTTATTTACTGCGCTATCGTACACAAACATGACAATTTATATTACATTAAAAAGTTCATCTTTCAGAAAAATCAACTTACAATCACATTTAAGCGCACCTAGCGATATCTATTGTAAAAAAAATGCATTTTCTTCGCAATACAGCTGCCACCTGGACGTCCTTGATAGAGACTTATGATTATAATACACAGTAATAAGTAATAAGAAAGCTATGTTTAATTACCTACCATTAATATATATAAATGTTTTATATATATATATATAAAACATTTTTCAATAAAGTTTATTGACATTTAACTAAAGTATGTAGGTGCCATTTTGTCCGATAACTTTTTGCCATCTTGTAGGTAGGGACATGATCTTATTTCTATAGAAAATTTGGGGCTTCTGAACAGAAACTGCGACCTGACACTGCCTAAAGAATTCTGAAGAGACCGAAACAGATGGAAATCTAAAGGTGCAAGGACAGGACTATGCGGCGGATGCATTAACACCTCCCAGTCAAACTATCTTAAATTTGCTGAGTGGTTAAAGATGTGTGAGGTCTAACGTCATCATAGCCAATCTAGAACACACTCGGTGTGGTTTTTCATTATCATGATGAAAAACCACACCGAGTACTTATTCGTATTTACCTGTATCGGAACATCCCTAATGAAGCGTCATGAAGGCGCGCAACGCAACGTAAGTTGCGCGTACCAATTTGCGCTGCCTGTGGTCAGACACTTAAAGTTAGGTAAGGCAACATGCATGAAAATTTAACGTATTCTGAGATGTGCAAAAATTCGTCTTCCCGACGTATTTTTGAAGAATAATGCTCAGGCATTGAATTCAAAGCCGTTAAAGAAAACATCGAAGTTACCATTATACCCGTTATCGATTATGCTGTTCTGTATTGTGCTGATTATATCCCAAGAAGTCTTTGGCAAGACCGATTGCCTACTCAATATCTGCTTAAGTACCTTTCATTTTATTTATAGCCCCTTACAAAGTAAACTCCCGTCTTATCGTACAAAGCTTAAATGGATCACTATTCGCCTAAACTCGAGGTGATAGCTCTTTGAATACCTTTAAGTTATTTTTTTAAGCATGTAACTGCTTGATGTTTAAATCTAAAGAAAATATAACTAGAAAAAAAAAACCTAAAATACCTTAATTCAATTTGTTGATATTTTAAATTTGGCGATTTCCCACCAATTTCAGATAGTAAAAGACACCTGATGCATTTCTAGACGATATATCACTGGCAGTTATTTTCAAACAACAATTCAACCAAACCTCATGGGGTTCGGTACTGAAGGCCTTACTTGCATTTAGCCTTGGCATTTAAAACGTCTCAGTCAGACCCGTTTTTCCCAGTGGGCTCTTTGGGCAAGTGCCCAGGGCCCCGTGATCGATAGGTGGGCACCTCAGATCACAAATACAAAGTCCCTAGTTCTTGTTAGATCACCAAACGGGGTCATAGGGGCCCCAATATCCTAATATGCCCAGGGCCTCCAATAGGTCAAAGACGGCACTGGTCTCAGTACTGTGATGTAATGCGTGAACTACAGTAGCGGTACGCTATGATGGCCTATTTGACGTTCGTGCGTTCATGATGTTTCATATTCTAAATTCGAAATTAGTTCTACATTTGAAAGATATACTTATTGTTCTTCATTGTCATTACGTACAGAGACGTGCATTTAGTCATAAAATATATCGAATCGGTAAATTTTAGTCTACAGAATTTAAATTAAAAAAAACATATTTAACTTATATTAAGGTTACGAAAACATTTTCAAGTATAACACCAATTAAATATAATATGATTTTTTACTCAATAACACCGGCCCTATGACAGAATCTTTAAAGGATTAAGTTAATTAATTTCAACAATTGCCTTATTCTTATTATTATCATGAATAAATGTTAATATCATACAAATAATAATATAATTATAGTGTCCTTATTCCCACATAACTCGGCATTTGTGTTGTTCAAAATGTAAAAACTTGAAATAATTAAAGATCGTTACTTAAAGGATCGCTGAGCGTGATTGAAAATGTATGTTTTCGTTTTATTCAACCTCTATATAATCAGCAACTTTTTGCATTATTGGTAAAAAAAAATAATACATCCTATATAATCAAATACAGTTCACATCTAGAACTGTATTTGATTATATAGGATTTTTTCGATAACAGGTTGACCTCCATTCATGTTTGCAAGTTTGATGTCAGCTCAATCAATTTGACGACATTGTATGAAATAAAACAGGGCGAGGGACTTTATGGCGGGATCTGATCGGAAAGCGTCACTTTAGCAGTTTAGTTTTTCTTGTTAAAAATTGTGTTGTGGCGGATGTTAGTGTCTCATAATGGTGGATTATTAACCACAAAGTGTTCGGGAACATGCACAAGTGTTGGCAAGTGAAACAAAATAGCGGAAAGTGTCTTTCAACGTTCCCTCAAGAAGTCCACGGCGAGGTTCCAGTAAATCCCCACACATTTACTGAAACACAGGGAAAGGGAGATTGACTTGACTGCAACTTACTTTGACTTGATATAATACTTTGACCACGAGTGCTATAGAATTTGTAAACATTTTTAACACTTGACATTGGCTAAATGCATAAGCTGTGCGAAGCCATTGAGGAAAAAAAATATATAACAGGGCGAAAAAAGCGGCCCTTGCTGTGTTTCTTGCCGGTTCTTCTCAGTACAAGGTCTGCCGCCGTAGTTTTGCGAACCGATGGCGTAGTTTTCGACTTTCATATGTGCTTGTAAAAGCCTTAACTGAATAAATGATTTCTGAATGGCATTGGAGGAGCTCGATGGCGTGGGCGGTTAGCGCGTTCGGCTGCGATCGGTGAAGTAAAGCAACTTTCGCAGTGGTCGGTCATTGGACAGGTGACCAAAATTTTTCTATTTGGCGTTCCTCCGTACTTCGGAAGGCATGTTAAGCCGTATGTCCCGGCTGCTTCTGCAGTCGTTCGCACCCGCTAATCCGCACTGGGCATCCGCATCTCCCTATTCCATCCATAGGGAAGGCCTGTGCCCCAGCAGTGGGGAAATTAATAGACTTATGATGAATTGAATTGAATACCACCAGTGGAGTGGATGGAAGACACCCACGGGAAAATGAACGTGGCAGTGAATAGCCATTATAATATTATTTATCCATCACTGAACGGATATAATATATTTTAACTAATTACTATTACATTTTTACTAGTTTATTTACTGGTATATTTTAATAATTATATTATTTAAATTGATTGTTTTTCTATAATTAATAGTATTGCTTGATTGCTTTGAAATCATTATTGATCGGTCTGGTCACGATTATTTCAAACATATATATCACATAAAGCGTTTGCAGAAAATGTGCGACAATAAAGAGAAAACACATTCTGATACGATTTCGTATTTGCAAAAACAACTAAAATCTTTAACTTAACTTATCCTGCCCTTAGTATAAACCTTATTAATAAATAAACGAGCACCAGAGCGATCAACTGGATAACGTTATTTTGGAAGTGTAGCCATAATTGTGTACAGTACCCTTAGTACGAACTATT
Source organism: Chilo suppressalis (assembly GCA_902850365.2). Taxonomy (NCBI): domain Eukaryota; kingdom Metazoa; phylum Arthropoda; class Insecta; order Lepidoptera; family Crambidae; genus Chilo; species Chilo suppressalis. The sequence goes on along the minus strand of OU963894.1, from coordinate 13,949,683 downwards.
CTACGATATACTACTATTCGATAATTAGTACGAACTAACTATCGAATTCGAATAGTTTGCGAGTCCGAAATGTCATTGTCAAATTTTCTATGATAACTTGAACATTAGCACCATAACGTACGTAACGAGAACTAAAAATTACACATTTGACAATGTCATTCCGTACACGCAAACGATACGAATTAGATATTGAAATGTCATTGTCAAATGTGTACTGATTTTTAGTTCTCGTTACGTACTTTGTGCCGCTGCTGTTCAAGTTTCTATACAAAATTTGACATTGACATTTCGGTTTGCAAACTATTTGAATTTGATAATGGTTCGTGCTAAGGGTATAGAACTGTGCTATCGCACGTCGTATCGTAGATTGCACAGGGTTTCGCCAGTAAATAGTATTGTAGAGATCATCAGTCAGTAGATCTTGGGTCTAGTCAAGTCGGCCACCCCTGTTATATAATCTCATAAGATATGCAGACTTAGTCGGAGCTTAGTATGTCAAGAACGCGAACTAAACATTATTTATAGCACGTCATTCTCAAGGACTAAAGTTTTCCACTAGACCTTTTGATATATTTATCCTAAATTCGCATCTATGAGTAAAGACTTAAAGCTTTCATTTATTTAATCACCTATTCAAGGCGCCGAGTGTTAATTGTTTCATTTAACAGCGGTCGTAAATTAAGATTAGGGTTCTTAGTTTAAAACGAGTTATTAATACTATAGTCTTAATTAAATATTTTGTAATTATTTGAATTGTTTTTTTAAGATTGATTGAAGTTGCACAGCCTTATTTTTTGCAATAGGAAGAGGTAAAGATTGCAAATACATCGCTTCTAATTTAGTATTAATCTTATTGAAAATTTAATGCAATCGTTGTTGTGAAATTAGAAAAAAAAAACTGATAAATGCAAACCAGACTCACACGTGAAAGGTTGCGTACAATCAGTTCAAGATTTTCAACACTTGAATAAAATGCAAATGGGGTGGAAAGTTTTGGGTCGCCGTTTCAGATTACGTAATTAATTCATTAGGTATGTACATACTTCAAGCAGCCAAATGCCAGCGAAAATGTATGTAAACAACTAGATTAACATAAATAAGTAATTAAAAAGGACAAGTGGAAAAGGAACAAAAATGAAATAGGCTCCAATACAAATGATGAGTGATGAAACTAAGAGAGCAAATGGAATGAAAACTAATGATCTTACCGAAGACGAGCCACTATTTGAATGGTTCCCATAATTATGTGCATATTCTCCCTCGCAAGAAATGACAGAATGATTTGAAGAGTATTATGTCGCTAATACAGCTACTCTCTTTCGTCTTGGTTAATGTTGACATCCTCTTTGTGTCCTTTTTTAATATCAATTTGGCAGCAATATTGCCCGAATTTGATAGTACTAATTTACGAATATTTAAAATACGGCTAACTCTATAAAAAATACCAAAACACTATCGCACAGACAGTACAAATTTTTAAAGGATTTATTTTAATTGAAAAAGTTTCCCTTTTGATTCAATATCAATAAAAATAAAAATAAAATAGCGCAATGGAATCAGATTATTGTTTTTAAGTGTTTTACTGCTAGATGTTTATATCTAAAGAAAATTTTACCAGAAATAAAATCCACGCGGACAAGTTCGTCTGCTGCCTGGTCTGAGTGTTTTTTTTTAGATTTAAATATATTTGTTAAACTTAAACTTGTAAAATGTTTCGATACTAAAATGTTAACAGAATTACAATCTGTTTAATCGAATACCTGGTTTTAATTTTTATGTTTTAAGCATGTAACTGCGCGATGTTTAAATGTAAATAAAATATTACTAGAAAAATTGCTAAAATATTCCACGTGGACCAGGCAGGAGACGGGACTCGAACCCACACCCTTCGCTATCCGGGCGAATGCACTGACCATTATGCTACCGCGGCCCTGACGGCCGTGTCAAATTCTTTCTAGCCTTTCTTAAGCTGCAAGTCAGATACTCACGAGGCATTCAGGTTTTTTCGCCTCTCTCCATAGATTTAAGAAGAAGGATACCCCTAGCTGTATATGCGATCCAAGCGTAGAGGAGGACATCATCCATGTCCTCATAGAATGCTCTCTGTACGGAGCATACAGACACTCTACAGACACGCATAGACACAAAAATCAGTAGAGACACATTGTGGTAAATAATGGAAAATAAAAAACAAAGGAAAGTATTCCTAGAATTTAGTAAAAAAGTTGTAAGAAAGTGATTGAGTGAAATAAAGACTACAAATGTAAACATAAGTTAAATCTGTAAGCAACTTATAAATGTATCCTCAAAACGAGATGGAAAAAGAAAGATAAATAGAAATAAGACGTCAAAGTAAGAAGGAAGAAATAAAAAGTTTGTAAAATAGTACTAATGAGGTTAAACCATAAAATAGACTTATAAGATGTTTAAACAAAAGACAGGACGAAATGAAATGACATGTAATAGATTAAGAGCAAAATGTATGTATATATATATATATACATAGTCAGGTCATAAGTATTGCCACACAGTAAAAACTTTTCTTTTAGAATGCTGGCCACAAAAAGTTTATTGAATTTGAATTTCGTATTGTTCATGAAAATAAAAATGTATACTTATAGGAATTTCACTCATTTTTAAATATGGAGTGGACGCTAAAGAAGACCGTGTTGCAGTTATTGCGTTGCATCGTTGCGGTTACGCGCCAATTCAATATTTTGACATACTGAAAAATTTGAATATAACAAAAAGATTCGTTTATCGTACCATCAAACGATACAATGAAGACTCCAGTGTAGATGACAGGTCAAGAAGTGGTCGCCCTCGGTCTGTTAGGACTCCAGCAGTGATAAAAGCTGTGAAGGCGCGAATTCAAAGAAATCCCAAACGTAAGCAGAAACTGTTGGCTCTTCAGATGGGGTTAAGCAGAACCACGGTGAAAAGGGTGTTAAATGAAGACTTAGGGCTTCGGGCATATCGAAGAAAAACAGAACATCGTTTGAATGCTCGTCTAATGGACCTGAGACTGAAGAGATGCCGCTCTTTGTTGAAGCGGTACGCGGGAAAAAAAACCAGGAAATTCTTTTTTCGGATGAAAAAATTTTTACCGTAGAAGAGAGCTACAACAAACAAAATGATAAGGTGTACGCACACAGTAGTGAAGAAGCGGGCAACCGTATTCCGCGTCCAACGAGGTCATTTTCCGTCTTCGCTCATGGTATGGTTGGGAGTTTCTTATTGGGCTAGACAGAGGTACATTTTTGTGAAAAAGGTGTAAAAACGAATGCAGTTGTGTATTAGAATACAGTCCTGACGAACCTTGTGGAACCTGTTTCTTATACCATGTTCAATAACAGGCACTGGGTAATCCAACAAGATTCGGCGCCAGCTCATAGAGCAAAGAGCACACAAGACTGGCTGGCGGCGCGTGAAATCGACTTCATCCGGCACGAAGACTGTCCCTCCTCCAGTCCAGATTTGAGTCCGTTAGATTACAAGATATGGCAACACTTGGAGGAAAAGGCGTACTCAAAGCCTCATCCCAATTTGGAGTCACTCAAGACATCCTTGATTAAGGCAGCCGCCGATAAAAAATGAGCACCCACTGAGGGAGAAATCTAAAAAAATAGAAACAAAAACGAAAAGAAAGGAAAAACTCCTGTTACAAAACGGGGGTAGACGATAAAAAATAGAGCTGCAAGGCAGCGCCATCTCTTCGCATCGTAGGTAACCCACAATGTCAAATGAATACCTTTACAAGTATTAAACATTTGAAAGAAGAAATCACAATTAAAGTTATAATTTTTATTTTTTAATCATGTAACTGCTCGATGTTTAAATGTAAAGAAAATATTAAAAAAATAAACAAAGGGTTTTATTCAAGTATTACTTAATTTCGGATTAGTTGATTGATGAGAGTGTAAAAATACCCATAAATCATCACACGCATTAGCTATACACAAATTGATTCGCTTCTTTTAAATACAAATCAATCAATTATGACATAGGTATTTATGTGCGTGTGTCAAACGAGGCTTAAGGTTAATGAAAGAGTTTATCTACGCCCGGTTTAGAATTTGACACGGTAATTAATCTCTTGTGACAAATTTAGGGCTTATTGGTATTTTTAAATCACCTGAGATTGTTTTTATGTTAAAAGTGTGGCAAAGAGCGCCTGATGGTAAACGGCCACGAAAGCCTGTAGACGCTTGCGATATTTATTTATTTATTTGGCATGCTAACATTTTTACACCCAACATAATTTAAATAAAAACATACGTTATACATAAAGTTGTGCAAAAACAGTTACAGGCATACACAAATCTTATTTCTGTCAAAATTAATGATAAAAACTAAACCAGGTATAAAAACATACATAAAACTAAACTTTAATCATGTTTCACAATCAATGCTCGATACTCGTAGCAAAGCCCACCTAAATGCAATCATTGACGCAGCGAACAAATCAACGCCTACCAAGGAACCAGTACAAATTTTATTATGTTCTCCACAAATCCTATTTAAAACACTCTGCGTACCCAAGGTTGGTTTTATAAGTTTTTAAATTAAATAATTTATAGTTAGCTGGTCTGAAATTTGGTCGTGGTATATTAAAACTAATTTCACTAAGAAGTTGAGGATAATCAATGTTACCTCTCAGACTTTTGTACAGTAAAATCTGACCAGAAACTTGAAATACTCCAATTTATCCGTTGTTACTTTTTCACGTCTAAACGGCTGGAGCGATTTTAATAAAATATGGTATGGAGTTAGCTGACAACCTGGGTTAACACATAGGCTACGTTTTACTGCGGTAAAATTTCTCTAATAAATCGCGGGTAACACCGCGGGGTACAGCTAGTAACCTTATAAAGAAAATATTAAAATCGGTTCAGACATGTCGGAGTTTTCGCGCGGTAACAACTATTAAAGTCGATGTAAATTAAATCGCTATAATTTAGAACACTCACTTTAAATGAAAATTCAAAGTCTTTATGTAACGTAACACTCGAGCGGCAGGTCCCAGTTTCGCAATTTACTTTAACGCAATAAAAAAGAGTTCAAGATAAGAATAATGTAACTTTTCAGCAGTGTAATAAATTTCAAAATCTGCTGTTTAGAATTTCCAGAGACCACTTACAAAGATCCAAACTTTATGATATTATTAAGGTAGTACGTATCGTTTTTTTCACGTCTCGTAAATGAGTGCTTTGAAGGCTGCTCCCTGATATTTTATCCAGCTCGTGGGCTCGACGAAATAATAGTGCCATACCCAGTCAAAACTAGACAATACTCCTGTCACCCGACACGAACTCTAAGGACCGAGGTCCCCCGAATGCGTGTGGAGCGAAAGTGTGGACTTTGTTGTGGTTGTAGTTGACCCCGTTAAGACTGGCCACATACCCGCCGGTAATTGTCCGCGAACGGACTCTCCGTTCAAGATATAGAGTATACTCCAGGGCATCATATCAAAGGGGCATATTTCTTTAGTGAGATATTATTAGTACCTACAAACGAGGTTCCTAAATCACTTAAGAATGTTATGCAAGTAGAAAGTATAGTAGAAAGTAACACAAATTCATAAAAATAACGGACATTAAGTATGTAAGTATATATACTACGCCGACGTTATACACCTTGAACTGCTGGCGATCTACCTCAAAATTATTAGACTACTTACGATCGACATTGAGTGGCTGCAAGTATGTGTGATGCAGGGTTGTCGTACACACACGAAACACCCCACCTACCTACCTAGCTAGGTAAGGTGTACCGTAGCATATATAGACTAATGTCTGTAATGGAAAGCTAATGCTTTCCGCACAATATACATTATTTTAGTCAAGGTTTGGGTTAGGTTTAATTAGGATCTTCTCTACAATATCAATGAAAAAACTTATAGTTATTCAAAATTGCGAGTTTGTTGGTTGTTACAAAACAAAAGAGTTACATATGGTATTAAACTTAACTTAATAGTGTCTTTGGATGTTGAAGCGTGGCACTGCATGTTCTCAGCATACTTTTCATAAGATGGTACATAACCACTAAGTGCTAATCGCAAGCATGATGACATACGATTGTCAGTTAGTCGATTGCGATATTTTGACTTAATTATCTTCATTTCACAAAATGCAGACTCGCACAAGTAAGTTGACCCAAACATTGCCGTCAGTTGAAGGGCGATTTTTCTTAGATTCGGATATTTATCTTCAGATATAAAACACCAGAAATTTGTATCAGATGCTGTAGCTTTGAGATGTATATCTGATATAATCTGCACCAACTCATTTTCATCAGAACATGAGTTCATATTAAACTGAGTTGCTATTTCTGTAGCTAATTCCTCAATGTTCTTACATGAAAAAGGATAAGTCATAAATGATGCTATATTTGCCAATTTACTGCAAACATAAAAACGCATTTCGAATTGTCCCAAAATATTTGATAATTCAGCCTCATACGTATCATAATTCAATTGAGGAATCCTTGCTTTCAAAGACGGAAAATGTTTCAGATCCTTTCTTCTCAGTTGATCTATCATAAGTTGCAATTTACTTTTGAATGCGTTTACTGCGCTAATCATCTCAATAATAGTTTTTCCTTTACCTTGAAGCTCCAAGTTAATGGTGTTTAAGTGCATTGTGATGTCAGTCAAAAATGTCAAATCAGTCAGCCATTTTTCGTTTTTCAACATCTGAGTGTCATCACCTCTTTCGTCTAGAAAAGCTGTTATTTCGGGCAATAATTCTTGAAACCTTTCTAGGAATTTTCCGCGACTCAACCACCTGACGTCCGTGTGAAGAACTAAATCAGTGTGTTCAGCTATCTTCCAACTGCAACTTAAAGAGCCGCCGTTGCAAGCTACGTGCACGGATGGAATTCAAAATTTTTCTTGCAATGCCCATAATTGCCTCCATGTTTAAAACTTTTAAACACAAATTTGTTGATGTATAATGCAATGGAATGAAAAAAATGAAGGGAAATTTTCATTAGCTCGACACAATGCCACAAAACCGTTTTTGTTTCCAGTCATTGCTGGTGCTCCATCGATTGTAATGCACACTAATTTTTATATTGATGGCTTGTAGTTTTTTACAAAATTGAAGAAAACCTCATATATATCTTCGCCACGGGTCTTCCCCTTCAGAGAAAAAAATGTCAAAAATTCTTCCTTAGCCAACATGTAATTGAATACCATCCGAATAAAAATACACAGCTGGACAGTGTCAGTCATATCGGTTGATTCGTCAAACTGTAAAGAAAAGTATGTACATTCCATTATATCATGTTTTAGTTTATCTGCCATGTCCTGACTTATGACTTCAATACGCCTTGTGACAGTCAGACGAGATAACTGAAGTTTTCTAATAGCAGACATGAATAATGTTTTATTTTTAAAATCTCCAAATAAAGTCTCACCCGCTTCCATTAAAACCGATCCATCTTCGAATGCTTTCTTGTGTTTTGCCAATATATGAGATATTTTAAAAGACGCGATCGTAGCAGCTTTTGATTGTTTGGCTGATCTTGTGTACATGGTTTCTTCTTTTTTTAAACAAGATATCAAATCACGTACTTTTCGTTTTCTTAATTCACTCTGTGGCGGAAAATCCTTTTCATAGTTTTTATGAACCGTTTTATGATGCCTCTCTAAGTTACCACGCTTAGGTATTGCAACTGACGCACGACAAATAAGACAAGTGCACTTACCCTTCACCATACAAAAGAAAAATTCCTCCTCCCAATCGTTATTAAAATGATACGTTTTAGATTTCTTCGCTGCACTCATTTTGTACTATTAAATAATAAACTTTGTATCGACGTAGTATTGCCTTTTACGTATTTATTAGTATTGCCAAGTTACAATTCAGAATGACTCCAAATCCTGTAGGCGCAACATTTATTTCGGCGTGACCGAAAGTCTCGAATGTTCCCGTCAAACGCGCCGACCGAAATTACTAGAAAAGCGGCAAGAATAAAAAAAGCGGCTTTTCATTGACAAGTACCGCGCGTTCCTTTGATAAATTTCTGTAGTTTAGTTAAGTACCTACTTATTAAAAAAAAACTTCTCGAGACCTACTTAAAAAGCACTTGCGATCGACTGGTCGATCGCGATCGACCGTTTGAGCACCCCTGCTATACACTATTTGGCAGTTCTCAATATTGTTTTGATTGAAACAGCATATAAAAAGAAGTTTAGCAAACATTCATAGTAATAGCAAGTGCTACAGAATGTTTGATTTGTTGTTATCGACATACATTAGTGCTTTATATTAATACCAAATGTCTTACACGGTTTTGTTTTGTGATTTATTATTTCTGATATCAGTAACACATGTTGTGTTGTGCGTTAGTATGAAGGTCACAGCTCATTAGAGCCACCCGGAACCGCCTCGTCGCGCGACGTCCACTCGTGGTCTACAAGCAAACGCAGTCGAACGCCGCGTTCTCAACCAGTGTACGTCAGGTGGTCGACGGGTGAACGCTGCGCTTTAAATAAATTAATAGTTGACTCAGCGTTATCATCAAAAACTAAGGCCCGTATTATAGAATGATTCTCAGTAATTAATCTAGTCTTGAGGATAGTCAGAAAAGGATAATGCTAAATATAGCACATAGCGACATCCCTTTCTAACCGTACTCAAGTAAAGATCAACAGTTAGTTGTCATTCTGTAATACAAGCCTAAGGCCCGTATTACAGAATGACAACTAATTTCTATAATACGGGCCTAACTGTGGTAGAAATGAATAGTCACTAGGTTTACACGTGTATTATCACAATGTTTAATTTTACAAACCGTGAATGGGCTCTAATATCTGCGAGATGGATAAAGAAGAAAATGTAATGTGTTGTCAACTAGTAGGCAGCACGCAGTCACACACGGCAAACGTGCGAGCAACGGGTGATCACCGAGTGGAGTACTCTTTTTTTTTTGAGTGTGTATGCTTTTGGTCGCATATGACCTTTACAGCGTCACCGGGTTTGGGGACGGCGAGATCTAAGGGGACCTCAAGCCGAGAATTGGTGAGTGCCTCTAGAGGTATTCCAGGCGGATGGCATCTCCCCATGGGAGGTCTTCTCTCCGTTTGGAGCCTCTAGACCACTTGAAACAGGGGAGGGGGGGGGGGGGGCGAGAGTGGGTCACTCGCCGCCCGCGAGCGAACATCTTGCGAGCGAGGCGATGCGGTCACGGTAAGGTGTTGATGTAGTGAGCGTATACCCATAGAATTCCCTCCAAAAAAAAAACCAACCGCACGAGTTGGTCGCGTACCGGCCTAATGAGCTGTAACCTTTAGCCCCCGCAATGTGTAATTTATGGTATAAAGATTTGAGTAAAACATAGAAGTTATGATCGTTTGTTGAAATCATTTGCATCCATTTACAAATGTTATTAATGTGAAAGATTCACTGTTTGTCTGATTCCCGATTATTTGCCGATCTGTCTGTTACAATATCACACCTAAACAGCTAAATCGATTATGGTGAATTGTTGTATGGAGATAAATAACATCTCAGACAAGGTTATCGGCAACTTTTTAAACTAAAAAAAAATCTATAAGTTATTCGTACAATGGATTTTAGTGTCTAGCACAAACGATTGATTTCTGTCAAACAAAGTCAGGCACCACCGACCAGTCTGACCTGTCTAAGAGATGCAGGGCATAGCGGATTTTCCGCTCGATTTAGAGCGCCAGTTTGAGGAAGTAAACTCCAGCTTACAGATGATCAATAACCTTACCTTTTGGTGACGTCGTGTTTCTGTCGGTGAGGTTCCAGGGCTCTACGGGGCAGGGAATTGGGTCAGGGTAGCGTTGCCTATCGAGTGCGAGTGATATTTTTGGTATCGCAAGCGTCTATAGACTATAGTGGCCGCTTACAATGAGGCGGGCCATAAGCATCCTTTGCTACTCTTTTAAAATAAAACAGAGTAAATGGTATCTCATATAGACTTTCAACCCCTATTTAACTTTTATTTTAGAGATAAAAGGCAAAGTTATCGCCGCGCCACAATTCCCTTGATACGTTTTAGGGCAAATCCGCTGAAAACCGATTTTTCAGCGGTTTAGCCTTGAAACGTATCAAACAACCAGACAGTGAAACTTCTTTCACGTTTTATAACGAATACTTTTTGGTTACTATAGGAATACATATTATCACATGGTTAGTTCATTTCTATTAACTATTCTTTTAGAAAAAAAATTATAATCCAAAATTTTCTTACTTTCAATGGGGAGGACCTGGATAACGTATTGTCTACCGCGTTTGGTCTGCGATTGTGGAAGTGAAGTTACATTCACATTGGTCGGTCATTGGATGGGTGACCAAAAATCTTGCACCATACTTGAGAAGGCACGTTAAGCCGTTGTTCCCGGTTGTATTTGGACATGGACTAAAAATTAAATTTAACATCAGTCTGTGTTTTTCATTCTGTATGGAGAATGAAAAGGATACACTGTGTCATTAGACAATGGCAATGACATTGCATAATGAAGTACTATGGTGTATATATACAGGTGGTCCAACTAGTGACGTCAACAATTTTTTTTAGATTCCTCGCACTATCCTTAAATAGTAATTTTTCAGTAATTTGTGGTTTTTATTTGTATCAAAAAACAGGTAATTTCCCAACTAGCCATTTTGATCTTAAATTCTTGCTCACATTTTAAACCTTAGTGGTGAAACCGAAATTATTAAAAAATTCAACATGCTAAAGTTATTTTACAGAAATTTCAATTAAATTTAATTCGAAATTACATTTTTAGGTTTAATTTACCATAACAATGAAAAAAGTAGATAAAATAATGTCTAATGCTTTAATCATGTTTTAATGATTTTTAGCCTATCCGCCTTCAAAAGCCAATTACAACAAAAATAATAATAATCTATTTATTTCTCTCAAGAATGGTTACAAAGTCTTATATTATAAAATACAAAGTATAATTAGCATATAATTTTAACCTTTCCTGAGACTGGTGTCTGCACTAGGTTGTGAAACCTGTCTTAGGGTGCGGCCAGAGTGCACTCAGATTCAGAGTCAGATTCAGATTCTGAAAACAAGTGCGAGAAATAAACAGTGTAGTCTAAGCATGTTGCCTGCTTTTTCTCGCGCTTTGTTTTCTGAGTCTGAATCTGAATCTGAATCAGGAGTGCAATCTGGCCGTACCCTTCGACTACACTGTTTATTTCCCGCGCTTGTTTTCGAAATCTGAATCTGAATCTGAATCTGAGTGCACTCTGGCCGTACCCTTAGGGTGCGGCCAGAGTGCACTCAGATTCAGAGTCAGATTCAGGTTCTGAAAACAAGCGCGAGAAATAAACAGTGTAGTCTAAGCAGGTTGCCTGCTTTTTCTCGCGCTTTGTTTTCTGAGTCTGAATCTGAATCTGAATCAGGAGTGCAATCTGGCCGTACCCTTCGACTACACTGTTTATTTCTCGCGCTTGTTTTCGAAATCTGAATCTGAATCTGAATCTGAGTGCACTCTGGCCGCACCCTTACAGATCACCAGGCTCCCACTGCGCCGGTCAATCTCTCACTTTAATACTACACTTTAGTATTCAATTAACTCATTTTCACGAGAGAATAAACGATATGATATATAATATACTTAAATTAATGACTAATTTAACGCTAATAATAATCAAGTTGTGTGTATCTACGCAGGTGTTTGAGTGTGTGTATGTTTGTGCGTGGGTGTCTGTTAATGTGTGTTTGTGCGTGTGCGTGTGTGTGTGTGTGTGTTTGTAAGCTTGCATGTAGTGAGTGCGTGTATATAATGCACATACATTTGCCATACAAAAACCATTAAAACGAAGAATCAAATCCAATAAATAAAAATAAAATGCATCCTCTCGGGTGCTTTCATCCCGACTTTCGGCATCTGTTAATAATCCGTCAACTGCTTTGATGCCGACTTTCGGCATCGCGCGACTCTACGTAATCAGTGGCAATTAAAATATTCATTCTTATTGCTATCACCTACATTCTTATATCAATTTGTAGAGGAAAGAACAGGCTAGCTATCTAGCCATTGATTAAGTCAACTGCCATATGAAATATTTATGCTGTTGTCTGTGGAAGTTCGTCGTTCGCCGTTTTTCGTATGAAAAAAAATATGCCGTGTATTCAGACTATTTAAAGTGTTTTTCAGTGGTTTTTTTTAAAAAAAACACCATCACTGGGCAAGTTAAGTACATTATGTTACTCTATTTTGATGTTTCGTTTGCGGGTTTACGTGTTTTTTTTTTATATTTTTTTTGTTACATCCCTCGTAAAAAAAAACAATAAAAAAAAGGGTTTGTGTCTTATGTTTTCATGGTGATAATTTCGATAATAATTGTAATGTTTTAATTTATAATTATTGAATAAATTATTCATGATTAATATTTCGAATACGGAGAATCTCTTGCGTTAGTATTTTTGAAGAAATAAAAAAAAAACAAAAGCCGCGCAGTGTAACGGTCGTTCTAAATTCAAATATTCGAACGAAATATTTTTTCATATTATTTTCTTGTATGCGAACTAGTGATTAGTTTTTGTTTATTCTAAAGCAAATTTAATGTAATTAGTTTTTGTTTATTCTAAAGCAAATTAAATGATAAATAGGAATGATTTGATTTATTTTATTATACAACATCGGACCTAAAAACATGCAAATTTGTGGTTTTGAACTCTTTTATCTGACAAACCTTGCCATTTTTACGTTTATTAATGTTAAGGAGGGGATTATATGTTAAAGAGCTGTGTGTTCTAATGACAGTGTAAAGTATAAAAAGTTGTCTCACCGTTAGCACCTTACATTTCCGCTATAAGTCCAGAGTAGGATATAAGTACGGCAGAAAATAACCTACCTTTAGAACTGCTCTCTGTGCACGCTCCAATTTGATAAGGCTATATTTAGGTATACCACCCCACATCGGAATGCAGTACGTTAATACAGACTGACAAAGTGCTAAATAAGTAAGTCTTATTATTTTTTCATCAGCAGCATGATGCAAGTTCTTAAAAATGTAAATCAATTTTCTGACCCTAGATGTCATTAAATCAATATGAGAATGAAAACCAAGATTTTTGTCTATGACAATACCTAGATACCTAACTTGGTCCGCATGCTGTAGTTGAGTACAATCATAATCATTAGTGAAGTTTGCACAGGAGTGTGCTTTGATTTCGTGGTTGGTGTAAGCTAGATGATTAGTGTTTCTGATCGAGAACGAAATGTATTTAGTTTTGTCTTTGTTCAACGTCAGCAGGTTCCTAGCAAGCCTAAATGGCCAAGTTCAAACCTTTCTGTGCATAACGATAGACCTCATCCCATGTATCACCCTCGAAAAGAATCACTGTGTCGTCAGCGAAAGTAATGATTTTCCCGTTTGTGAGTATCAGCTGACATAGGTCATTTATAAAGGCTTGGAACAGGGTTGGCCCTAAAACACTGCCATGTGGAACACCATATTCAACAGGAAAATCACCACTACAGGTATCAACAATTCTAACACACTGTCTTCGCTCAGTGAGATAACTCTCAAAGAAATCAAGCTGTTTACCACGAATCCCAAGTCGCTGCAGCTTGTTTATAAGAAGTGGGACAGAAACCGTGTCAAATGCCTTCGCTAAGTCTAAAAATATTCCTATAACCTTTTTATTCTTATCTAGGTTTGTTACCACAAAGTTGGTGAGTTCGTATACAGCATCTGCAGTTGACTTGTTTTTACGAAAGCCAAACTGTGAAGGAGATATTAAATTATTAGTTTCTAAATAACTTACTAGCCTCTTGTTTACAATTTTTTCTAAAATCTTTGACATGGAAGGTAGAATAGATATTGGGCGATAGTTACTGACGCTTCTTCTGTCACCACTTTTATGAATTGGACGTATTACAGCGCTCTTAAAAGACTGGGGGAAAATACCATTACGCAGAGCTAGATTGCAAATATGTGTTAATACAGATGTTAAATAGGCAAAGTATCTTTTTATCAAGCTGTTCGATATATTATCTATACCCACAGCACAATCATTTTTAAGACCTAGTATAATGAGTCTGACTCCCTCTTCATCGGTTTCAAGAAAGCCAAGCGAGTGGCCATGAAAACGGTTTGAGCTTCAAAATCAGCCGCATCCGACGCACCCTTGGTCATGATAGCCTCCGCCAAAGTCTTACCAATATTAACAAAGTATTGATTTGCCTTAATTACCTCCCACAGCTTTTTTGTATTGCCTTGAGCTTTCTTAATTTCTAACTTTTCAAATTCCCTTCTTGCTTTTTTAATAATTGAATTTGTGTAGTTTCGATATCTAGTGTAAGTGGTCTGTAAAATCTCATTGTTGGGTTGCTTTTTTAGTTTTTTGTGTAAATTATCACGGTTTTTGATATATCTCATAATGCCCCTTGTTATCCAGGGTTTCATGGTACGTTTACGTCTCGGTATCCCTATCAATTTAGTACAGCTTCTAAGCTTCTAAGCTTCTAGCATTTAGAGTATTCTGTCATGCCCAAAATTAAGGGTAGATCACTATTACTTTTTTTTTGATAGGAGGGTAGTCGCCAAGTTAACAGCAAATTTTTGTAGCTCTGCTTATTTTAAGTTTTAAAAACAGTAATTTTCAATATATTCTAGTAAACTATATGCTAAAATTTGAGGCATAAATATCGCTACTTGCCTGCAGTGTCTTTCCTATTTCTATCTCCTCTAACTACCACAACACTATGGACCACGCACAACTGGAGTCAAACATAAACAAGATGGCAAGGATGTTTGAGGAAAAGATGACAGAGTTCCAGGCTGAGCTCAACCAGGCGTCACGTAAGAACCCTAGCAGCATAGCAGCACTCAACACAGAGTTCACCAACTTTAAAGCTTTCGTCTGTAATGGCTTGACAGTACTTCGTGCAGAGATGAACGCTCTTAATAATAGGGTTGAGCGGATCGAGATGCGTTTTCGCAGGAAAATGTTACTGGTCCACGGCATTCCTGAAGACAAAGATGAAGACACTTGCGCCACAATCGTCTCCAACTTGGTCAAGTGCAACGTGCAAAATCTTACGTCTGGCAGCATCACCGCAAGTTATAGGATGGGTAAGCTCGTAGCCGATAACCCTAATCCGCGGCCTATTGTGGTTAAGTTTGCTGATGCGAAGGTACGGACAGCTTTATGGAACAAAAAAGTCGCACTCAAGGGTTCGAAGATAACGCTTTCCGAATTTCTTACGAAATCCCGACATAATGTCTTCATGGCGGCTAGGGATAAATTCGGCGATAAAAACAGCTGGACTATGGATGGAATCATTCATATCAAGACACCGGACGGCAAGAGACATAAGTTAGAATCCATGTCGGAGTTTCTTGCACTCTCCGAAAGTATGCCCGTTAACAAAGTGTAGCTCCAGCTTCGTAACTCTTTTATCATGTCGTTGTGTGTTTTTTACCCACTTATTTCTTTAACTCATAATTTGTGTGCAACTTTGATTGTGAGGTAAACTTTAATTTTATTTTCCGTTTGTAATGTTTACAACAGCTATTTGTCATTATCAAACAAAGTGACAATGTCATTCGGCCAACCCGATGTGTCAAACCTCACTGACAGATATTATTCGTTCGGAAATGCGTTTGCCTTTGTGGTAAGCACGATTTGTCCATTCAGCCAATGTCAAATAAAACGGAGACGCACTGTTGGTTGGATGGCATTGTTTAATTTTGCCTTGATTTTTTTTTTCTCTTTCTTGACATAAAATCATGGTCTAATGGTAAACTTTAAAGTTAATTTATTAAGTGTTATTATTTATATCTTTGTCTTGTTTCTTCTTTGATGTTGTTATGTTTGTGTAGTTGGTGCGACTCTCTTTCACACTGCCGGCGGAACGTAGCGATACACGTAGTTTTTTTTTTTTGATATTTAATCATTTATATACTTTGTAATATTCGTATTTATTCATATAATATTTAATATAATAGTATTTTTAATAACATATTATGTTACAGATGGATAACGACTCAGACAATTCACTGAGCGACAGCTCCGACTTTTTTTCCACTTCCTCTTTAATTGATAGCAGCTTCCATAGTTTATTTCAACCTCTCGATTTACAGCTCGTGTCCATATTCTCAACTACTCGGAAAAATTTCAACATAGTGCACATAAATGCTCAAAGCATTCCCGCACACTATGCGGATTTAGTGTCCACCTTCTCTAACAATCAGAATATACATGCTATCCTGGTATCAGAAACGTTCCTTAAGCCCTGTCTGCCTTCCATTACTTACTCCCTTCCTGGATTTCATCTAATCCGTAATGACAGGACTGGCAAGGGTGGTGGTGGAGTTGCAATATACCTCAAAAATAATCTCCCTTTTAATATTCTCGATAAGTCTCCTTCTCAGTATTCTGTATCTTCTGAACATTTGTTTATAGAGGTTCTCCTAGGCCATCTCAAAGTACTTCTCGGGGTGTTTTATAGCCCCAACCTCCACATTGATTATTTTTCAAAATTTGAGAACTTATTGGAGACTTTTGTACCAACAGCTGATCACACAATAATTATGGGTGATTTTAACACCTGCTTGCTGAAACACGATTCTCGATCATCACGACTGTGTTCAATTGTGGATTCCACCGATCTCAGTATTCTTCCTTCTTCTTCAACGCATCACTTTCCTGGTTGTCAGCCATCCTTGCTAGATCTTGCCATAGTCTCCTCCACCGATCTTGTTAGTTGTCCATGGTCAGTTGTCTGCTGAAGCCTTCTCCTATCATGATCTCCTTTACCTTTCTTATAAAATCCGTTGTCCTAAACCCAAACCCCGAGTAGTCATGCAACGGAACTTTAAAAACTTTGACGAGATCAGCTTCATGACTGATCTTAATGGTATTGATTGGGATGCGGTATTTAACGCCTCAACTATTGATGGGAAGATTGAGATACTTAACTCGATGCTTATCGAAGTATTCGATAAGCATGCGCCTCTGCGTCCTGTGCGGCTGAAACACCTTCCTGCTCCCTGGCTAACACCAGATATTAAGGCTTTAATGTCCAAACGTAATGAAGCAAAGTTGCGATACAGAAGGAATCCTTGTGATGCAACACTTCTTAAATACAAGGAGCTCCGTAACCGATGCAGCAGGATTTGCAGAGATGCACAACGAAAATATATTCATGCCTCTGTATCGAACGGTGATCCTGCGAAGGTGTGGTCATTCCTCAAATCACTTGGTATTGGTAAGGTTAACTCACCTTCTCCTTTGAAACTTGATCCCGATTCCTTGAACTTTTACTTCACAACACCTTCGTCCATCCCGTCTTACGCAAAGCTATCTACGCTGCAAAAACTGTCCGCGGATCATTATCCGAAGAGTCAGTCATCATTATCCTTTTCTTTTAGACCTGTGACCGAGTGTGAGGTCGAGCGATGCATTTCGGCTGTAAAGTCCAACGCTGAAGGGTTGGATGGAATTAGCCGGAAAATGATTTTATTAGGTTCCACGACACTTCTTCCTATACTCTGTCACATTTTTAACTTCTCACTTAGCACTGGGTCATTTCCACGCTGCTGGCGTGTTGCATCTGTTCTTCCCATTCCAAAGTTATCCAATCCTAGTTTACCTTGTCACTTTAGACCTATTTCCATTCTCCCGTTTCTTTCCAAAATCCTTGAGCGACTTGTCCATCACCAGATCAATATATTTGCTAACACTGAAAAGATTCTGAGCCCTCTTCAATCTGGTTTTCGCCCAGCCCCTATGGGCTAACTGCCTTACTGCCTACGGTAACTGCCTTGACAAAGATAACCGACGATATACGCGAAGGCATGTCTAATCAACGTGTGACACTTCTAGTACTCCTAGATTTCAGTAATGCTTTTAACACCGTTGATTTCGACATCCTCTTAACAATGTTGAGGTCGGTCTTTGTGTCGGATGTGGTAGTAGATTGGTTCCGAGATTATCTTGTTGGGCGACAGCAATGTGTCCGTTTTGATGACAGGCGCTCTGGGTTTTGTGATGTGACTGCTGGAGTGCCTCAGGGTGGAGTCCTATCTCCTTTCTTTTTCTCAATTTTTATCAACTTCCTTACTCCTCTCCTCACCTGCCAATACCATTTGTATGCTGATGACCTACAAATTTACCGTCAGGGTCCTGTTGAAGATATAAATAATTTGATTGCACTTGTCCAGGACGACCTCAAGGTCATATACGACTGGAGTTCTGCCTACGGCCTTTCGATCAATCCCAGCAAATCCCAAGTCATCCTCATTGGGGGGTCCAAACAAATTTCCAAGCTGGATGTTGCTAATCTTCCTCAGCTCTATTTTAATTCTTCTCCTCTGCCGTATTGCAACACTGTTAAAAATTTAGGTGTAATCTTTGACTCCACACTCTCTTGGTCTCCTCATGTTGCTGAGGTCAGTAGGAAAATGTTTGCTGCTGCCGGTTCACTGCGCAGATGGAAAAATCTTCTCCCTATAAAGACCAAAATTGAACTTGCGCAATCACTCCTTTTGCCTATTTTGGACTACGCTGACGTTTGTAACATTGACCTAAATGAAGTACACACATCAAAAGTGTCTAGGGATCAAGCATTTTTATGCGGATTTCTTGAGATTGAGATGTGGCTTTGTAATAAATTTATGATTTTATAAATTTATATGGATCCTTTTTGGTGCATTTCATAATTTGAATCAGGAACTGTGAATCAAATTCGAGTAAAAGATGAAAATCAGCTGTCAATATTTTCCCTATAAAAACATACAACGCATTGAAGACATTATTAGTGCTACTGTTTCCCTACTACTGATTAAAACCAACGTTATTATGGAGCGGCGACGTCATTTAAGCAGGGAAGAAATGCTCAGAGCCGTGGGAATGATAGAAGCTGGTTCCCGGCAACGTACTGTGGCTTTAGCTCTGAATACAAGTCAGAGTGTTATCAGTCGACTTTGGACACGATACCGAAGCACTGGTACCGTGGCTGAGCGCCATGGAGGACGGTATCGCTGCACCACACGGAGACAAGACCGATACATTCAAATCTTAACTCGAAGAGCTCCAACAATAACCGCCATGATGTTAGCCGTGAGGCTTCATCACTCTTCAGGGAACTTAATTAGCGACCAAACAGTCAGAAACCGCTTGCATGAAGTGAACCTTCATTCCCGAAGACCGCTACGGGTACCACCTATAGCAATGTACAATCGTAGGATTCGATATCAATGGGCTCTTGAACACAGAAATTGGGCAGAAGAACAATGGCGTTTCGTGTGCTTTTCTGATGAGTCTCGTTTTGGTATGAGACCGGATACAAGACGTATACGACACTGGAGAACCCCTGGACGCCAACAGCGATTAAAATCCTGCCAGGAAGTCCATCCTTATAGTGGTGGAACCATAATGGTATGGGCGGGTATTTGGATCGGCGGAAGAACTGAGTTGATTTGGATCAGAGGCAACCTCAACGCTCAAATTTATGCTGAGACGATTGTATCAGACGTCATCGTTCCTTTACAAGTGCAAATCGGTCCCTTATTTCAGTTAATGCATGATAATGCACGACCGCACACCGCAAGAGTTGTAAGACAGACTCTCGCCGCAGCTAACATCAATGTCCTGCCCTGGCCTGCTCAGTCGCCAGACTTGAACCCGATTGAGCATGCATGGGATATGCTACAGAGAAGAGCTCTGCCGAATATGGAGGGTATCCAGTCGCAAGAAGACCTTTTTTTGTTGTTGCAACGAACATGGGCGGCCATTCCACAGCGTGATTTGGATGAACTCATTTTGAGTATGCCAAACCGATGTTCTTGTGTTGTTAGT
The DNA here is from genome assembly GCA_902850365.2 of Chilo suppressalis. NCBI lineage: Eukaryota > Metazoa > Arthropoda > Insecta > Lepidoptera > Crambidae > Chilo > Chilo suppressalis. Next base: position 13,929,877 of record OU963894.1, on the reverse strand, counting down.
GTTCGCGGTAGAAATACGGATTATTAATTGTTTAAGTTACCCAATAAAATTTTAGAGAAAACTGTTATTTCAGTCTTTTTTTCGAACTTTTGTGTTAGTGGTTCAAATGTCAAAAATCCCTTTATTAGGAAAATGGCAAATTTCTTTATTAATGCAAAGGTGACTTGGTTTATCGTTACTGTGACAAACGAAAACACTTTATTTGATGAATCCTTAAAGAAAATTTTAATTAATATCAATCAGGAGAAAAGTTATTGCAAAAATATATGTTGATCCCTAGACACTTTTGATGTGTGTACTTCTAGACAAACTTCAGCGTCTCCAGAATCTTTGCATTCGCTTCATTTATGGCCTCCGCAAGTTCGACCATGTGTCCGAATTTAGGAGGGAGCTAAAGTGGCTTCCTATTAGACTGCGTCGTGAGGAACATGCTCTCACTTTGCTATATAATGTGTTGTATGACCCTCGCACTCCCCCTTACCTTAAGGAACGTTTCAAATTTCTAGGTATGGACCACAACCGCATGTTGCGCTCCAAAAATGATAATTTGTTGGAGATCCTTTTAACTCGCGCAGAATACCATAGGGATTCCTTTACAGTTAAAGTGACTCAACTTTGGAACAAGCTGCCGTCTGAAATCCGGAGTTCAAAGTCACTTCCCATATTTAAAAGTAGATTACATACTCTCCTTCTGCTGCGAACTTAGTCTACTTTAACATTACATATGTTGTTAGTATGTAGGTATATATTTATGTTCAATTATATATATTTATATGTAGTATGTATGTATATATATATATAATATGTATATGTAAGTGTATGATAGACAATTACTTATATGTACGTATATTATATTAATTACATTTCTCATCGACTCTGCTGGCTTACTACATCTTCTTTTCCGTTTACCTTACCTATACCGCGAAGGTTGTCTGGAAGAGATCGCTTGTAGCGATAAGACCGCCTTTGCCCATATTATTGTTATTAATGTATTGTTTGTACCTATGTCCTTATGTATGTGAGCAATAAAGTGTTTATTATTATTATTATTATACTCTCATTTATTTCATTTCACAAGTTAGGTTTTTTATAAAATAGATATAAAAGTAAAATACAACAACGTAAATACAAAAATAAATATAGTAAAAAAAACCTAACCTAGAAGGCCACCAGCAGCGGAGCGAGGCCCAAGCTACCGGTGGTTAGGGCCGCAGAGAAAGAAACCGCCTGACGATGCGCGCCGTTTCCAGGAGTACTGCCTTTTGCATCTGCCCCTTGACCCAACCATCTAGCGAGAGGCTCTTTAGATGTTGATCGAGACTCTTCGCTATGAGACCGTTTACGCTAACGACTATAGGGACAATGATCGTCGAATCCACATCCCACAAAGCGGTTACCTCGTGGGCCAAGTCCAGGTACTTGCTGAGCTTGTCCTTCTCGGCCTTCACGAGGTTCTCGTTATGCGGGATGGTGATATCGATGAGCACTGCCTGGCGTTTCAATCGATCTGTCAATACGATATCAGGCCTATTGGCAAGAATAGTCCTGTCCGTAATGACAGGTCGATCCCAATAGAGCGTTGCATGACCATTTTCAAGAACTGGCGCCGGTGTGTACTTATAGTACGGCACCTCGGATTCTACAAGGTTGTATTGAACAGCAAGTTGCTGGTGAATAATTCTGGCTACGAGATTATGTCTGTGCAAATACTCACCGTTGGCCAGATGAGAACAACCGGAGACGATATGTCTGAGGGATTCACCAGGATGACGACATGCTCGACAAATGTCGGCCGTTCCGTCTCTCAGGATATATCTCCGATAGTTGTTCGTCATCATGACTTCGTCAGCAATTGCACAGACAAACCCTTCGGTTTCCCCAAAGAGATCACCGAATCGTAGCCAGTTCACGGAGGCGAGCTGGTCCACATCAGGCCCTGTTAGGGCCCGATAGAACCGTCCGTGGAGCTCCTTGCTTTTCCATACTTCCTTGCGATCCTGGGTGCTTAGCACCCTCGGCTTGCGCCAGTTCTCTTTGGACAAGGAGAGCGGCGTTAGGTTTTTGTCAACTGCTACAATGTCACGATGCAACCCACCCTCACTGTTAAGGAAGTAATCCCTGAGACTGCACACCTCTCGGTTGTGGAGATTCTTGGCATTTAATAAGCCACGACCTCCACACTTACGTGGGATATACAGTCTCATTATTATTATTATTATTATTATTATTATTATTATTATTATCAAGAGCTAATTCTAAGGATGTATAGTCAACCCGTTTGGTCACTCTATTTAAGTTGGAATGTGATTTTTGGCGATCTAAGCTTAAAAGGACACTATAGTGATCAGTTATTGTGGTATGCGCAACGAGACACCGAGCCGGCAGTTTGGTTTTAAGTATAACGTGGTCAAGACATGTATTGGTATGTGTGGGTATATGATGAGCTGATAACATACCGTGACTTGCTAGTAGATCAAGATAAGGTTGAACCCTTGGATCAACAGATTCACCGGAAATATCAATATTTATATCACCCGTTAAAATAACAGTGTGAAATGATGCCAGGCCCCTCAGGACAATATCTAAACTTTCAAGAAAGTCCGAGATGTCTTTTTCCGAAGGCGGACGATATATGGCCAAAGTTACTGTGTTCTATTTCAACTATCATAAGGCAATTTGCACCACTAATATTAGGCTCCGTCACTGCTAGTACCTGTGTTGGCCTGTATTATAATACAACACCCTCGTTTTGAGTCTGATTGTTCACCGTATATGAGTAACTGTAACCATCTATTGGGGGAATATTTTGGTTCTTTTTAAGTCAGCATTCAGTCAAAATAATGCAATCCCAGTCAATACTGGAGCACTGCAGTAAAGCCTGGAACTGGTATATATTACGTCTAATACTGCGGATATTTTGAACTATTATTTTTAGCGAAGAATGTGAGTTAATTAATAACTTTTTAGAATTTTCTATGTCACATGTATCACAGTCCGCTAAGGTTATGTGGTCTAGATCGTTATAAAGATTATTTTGTATACTATCCATTTTTTATTAGTTTAATAATTTCAGGTCCATTATAATAAAAAAGCATATTTACAGTTTTTATTAAGAATTGATGTATTAAATAATATACATAACTTTGCACAGTTTTATTTATATGCACATGATTTATTTTAAAAGAAATTTTTTGTGTTAGTGTAATAAAGTATCTAAGAGAGTGAGTATTGTGTGTATATATTGGTCGAGTGAGCTTTTTAGCATAATATTGTATAGGTGTAGGTGTATGTGAGTGTACAGTGTGTGAGTAAATACAACAACAGGCGTGGTCTTCAGATACATTTTGTAGGTAATAATAACAATTTTGGATTAAGTTACTCTCGTAGTGTATATATGTAACTAAATTACTGCACAAATTTATTATTACAATGATTAAATGTGATATAAAGTTCACGATAACTACAATTATAAGGCAAAAAATACAAGGAAAAATTAGTCATGCATTAACGTTAACTTTATGTAGGAGCTTTTCCCTGTTTTGTACGGAGATACACCTTTCCGAATGTGGTCCAGCAACTGTCGCGACTGTTGTTTTTAGCATATTCTCTGGCCAAATAGAATAAACGTCTTGTTTTTGCTGTGAGCGATTCTGCCACATACACTTGCTTTGTTGGTCCTATTACATTCAAATGCTGAGTATCCAGGCGATTTTCTTTGTTTGTTTTATTAAATTCTCTCACAGACTTCAAAAATCGATCCTTAATAGAAGAGGAAAAGAACTCCACAATAATAATTCCGTCACCAGTTTTCTTGCCAGGTTTGGTACGGAAAATCTCCTTAATGTGTGTTTCTTCTAATTGCATATTTATTATTTTACCGATTTCCCGTACCAAATCGATAAGGACTTTCTTATTTTCCTTGTCGGAGGTTGGAATATTTTTTATTTCAATTTTCGAAACTTTAAAATTTTTGTCCATATTTTCCAAAGTATACTCCAGGGAATTGACTATTTTATCTCTTCTGCTGCATTCTTTTTTGAGTCTATCAATTTCTAATAATGCATCATCATATTTTTGTGAAAGAAATTCCATTGACTTATGAATCTCCTCATTCTGTGATCTAATCTCGGCGTTCTGAGTGCTGATCGATTGATTTTGTAGTCTTATATCATCAATAGATGTTTTTAATAAGTCAATTTTAGTGTTTTGTTGCGATTGTTGAGAAACTAACTCGGAAAACATTGACTTCATTTCCAACATTATTTCCTCTAGACGACTGATGTCTGCCTCGTCCCGTTTTCTTTTCCTTTGGTTAACGTTTAAAATATCAGATTGTGCATCAGAATGCGATAACAAGTTCGGATCTGAATTATATAGTACGACAGACGGGGTATTAGGAGGAGTTCTCTTCAATATTTTTATAAAAAATACTCAATATAAATAAAAGTAGAAACTATTCTTGCTTTCACATACACACACTGTATCGTTTGATCCGTTTATCTTTCTGAAATACACACAATAAATAGATAGTTGTTATGATTGTTTCACTTTGCGAGCGATCGTTATTTAGGCAGCACTTTTTTTTAAGTAGGTAGGTAGTCAATAATAGTGATAATAACTCACGCGCATCGCCTTACGCTTCGAAGATATTTATCAATCCGTATTTACGGTAAATACTTTTCACAGGTTTTAGATATCGAAAAACTGTTTACACCATAAGCTTATCAATACTTTTAGCTTTAAGAATGTGAAATAGATACACTAGACAATAATGATTTATTGGTCAAAAAAGATTAATTTAACGGAGCAACAACAAAAACACTGTTCACTTGACGAACGTCGCGCGCGGGGGGGGGGGGGGGGGGAGGATAGGCTAATGAAGTACAATTTTTTTTATTCTAAATTAAAGTTGAATGGTTGAGTAAATCCTTCTAAAAATAAAGTTCCAACTAAAAAAGGCTTGAATTTTTTGAGTAACTTTAAGTAATTGCAGAAAGCTGAGTTATTTTTTTCTTATAACAACATTCAAGACAATTATGTCACAAAAAAAGAATGCAAAATACCTACTACGAAAAAGATAAGAATTTTTGAAACCTCGCTGGCAAAAATCATTACAAAAAATTGTTGACGTCACTAGTTGGACCACCCTGTATACACAGTGGAACAACCAGCTAAAACCTTGAATGAAAGACACACTGCTAATTTCGGTAAATTTATCTGAACAAACAAATATGAATTTAGTATTTACAATGTGTCAAGACCATAGTGTGGCAGATTACATAAACTATATACAGCCAGTATGGCACACCATGCAACCTCCAACACGCACCCTTAATCTGACACACGTACACATATACTAAACATTCATATTAAACATTAAAACTAAAGAACAGAGATTAAATCATTACAAAAATCTAACATATATAACAAAGATATAAAAACAATTTAAACCTATCTAAGTTATTTACAAACATATACTTACAGATCTTTAAAATTAAATAACTTCACTTTTCATAACTGGTTAAAGATAGAGCAAACAACCTGATGGAAAAATATGGTGATAGGAGATAAATTTCACAGTGGAAGAATCAGTTAAAACCTGGAATGAAACACACACGTACTGCTAATATTTTGGTAAATATTTTTGAACAACTATGAATTTAGTAAGTATTTACAACGTGTCAAGCCCATAGTGTGATAGATTACATGAACAATATATATACAGCCAGTATGGCACACCAAGCATCCTCCAACATTGCTAAATCTTACTGTCAACGCATTTTTTTTCTGGTGCTTCGCCGCTGAACTCTCACTACGCTTGCTCGGCTCGCACTCAGAACACTAACCTAACCCTCACCTTGTGTAACCAAGAAACCAAAAATTCAAGAGTATTTATAATTGACTAGCGATTCTTTTCGCAACCTTACTGGAGCTTCTCGCGTTTTTGCAAAAATCTTATCTTTTTCAGTAAAATTGGGAAATGTCATAACGATTGTCTAATTTTCCGCGTTTTCGCAAAACCCCCATGATATTCGCGAATATTCATTCATCCTACGACATGTAGAAAACCTTTTCACAGCTTAAGCTGTGTGTGTAGTTAAAAACAACAACAAAGCCCTTACTAAACTAGAATAGTTATTTTGGGCATATACACAGGACATTGGCTTAATCCCGAAAGAGGCATCACAGAATAAATCTTAGTACCTGCTTATCTACGCGGTGAAGAAAACATAAAGACTCGAAAGCCACAATTTCTCCGTGATAGGTAAACAAATTAAAAACTTTCACTCAAGCACTTTTACTTTCAAGTTTGAGACGCCTTTGTTGAGGACTAATCAGGGACATTGTTTGATGGTCTTTCATCTTTCTTTTCTCCTCGTTTTCGGATGAGTAAATTAAGCTGTTTTGCATTTTTTCAGATGAAGGTTAAATATTTCTTTTTCATTAATCAGGAGACATATTTACATACTTCACAATGAAGACCAGAAAAAAGCTTAGCTTTAGTATTGAAAATCTAAATAATAGTTATATTATTTAAATGTAAAAAAATATATACTAAAAATAAATCTTTAAGATCCCAGGATTCGAACCGCATATTCTGCTATCCGGGCGGGTCCCGCCTGAAAGCCGAGCAGAGTGGAATTCTTTCTAATATAATTTTCTTCTGATTACACAGTGTGTAATCAAACAAGTGTAGTGACACTTGTTTACACATCAAGCAGTTAAATACTTTAACAAATATAATAAGTTATACGTATGCTAAAAGCAATCATCCTGGATTACACCGATTCACGGCATCTGCGAAATACAGCGTTTATAATATAATATAACGAAAACTGTTAATACATTAGTAACTACAGTTCAGCTCGCGGAATGGTTAAACAAATTTTGTTTCCACAGCAAATTTATTTTAGTCGGTTTAACAGAATTTATTAATTACAAGCTGTGCCCCGCGGTGTTACCTGCGGTTTATTAGGGATATTTTGCCGCAGTAAAACGTAGCCTATGTGTTAATCCAGGGTCAGGTAACTCTATACCAAATTTTATTAAAATCGCTCCAGCCGTTTAGACGTGAAGAAGTAACAAACATACACACTCACAAACTTTCGCCTTTATAATATTAGTGTGACTAGCAGACCGGTGAACTTCGTAAAGCCATATTTTATATCTGTTTGTTTTTTTTTAATTTTCTTTTGTACAAACCTTGTCCTGACATTAACGAATATGATGAAATTAATTATCCAATTTCGTGCAGTCGTTTGGAAGTTATGCGCGTACTAAGCGTGTACATACTTCAACGGCAAATCATTTTTATTTTACCTACATTTTTCCATTATAAAGGTAGCAAAGTGAATAAGGGAAATAAATAAAATAGAAGGATATTCACTGATGTGTCAATAAGAATTTTATTCTTGTATCGGTCGACTGCCCCGTTAAAGTTCGAAGAAAACTAGTGCGGAATATTTTCGCCAACATCGGGAGGGACACATACTTAGACGTGACGTTGTGTATTATGTATGTATATATAATACTTAAGTAGAGCATATTTTAATGTATGTACTGCGTTTACAGAATGTTTAACAAAAATGTAATTTTAGCCACGCTGTATGGTAAAATAGTCTTAGTATTTGCAACACAACCAAATTACAAAGGAGTCCTTGAAACGCTGGGGCTGGTTGATTTTTGTTTTTGACTGAAGAATACTATGACTGAAAAAAATATTAACAAATGCAGCGTAGCCAATTTTCAGTACTATAAAGGTAAGTATACATGGCCCCGGAAACGGATGGATGTCGGGGCCATGTGTGCTTACCTTTATAGTACTGAAAATTGGCTACGCTGCGATTGTTAATATTTTTTTCAGTCATAGTATTCTTATAAATAATAAATAATAATAAGTATTTTCAGCACCAATTAGCCTAGCCCCCAAGTAAGCACTGTATGGCTTGTGTTATGGGATGATAGAACACATATTGATACATATAAGTATATTTTATCTGGAAATATATATTTAAAGGTACATCCACGACTAATGTACAAACGCTCGTATTCATCATTGCCCTCACCGGGATTCGAACCGGGACCTCTCGAGTAGGCTACACCTTCAAGCCGGGGCTATAGACCACTCGGCCACGGAAGTCGTCTCCGCAGGTACCGCTTGGAGTTTACAATCATCGAATGTACTTTGCGACAAGTTCTGTTAAGGTGCCGAGAAGTTTGCGTTATGAAGCTTGATAAAAATTGTAGTTTCCTAAACACAAATACATTTACTATTTTGCCCCCTCTAACGGATCTTGCCGCAACGAGCAAGGCTTAGTACGATGCGCCAAACGATTAGAACAAGTGTAGGTTCTAAAATGTTAGAAGCACGACAAGAAACGAAGCCCATAGCGACAGGGCTAAGGCTAAGAACTCACGGAGCGGTTTTTCCCCGCACCCGCCGCCGTTGAGCTGTTTTATTTCAAAACTCACGAGATCACAGTACCTATTCTGAGGTCGTAAACTAAATAAACGAAGATTGAACGAAGGCCGCCACGGGTGCCGCAAACAACCACTCAGCGGGCGCACATCGCGCCTTGAAATTTGAAATTCCTTTTTACGTGCAATTGTACATTTAACGCAAGTTGCGGTCCCGCAACCGCGGCGGGCGAGGGTGAAATTCGCGCGGTGAGTTCTTATACTAAAACGTAAAGCCCAGCCTACCAAATGCGCAGCGCACACCGCTTGCTACGTTCATTACTAAAGCTTAGTCATTTCCGGGCAGTCAGTTTTATGAAGGTAGGCTACAAAAAGTAGTCAAAAATTCATCTCCTTTAATATCTTTACTAGATTTTCATCAATCTTCTACTATATAAAAATAAGTCGGGTTTTCCTTCCTGACGCTATAACTCCAGAACGCACGAACTGATTTCCACGGTTTTGCATTCGTTGGAAAGGTCTCGGGCTCCGTGGGGTTTATAGCAAAGAAAATTCAGGAAATTATAAAAAATCTTCTTTTAATCACCAAACGAAATGTTACATAAAAAGAAGCCATCTGGTGGCGAAACGGAGTTCGCCGGGTTTGCTAGTTCTATTATAAAATTTAATGTAAGTCACTGAGCACTTGTTCTAAATGGCTTGAGTTATGATGCAGAACATACGATTTCGTGTGGGCACAAATGTGCCAATATTAATGCCACAGCAGCTGTTTTAATGTATCTTCCTTATTTAATGAATTATTTATAAAGTCATCATGAGATTTATTCCGTCTCGGAGCCGTGTCACGGGAACGGAGCAATTTGTCAAGTCAACCCAAACCTTAATTCGTCTTTTTTTGACGTAGCCAGCTAGTTGACAAATAATATAATTTGCTACCAGTACTTGGTACGTCGTAGCGGTTGAATTGTCTTGATATAAAGAAACTACTAAATAAATAAATATTTCCAACACTCACACCAATTAGCCTAGCCCCAAAGTAAGCACTGTAAGGCTTGTGTTATGGGATGCTAGGGTAACGGATAGAATATATATACTGTACATATATAAGTTTTTATAGAAATACATATTAAACATCCAAGACACAATATTCATTACACAAACCTCTGCCCCCACCGGGATTCGAACCCGGGACCTCTCGAGTCGGCGACACCATGAAACCCGGCGTACAAACCACTCGGCCACGGAGGTCGTCAATAAAAATAAATAAATAGATACTAAGAATCTAACATGCGGTTAGTAGTGTTAGTATTATTATAGTGGTTAACTAAGTGTTCGTTGCGTCTACTTGCTATAACTTAAACTGTAGGGCGCTTCTGTAAAATAAAATCTCACTTCCGATTTCGGTAGCTGCCATTTTAGACATTAGTATGATATGCACGCCATAACGTGGCATAATGTCGCTATGTCTGTAGAAGCAGCCACTATTCTATATTTAATATTTGTCAGAAATCCGAATAAATGAGATCGTAAGAGTAATTGCCTCTTACATAATACCTACCCATGAAGTTCAGTTAAAATACCGTTTAGGTAAAAAATGCGTTGCACCATTTGACGATAGTAAAAATGAGATCATAATTCGACAGTGAAAATAGCGAGGCCAGTTAAATAAAATAAATAGAACAAATTCTGACGACGCAGCCTGAAAATAATGCGAAGCGTCAATAAATAAATAAATCAATGCATCTATAGCTATACCGTTGACACTTGTTTTATTTAATGAGTGGTGTGCGTGAAAACCTAAGAAACAAAGAGGCCAGTTAAAGTAAAAGTCTACATTTACTAGCTCTGTGTTACAACTTACACTATGATTCCGAATAACCTACAACCATGATTTAGTTCGAAGGCGAGGCGAGGCGATACCGGTACGGAGTTGGTGTAATGAGCGCATCCCCATAGAAATTCATACAAAATAAAATCAACCGCACTCACCGAGGCGGTGATGATCTGTCCCATTCGGCACCCGTACCCTTAGCACGAACCAATATCGAATTCGTATCGTTTGTCATTGTCAAATGTGTACTGATTTTTAGTTCTCGTTACGTACTTTGTGCCGCTGCTATTCAAGTTTCCATACAAAATTTGACATTGACATTTCGGTTTACAAACTATTCGAATTCGATAATGGTTCGTGCTAGGGGTACCGGTTGGGCCAGGTGCGCTATGAACTTAATATTAATTTATTTATTATAATATGGTTTACCAGTGTTTGTTTACACATTATTTAAAACTATTTACAAGATTAACTATACACTCTAGTGAAACAATCTATTAAGGTAAAGACCGCATGCATTATAGAAGACTCTAAAAATAGACATTAAGTTCATTACAATATTATTTTTATTTATTTCCTAAGATGACGTTGTTCTTTTTAATAATAAATTACAATACAGTTTTTTAATAAATATCAAGCTTAATTAGTAAGTTTGATGTCATGTTCGGAACAATATTCTTTTGAGCTTATTTAAAATAATGCTTTACAAATAAACGTTCAAAGAAAATTCAGTAGAAATGCCAAAATGTGTTATGCCAAATGAATTTCGGAGCAAAAAGGTTCTGCCAGATAGAGGGAACCTGGGATACATACATTGTATACAGTCTGTAAGGAAGGTATTCCATAAGGGCTCGTTACGTAAATGTACCTACTAAACATTTACGATGTTAAGTCCTCAACTTAATGGTGGCAACTGGCAATGAACGTCTTGACTTACAAGTTACAACATTTTGAGAAATTCAGTATCACAGTTGTCACGGTGGATATATTCATTAAATTGAAGTTGAGAAGCAGATATAATATCCACATATTAATATTTATATCTGCTTAAATTTTATGACTCATATCTAAGCTTTGTTTTATTAAAGTTGAATCCCTAAGTGTCACTAATATTACATATTTTTTTTTTCAAAACCTTGTCCTAAAAGTCGATAGAAAATAACAAACATAAAATCCGATACCTATAGAATAAAAATAAAACCGCTAAAAAGTAAGAAATCTAATCTTCTTACCAAAATTCTCGTGTCAAAATGTTAATAACAAAACTTCTCCGTAACGGCTTTTTAGGTGTTTTTTTTTATTTATTTATTTGTTTATAATCAGGCAACGTAGGCCCATAGATAAATACCTTAGAGTCTAACATAAATACAGATATATGTCATACATTAAATGTAAGTAAATATAAAATAATAATAACTATGTAAGTAGAAACCTAATTAACACGTATAGACGGCGGCGTGTGACGCGGAGTGGTGTCAGGTAGCCGGCCTCGGAACCGCCGGAACACAACACCTGTCGGCCAAAAATCTTCTTTCATGAACGTCGCTGGATGTTCGGTTGGCACCGCACAAAGGAATTAAAATTCACATTGTGACGGGACTCCAACCGTGCGACTCTTCGTTTTGCGCAACATGAAGGAATTAAAAATCCACAAACTAAAATAACATGATTTAACACACTTGTGCGTAGTGGATTGGAAAACTGTAATGTAGTGTGGAATCCACATTATGATGTGAAAGTTAAAAAGATAGAGTGCGTTTAAAAAAGGTTTTTATTGCATCTTTCTAACAACCTCCATCTTGCAAAAAAGCTTCCACACTACGAAGATAGGCTACGATACTTCAAAATGTACTCAATAAGCGATCGCCGATTTATTATGTTTTCTTGTATAAGTTCGAACGGTATTATGGACTGTCCTGATTGGCTCTTAAGGGTAAATATTATTTTGTTTTAGACGAGAAGCTCCAGATCGAACTTAGACTTATTTTCTCCTATAAATAGAATGCCCTCTAAGTACAATTCACTGTCAAAGTCTACCGATTGGTACATCTTCTCGGATACATTAAAGAGAGTAAAATATGTATGTTTGGTTGTGCCCACTTAGTTTTTCATAAATTAATATTATTGTTGTAAACTAGTTTTAACGGGTTAATGCACGAAACTTTATTTCGAAATATTTTTTTCTTGACGTTTTATTTATTGACGTTACGCCGCCTTTTCAGGTCTGCATCGTCAGAATATGTATTCTAGTTGTATTCGTTAAAACTAGTTTTATTTAATGAGTGATGTGCGTGAAAACCTAAGAAACAATTATTGTTGTTCGATTATTGTCGTTTTTCTTATTTAAAATTGTTTTGTATTAAAATGTATGTTTCTATATTTTCATTAATTGCTCGTGTATATTGTTGTAATCTCCTATAATTAAAGTTCCACTAAAAAGTGTCTTAATATAAATGTGTAAATTAGTGTAAGTTTGTTGGCGATCAAATGAATAAATAAATTCAGAAGATCTGAATTTCAATAGGATGAAAATTATAAAATACATAAACTATTTTTCAAACCCCTAAGTGACAGGGGTTGTTCAACCCCCATTTTTTTGTTATTTTATTTTAATATTGTAACGATTCGAGAATAAAAAATACATTCAACCCCAAAACTCTTCTACCACCAACTCCTATTTTTATGGCGGTACGGAGTATGTTGTGTCAGCTAGTAATACATATTATTCTTTACTTATATCAAAAGCACATTTTCATTTTTTGGGATTGGTGCCATGCAATCCTACGCCGTAAATGGAAACTTACAGTTATTAACATGCATGCCACTTTATTATATTTAAAAAAAACCAAGCCGTCCAGACATCACACGAATATTATACCTAAATCCCGTCTGATGCCTGTAGTTAAAAGCTTAAAGGACAATGGGCAAAATTGCATGGACAGTGGACACTGCACCCACGTCCGCCACGGCCTAAACTACATTTGTTTGAAAGGTATCATAGTCATGATCATTTGTGCCAAAGCGCATCAAATTCCATCCCGGGAGTCTTTAGTTATTTTAAGTTAAATAGGTACAATTCCATAGGTAAAAGTAACTATAACGAACATAATATTTAAAGATACAAGGACGAGTATATAAGTAAGTGTAAGAGGTGTGAAAGTGTCAACATCGAAATTAATCAGCTGCTAATTTTATTTATTTTAAAAATAGTTAAATCTTTTATGTGTAATAACTAACCTCATCAGTGCCTAGGTTGAGTTCTCCCACTGCTTTACACACATAATCCAAATCAAAAAACATGGGTTCTACTACTGATCAGCTCCTCAAAAGCTTGAACGAATTGACCACCATGTTCAATGACAGAATGACGGAATTCGAAAGAAATCTGCAACATCCCAGCACTAAAGAACCCAACACCACTGTGAAAACACTTGCAGCAGATTTTTCTTCATTCAAGGGCTTTGTATGGAAGTCGCTCGGTATGCTCAAGTCTCAAGTTCAACTTCTGGGGCTAAACGGTACAACCGCGATACCAAGGTTGAATGTATGTTATATTTTTTACTGAAAAGATCTGTATGTAACAAGTAATTTGTGCTAAGTTTCATCTCCCGGAGATGCGTAGTTTCTTTGAAAAAAAAATATGAAAATCGAAAATATTTCGTCAATAATGACTAAACTTTGACAGGTTTGTCATATATTGTACTTGTTAGTTTTGTTCAAGCAAAGGTAATGGGTTTATAGAGCCTTGAATAAAACGTTTTGATTTTAATTTTTTTAATAAATTTACTGTAAACTTGCAAACAATATCTGATAGTTTGGCTCAGCTTTCCATTATATGTAATTGAGTTGCAAGCTGAAATTTTTGTCACGCAAAGTATTAACTATTATAAACACGTACACGAAATCTTTTAAGGCGGAAATGAATAGAACTCGAGAAAAAAATTATTGAAAATTAATGTTTTTGTAGGTTATGAGTCAATTTTGACAGAAATTTTGATCAGTGCTGCCATTTTTTTATGCAAAAATAACATGTTTCTCGTTGTCTATGGTAAATATAAGTTTATTAAGTTGGTGCTATTGTCAAAATGTGACAATTTACCGCCATTAATGAGATCTGTCAGTCAGTGTTTGTGTTCGTCACAATTAATAAATATCATTTCTGTAAAAAAAACGCCGGGAGGGGGGAGGGGGGGTTACCCTTCCCTCTGAGGAGTCTTCCCTTATACCTATCCCCCTGAAATTCCACTACATTTAACAGATTTAATGAATTTTTAGGTTAGGTAAAAAAAAACTGCATTTCCGCCAAAAATCTTTTATGGCGGGGTTGTCGGGGAGAGCCCCCCCTCCCCCTCCCCTACAAATTACCCCAAAATTCGATTACATATAATGGAATTAAGTACCGATAGTTTAAATGTATACTTAAACAAAGGTCAAAAACCCCAACCCGAGGAGGGTTGAAGGTAGGGGGAAGGGTTCCCCATCCAAATTCTCTAAAATGCACAATAATGTAACTTTTATAAATTTATAACCTCAAAATGTCTTTATTGCATATCTCTGAAACTATGCGTTTCCGGGGGGGGGGAGTAGTTAGGGGGGGGTTGGGAGGTCCCCCCCTCCCCCCCCATCCTCCAAAACCCCAAAAGTGTGGTATCGCGGTTGTACCTTTTTACCCACTATTATTTCATGGAGTTAAAGAGGAAAAGGATGAAAAATTACTTGAGAAAACACTTGCACTCTTGGTTGACCAAATGAAGTTGAGTGATATTGGTCCGGAGTCCGTTGAATCCTGCCATAGGCTTGGTATGAATAAAAAAGACACTACTCGCCCAGTCTTAGTCCGATTTTCCTGCATGAAACCTCGTATGTTAGTTTGGACTAAGAAAACTACGCTAAAGGGCTCTGATATTACAGTCAGTGAGTTCCTAACAAAGTCAAGACAGGAACTTTTTGTGGCAGCTCGCAAGCATTTTGGCACGAAGAAATGTTGGACATCGGAAGGCACCATCTTCGTTCTCCCATCGGATGGTATTCGAAGGAAGATTTACTCCCACTTAGAGCTGCAGCAGGTTATCTCTCTGAATCAGAACTGCAAACAACCAACTCCAGAAGCAGAAGCTGAGTGATATTTCTTGTCATGTATTTCTTCTATCGTTATGGACCAGTAGTCCCTTTGGTATGAACATTTTTGTTAATCATTTATAAAATAATCACGAAATGCCTAAACCTCTTCAGATAATTAGTTGTTTACGGGTACTTAAAAAGTTTTATTTCAAAACAAAGTTTAGTGAGTGAGCTGTCAGACTTGACATTTGTCAAATTGTTCTTTTTTTTTTAAATAGCACTGACTCTCTGTTATTTTGGTAATGTATTACGTTTCGTTCTACTGTAATGCCTCAAGTCAGGTTGTTATCGATTTGTTCGTGTTTTTGTAAGTAATTACTTGCGACCGTCTTTGATTTTTTATAAATCCATGTTTAGTTTATAATTAAGTACTAAATTCCAATCACTGGTTTCGGACTCATCCGTTCAACTTAGGCACGTGGTGGAGTTTTTTTTTTTATTTTAGATTTATTTTTAATTTTAGAATTGTAATTTTATATATATACTTATATTTTTATATATATGCTTATATTATTTTATAGAAAACAATGATACTTAATGATACATTTTTTTCATGTTCGTCTGACGAGTATAATAGTGCTGAAAGTAATGATTCATTTGTCTCTGATTCTGAACCTTTGGAACTTAAACTGTCAGAGATGGTTGGTAAATCGTCGAAGTGTTTTACTGTAGTGCACATCAACGCGCAAAGCATTCTAGCCCATCACACAGACCTTCTCACTGCTTTCAACAACGGCGTAGTCGACTGCATTCTTGTTTCTGAAACTTGGTTGAAACCCAGTCTTCCTTCTTCATGTTGCTCTGTTCCTGGCTACAATCTCTATCGCAATGATCGTACTGGAATGGGTGGCGGTGGCGTAGGTATCTTTCTGCGTAGCCATATCCCTGCCCAAGTGGTCACTTGCTCTCCGTCACAATATACGGCATCTCTAGAATACATATTTTTGGAAATCACCCTTCACCACAAGAAGATACTTCTTGGAGCTCTATATTGCCCTAGTGATAAAATTGATTATTTTAAAAATCTCGAAAGTGCCCTTTCAGACATAATTGTTACATATGACCACATTATTCTAATGGGGGACTTTAACACCTGTCTCATTAAAAATGACACCAGAGCACATAAGCTTGTTAATATTCTTTCTTCTCTCAATCTTCATATACTTCCGTCTTCTCCCACGCACTTTCTTCCAAATTGTAGACCCTCTCTTCTGGACCTTATTATTGTATCTCACCCTGACCTAGTGGGTACTCATGGCCAAATGTGTGCTCCTTTCTCCCATCATGATCTTATTTTTCTGTCACATAAAGTGCGCCCTCCCAAGAAAAAACCTAAAGTCAGTCTTCTGCGCAACTTCCAAAATATGGTTCTCGATCGCTTGAGGGCTGATGTGAGAGGAATAGATTGGTCTCCGGTATTAAACTCGAATAACATTGACGATATGGTTGAATACTTCACCACTATGCTTTTAAAAGTATTTGACATTCATGCACCAGTACGTCCAGTAAAAATTAAACACTTGCCTGCTCCTTGGCTCACACCCGCAATCAGGAAGGTGATGGGTAAACGCGACAAAGCCAAAAGCTGTCTAAAAAAATCACCTACCTCTGATAACCTCCAGGCATATAAGAAACTGCGGAACCTTTGCAACAGGATGTGCCGGGACGCCAAACGTAAATATGTGCACTCACAGGTTGAAAAGTTAGACCAAAAACACATCTGGAGTTTTTTAAGGTCCTTGGGTGTGGGAAAGACTGTTGACTCAAATTCAGTACCTGTGGATATCAACTCCCTTAATACGCACTTCACAACACCTCCTCTCTGTCTGAACTCATCATCTAAAGCAGACACTCTCTCTTCTCTGACCAGATCCAGTACCCATAACTTTACAGCTTTTTCTTTTAATACAGTTTCTGAGGCAGACGTTGGGAAGAATGTCCGGTCTATCTCTACTAAAGCCATCGGCAGTGATGGTCTCAGCCTTGACATGCTGCTTCCTATACTGGATGACATTG
Source organism: Chilo suppressalis (assembly GCA_902850365.2). Taxonomy (NCBI): domain Eukaryota; kingdom Metazoa; phylum Arthropoda; class Insecta; order Lepidoptera; family Crambidae; genus Chilo; species Chilo suppressalis. The sequence goes on along the minus strand of OU963894.1, from coordinate 13,912,491 downwards.
TGCCTATAATTACATATATTATTAATTTCTCACTTCAGCACAATGTTTTTCCCACATCTTGGAAGAAAGCCAATGTCATACCCATTCCCAAGGTATCAAATCCATCTTCTCTGTCTCAGTATCGTCCCATCTCTATACTTCCAATCCTATCCAAAGTCCTTGAGTCCATTGTTCATAATCAGATTTATTCTTTTGTCTCATCTAATTCTTTACTTTGTCCCCAGCAATCTGGCTTCCGTCCTTCACATAGCACTGTCGGAGTACTGCTTGATGTCACTGAGGACATTCGACATGCAATGGATAATACCAAGCTTACAGCTTTAATTCTGCTTGACTTCAGCAGTGCTTTCAACTGTGTCGACTTTGACCTTCTTTTGGCCACTCTTCAGTCTGCTAATGTTTCTCCTCCTGTTGTAGAATGGTTTCGGAGTTACCTTTTTGACCGTTTCCAACGAGTGGTCTATAATGACGCGTGCTCTGACTGGGTACGTGTATTGGCAGGTGTACCGCAAGGTGGAGTTCTCTCTCCTTTACTCTTCTCCTTCTTCATTAATAAGATCGCTTCTATTATCTCTTCTCCTTTTCACTTGTATGCTAATGATCTTCAGATCTACCAACACTTTCCAACAGGTGAAGTTTGCGATGCTATTGCCTTGTTAAATCGTGATCTGGTCTCCATTTTAAGCTGGGCAACTTCGTTTGGTCTGGCAATAAATCCAAGCAAATGTCAGGCTATGATTGTGGGTAGCAGCCGGCTCAGGAGTAGACTGGATTGGAGTATTGTTCCTCCACTCCTCTACAACAATATTCCAATACCATACACTGATAAAGTTAAAAACCTTGGTTTGACTATGGACTGTAACATGGCATGGTCCCCGCATATTGGTGAAGTTAGTAAACGTATCCACTACTCTTTCCACTCTCTCAAGCGACTCCAATACTTTTTACCATTTAAAACTAAAATTATGTTAGCACAATAACTCCTTCTTCCAATTCTCGACTACGCCGATGTCTGTTATCCTGATGCAAGTGAAGAGCTACTCAATAAATTAGAACGACTCCAAAATTTAGCCATACGATTTATATTTGGTCTGCGGAAGTATGATCATGTGTCAGCTTATCGCTCTCTACTTCAATGGCTCCCTATTCGTCTTCGCCGAGATTTGCATATGCTTGTCTTCTTATTCAAGATTCTCAAAGATCTTAACTCCCCAGTATACCTGCGCTCCCGATTTAAGTTTCTTCCCCCTCCTTCACGCTCTAGACGACCTTGCATTACTAAGACCCTTGAGCTTCCTAAAAGTAATACAATCTCCTATTTAAATTCCTTTTCTTTTAGGGCTGCACAGCTGTGGAATAAACTTCCGTCCAATATTCAGGAATCTCCGACCATCTTCTCGTTTAAGTCTAAAGTCAAAGATCATTTTCTCAAACAGAAATCTCAAACTTAATGAATCATTCTCACGAAGTATCTTGTTTCTTATTAGTATTTATTTATCAGGCTTATATGTATGTTATGTATATTTAGATAGGTATATGTATTGTATAATGTTTATAGTGTATATATATATATATATATATCTATATACAACTATTATTTATTAAGTCTATTTCCTATAACAGTAGTAATAAATTAATTTTAGTTTAATTTTTATTGCACTTTCTGTTTCCCGCTAAGTTTTGAATCTCCGACACCACCTAGGTTGGCTGGAAGAGATCTCTTTTAGAGATAAGCCCACCTTTGCTTACTATGTATTTGACTATATGTTTTAAACTGTATGATGCAATAAAGAGTATAATATATAGAACGGATATATTAATTGACGACCACGGAGGTCGTCAATTAATATATCCGAGTCGAGTGGTTTGTACGCCGGGTTTCATGGTGTCGCTGGCTCGAGAGGTCCCGGGTTCAAATCCTGGTGGGGGCAGATGTTTGTGTGCTGAGTACGAGCATTTAAATTGATCCATAGCTTTTTTTTAGCTCGTACGATTATAATGACGTACGCGATGATAATCGTGTTCCTATTTCTAAAGCGTGTTAGTTAAATATCAATGAAATAACAGGGAGCGCACAAAATGTAAGACATAGGACTGCATACGAGTAGACTAGTTGCAACGGCAACTGCAATATCACATCCTTCAACCCCCATACCCTGTTAGACGTTTTGAGGAGTCTCAGTAAGTGCAAGCAGCAAGCAAGCAGGATAGTCGGTAGGCTTTGTTGTTTAGTATTTTGTATCTGGTTGTACAGTAAGATATGATTCACTCACTTATTATTGCTAATATTATAAAACGAAAGTACTATTGATATTGAATGAATTTCTTTAGCTATTTAAATATCATCATCATCAGCCTATTAATGCCCCCACTGCTGGGGCACAGGCCTTCCCTATAGATGAAATAGGGAGATTGGGCCATGACCCACCACGCGGGCCCAGTGCGGATTGGCGGGTGCTAACGACTGCAGATGCAGCCGGGACCAACGGCTTAACGTGCCTTCCGAAGCACGGAGAAACTCGAGATAGACGTTTTTGGTCACCCATCCAATGACCGACAACTGCGGAAGTTGCTTAACTTCAACGATCGCAACCGAACGCGCTAACCACCTGCGCCATCGAGCTTCTCTATAAGGAGCTATTTAAATATGCCCGTGTGTAACCGGTCCCCATGACTTACACACAAAGGTCGTCTATAAGGACTATGTGCGGAAACCTTAACCCGTAATATAGAACATACCCAGATGTATATCTTTTGACCCCCAGGTTATTATTTTTTGGTGCCATAATAAAAAAGGCTAGTTTTTCATAGATCTATCGATTCATACTAATTACATTGTTGGCGGAGCTGGGTGCGTTTTGCCCATTGTCCTGTAAAATATATTATACTCCAATTGCTATTTCTTTACAGAATAGCACTGCAGGCCTGTAATCAAGAAAATGCAGATCTTCAGTACATTATATTCAACTGTCCCAGTTTTCACATTCAACGGCTCATCTTCATCAATGCCATCAATGACATCTGTGAGCAAAGTTAAAACAGTTTCCCCCGCCACGTTCAGGAACCACTGTTTAAATTAATAGAAAATACTGTACAGAATATTTAGTTTAAGGAATACATTGTAAATATTTTTGTATTAATTGATTTTTGTGCTGCTTAGATTGTAATTACATTCAAATAAAACTTAATTATTATTAGCGTTTATACCAAATATTTGAAAATATAAAAAAACTAATGTAATTTTTGTAATCTTATGTATTGCAATTCTTCCTCTCCTTTGAAGAACACATATCAGCCTATGTTCTAATCAGTGCTGCCATATCTACCAACTTTTTGGTAGATCTACCAATTTTCACTTCAGTCTACCTATCTACCACCCTAGACCTAAAACCTACCTATTTTTTAATTAGTTTGACATATCACCACTTTGAATTATTTTTATATCGACGAGCAACGTTGCGATGTATTGCGTGAGCCATGCAACGATGCGTCAAGCATACATAGAGTCCAGGCCATAAACCACAAAAAAAAGCAACAGTTCGCCATGAATTCGGCGTTCGCACCATTTCGCGCCCTTATTTTACTATTCCTACTATGGCCTATTCCCGGTTGGTTTGTTGCGGAATTAATGTTGAATCTTTGCTCCTGTTTTATTGTAAAAACTAATTAACTGCGTATTAACGGTGCTGATTGCTGTTTGTTCTATGTTGCGTGCATTTATTTATATAATGGATTCTGACAGCAGCGAAAGAACTTCGCCACGAAAACCTTAGTAAAGGCACTATGACCAAAAATATTCGAAATTATGGGAGAAAGACAAGGAATTTGCAGGTTGGCTTTAAGAAATTACTAAGGGTGACGGATATTTTTATTGCAAATCATGTAGGTGTGATCTGAAGCGTGCTCTGCATTGCATTGCATGCATTTTTAATCTTAAAAAATCTTCTAAATTGAGGTGGTAGATCTACCAATTTTGCATTTTACATTCTACCAACTTCTACCAACATTTGGCACATAATCTACTAATTTTCTAAAATTCGGGTTGGCAGCACTGGTTCTAATTTAAAAATATTTTGTAACCCAGAATGTATCCGCTGTATCCAGGTCATGAATAAATTCAAAAAAAGCAATGCAGGCAGTGATTCAAGATATCATATTAAAAATATCAATATATTGTAAAAAATACACGCGATTACAGGTATGGGGTGGGGGGACTAAACCTGACCACGTATCACCGGGAGGGGGTTATAGTTCCTAAAAACATCACGTGAGTAATGGACGACCCCTTAATTTATGTAAAAGGGGTGCGAAACAATACCAAAGAATAACTTGCGGCGATGCCTACCCTGAACCAATCCCCTTATAAATAAACACATGTCTAACCGCTTGTTTGAATTTTTAAGCATGTAACTAACTGCTCGATGTTTAAAACTAAAGAAAATATTACTAGAAAAAAATCCACTTGGACCAGGCAGCAGACGGGACTCGAATTCACTTTTATTATGCTACCGCGGCCCTGATGGGCGTGTCGAATTCTTTCTAGCCTTTCTTAAGCTGCAAGGCAGCGCGATTTCTTTGCATTGTAGGTAATCCACAGTTACGTTTATATTATTTTATGTAGTAAAAGCTTTGATACAGTGAAAAGATCGCGAGGAAGTCTTGTTGTGTCAATTTCTTTGTATCAATATGATATTTGACAGTATTAAAAATAAAGTGCCAATTGTTAGCATCTGTGTTTAGAATGAATATTGGCAAGGGATTTTACTATTTTTACAAAAAAAAAAATCATAATTTTTCTAAAAACTCACGAATAAGATAATAGTTTTCTTATCTATTGTCACGTGACCCAAAACGCTTGGGATTGGCGGAGCCTAAAATGACGTCACACGCAAGTAAACTTCCGGTTAAAGTGACATTACATTGTATCGTATGACGTTTTAATAACAGTCGTGTGACGTCACACACTATTAAGACGCCATATTGTCCAGAGAAACGTTTTCGCGGCAACTTGAAAATGGAGTTTTTGATTTGGTTATATTTACTGAAATACACAACAGAATGATGAATATACACTTTTTACGGAGTCCATAAACATTAGTCAATAATGTGACATCGTTTTCTAAAACTTGTCAAATACCCTATTTATAGAGCAGTGGTAGGTTTGTCCTTGCACAATTCTCCTTGTAGCACAAAATCCACGGGAATTTAAGATTTGACGGTCTGTAGATTAAAATAAATGTTTACATTGAGCATAAAGTTATCTGATTTATTAACCATCGTTTCGTGTATTTTTAAAATTATTACTGTACAATTTACATCTATTTTTGAAACAGACAATTGAAAGTTATAAAACTAAGTGTATATTTAAACAACTCTTGATCAACAACGACGATTGTTGATGTTTAGGGTTCCGTAACTTTCAAAGGAAAACAATCTTTGTAGATCCTATAAAGTAGAAAATAGTGTAAGAAACCTAAACATGATTTTCGATTATCTTGGCAATGATACTCCACTCGACATATTATACCGTCAGCTTATTTCTTTGTATTTCTCACAATATGACGCCTAATTGTCCCAATTTTGAATTTCGTTTACTATCATGTTTTTAGGGACATTCCCATGATTAAGATGAAGCGATGGATGCATAAATCATCAAAATAGGTCCAGGCGTTGGGTCTCTAATGTGCCATAAAGGAACATATATATATCGTTGCCATATCGTAGATTTGCTCACTTCAAGAAATGCTCGAGATTTCATGAAATGGACGCATTTCTTGAAATGTTTCACTATCTATTGGCCACATCGTGATGTGGTTTGGGCAGATCAATGATGAGAAATCGTTTCACGATATGGCCAACTAAACGCGCGGCTTCTTCATGAAATGGTAAACATTATTTGATCATATTGTATAGTAGTTAAATTAATTACCGGTAGAGACGCTGCAAGCGCTTTGTTTATATGTATATGGCGGCCGCTACCGACAATGTTGTTTCTCGCAGTGAAAAAGTGCATAATTCGTTATTAAATCAAGAACAAAGTGATGACAAAAGGGTCTACGACGTAAAAGTTCTTGAGTGCTATGCAAGTCAAGCAAAAACTGAGCAAAATGTAAAAAAAGCCGTGATTTGGATCGCATTTCACAGTTTAGTACTTTACTCTTAAATTACATTATTTACTTATTTTATTTGAATACTTTGTGCCAGCTAATGTATTGTGTTTGTATTCAATTGATATTATTCTACGTCAGTGAATTATGACATAATAAAGGTAATGTTTTTTTCTTTTTTAGGGTATGAAACAAATTAAGGAGAGTAGGGTGACTACGCAAAAGAAATCCATGGACTATTACTGGCTGTCAAAATATGACATTTTGGAAACTGCGGATGAGGTACAAAGTGCGGATGAGAATCAATGCCGTACAAAGAGATACTTACGCATGTTTCAAGAACAAAACACTTTGTACTTCAAGTGTCACCAAAGTTTGTCATGCGCCAGCAAATGACTGGGTAAAACTGTACTTCCAGGGCCCAAGAGGTGAGAAAAGGTCTCTTTTAATAGATTTTTTTCTGGCGCTTCGCCGGCCCATGCCGCGGCACGCTCGGTTTGCTCGCTCCACTCGCGCGTTGTAATATGTCCCAAAGTATCTTCTTATTTCTAAATATTTGATGTTTAATTTAGATAAAAAATCTTTAATTTGTTTATATTGTTGAAAAAATATTAAATTTCTTTGTGTCATTCGGACGTAAATGACAATAAACAATACATATTCTGGATTTTTATTAAATATTTTATGGACACCCTAATTATACGATCCGGCCAAATGTGGATGACAAAATCGTTAAATGTTGACGATTTAATGATCTGGTCAAATTAAGTTACCCACATCATGAAATGCGACCATTTCATGAAGTGTGGAAATCTACGATATGGCCACTACATATACACTGTTAAACACAATACATGTATCTAGGATAATATACTGGTCCGTTTCATAGTCTGCCTGAGTGTCAAGACCTTTATTCTTATGAAAGTGTGGAGAAACTGAAAATACAAACTTTTAAGACAAAATAACCAAAAGATGCAATTTGATATCCAAGGAGAATAAAACTATAGTGGGGACTTCTCGTTGACCAAAAACAATGAAATTTGGCAAGAAATATCTTTAAATGGCGATTATTTACGACCTTCGTTGTCGAGTGGTTTGTACGCCGGGTTTCATGGTGTCGCCTACTCGAGAGGTCCCGGGTTCGAATCCCGGTGGGAGCAGATGTTTGTGTGATGAATACGAGCATTTGTACTCCAGTCATGGATGTTTAAATATGTATTTCCATATAAATATTCCTATATATGTACAGTATATGTATTCTATCCCTTACACTAGTATCCCATAACACAAGCCTTACAGTGCTTACTTTGGGGCTAGGCTAATTGGTGTGAGTGTTGGAAATATTTATTTATTCAAGGCAACCAAATAAAGGATCAATCCAAAACAAAGTTTAGTAGCAACTTCAATAGTAAGTTGAAATAATATGGTTTAAGTAATAAAATACACTAACAATAAATTCAACAATAAACAATAAATTCAATTAAATGGGTTCCAACCACCGGAACAGGCTGGGTTTCGGAGCGGATACGGCACCATAGACCACATCCACACAGTACGGCAGATTATACAGAAGACTGAGGAGTACAATCAGCCCCTGTGCCTAGTAGCATTTGTGGAATATGAGAAGGCCCTTGACTCGATTGAAATCTGGTCTGTCCTGGAGTCCCTGCAACGTTGCCAAGTCGACTGGCGATACATCCAAGTGATAAGATGTCCATGTCCACCATGTCTGTTCAAGTACAGAATCAGCTAACAAGTCCCATACCGTTGCATCGTGGAGTGAGACAAGGGGACGTTATTTCCCCGAAATTGTTCACTAATGCAATGGAGGATATGTTCAAGACACTGAACTGGAAAGGACATGGCATCAACATCAATGGAGAACGCATATCTCACTTGCGATTTGCAGACAACATCGTCATCATGGCAGAAACCCTGCAGGACCTACAAAACATGCTGAATGACCTGGCTGACTCTTCTATACGCATCGGCCTACGGATCAACTTCGATAAAATCAAGGTCATGTTCAATGAACATGTTCTACCGGAACCGATTGCAATACACGGTGCCGCTTCGAAGTTGTTCAAATATATGTATACCTCGGGCAGACATTGCAGTCAGGTAGAAACAACTTTGTGGACGAGGTGAATAGAAGAATTCAGCTAGGTTGGGCAGCATTTGGGAAGCTACGTCAAGTCCTGACATCGTCGATCCCATAGTGCCTAAAGACGAAAGTTTTCAATAGTGCGTCCTACCTGTGATGACATACGGAGCCGAGACCTGGACCCTGACGGTACTGCTGGTCCACAAGTTCAAAGTCGCTCAGCGAGCTATGGAAAGGGCTATGCTCGGCGTTTCTCTGAAGAATCGCATCAGAAATAAGGTAACCCGACAGAGAACCAGAGTCATCGACATAGCCCACCGCATTAGCAAGTTGAAGTGGCAGTGGGCTGGCCATATTTGCCAAAGAACCGATAACCGTTGGGGTAGACGAGTTCTGGAGTGGAGACAGCGTCTAGGCAAACGTAGTGTAGGACGTCCTCAGGCACGATGGAGTGACGATTTGCGCAAGGTGGCTGGCAGGAGCTGGATGCGAGTAGCCCAAGATCGATCTGAGTGGCGTTCAATTCGAGAGGCCTATGTCCAGCAGTAGACTAGGATAGGCTGTTGATGATGATGATGAACAAAAAATTCACGTTATAAAAATCTCAACCATAGAGACTTCATTTTTGTATACGCGGCAACACCTGAATGCTGTTTAGGGTTCATGTTATTTTATGTTGAAATTTCGAAATACTTCGCTACTTGTTGATGGTATGTGACTCCAATGTCCTTCTTATTTATTGTAGTATTATTTTAATGCGTTTTCCTGAATTTTTCTTTTCATTATGGTCAAATTTTCATAATACATTCGATACGTACACCTCATACACAACTGTCAGTGTCACTGGCTCGATGAAGGCTCACGTACACCGACTTTGGTGTAGTATTTGTTGCCGCACTTGACGAGTACGCCGGCGGTATCTAATCAACCGCAGGGAGACCAATAAATCTACGATGATAAGTTTATTTGATTTTAGTTTATTTGATCGGTGCCCAAATCAGATATTTTTTTTGTATGATTTATTTTTAACGTACATAAATTAGTTTTATGTCCTTATTTTTCAAATGCAACTGGGCGGGCGTGGCTGGGCTTTTCTTCTTTTTGTTTTATAGATAGCTCCACCCCACCTGATGTTAAGTAACGGTGAAGTTTACATGCGAAGATAACTAGAACAACAATTCTACCTGCCACACCCGCGTAGGAATAGTGGCCACAATTAGTCAGTGACAGCGCGCGTGGTCCTCTGAAGGATAGGGGGAGGGGAATAAGGGAGAATAGATTCTCAGAACACTCGCCGTGGTATAGACGCTAGAGACTCGAGGTGTTTAGTCAACTCCTCATCGCCTATGATGCGGATCGCGCGCCGCTGTAACCTATTCAAAGCATCGAGCTTGGCGGAACCATCCCAGAGGTGCGAGCAATATTCCACGCAAGAACCAAGGCTATTGATGATTATAAGGACCTGACCCAGCATGCCCGCCCCATTGTGGATTAATGGGTGCTACTAATTGCAGATTGTTATCGGGACCACCAGCATAACGTCCCTTGCGAAGCACGAAGAAGCTCGAGGTACCATATTTTTGGTCTCACATCCAATGATTGGCCACTGGGAAAGTTACTTAACTTTCACAATTGCAGACCAAGCTCGCTGGCAATTGGCGCCATCAAGCTTCTCTCTGTGTAATGAAATTTCAAGTATAATTCTTCTAATTTTATAAATGTAAAAGTTTGTATGTTTGTTACACAATCATACAAAAACTACAGAACAGATTTCGGTGAAATTTGGTACGCATATAGTTTCTAGTCTTGATTGGATTAAGACATTGGATACTCTATATTCCGGAAAAATGGAAGGTTTCTGTGGGATTCTTAAAAAAGCCTAAAGTTATTGCGGACAAAGTCGCGGGCAGGTGCTAGTTTTATAAATCACTCTGAAAATATACAGGATAACCTCATTGCTGTCTTATGTAAACAAATTCGTTTATAGAAGGCTTCCCAGTGTTCAAGCACTCTTAATTTATTCGCGAACACAAATTTTCTAAGCTTTATATTAATAGATCTTCGAGCTAATTATAGAAAGCAACATGAAATCGATACCTTGAACCATGACCGAGAAGTGATAGCAATGTAAAGAACCATAACGTGGATTTGTCGTCCATTTGAGAGCCTCATATTCCCATTTGCCGCTTTCGTTATTTGCCGTTACAGAGGATATGATATAAAATTTCTGTGAAAAGTTTAACTGTTTTTAATAAGCTTCAGCTGCAGGCTGCTGACGGACGAACAGATGGGCAGTGGAGTCTTAGTAATAGGGTCCCGTTTTTACCCTATGGGTACGGAACCCTAAAAACATACAGGCAATTTTGTTTTATATCAATCTTCATTAAGCGGAGCTGCGCTATGTGATACTTTTTTTGTTTAGCGACCATATGGCCTTTGTTTAACTGCTTGCAAATAAAATGTACTTATTCACAGCTCCTCTCAGCTCATCTTCACTCTGCCCTACTCCGCTCATCTCTACTTCGCTCCGCTTGGCTAATCTTCAGCCAGCTACACAGATGTTTACTGCTAGGCTCATTTTCACGCACTTTCAATGAAAAGAAATGCTTTTACATGGCTCCGCTCAGCTCCACTCAGTACAACTCCGCTTCTGAATTGAACCCTACGCAAGAGTTGAAATATTTGTGAAAACATTTCTATCGGCTGTTTCGGTAAGTAACTTTTCCTTTAATATTGCTGAAAGTATGTTAGCCATGCTATTAAAGTAATGGGTGCTCGAGATATTTGGCTGGGTCGTTTAGGTACTTTAAGAAGTTGTTTGGAAAATGTTTAAGCCTTAGCCACACTATAGATGCCGAGATTAATAAATAAATAAATATTTCCAACATTCACACCAATTAGCCTAGCCAAAAAGAAAATACGATACGAAATATCGATATTTTTAAATTTCCGATATCGATATTATCGATATCAGTGAATTTTAAATATCGATATTTTGGTCTCGATATTATCGATATTCCGATATATCGTTGCAACCCTAATTATGAGGCTAGGCTAATTGGTGTGAAGTGTTGACTCGATCACTACGGTTGTTCTACCGTAATATAGTTATCGAGGACGTGCTGTAATACATTTCAAAAGAAAAAGGGAATATCGAAACAATTAATGTTTGGAGAAATAAATAAATAAAAAAAAAATAGTGCAGGACAGTTGATAAATTGGGAGCACCACAAAAAAATCTTAAATAAATTTGATGGTATCGCATGCCATTCAAAAGCTTGTTTATCTAAATCCAATATATATTAAACTCCAATCTCAAGTGCAGTACACTCTAAATATGTAAAGAATTCTAAGTTTTCTGCAATTTAAGGACTATCTGCCAGATAGATAGATAATAACATATTTTTAACTCTTGAAAATAACAAAAGCAAACCAAATGGGTTGCTCACTCTTTTGATCGCGTAATGAGAGAAACTTGCAATATTAGAAATGTCGTGTATGAGGTGTCTGAGGTGGCTAACATAATCATTTTGATATATAAGTGGTGCTATGTACTGAAAAAAGATTGCACGATCTACCAAATTCTTGAAAGGTTTTGAAGATCATTGTATGCAATAATCCACTTAATAAATTTTTAGTAAAAACTGTTCTTAATATTAAACTTACGCTTTCTAACCTTGCCACGACTGTCTGGAATGAATATACTTCAAACCCTACGCATACTACATGCACACCTCAAGTAAGCTGTGTAAATCTTATAAATAACTAAATCTTTATTTAGTATTAACTAATACATATAAATGACTCAGATCTAAGAAATGAAAAACAAAAGGAAGAATTATAATCAATTATAGATTCCAGGATGGCAAATGAATTTCATAAAATCTATTCTAAACTTCGTAATAAATTTATCACGGCAACCCTGCAACTATATAAAAACTATACCTGAGAATTTCGTTGTAAAAATAGTAAACTTCATTAAAAATAATGGTCCAAATACGCTACCCTGTGGGACACCACAAATTGTTTTCCTTGATGAAGCTTTATATGACTTTTCTAATTTAGTTTTATAGCAAAGTCTGTCGATTTGAGTTATAACCTGTCTAACGCTGAGGTAGGATTTTATAAGCTCAAGAATATATCCCCGCACGCCATATTTATATAATTTATCAATTAGTATATTTAAATCTACTAAATCAAATGCTTTTGTCATATCCATGTACAATGTCATACCCATTACCTGCTTACCCGAGTCCATACAAGAAATTATTTTATATACAAAATTCAGACATTGCCATATTAATACTTTTATTTCTACGAAATCCTTGCTGTTCATGAGCTAGTAAGTTATTATTCTCAAAGTATGAGCATAGTTTTTCATATATTACTTTTTCAAACACCTTGGAGAAAACAGATACCAATGCTATAGGTCTATAATTAGACATGTTATCTCTATCTCCTCTTTTGAAGAGTGGTTTTATTATTGTTATTTTTCAGCTATGTGGGAAAATACCGTCCTCAATGCATACATTTACAATATGTGCAATAATCGGTGATATAATGTGATTTATTTATTTTATTTTATTTAAACTTTATTGCAAAATTACAAAGCAAATGGCGGACATAATGCCATAAGGTATTCTCTACCAGTCGACCAGTAAGAGCGTGAGAAAAAAACTAATATGACGGGGGCGCAATAAAGACAAATTTAAGATAAACCAATGATACAAATGCTCTTAACAGAATACATACATATTATACACATATATACACACATACACATACACATAAACACATGCATATAGACAATACATACATAAGTACATGATTATGTCAGTCAGATATGAGAACGCTGTTTATTGCTATTAAGATAGTGCTCACGAACCAATCCTCTAAATGCAATTTTGTTAGGAGCTTTACGTATATTGGGGGGCAAGTCATTCCAGTGTCGTACAGCCGTGACAGTGAAAGAGTAGGAGACGAAGCCAGAAGAATGGACGGGAGTATACAGAAGGAGATTGTCCGTTGAACGGAGAACACGGTCATGAGAATCACTCAGAAGCCTAAATCTGCTTTTTAGGTAAACCGGTGTATGTGGATCGAAGAGAAGATTAAAAAGGGCACAAACAACTCTGAGGTTCCGACGCTCACGAATAGGAAGTCACTTGAGCTGATGACGAAAATGTGAAATATGGTCGTATTTACGTAAGCCACATATGAAGCGGATGCAGTTATTGAGAAGGCGATCTAACTTATTCAAAAGATTTTCATTTATATCGGGATAACATACGTCGGCGTTATCGATGATAGGCAGAATGAGAGATTGAACAAGGACAATCTTGGTACGAGTGGGCAGAAAGAAATTAAACCTGTGAAGATATCTTAGAGAATTGGTCACCCTATGTGAGACGAAATCGACATGGTCTATCCAGGAAAGTTTTTCGTCGACCATCAAACCCAAGTCCTTTACTTGAGCCGAGAAAGGAATAGTAACACCGTCAAAGAATATTGAATTAAAGTCAATTTGCCACAGTAGACGTGAACGTCAATTTGCGACGTGACGTGTAGCCAACAATGATCGCTTGACATTTGTTTGGATTGACTGAGATACCTAAATTAGCCGACCAGTCTCTGATCACACTGAGATTATGATTTAAATCTGCGACAGCCTCATTCAAATGAATGCTATCAGTGCTTGCATATAGTTGTAAATCATCAGCATACGAGGAAGATAAGAGGAAGTAAGAAGTTCTGTAAGTGTATTAATGAAAAGGGAAAAAAGTGAAGGAAAAAGAATACGGCCTTGTGACACCGGCAGTCAGCTCGCGCCAATTGGATAACGCCTGATCGAAGCGAACAGCCTGCCAGCGATCACGAAGATAAGAAGTGAACCACTTCTGCACTAAGTGCAGTGCACACTAAGTCTAGGATCAGAATCCAATCAGTCCAATCCAATCAGTTGACAATTTTATTCTAGGATCAGAATAATAGTCGAGAAAGGACAGCTATGAGAATATCATGATCAACAGCATTAAAAGCGTTTGAAAAATCAATTAAAATTAACAGTGTCAGACGAGAATTTTCCTGGCCATCCCGGACATCTTCAAGGATTTTGGTGAGAGCAGTAGTAGTACTATGGCTGGGACGAAAACCAGATTGAAAAGGGCAAAGAAGTTTATTAGAATTAATGTAGGAAGTGAGCTGTTTGTGGACTGCAGCTTCAATGATCTTAGATAAAAATGGAAGAATAGAGATAGACCTATATTGACTAAGGAAAACTATTATTTTTAGGTAGTGGCAGAGTTAAGGCCTTATGCCAAAGATCAGGAAAGGAACCAGATGTTAGTGAAAAATTAAAAATATGAGCCAGAACAGGAAGTACGGAATCTAGTATTGAGATGATCATTGTACGACTTATATTATCGCAGCCTACAGCGTTAGATTTTATGGATAGAATTATCTTTCGGATTTCATCCTCAGTTATGAAACTAAAACAGAATTGTGAAGTTGTTGAAGGAACCTTGGAAGAAAGAACAAAGATAGTGGAGAGTTTGACATTGGGAAGAACAGGTTTAATAGAAGTGAAGTGTTTAATTAGCTCATCTAACAGAAAAGAAGGCTTATGACGAAGTTGTGATTTTCCAATGCCGAGAGTACGTAGAAACTTCCAGGTATCCGCAGGAGAAGATTCCAGGATATTCTTATGAATGTAATGGCGTTTAGCTTTTCTTACCATCTGATTGCAACGATTTCTGGCAATCTTAAAAGCATCCCAGTGCGTTGATACGCACGGCATCTTTTAAATGCGAAATGCTCTGTCGCGCTTTCGCATGGCCATACGCACACCAGGTGTAATCCAGGGCGCGGGGGGACGTCTTAATTTGACCTTTTTAAAGGAGCGTGCTTGTCAAACAATTTTAGGACCTTAGAGTTAAAGTAGGTGACCATGTCGTCGACCGAAAGCATTTCATAAATAGGAGACCAATCAAGTAAACTCGCATCACGCTTAAGTTTTCCGTGTCCATTCTCGCGAAGTTGGGAATGGAAATAGTTTTTGGCTTCGATTTTGGAGGCTTCACATTATAAGCAATATAAATGAGATCAAGCATGGGGCAGGGATTTGACCATATTTCACGCATTTTATTGTCGTCATTATCAGTACTATTCGTAGTTCGAAGTGATTTTATAATATTAAATATATCATGAGGAATTACCGAAGTCATAAATAATGAATGGCTGCTATTATATGTCAAAGTTTTGTCCAAGCTAATATTATCTGATGTCAGTTTTGGATACATAAAAAAGTCATTAAAATAATAATAGCAATAACATTAGGATCTGTAATTACATTGTCATCTACTATTATTTGTCTAATTTCCTCTTTAGGTAAGTTTCTTTTTGCTTTATTAATAATTTGCCATGTTGCTTTTGATTTGTTTCTAGAATTCTTAATAAAATAAGTGTTTTGCAATTTTTGTGCTAGTTTGACAATTTTATTAAAGCGCTTAGTGTAATCTTTTAATCTCGTTTTATTAAGACTATTAGGATGATTCCCTTAAATTATGCAAAAGGTCACGTTTTCGCTTACACACTTTGATTCCTTTTGTTACCCATTTAGGTTTAGTGCTTATAGAAATTTTTATTACTCTTATCGGGAAACAGAGATCGTAGTACAATTTAAAAGTTAAATAAAGTTACATAAAAATTATTGAATGCTTCATTAGGATTGTCGGCTTCAAAAACATTGTTGAAACCAAAATTTAAAATAATTAAACATACATGCATACAACGCATCTCAACATATATACCCAATATAAACATAATATACGCACACATACTTACATCTACATAGATACACAATTATTAACACAATTTATAAAATATAATGATGGTGAAGAGATTTTGTGAGTCAAGTTTAACGTTGTTAGCTTTCTAGGAGAAGTTCATGAACTTTGTTCTTAAAAAATACCAATCGTACGGAGTCAGGGAAGTTGTTCCAGAGTCGTGAAGATTGAAAGGCAAAGGAATCAGATATACAGGTGTTACAAAAATACAAATAAAGCTTGAGGGGCGTTGAAGTACATCATATAAGGAGTCTTCTCTAATTTTCTTAAAATATTTGCATGAAGTTTTAACTTTTTATAAGAACAGTTATTTTTTAATGATTAATGAAAATATCGATCATTTTAAGACTCGTCACTAGTTCGAGGATCATTAAAAATGACTGTTTTTTATAAAAAGTTAAAACTTCATGCAAATATTTTAAGAAAATTAGAGAAGACTCCTTATATGATGTACTTCAACGCCCTTAAAGCTTTATTTGTATTTTTGTAACATCCTGTAAAGCCAGAGTGAAAGAGAGATAGAGATATTGCAAGAGTATCAGTTGAACGAAGTGGAAGGTCATGTGAATCATAAAGATATTGATAGGACATTGGGCAAAAATGTATGGACGCTGCACCCACGTCCGCCACTGCTTAAACTACATTTGTTTGAAAGGTATTATAGTCATGATCACCTGTGCCAAAGCGCATCAAATTCTATCCTGGGGGTCTTTAGTTATTTTGAGTTAAATAGGTACAAGTACTATAGCGAACGAACATTAATGAAACAAGGGAATTAATTTAGTTAGTTCGACCCTACATAGTGGGCTCAGATGTTATGGGAGTACTTCACAAAGTGCAAGGGTGCCCCCTTATGTTATTCTGCCGCACTAGAGTAAATCCAAAAAACCCTGCATAGGTTGGGGTTTTTCAAACATTCCGTTTGTTATAGTAAATTGTCTTGTATGTAAAACGGAGCGACCACAAATCACACAATCTTGTCCACGCTTCGGAGAAAATGATTCCAGTTCATCCATACTAATTGACAAAACCGATAATAGTGTTGCAATGTCCAAAGATTGTTAGATAAAAATCAATCAAGTGACAGGGAGCGCACAATCACAACGAAGTAGGACGAGTCGACTATTTGCAACTGCAAGTCCTTCAACCCCCGTAAACAGTTTTCAGGTGGCTCAGTAAGTGCAAGCGCAGGATGGTCGGCCGGCTTTGTCGTATATCTGGTTGTATAGTACGATATGGCATATTATTATGGTTACTAATAATATAAAATGAAATTATTTAGCTACTTAAATATGACCATATGTCATATTTTTTGACTATCAGGATATTTTTTACGGTGTCATATCTTTTGACTCCCAGGATATTTTTTTACGGTGTCATAATAAAAAAGGCTAGTTTTTCATAGATCTATCGATTCATACTAATTGTCCTTTGGATCTTAATTATTATTTGTCGACCTCCGTGGCTAAGTGGTTTGTACGCCGGGTTTTATGGTGTCGCCTACTCAAAAGGTTCCGGGTTCGAATCCCGGTGTGGGCACATGTTTGTGTGATGAATACGAGCATTTGTACTCCAGTCATGGATGTTTAATATGTATTTCTATATAAATATACTTATATATACAAGCTCGCGAGGAGCTCGATGGCGCAAGTGGTTAGCGCGTTCGGCTGCGATCGTTGAACTTAAGCAACTTTCGCAGTGGTCGGTCATTGGATGGGTGACCAAAAATTACTATCTCGAGCTCCTCCGTGCTTCGGAAGGCACGTTAAGCCGTTGGTCCCGGCTGCATCTGCAGTTGTTAGCACCCACCAATCCGCACTGGGCCCGCGTGGTGGGTCATGGCCCAATCTCCCTATTCCATCCATAGGGAAGGCCTGTGCCCCAGCAGTGGGGATATTAATAGGCTGATGATGATGATGATGATGATGTACAATATATGTATTCTATCCCTTACACTAGTATCCCTTAACACAAGCTTTACAGTGCTTACTTTGGGGCTAGGCTAATTGGTGTGTGTTGGAGATATTTATTTATTCAAGGCAACCAAATAAAGGATCAATCCAAAAAAAAGTTCAAAATCAATAAAAAGTCACTAAAGAAATGCCATAAATGGACGACTGTTTATAAACATCTATAATTAAATCTTATGATAAGCTCAGATAAATATTATTAAGATTAATCAGAGAATAAATACCCTCACTCTGCAGAATACTTAATAAATAATATATAAAATATTATTTATTAAGTATTCTGCAGAGTGAGGGTATTTTATTCACATTGCTTGAATTCCATTTGTGCGTTACCAGTTGAAGCTTTCGTTTTAACATTATTAAAGGGTGCGACGACCGACGTTATTTGTAGTGTGTGTGACCTTACCGTAGCCTTGCTGAAATTACCAAAGGCTGATGTTTCAAGTATTCTTCGAACTTTTTAAAATGGTCCAATAATATTTTCCATGTAGGTACGAAGATTGTAAATTGGTTTAAAGGCTAGTTAGATTTTACTTTATGCTTTTCTGACATATTATACTTTTAACCAAAATATATTGTACTAGCCTAGACACTCATAGCCGTGTTATTGTTTACGTTTGCTTTTACTGTGCTTTTCCTCTCTTCTTCTGTACTTGTATATCACTGTTTGTGCTCTGTACTCCTTCTATTCTATATAATTTCCTCTGTGCTTGTGTAATAAACCATTAAGTGGAGTGTTAGACTCATTGCTTACACCGCCTCTCGCCTGCACCGCAGATAAGTACTTAGCGACCTATTATATACACTTACAATGCTTAAACATAACTGTAATATTTAGACATATGGCATCGCAGACATTTTTGTAGATATTGAAGTCTTATATAAAACTACAGTACATCATTTTGCTCTATTGTCAATGACTTCCGCAGCGTACGCGATAAAAGGTTGCTTTTTTATATTTTTTTCACATTACATTGGTTACATTATCGAAGTTTTTATACGGAACCCTAACTTTTTTTGAAATACTCTATAGCCTTTGTTCATTAGGGATAATATGTGTAAGAAGTTTTCAAATCAGTCCCGTAGTTTTGGAGCATATTCAATACAAAGAAATAAACAAACAATCAAACCTTTCCTCTTTATAATAATATTATAGATTTACACTTACTTTAATTAAGTACTATTCATATACATAGCTACTTAATATTATGGTAATATTGAATACTATTCTTTCAAATCTTACTGACGAACATTTGTTTACTGTCTCGAATATAGATAACATGACTTTGTAACCACCTTTGTTTTTTATTTCTATCGCAAAAGTCTTACAAGTAAAATTTCAATTTATCTATTAAGTTTCATTAACATTTAAGTATTTAGTAATTATTTCATATTAAAAGAGAATTGGCTCCTTAACGAAACATTAAACTTATCTTAGGTTGTGGAATTGTGGGAGTTAATTTCTCAACTCAAACTACGAGTTATATATTTAATTCAAACTTTTACAGGCAAAAATGGCGATAATCTCATTGGTTCGCAAATCTAGGGCGAACTAAGAATACGTTCAAAAACTAAGTATTGTTTGCTTTTTTCTTCTTGTTTAACTTGATACAGTATCAGTATAAGATTTGTAGATATGGTTTGAGATTCCATCAAATTGATACCTAATAATTCTATAATTACTTTAATGTCCTTATAGGTCGAGCCTATTTGACAAGTTTTTGAAAACGTTCAAATGTTATTTAATAATGTATAGTGAATCCATAAAAAGTGGATATTTATAATTCTGTTGCGTATAAGAGTTAAAAAAAAACGAAAATACATTTTTTATTTCAAATATACCGCGGGAACGTTTCTCTAGCAAATATGTCGTGTTTACAGGCAGGTGACGACACTAAGCCGTCTTATTTCGTGTTGTGTTGCTTTCAAAATGAGGAGATTATTTGAGCTCTCCAATCCGCATCTTCTGAAGATGCAATGTAAACAGCTCGTCATAGGCCCCGTCGTATCGAAACCACCCAATGTCAAAGGACCTTGTTTGACTTTCTTAAATTTGAACGTCTCGAATTTGTTGTGGAATTATTTTCATTTGAGTTTTCTTTCCCGATGTAAAATAACAATTTTATTATTTATTTATATACCTGTTCAATTTTACACAAATAAAATATAGCTCCTTGGCTCCTCATATAAATACATTTTTATCTTACACAAGTGGCCCGCCCTCGCTTCGCTCCGGTATTTTATCCCCTTGGGGGTAGAATTGTTCAAAATGTAAATATAATGAATCAGCATTTATATCTAGAATACGTAGAAAAATTAACAACAAATAAACAAAAGGAAACAGTGGAAGAGCTTTTCACTATATAACGAAAAAACAATTTTACAAAAGCTACACAATCAAATTTGAAGGACGTAAATTCAATGAAAGAAAATTCAGTTCCACACGCATCGCTTAGGGAACCTCAGTTTTCATTCTACGGCATTCAATTTTCCACTTTTTAAATTTTCGAATACTGCTTACGTCACGTTCTATTGTGTCTTGCGCTTCTTCTTTTTTTTTAATATTGTATTGGTTCTGAAATGAGAAAGTCTGAAGCCACTTTTTTATAATTATTTATATAGGTACTAGCTGACCCAGCGAACTTCGTACCGCCCTAAAAAAATAGGGGTTGTCCAGCGGACAAAATTGTGAATCTAAACCATTCTCAGATCCCCTTGAACACACACAAAAAATTTCATCAGAATCGGTCCAGTCGTTTAAGAGAAGTTCAGTGACATACACACTCACAGAAGAATTATATATATAAAGATGGAGCATTACAATGTCTCCATCCGTATATTGAATATCTATAGAAATATCTACTATGTAACTGTCCCAGCGAACTTCGTACCGGAATAAAAAATAGGGGTTGGTGGTAGAAGGGTGAAAATTTAGGGTTGTATGTATTTTTGTATGATGATGGTCCAAAAAAAAAAAGTTTAAGTGTGGACCACCCTTAAAATTTAGGGGGATGAAAAATAGATGTTGTCCGATTCTCACACCTACTGAATATGCATATAAAATTTCACAAAAATCGGTCGAGCCGTTTCGGCTAATAGTTAAAACTGCCTTTATCAGTTATTAATAAAATGTGAAAAAATAATTATTGCACTGGAAATTAATAATAAATTCACGATGAGAGTAAAATTAACGGAATAGATGCACAGAAAAATTAAAATAATACGTATAAGTCACTGCTACGATCGATACACAAATGAAACCAAAAAAATGGCCGAAAACTGTATATTGAGGAAGACAGGAGACCGGCTTCCTTCTCATCCCTACTCCGTGATATTTGCTGGATGAGAGGTGACCCAGGTAGACATTTAGCGGGGATAACTGATCGATTGATCGTTGATCGGTTATCGACCGGTGAAGGCGGAAGATAAAATTTAATTAAAAAAAAAATATTAAAAATAAAAATCGCGATGGTAAAATAGGGGTTTAAATTTACTAATGCTGTATCATAAAAAATTAAAAAAAAATATATATATCTAAAATTAAATAAAGAAATTATGGGTGGATTACCCTTAACATTTAGGGGGATGAAAAATAGATTACATCCGATTCTCAGACCTACTGAATATGCATATAAAATTTCACGAAAATCGGTCGAGCCGTTTCGGAGGAGTTTAACCACAAACACCGCGACACGAGAATTTTATATATTAGACTAACTGTCCCAGCGAACTTCGTACCGCCATAAAAAAATAGGGATTGGTGGTAGAAGGGTGAAAATTTAGGGTTGTATGTATTTGTGTATGATGTATCATAAAAAAATTAAAAAAAAATATATCTAAAATTAAAAAAAAAATAGGGGTGGATTACCCTTAACATTTAGGGGGATGAAAAATAGATTATATCCGATTCTCAGACCTACTGAATATGCATATAAAATTTCACGAAAATCGGTCGAGCCGTTTCGGAGGAGTTAACCAGAAACACCGCGACACGAGAATTTTATATATTAGATATAGACTAGCTGACCCAGCGAACTTCGTACCGCCATAAAAAAATAGGGGTTGGTGGTAGAAGGGTGAAAATTTAGGGTTGTATGTATTTTTGTATGATGTATCATAAAAAAAAATTATCTAAAATTGAAAAAAAAAAAATTTGGTGTGGATTACCCTTAACATTTAGGGGGATGAAAAATAGATATTGTCCGATTCTCAGATCTACCCAATATGCACACAAAATTTCATGAGAATCGGGACACGAGAATTTTATATATAAGATTTCAACCATTGTCATCCTTTTGTTTTATTATTTATACTCGGCAGATTTTTTTATCCAATAATTGAAATAATTCCCGTAGAGCCGCACATATTTTCAAGTATAATGTGTAAAACAATAAAATAAAGCGATATAGGCACGACAAATAAATTAATCATTAATTCAATTGATGTTTCTGAGGCGGACCGATGGACTCCTGCGCTCAACATAAGCTAATAGTTAATAGAGGTAGGGCATAGCGAGTTTCCCGTTCAAATTGGAGCGCTTGTCTGGGGAAGTCTACGGTAAGGTCACACACACTACAAAGCACTAGCGGTGGGCGTTTAAACGATAAGCGCTTAATTAAGCGCGCTTAAAATATTAGGCTTGTAAGCACGACTTTAAGTATAAGCGTTATAAGCTTTTCACTTAGAAAAGTGCAAGTAAATTTTTTACTTAAAAAGTAAATGATAAAAAATAATTAAATTGTAAATATTTCTTTAATGTTATGTCTATTTAATCAGGACAAATAATGAAATAATATATAAACATAATTATCACTTCCATTACTATTAAGTGTTACTATTGTTTGTTACAAATTAAGAAAATTTGCAATGCCCTTGCAGGGCTCATGTTGTGAATCTTTATTTTAAATTTAAGAACCCATATATGTACCAACATGAAGCAATAAAGATTATGATTATGAGTCTCCACCTTACAGAAAATCACAGTAAAATAACACTACCTTTTGGTGGCTTTGTGATTCTGCTGGTGAGTAGGGTTCTGTATGATAAGGAATTTGGGTTAAGGCCGGCAAGGTGATGATGGCTGGAGCGGTACATCCTCTGCCGCATCATCTATCATCGCGACTATACTCCACTTACACTTAACATCACGTGGCCTCACCTCGTGTTAATAAAATGAAGTTATTTCTAAGGTTATTTTTATCCTAAAAGAAATACCTTGAGGCTCATGAATATAAAGCGTGCGCATGAAATATTCTTTCCGGGATTAATTTTCATCAAAGGTAGGAGGAAGGAAATAAAATTATATAAAGTGAACAACAAAAAAGAAATCGAAAATAAACAAATTATTTTGGTAGGTATTAAACCGATCTCCATTGCCGTAGGGTCGGGGCGGAAGATGTTAAAAGAAGAACGATCCATATTTTTAACAATGACATCAAAAATAGAAAAGGAATTTATCATTGTTGCAAATTATTTGAACCAATTAGTATAGGCAGATAGCGGTGGTATTCATAAAAACTTTGAAGAATTTGTGCAGCAATGATTTTCATAGTCCTTTGAGAATAACTTTGTTGTCTCTGAGTAAATAAAAAAGTAAAGATGGAGCGCTGCGAACAAAAAAGTGGCACCGGTTAAAATTAAGCCCAGCCGTGTACGTGCACAAATACACACGCACGGGTACAACGAAACCAAGCGCAAATATGTCAGTCCAGTGATGGTGACGAGTCGAGCAAAACATTTATCAAAAATAGCAAACTTTTGAAGTATACACATACATCCTAATCCTCAGTGAATTAAAACATATAGTTACTAGATTTTAAAGAAGATTTTACTAGAAAAAATTCCACGCGGCCAGGCAGCAGGCTATTTGGGAGCATAATTGGTCAATGCACCCGCCCGCAGCAGAGGGTGCGGGTTCGAGTCCCGTCTGCTGCCTGACCGCGTGGATTTTATTCTGGTAAAATTTTCTTTAGATTTATACATCTAGCGTTTGAACTGCTTTAATTGATGGTGGCTATCTGGTGTGCTGTTGACCATTTCAAATGTATTCTAGGTTACCTAGGTCAGACGAAATTCACTAGCCCAATTCAGATAAGAGGAGGGATCGGTTGCTACTGTTGTTCTGACCGATTCGATAGGCATCACAAGACAAATGCGAAACCATAATTAAAATAGTTTTGACAAAAGGAGACCTTCGATTTGTATCCAATTTGTACCTTGGTACCAATTATCTCAAAACCATCTAAAATTATACTTAAAAAGACTCACTCATCAAAATCTCAATAAATTCAAATTAAATTGGTGAAAATCTGAAAATTTTGTAAAATGGAATCTGCGTACAAAGGAACGGAGCAGATGACAGCTAATATTAACGACTTAAATTGACAGCTACATTTGATCTTCTTGGTTCACAGCCTTTTAGCCAACCCTTCTCTTTATTTTGTATGTATTTTAATGGGCTTGCAATATAATAAATATTATGATTAATTCAAGCTTTTGCGTAACTTATTTCCGTATGATAATCCGTACTTATGTAATTTAAAGATGCACATTTACCATTTTCATAAATTTAAATCGACATTTTTATATGGTGCAAGTGGATTATAAATTCCATTTATATTTTTTATAATCTCGGCGTATTTTTCTATAGATATTTGCATAATAAATAATACTTGAGGTACGAGATTGCACAGTGTTATATTTTTTAGCGGTGGCTGTTTCCGTTTTACACAGAAATTTCGCCAATGTATCGTAGTGAGAGAGACACGATATGAGAGAGATTGGCAGTGTTATAACGAGAAAAGTATGATTCCTACGTAAAATATTTTGACTGTTTCGATTACACAATTTACCCGCAGTAGTTCAATCTGTATTAGTAATAACTATCGTATAAATAAATATTATTTGGTACTCACCCAACATACGAATGATGGTTTTTCGAGACTTCGACTGTCGTGTTTCCCCGTGGATGTGGCCATTCAGCAAGCCAACTTTCGTCTTTATCATTCGAGTGGATCTGGAAAGAGGAAAATGATTTAAGTATAAATGGTGAATATCCCAAGGGCAATTTTTGCATGTACAAGCTGAGAATGCCATAAGTTTTTTTCTAGCATGCTACACCTAAGTTGTAAGTTGGCCAAATGATCAGATGTTTATTGAATGAATGAATATTCTTTATTGCACTATTTAAAAAAATACATATTACATAAAACTCAGGAACACAAACACAAAAGGGGGCCTGATTGCTACTTTAGCAATAAGGCAACCTTTATTTTAACCTTTAGTTTATTAATTAATATTAATATTTCTTTTACTAAAAAAGAAAAAAAGGTCCATTTAAGTATTTGGTGGCATGTCCTCAGATTGCTTCTTCTCGAAGATGCACTCGCCATGACCATGTTCGAAGTTTTTTTGACTAGAAGTGCCCATTCATTAATAACTTAAGTAGTTGGAATTTAGGCGAATGCACTAACTAAAAAATTAAAGCAAACTGATTCAGAATCTTTTATAGAGGATTTAAAGCGTGGGTGTAGATAAAGATACAAAAAGACCCGATAAAGGTCAAAAATTATAAACAGATTTTTCAAGAGAAAGAGTATAGTGGATTTGCCTCTCGAATTGGTTAAATAAAAGTTCCATTTTTAATACTGCGAAAATAAACTAAGACAAACTTTTGGAAGATATAAGATAGATTTTTGGAACGGTTTCACATACAATACACGAATTACACGATTACTTTAACTTTCACCCGATAGTTGTGTAACGGAAAAATATCCTTCTCGATTTCTTGAATCTCCTACCACGCAATGTCTATAATCGTACAATACCACTATTGTACGTGTTCATTCAATTTCAGCACGACGTGCTGACTGACAAGATCTTATATTGTTAACAATGACACGCTCGTATTAATAGAGGCCTGAATCGCGTCCCCTCAGTCGCACGTGGGCTGAACATCGGATCATTCCTCCCACGACAACGGCTAACTGGAGCCGAGGTCAGAGTCTCAGAGACGCCCTCTAATTGAGCCGACCCCCTCAAGTTCGAGTGGTCTAGAGGCTCCAGACGGAGAGGAGACCCCCCGTGGGGAGATGCCATCCGCTTGTAATACCTCTAGAGACTCTGGCCAATTCTCGGACTGAGGTCCCCTTAGGATCTCGCCGTCCCCAAACACTGTAAAGGTCAACTGCGAACAACAGCATACACACATTAAATAAAATACCGAATCACTGATACCCAAACACTAAATTCAACAATATCCTGACCTCACAACAAATAATATAGTGGTGATAAAAATATTAAACCAAGAATGGGAACTCGGTGTGATTTCTTACTACTTCGAGCCGGACAAAGATATCGGCCCATATATGGTTCAAGTAAAAGACGCCACAGTATAAGAGCAGTGTAGATGTGACGTTTTGCTCGATCGACATGCTGGAGAAGGTGCTGGGGTGGAAGGTGAGGGATGATGTAATAACGTCGGACCACAACACAATCGCATTTAAATTAAGTTTAGAAAATATTAATAATATAAATAATAACACAAAAACAACAAGACAATATATCACCCTAAAAACAAACTGGATGGAGTATCGTACAGACATCCAAAAACTATTTAGAGAAAACAATATTAATAAAACCGAAATACATAAAATAGGAAAATTAGAAAACTTAATAGATATATACACTAAAGTACAACAACAACAAAACTGTAAAAAACATATTAAATTAAAAAAGATAAATAATAAAATGAAGATTGTGTGGTGATCCGACGAGCTAAAAAGGATGAAGAAAGAAAAAAATAGAATGAAACAGAGAATAAAATGGGCAGCACCGAGTCGCAAAATATGGGTGGTCGAGCAATACATAGAAGCGAAAGAAAAGTATGAAAGAGAAATGAATGTCGCCAGAGTGAAAAGCTGGAAGGAGTTTTGTCAAAAAAGATATATTACATTATTATAATCAAAACAATACAAAACTATTTTTTCAAATTGGATCAAAAGGTTTGCGTGTTCAAGCAAACAAAGTCTTGAGCTTTTTAATATTAGTATAGACTATGAACCTTTTCGTGATCTCTGGACGCTGTGAAAATAGCTCTGGCGCGCCTAAAATCGAAGAATACTAAAAAGGATGCATCAGAAATCGAAGCAAATTTTAATAAATAAATATTTCCAACACTCACACCAATTAGCCTAGCCTCAAAGTAAGTACTGTAAGGCTTGTGTTATAGGATTCTAGGGTAACAAATAAAATACATATACTGATACATATATAAGTATATTTATATAGAAATTCATATTAAACATCCATGAATGAAGTACAAATACTCGTATTCATCACACAAACATCTGCCCTCACCGGGATTCGAACCCAGGATCTCTCGAGTCAGCGTCACCATGAAACCCGGCGTACAAACCACTCGTCTACGGAGGTTGTCGTATATAATTGTTGCAAGGTAATTATTATCTCACTTTTGTAGGTGAAACGCTAAATAACTGGGTTAAAACGGTATCGTATACTAACCGCGCTAGACAAGGTTTTTGTTGGTCGGGTACCGAATGTTTTTAATTGAATCTTATCCTCTAACTAACCAGAACTAAATTTCTGGTAACCAAATACAACAGAAAGTGTAGTATTTTGACGCCTGTGTTTTAAAGGTCACAACGTAATCGAAGTAGGCAGGCGTTCCAATTAGTGTTACTAACACGCTGTGTTTCCTAACTTTCTACAAAGTGGGGATCGGGCTATAACTATCAAAGCTAACAATCGCAGGGTGCGTGGTTACAATGGAAACATCTGTTGAGAAGCTTGTTTAAAATTTCGTGCCCGAAGATGCAGCGCACAACGTCGTCGCGCCCTGCCGCCGCTGCGTAGCTCTAGGCCGCGCACAACGTCGTCGCGCCCCGTCGCTCCGTGGCTCTAGGCCGCGCTTAAAGTCGCCGCCGCGCCCAACCGTTCCATGGCTCTTGGCCACGCTCGGAATCGCCGCAATTAGTATCTTACAACGGAGCCAACGGAGCAAAACCTACACTTTCGTCCTTCCGTCCGTTTGTCCATCCATCCGTCTGTCAAAGGGCTGTATCTCATGAAACGTAAAAGCTACTAAACGTAAACTAAAGTTGTGAGACGCAATGAAATAGGCCTGTAATTGTTGGGAGAATTATTATCACCGTCTATGTGAATGGGAGTGACAATTGCTAGCCTCTAGCAGTGGGGAAAGATGCCAGAGGTCATACTTAAATTAAATATGTGAATTAAGGGTTGAATTAACAAACCGACAAAGCCAGCGGTACTGTCGCCCCTGTGACCATCGATCAAAGCCTAAACTTCGTGAGGGTTAGTTAGTTGCAAAAAGATGGAATCATTGCCAAGTATTCAGTTGCCAAGATACCTTCAGAAGTTCCGAGTCTCTTTAAAGTGTCATCGGCTTAGTTCTTCCCAACCTTCGAAAAATATTCGTTACAGGCATTCAGAGACAATTTCAATGGCATGCACGATAAAATGAACACTATTTAATCCAGATGAAATGTACGCTATTTTATACAAATGAATGTACCCTATTTCATGCAAATAAACTTAATTGAATTAATAATATTCCGTATTATTTATTAATTCAATTAAGTTTATTTGCCTTTCATGTTTTAGTACTGGCAAGTACCAGTTATATTTGACCAGTTATATAATTTTATGTTGGTTTAAATGTGTCGTTTTTGATCGCACTAATGGATAGTAACAATTTCTCATGTCTTTATTTCGAGCAGCAACGAAAATAGAAAATGATGAGTACAAACGACGAATAAGGGTTCGCCCAATTTAAAGCCACATCAATGGCTTTAGGGGTGGGCGCACATTATGTCGGGCTGCAACGGGGCGGAGCGCAGCGTAAAATGCTCACTTAAGTCGTTAGTGACGGGTCGGGTCGCAGCGTATTGACGGATTTTGGGTACAGTGTACTACCAGACCTCCACGCAACTGTATGTACTTCATTTTATTTATTTTTTCCTCCCAGGTGGGGGAGCGGTTGAGAAATCCTCATGGATACCCTACAGCCGGCTGCAGGGTTATGTCAGAATCTTACTGACTAAAAACACCCGTAGTTCATGCTTATGGCCAGTAGGGCCTTACAAGCTTCACTTCAATCTGCTTGTTATATATATAGCACACCGTGCCGGGGCGCAGCGAGGCGGGACGTGTCGCATCGCACACAACCAAAATCCCCAGCGAAATATGCAGTCCGCTGCACCCCCACATAGTGTGCGATAGTTCATATAAAATACAGGCAGTCCTCGTACTTACGGCATGTCAGATTCTCGAAATACGCGACGTAAATCGAAACGACGTAAGTCGAGACACCCCCACGGACGCCGACCCCACGGGCATTGACTTCGCGACAAGTGTATTTCCTATGCCGGAAATCGAAACAATTGATGTATGCTTGAGGAATAGTGTCAAAACATTGTTCCACGTAACTTGAAACGACGTAAGTCCAGGACTGCCTGTACATACTAGCGATTTGCGGATTTTTGCGCTGCGACCCGACCCGCTGTGACCTGATATAATGTGCGCGATCCTTTAAAGCCATTGTCGTGGCTTTTATTCGGATACGATGTCTTAATGTTAATGTTTTTTTTATTGTGTAACAGTAAGATAAGAGTAGTATAAGTATAAATACAATGATGTAGCGTGACGTTGGTAACTGGAACAATGTTGTTTTATGTTTTCTTCCTTTACGGGGTACTTGGCTCCTACAAACATTGATAAGGCACCCTCCTCTAAAATGTTCCTTGTTTCCTACTTTCTTCGTACTACATTTTCTATTTCCTTCTTTGTATCTCCAACTTATTTATTTTACTTTTTGCTATACCATCTTCTCTTCTATCTTTTCTTTTCTTTCGTCTTTCACTAATATTAGTTTTTTACTAGCATTAGTGGCCATACCAAATCCCTCAGATGCGGGGTGGGGAAACTAGCACTAGTTCTCAGCCTTGTTAAATATAAGTATGTATTTCTAAAGCGAAGCCTTCCTGGAGGCCTAAAGATGACTTTCAATATCGTCATTTTCATCTATCCTACTCTAACTTAAATAGTTTTAAATTAAACCATAGCCGCATCTTCAGCGGGTCGATGCGGGCTCTTTTCGTTTTCGTGTCTGTACCAAATCTGTGCAGATACTTTAACGAAAAAAATCTTGATCGGTTCGGTTTCGGTGCGATATCGTTTCGTTTTGTTTGGTACGGTTTTATTTGCGGGAGTGACGGGACCGCGGGGTCGAATGGTTCAGTACCATTCGCAGCCCTCGGTTACACTTGGTACAGAGAGCTGTGTATCCGCTCGCTAAAGAATATGTACCGAAACTAGTCTGTGAGGAAGTTCTCATTTAATAACATGCACTCAGTAAATAATCTGTACAGATTGGGTGCAGAAACAGAAACGAAACGAGCTCGCACTGACCCGGTGACGAAGGCATCTGAGTAGGATAAAATACTACGAAGTTCATGATGAATTGAATGTTGATATAAACAGCGCTCTCTTGTTTTAGTAACCAATGAGCGCATTCGTATTTAATCGAGCAAAGACGAGTACAAATAAATGACAATTGTGAAGAAATGACGAGTGCGAAGCAATGACATGTAGGCTCGATCTTACAACGAAAGTAAACTCAAAACAAAAAGAACTGTTACAGATAAAGGCTCCTTTGCCAAGAGCATTACGCTGAATGGAAGCATTATTCGTAGCTTCAATTATTTGGTGAAGTGAAAACATGAAATGCTCTATAGTCTATAAAGTACAAATCTGTATATAAAAAAACCGCTCAATTGCGTGTCGTGCCACGCCCAGCGTAGGGTTCCGTAGTTGCCTGTAGTTACCACAATATATTTGTGCAGGAGTCTTTAATTTCTATATCGGAAATCAGAAAAACAAATTAATCTCATTCTATATATCTCAATTAAAACACCTAAATCAAATTTGATATTATTATTATTTTAAATACGAATGATAACATCCGATTTTTTTTCCTCCCAGGCGGAGGAGCGGGTGTGAAATCGTCATGGATACCTTACCGACGGCTGCAGGGTAATGTCAGACTTTGACTGACTAAAATACACCCGTAGTTCATGCTTATGGCGAGAAGGGCCTTACAAGCTTCATCTGAAGCGATCATCCCCTCAGAAGGCGATGATGCGGTATAACCGCCGACCTTTTTAAGTGCTTATATCTATATATATAAAAATGTTATGTTGGTTTGTATACGCTTCAAAAAAGTTCTGCACCGATTGAGTTGAAATTTTAACATGATATAAAATCCGCATCAAGGATTGTTTTTATCTATTTTTTGCATCAGTCACATATCTGCGACCGCGAAAAAACAGTTTTTTTAACGATCAGCTGTGTACCAGTGACCGCGCCATCTGCCAGAAGCGAGGAAAACACTCGCTGACAACCGCAATAGTAATGACGCAGTCACATGACAAACAATTTCGTTCCCAATTACATTGTTTATTTACAAAAAAAATGCATCTGATTCTGATTATTATACAATCTGAATTAAATATTCACTTAAATCAAGAATTTTTGGTGTGATAGTGTTGTGATCGAACTGCGCCTTTCATCAAATCGTAAGTAGAGGTTATATTTTATATCAAAGATGGACGGACAGTAAAAATATTATTTTTTCGCAATTATTATTTATTTAATATTAATTAATTAAATAAATAAGTAAAATATTAGTTGAATAATTAATGAATAATAAAACATATTAACGATTTTAATGTCCTCATTCCTCGAATACCCATGACCCCGACCGATACACCATTTCAATTTAAAAGATTGCAATTCCCAATTCGATTGTCATTTGCAATCACAATCAATAAAGCTCAAGGTCAATCTTTAGAATTGTGTGGTTTAGATTAAGATGCGGATTGCTTTTCACATGGACAACTGTATGTTGTGTGTTCCCGAGTCGGCAAACCAGGGGCCCAATTCTCGCGGCGTAGATATTATATCGGCTTCGAGATAATATCGAAAGTAGGGATATCTATTGAAAATATCTACTGATGGTAAAAAATGCTATTCTCGTGGATTTTCGATATTCCAATGATATTATATCTATCGTAGATATTCTTTAACTGCCGAATGCGTTCCGTTTTTCTCGATTAAGTTAACATCATAGTCTATATATATAAATAATAAATTAGAGCAGAATTTTACAAGCAACAAAATGATATTTTATGAATTCCATTCATATTAAATGTGTGTATACATTTTTTGAGTATAAGAAATCTCAACTTTACCTAAATTGTATGCGTATATAATTTCAACGTTATGTATAATGAAACGTCAATATTATTTAAAATTCTCCCTTTTAAGGGAAGGCAAAGGGAACAATGCCCATAAAGCCTAGTCTTTAGTTATATTAATCTTCTTTTTATTACATTCGAATGTCGGTGTGACGCATTCTAATGTTTCTTGGAGTGTTTGGCACGAAATTTATGGAGTCAGCTTTTTCTCTAAGCTTCTGTGAGGTAGTCAACACTACAATAAAGTTCTCGCGTCCACTTGACCAGAATAGCGTATATTTTAAAGATTCCACTAATTCTTTAGTTGCGCAGACGGTTGTAACACCAAATCACACCAATTTTATTTCACAATATCCACTATGAACGAATTTTAGAATAATTAAAATAAGATGCCAACCGCACTCGCAGAAATCCCGCCAAAACTCCGTATCGTCAATAAGAAAATGGTGTCGATTCTGGCATGATTCTCTAAACCTAAACGTAAATTTGACAACAGTGTATCCTTGTCATTCTCCATACAGAATGAAAAGGAGAGACTGATGTTAAATTTAGTTTTAAGTTTAGAGCATCGTGTCAGAATCGATACCAATGTCATTCATAACTTAGAAGATTTCTAACGAAATTTTTGTTTAAACGTAATTTTTTTATGAAGTCCGCGTCCCTCATTTCAAATGGGCCCTCTTGCTCGCACAACGGCGGCGCCTTAGCACAGCAGCAGCAATCACGTAATTTATTAAATCATTGACGAAAACATGAATCAGCTCATCCATCGTTAATATAAACTGGTGTCGATTCTGGCACGATTCTCTAAATCTAAACTTAAACTTGACAACAGTGTTTCCTTGTCATTCTCTATACAGAATGAAAAAGAGAGACTGATAATAAATTTAGTTTTAAGTTTAGAGAATCACGCCAGAATCGACACCATTGTTTACCTACTTCTTTATTTACTAATTATTTATGAAGGCAGTTAACAACATCTTGAGGTAACAATAACTGGCAAAGACACACGACAACACAATAAATAATAGGTAAAAAAAGTGGAAATAACAAGATTGACATAACAAGATCCATAGATATTTATATATCGAAGGCTCTTTACCAGTCGATGTATGTCTACTGATCATCCGTAGATAAATATCTATTGCGACATGGTGAGAATAGGGCAAAAAGATTTTCCTTCGATAAAAGCCAGATCATTCGATATATATCGAAGGTGATATAATATCTATGCCGCGAGAATTGGGCCCCAGATATTCTTTATATCAGATATACGCAGACAGTGGAAAAACAAAAAATATTGTATATCCACAAGTATTGCAAAATTAAACTTATATGAAATGTATTCTTTGTTTTGTTTCTGATTTCTCAACCATTCAATCACAATGTGCCACTGCGAAGTGCGGCAGGGTACAGCTAGTACTTTTTATAAAAACGTAACGTTAGCGCAACTCAGAAGCCGTTGCCGTTGGTACTCGCGGTAGAGTTGTGGAACTAATGATATTTTATTGTGGTCTTTACATAGTTTTTTTTAGCTACAATAATTTCATCTATGTCATTGTTAATGTTTTCTTCTAAGGAATATTCAATAGGTAAGACATTTTCTTTAACCCAAGTTGAACGGCTATTACTCTTCAACTAACTAATCTATCTTAACCGTTATAGTTTTTCTTAAAAGTTCATGAATAGCACTATTATCATGAATTTCTCCAGGTTTTTCAAGCCCTACTGGCTTTTTTAGTTTTTAGAGCGCCCAGCTTTTGTGCAGCCCTACCGAACATAAATTAGCACATTAAAGTTCAATATTTCGCAAAGGGATCCCTAAATCGGAAAATAGTTACAGTTTCATGTATGAAAAAAAATATATTATACCAGGTTGTTTGCATGATCGATATACATATCTCCACAAAATTACCGGGACTAACAGACGGACATGACGAAACTATAAGAGTTCCTCGTACCTACCTACCTAACAGATTGTGGAAAAACAGTGTGACGAACATTACTTGTCAGTTAAGCCGAACAAGACCACCAACAAAAGGAAGCTACCCGAACTAAACTGTTTAATACCCAACTCTCCCTATCAACACAAGTGAAATATCGGGGCGTATTCCTTGATAACAAACTAAATTGGGCGAGAATCATATTGATTTAAAAACAAAGAAGGCCTGCATAGCTTTTAATCAGTGTAGAAGACTAGTTGGTTAAATGTGGGGTCTTAGTCCAAAGATACACAGGTTATACACAGCAGTCATCGGGCCCTCCTTAACCTACGGTTCAGTTGTTTGGTGGTCCAGAACCCAATTGACCCCAGTCCAATCCAAACTCCAAAGTCTACAACGCTTGGCGAGCCAAGCAGCAAGTGGATGCATGAGAACAACTCTATCGGCTGCATTAGAGTACCTCATGAATATAAGACCACTAGACCTGGTCATACAAAAAGAGGTGAAAGCAGCAGCCTTAAACTAAAGTCTCTGGGCTTATGGAGATTAAATACTGTAACAAGACACTTCAATATTCTACAAAAGTGCATGAAGGAGATATTGAGTCAACACATCTTTGATCGAAGATACAGCATCTAACTTACCGCGGTAAAGGCAAATTACTCTAGTGCCGGGGAAGTTAGAATAAACACGGATGGCTCCAAAACCAACAGTGGTACTGGAGCCGGTGTCTTCTCAAACGACCTGAATATAAAAATATCTACAACCTTTGGCAAACAAAGCACAATCTCCCTGGCGGAATGTATTGGTATTACCTGTGCGGCACAGGCGGTTGCAGCCAGAGATATCAGAGAGTTTACCATCAAGATCATCTCTGACAGTGCATCCGTACTTCACGCCCTACGTAGCAACCCAATAAACTCTGTCCTGGTAATGAAGTGCCACAAGGCACTTCAATCCATTGCGGTAAGCAACACGGTAACTCTGCAATGGATAAAAGGACATAGCAGATCAATAGGAAATGACGCAGCAGACGAACTGGCTAAGAGGGGAGCAGACACAAAAGTGTATGATCCGGAAACTTTTTTGCCCATACCTCAGGCCCAAATTAAAACGTGGCTGCGTGAAATAACTTAGAAATCACACTTGACTAAGGGTTTCTCGTCAGAACTACGAAATCCTAAAAAGCAACCGTTACACACATAAAGCTTTTATGATGTAGGTGTGCGCTAACAAAGAATTAAACAAAGCTCAGCCCCCCCTCCCCCCTAATTGAATAAACTGGGGTTCAAAGTTTGTATGGATCATCAAGATAGCGAACGCAACTAAATAAGCAAAAACCATTTTCAGGGTTTTTCCAAAATTATGTAATACTTGCTGTGCCCCGCGGTGTTACGTGCGGTTTATTAGGGATATTTACCCACAGTAAAACGTAGCCTATGTGTTAATCCAGGGTGTCAGACGTGAAGAAGAAACAAACATACACACTCACAAACTTTCGCCTTTATAATATTAGTGTGAAGTGTGATATATTGTCTATAAAGAAGTTTTGTAAAGTTTTTTTTTATTTACTGATTTTGACATTCATTCATTCACTCAAAATTAAATCGTACTCGAACGAAACCATGGGCAAAAGCTAGTCACAAATAATCCTATTCATGTCTGTTGTATGTACCATAAAATAAAACATTAGGCACTTAAAGTATCTTGATGATCATGATAATCCATATAAAATATTTAAATGAAAACACCAACAGCAAATTGTGGAAAGCGCTACCTACCTTCAAAGAAAATAACTCAATTAATTTACTTCACCACTTTAGAAAACAGGGAGTTTTTAAGTCGAATTAGGGTTTATCTGTCCAAAAGGGTACAAAGGTTACGGGTTACGGTGCTGGTCGGATGCCGGGTGGGTCAGGTGCACTATGGCCTTAATCCTATTAATGGGTTTAGTACCATCGGGTTTTCGTTTACTCACTTAAATTTATTTTCACTGACCAACCACCTACTTCCTGCTTCGGAGTTTTAATTGCCCTATTTCATCATTTGTTAATGAAGCATAGCTAAGTGTATGAGATAGCCGTCCTACCGCCGGCGAGGAAGCGACTAAATATCGGATATTTTCTCGCTCAAAAACGCACAATAGATACATATTCCGTGTAAACAAAAGAGATGCATAATATTAATAGTTGATCGCTGACAGTTCACACTGCCGGCGAGAACTCGCTCCACTAGTTTGTCGCTGAGCGATACGAGCTATCAAAGATAATACTCGCTCAGCCATACTCGCTACCCGCAAAACGGTTTCGAGGTTTTTCAAAAATTAAAAGATGATTGTCTCTGAATAAGAAGTTTTGTAGTTTCTTTTTATTTAGGTACTGGGTTTGACATTCATTCATTCACTCAAAAAACAAACACGAGCGCCGCCGCGGGCAAACGATTGTTTGTTTTTCTGTTTTTGAGCTTATCGTGTATGTGAGATTCATATTCGATCATGGACTTATGTTATATACGTCCATGTATTCATTCGATTGGGAAATATTAAAATAAGTTGATGTGTTGTTCTGTACATGCCTATAGTAGAAAATGGGAAATATTAAAATAAGTTGATGTGTTGTTCTGTACATGCCTATAGTAGAAAATCATGTCGGCAGATTATAATTATTACTTAATATGAAATGAAATTTGAATAATCCTTTTTTTATTGAAGTTGAAAACTGTGTAATTCCAGTTTGTTAAGGCTTTACATGAACTGAGTAAAAACTTAAAATCAAGCTATAAAGTAGGAATGTCGACTTTTGATTAAATATCACCCAAGTCATTAGGTATCTTATTTAATTAGAAGAACATTTTCTAACTATAAATCATTTGGTAACACTATAGTTATTTTATACAGTCTTTTTGTCGATATTTGTATCATTTCGAAGTTTTTTTTTCAATATTGATTTTTAGAAAATTTCATTAAATAGTCGATTGTATCGATTACAAGTAGGATGCTTTTATATTAAGAAAAATAGATGGACGAACGACGATGAATTTTATTAAATTTTGTTTTGAACATGTAGTAAACACACACACACACACACATTTAGGACACGAAACATTTAATTGTAAATTAAGTAGTTTTTAAAATATCTTTGGGAGAAGACACTGATTTCTGTAACACAGGGTTATTATCCTAGCATAGAAATCAGGGTATTCAATCTTTTCATGTGCTTTTGTTGAGCAATAAAATTATTATTATTATTCGCATAGCAATAAGGTCGAATACTCCAGACGAATATCGAGTTGAAACGTCAAGTTAAAATCTTTTCGAATTTATTGTCATTTCTGAATATTTACCTCCTTTCTAAGCGTATAATTTCGTTTTTTTATGATCATTATGTCAGTGTCGTCCAAGGAAATTATACTGACAATATAAGGAAATATAATCAAAGTCAATAGGTTTTATGAAGTCCTTACCAAAATTTTCATAAATTAATTTTAACAGAAATCCTTTTACTGTATAAAATACTTTTTATAAATGATACCAATTAACATTGGGCAAGAAAAATAATAGTTAATTAATTGGCAATTTTTGTACGCTTCTCGGGTCAGATCAGTTGTCACTACTGACAATTAATACAGTGCTTAATAAGTTGTGTTAGCAACGTATTCGGTCAAATTTGCTCTTATGATGTCTGTTTGCTGTTCAATAATAAACCGAAGTTAGATCCCAAATTAAAGAACATGACTGTACATATTTTTGTTGAATTACGTGTATTTTTTTGTACATTTGGCGGTTATATGATTTCTGATTCTGACAGGCGATTATTCAATACACTTTGAACGCAGTATGTATTGTTTATAAAATACAAAAGAAATTTCTCATTTATTTACATTTCTTTACGTAAAGGTATATCAAATAAAAGCAATCAGCTTCAACTTTTTGTTCAGAACCATGACCGTACAACCCAGACTATTTATGCTTGTTTGCCAGCCCTTTACATTAAAAAAGCTATAAAAAATATCAGCCCGAGGTGAAGCAGGTCCGTAATAGAGTCATTAACTAAGTTAGAAGTTCAAATTGCTTAATTAATAGCTCCGGGGAGATTCACGAGTACCCACTTCAGCATAGTTTCGCTAAACATAGTGTGCACTTTGTCATTTAGTGTCAGAAGCTTTCACTCCTATTTCACAAAAATGTAGTTTTTTGACTCCTTGATAAGACACGCCCCACCAAACCACCACTGACGCAGGATGATAACCACGTTGTACTTTCCCGACCACTTGTGCAGCTTCTTTAGAACAATGAGCGTACACTTTATCATTTTGCTTATTGTAGTGTTCTTCAATCGTGATTTTTTTTTCATCGGTAATATATTATTATCTATGCTCAGCAGAAAGTGTCGTATGGCTGAATAACGATAATGTTCTTTGCTTGTCTCTCGAATTGGAGCAGCCATCTGGGGAAGCATCTCTAACTTAGAGAAGATTGTTTAAAAAGTGTGTATTTTTAGGGTTCCGTCCGAATGTCGACCGGAGTATACTGA
The DNA here is from genome assembly GCA_902850365.2 of Chilo suppressalis. Lineage (NCBI taxonomy): Eukaryota > Metazoa > Arthropoda > Insecta > Lepidoptera > Crambidae > Chilo > Chilo suppressalis. Next base: position 13,873,694 of record OU963894.1, on the reverse strand, counting down.
ACTTAACTAAAGAGTATCACCACAGAACACAGAAATACCTCTTTCTGTGTTCTGTGAGTATCACGACCGAAAAGACAATGGCAAAATATTTGTTAGAGTCTGTGCGGAAATAAAATGGGATTTAGATTGGAGGGCGCTGTAGTGCTTTTCTACCGTATTTGTAAGGTTTTACCCCTTTTTTCGCCACGCCCATTCTCTTTCCGCACAGACTCTAAAGGAATTCTTTTGTATATACATATAAATTTCATCACCAAAAATGCAAATAAAATAATCTTAACGGATTTATAAAAAAAATGATGAGGGTTGTCTTAGACTGAAATTAAAAACATGAAATTAAGTAATCGCATATTTTTATTTTGGCTTAGTGTCATTTCTTTTGAGCCTACTATTTTAAGTGATTTCAGTGATTAAATCAACTTCAATTATGTTTTGCATCGCTTTACGCATAATTTATGTTTAATTATTTATCTTTCAAAAATATTTTCACAATCATTGGTTTATTCAGTATTATAGAGAAAGCATAAAGAAAAACCTCACCGATACAAATATATAATCAATCCGATATAAAGGGTTAGGAAAAACAAAGTTTTAGTATTACTGAACTTCCCCCGCATAAATTTAAAACTTGCGTAAAAAAATAAACTATTAAGCAAAGAACTATCAAGGCCAAGATTATTGGAACGATCCAATCGTCTACGAATAGCCCATTCATTCCCATCCTTTGCTCATTAAAGTTATCGCAATGCAATATTAAATATTCTTGATCTGTGTAGCAGACAAAGATTGTAATTAATTATAATGATTGTATTGGTAACGACATCTTTTTAAGTAAACGTCGCGACTTTATAAAAGCTGAGATTTTTCTTTCGCCTATTCTTCGTGTCAGCCAAACGATGTCCTGAACAGGTGGAAGAAACATATAAGAACGATCAAAAAGAGCTTTGAATGAGTCAACTTGTGGTTTATACGCCGGGTTTCATGGTGTTGCCGACTCGAGAGGTCCCGGGTTCAAATCCCGGTGGGGGCAGATGTTTGTGTGATGATTACGAGCATATGTACTCCAGTCATGAATGTTTAATATGTATTTCTATAAAAATATACTTATTTTTGTATAGTATATGTATTCTATCCGTTACCCTAGTATCACATAACACAAGCCTTACAGTGCTCACTTTGGGGCTAGGCTAATTGGTGTGAGTGTTGGAAATATTTATTTAAGTTTATTTTCATTTCATTCATTCATCTAATATATAAAGTAAAAATCCACTCGCTGTAAGACGTGAATAGTAATTTAGTAGTGTACCTAGTAAATACGAATTTCGGTGAACGTAAAATATACTTTGTGGCAAATAAATGGATCCTCTCTAGTGGTTTGGCGTGACAGATTTCAAATATCGCTTTCTCGCACAGTTGATTTTGGAGAGCACCAAAACCAGATATAATCTGATGATACAAAATAATACGTGCGTGGATTCCAAATGAGATGTTACCCGATGCTACAGAAATAAAAGTTAATACACATGTCGGAGTTAGATTTCATAACTTGTTGGCCAAATCTTTCTAACTTTTACAGTTTTTTTAAGTACCTACCTGAAATCCTAATTTCTTAGCTCAGATTTACATAAATAAATTTGTTTTTATTTTTTAAGCATTTAACTGCTAGATGTTTAAATCTAAAGAGAAGTGTTAATAGATATTTTTTTTTCTATTAAACTTTTCTTTATTTTAATAAATTTGCTAGCGCAATTTCGTTTAAATACCAACAATGACTCAAATGTACAGTGTATTCTACAAGAACGTAACCAGCATATTTTGTATGCCGCGAAGATGTCATGTGATTATTGACTAGCGACCGCGTAAACTTTATGGCGCGCTTACACTTGGTCGCTAGCCCGAACACGAATGCCAATGGAATTCGGGTAAACGACTAAGTCTAAATGAACGGAGTCGAGTATGCCCGTATTCGGCGTTCGCGTATTTTCGTTTTGGTTATCCGACACCGTCTTCCAGCCCGTATTCCAGTGTAAATATTGCGTCGGGTGCCCGAATTCGAGTAATGTCTTTCGTTCACCCGAATACGGACTAACGACCAAGTGTAATTGAGCCAATAGTCTTTTGAGGATACTGCTTCTTATTTTCGTTCTATAAGTATTATCTACTAGAAAAAAATAAATTGTTATACTTTTACTATATTTTTTTGTAAATACCGACAGTAAATAAAATGCTTTAAAGTCTAAGATAAGTACCTTTCTGTTACCTTCTTGGGAGATAAGGATGTTAATGTACTGAAACAAGAACGAATGAAACGTATAATTTATGTCCCGGGGCTGTCCGTAATGACCTCTATCAGGCTCGGAAAACGATAGTAGACAGAATAATGTGGGAACATGCTAAATCAAGATTTGGCAGCCCGGACGATTGATCTGTGGCGCACCGCCATATAAACTTTATTGACGTGTTACGCCCGTGAAAATAAAGAAATGTTGGGAAAGGAAATGAAAAAATTAAAGGAATTATTGAATTAAGAAAATAAATAACAATAAAAAAATTGAAACTTGAGGTCGCTTGCTGACCGAATACTGAATTTAAGATTTGAATATATCATTGTTTGTGTGTAACAAGTGTCTAGTAATGTTTGTAGCAAATGTTATCTATTAATCATTGTATGTTTGTAACAAGTGCTTTGTAGTGTATTTATGTTATAAAATATTTTTATTTTTAGTATTTATGTTCAAGTTTTATAATATCCGCCCAAATAGCGGAAGGTGCAGGCTCGAGTCCTGTCTGCAAACTGGCCCGTGTGGTTTTTTTTCTGATAAAATTATTCCTCGTGTGTGTATTATCTATTAAGAAAAAAATAATCTTAAGTCTATGCCACTGACGCATACTGGCGCTGCGAAAGATCAGTGCTGTGATCTTATGTTGCAGCTTTCACTGAATAGCGACCATTCTGCATATAATGATTTTGTATGCCTATGTATTATATAATCACTACAATCTCACTGTTGTTATTACCAATAAACTTATTTATTTGAATTGAAACAAAAAGGCTCACGATCTAAAAAGTCCTCTTAGATTGCAAATATTGTTTCACAGAATAGTCTCCTGGCTGAAAACTTTATGTCCTTATCAAGGCCCTCAATTAGATATATGTATTGATTTGTAATCATAGAAAAAAAACTCTTATTATCTGTACGAAAAAAAAATTTGATTAATTCAAAAGTGTTGCAATATCCATCCAATTTCAATAAACCTATTTTGAATTTGTATTTGTTCATAACCAGAACAAATTGCCTTACCAGATTTACAAACAAAAAAACTAATTAACTGCGAAGAATGAGTACTATTTAGCATAAAATAAAATAACTTACTAATTTACCTTATTAAAGATTGAATTTAGGAAAAAATACACTAATAATATACTAATTCTAATGTCGGTAATTCTTCTTTTGTTTCAATTAATAGAGAAGTTTCTTAGAAAAATGGTTTCAAGGACGACCTTAATTATAAACATGATTATAAAAATGAATCAGACCTTATTCAAATTGTCTTATTAAAGGATCTTTTGAATAGTTAATATATTTTGTCCTATCGTCCACTCAGGACATTTTGAAGCTGATATAAGAAAAACTGGTACAAAGAACTCATCAGAATATAACAAAAGAAGCGAAATTACGACCACTATCAATACTAATTTCATAACGTGTTATTATTTTGTATATTAATTATGTGTTATTACTCATACAAATTACTTCCTTCCTAAGGGCCGGAATGAACTTTAAAAATAGAACAACTTTCAAGTGTGAAGAGTTTTTTGTAAAAAAAAATGCTGCGGCCATGTGAGTTTCTAAACAGCCAGTGTGAACTTAGCACAAACTTCTTTGAGCGGAATAAGCCGCAAGAATTACGCTGTTCCATATTTAAATTTAAAAAGTCGACATAAATTGGCGGGACACTAAACTGTTATATATCTGTGACGGAATAAAAAAAACTTTTAAGTTTTAAGCGATTCAGAAATGTTGACACCGGATTCAATTAAAGACGAGGTAAATTGTGTTATAGAGAATCTTTTGCCAGAAATGTCAAAAGAGAGATATATGAATACATACAATGATTTAATAAAGTGGCGAGCAGAGAAGAATATAAAATCGTTTTCCGAAGGTGTATTTCTTACATATTTTAATGGACTGTCTAGCAAACTACAGCCTTCTACGCTATGGAGCCGATATTCAATGCTCAAGAGTACACTTAGTGTAAAACATAATGTACATCTGAAAACATTTCATAATTTAACATCATTTTTGAAAAGACAGTCTCAGGGGTTCAAGAGCAGGAAATCTAAGGGTTTCACCTATAATGAAGTGGATTTTTTTAAATGATGCTCCTGACGAGATATATTTGGCAATGAAGGTAAGTTTACCTAAGTATTTATAATTTTTTCTAAAACTGAACGTACCCAAATACTAAAAAATTACATTTTTCACAGGTGGTATTGTCGGTATAAGCGGCGCATGCAGAAGCAGGGAACTCACCAATTGACAATTAAGGACATTAAAAGTGAAGGCCAATTATTACTATTATAACTGACTAAAACAAAAACAAATATTGAGCGCTCTTTTGTAGTACAAGAAGAGTTTACACAAATAGTAAAGAAATATCAACAAATGAGACCTAGTGACGTAAAAATGGACCGTTTTTTTCTCAACTACCGGAAGGGAAAATGCTATAAACAAGTGATCGGGAAAAACAAAATCTCAGGTATGCCCAAGCAGATTGCAAGATATTTGAATTTACCAAATTTTGAGCAGTATACCGGACATTGCTATAGGCGAACGTCAGCAACACTTTTAGCCGATTCTGGGGCAAACATTACAACCTTAAAAAGACTTGCAGGCTGGAAATCCAGCACAGTCGCCGAAGGCATTGAGGATTCAGTCCATAATAAAACAAAAATTTCAAACCAATTAGTTAACTGAAACTATTAAAATACGCCCCAATTCGCCTCAGCCGACAACCTCCAGGGAGTATCCTCCATGGAATCCATCGTTTGATGAAATAACTTGAGTGATGAGTCTCCTACTTTTACAGATATCCAAAACAGCCAAATTTGTAATAGTATATCAAACAGCATAAACATTCCAAACAATAATGTAACTTTTAATTTCGCTAATTGTCCTAATATGACAATTAATTTTAAATAGCTACTTCTAATTTTATGGTATATATATATATATGTACCTATTTATGAATAAATATTTTTGATAAACAACTAGTTTTATTTTCCTCATATTCGAAATGAAAAGTAGAGTGTTTAACTCGGGTTAAAGAATCAATCCCTGCTCGGACTATAGCCTATATACATCGGGAATTGATTCTTTCCACTCTCGGTTAACAATCTACTATTTTAAAAGTTAATTAATTGATTTTCCGGATACAGAATATAGAAATTCAATAAAATTTCGTATGCGAATAAACATTGTACCTAGTTTAATTGATTTTTAACATGAAAACACACGATTGATATTATTCAGAAAGCTCTGTTCTACAAAGTAATACGGAACCGTTTTATACAACATGATGTATTTCTAAAGGAATTTGTCATACCCACAGACCTCGTTTTGCCTAATAGAAAAATTGTTTCATGGTCGTGTTATTTGAATATGTTATGAACAGTGATTGAATTTAATAACGTACCTAATCCTCAAATCTTTTAGTCATTTACTACAGGTAAGTCGACGTAAAAAAAATTTTGTTAGCAAAATATAAAACATAAATATAACGGGCGATCGAATGTCTTTTTAATTGTAAAATCAATTTCTATGATAAACACACAAATCCCTGAGCAAAGGAAAATTCTATAAAGGCAAAACCTGCTTGCCTAAAAAACTTGCCTTAAATATACATAAAATAAATAAATATTATTTTTTCCAACACTCACAACAATATTAGCCTAGCCCCAAAGTAAGCACTGTAGGCTTGTGTTATGGGATACTAGGGTAAGGGATAGAATACATATACTCATACTATATAAGTATATTTATATGGAAATACATATTAAACATCCATGACTGGAGTACAAATGCTCGTATTCATCACCTCTCCAGTAGGCGCCATCTTGAAACCTACATTACATGCCACTCGGCCACGAAGGTCGTCGGAGGAAATACAGACAGATATAATATATGTTTGTATGTTTCATAGTTTTGACAAACTGTTCCTCTTTTAATTTTTAAGTACTGATGATTCCTTATATCTCTAGTAATATGATTCATTTGAATAAAATTGTTATTAAAACCATATGACTTTCTTGTGTATGACTCTATTGAATTACCCTGTGTTCCTCTTGTAAGTCAGAAAGACCGGATATGGTTCCAGATGGGATCAGAGCCTACTGTGACCAATACTACAAGGGTGAGATGTTGTGCTTGCGCTTTGAGTTAAGGTGTTAAATCGCATGCAGTTCCTAACCATTATTAAGATAAACTTTTAGCAATTTTAGAGTCAAAGTTTTTCCAGATTTTTTAAATATTTTCTCACCTGATATGTAGCCCCATCCTGACGTAGAGGCAGAGAATGAGGATGCCCGGGACAAAGAAGAAGAATATGCTGCTCAGTTCCAGTAGGGGAGACGGGGCCATCAGTGCGCAGAACGCTGACTGCTGTGACATGTTGCCGGAATCTGAAACAATAATGGAAGATAAAGCTTCATATCTCTAGCACGGAGGCTAAGCATCGGGGTGGAACAGGTCTAAAGTTGCGACTTATAGATAGGTATTTCATGAAATTTCAAATGAACCTGATTAAGAATGAAATATAAAATTTTACAGATTTAGAATTAGTATTTATTTATTTGCATTAGATGATGATTTAAGGATGCGTAAAATGGTTACTTAGATATAGAGCGGAATGAAAACTTTTGGAACCTTACAGTTTCTCTAACTGGCTAATATTTATGGTTCAGGCCAATTATTAGTTTCCGCAGATAATTAAAGTCCGCAAATAACAAAATCTGCAGCCATGATGCTTTAATGCGTTTTCTTTAGTTATAAGATAATTATAAGCACGCACTATCCGAAATGAAATGCTCTGCCCGCATGCCAACCTGGCATGCTTTAATAGAGGCGTGAAGAAGCAACATGCAAGCCGCCAGGATGAGGATGGCTGGTGTGGCAGGTAGAACTGCTGATCAGTTATCTTCGTGTTTGGACTTCACCGTCACTTAACATTAGGTGGGGTGGAGTCAGTCGGATCTATCTATAAAAAAAAGGAATTAAAAAACGAAAAGATACACAATAGATTAATAGCTATACATATTTTTAAGCATTTAACTGCTAGATGTTTAAATCTAAAGAAAAGTTTACTAGAAAAAAATCCACGCGGACCAGGCAGCGGACGGGACTCGAACCCGCATCCTTCGCAATCCGGGCGAATGCACTGACCATTATGCTACCACGGCCCTATTAGCCGCGTCGAAATTTTCCTAGCCTTAAGCTGCAAGGCAGCGCCATCTCTTCGCATTGTAGGTAACCCACAATGTCAAATGAATACTTTTTCAAGTATTAAACATTTGAAAGAACAAATAGCAATTATAGTTATGATTTTACTAGCAAACCCGGCGAACTCCGTTTCGCCACCAGATGGCTTCGTTTTATGTAACATTTCGTTTGGTGATTAAAAGAAGATTTTTTTTAATTTTTCCTGAATTTTCTTTGCTATAAACCTCACGGAGCCCGAGACCTTTCCAACGAATGCAAAACCGTGGAAATCGGTTCGTGCGTTCTGGAGTTATAGCGTCAGGAAGGAAAACCCGACTTATTTTTATATAGTAGATATAGTTTTAAGCATTTTACTGAAAATTTAATCTAAATTTCGACGCTAATAGGGCCGTGGTAGCATAATGGTCAGTGCATTCTCCCGGATTGCGAAGGATGCGGGTTCGAGTCCCGTCCGCTGCCTGGTCCGCGTGGATTTTTTTCTAGTAAACTTTTCTTTAGATTTAAACATCTAGCAGTTAAATGCTTAAAAATATATAAAATCATAACTATAATTGCTATTTCTTCTTTCAAATGTTTAATACTTGAAAAAATATTCATTTGACATTGTGGGTTACCTACAATGCGAAGAGATGGCGCTGCCTTGCAGCTTAAGGCTAGGAAAATTTCGACGCAGCTAACAGGGCCGTGGTAGCATAATGGTCAGTGCATTCGCCCGGATTGCGAAGGATGCGGGTTCGAGTCCCGTCCGCTGCCTGGTCCTCGTGGATTTTTTTCTAGTAAACTTTTCTTTAGATTTAAACATCTAGCAGTTAAATGCATAAAAATATATAAAATCATAACTATAATTGCTATTTCTTCTTTCAAATGTTTAATACTTGAAAAAATATTCATTTGACATTGTGGGTTACCTACAATGCGAAGAGATGGCGCTGCCTTGCAGCTTAAGGCTACGAAAATTTCGACGCGGCTAACAGGGCCGTGGTAGCGTAATGGTCAGTGCATTCGCCCGGATCGCGAAGGATGCAGGTTCGAGTCCCGTCCGCTGCCTGGTCCGCGTGGATTTTTTTCTAGTAAACTTTTCTTTAGATTTAAACATCTAGCAGTTAAATGCTTAAAAATATATAAAATCATAACTATAATTGCTATTTCTTCTTTCAAATGTTTAATACTTGAAAAAGTATTCATTTGACATTGTGGCTTACCTACAATGCGAAGAGATGGCACTGCCTTGCAGCTTAAGGCTAGGAAAATTTCGACGCGGCTAATAGGGCCGTGATAGCATAATGGTCAGTGCATTCGCCCGGATTGCGAAGGATGCGGGTTCGAGTCCCGTCCGCTGCCTGGTCCGCGTGGATTTTTTTTAGTAAACTTTTCTTTAGATTTAAACATCTAGCAGTTAAATGCTTAAAAATATGTTTATTAATTATATATGTACAGAAATAAATAATATTTAAATACAAATTTCTTAAACCTACTTATAAATAACATCCTATTTACAAAATAAAAAATAAGTCACCCCCATCGCCGCCGTCAGGGATGGTGCCCAATAGGCTGGCAGCATTGCCACGTTGAATGGCAAGGCTGATCCGTTGGCCAAGATAGCTGCCAGCCTTTTGATCACCAGTAACTTCGGTGAGTCTCTTTGATATTTCCCTAAAAAAGGAACGAGCGCTTGGACCCCATGGGCCCATGGTCTCAACACCAAATATATAAAATCATAACTATAATTGCTATTTCTTCTTTCAAATGTTTAATACTTGAAAAAGTATTCATTTGACATTGTGGGTTACCTACAATGCGAAGAGATGGCGCTGCCTTGCAGCTTAAGGCTAGGAAACTTTCGACGCGGCTATTAGAGCCGTGGTAGCATAATGGTCAGTGCATTCGCCCGGATTGCGAAGGATGCGGGTTCGAGTCCCGTCCGCTGCCTGGTCCGCGTGGATTTTTTTTCTAGTAAACTTTTCTTTAGATTTAAGCTATACACAGTTTAAGAACTCGACTCAAAGTAAAGATTATTGATATTTGTTTCAGTAGCACGGCACTTTGGGAGGTTGGGTTTTTAATTTGTGGGGCACAGGCCTTCCCTATGGATGAAATAGGGAGATTGGGCTATGACCCACCACGCGGGCCCAGTGTACACTGGTGGGTGGTAACTAGGGGTGGGCGTTTCTAGAATAACGATGCCAGGTTTGGATGCGCGCATCCGATGCGACTGGATGCCGTTATTGGATGCCGATGCCATCTACTTTTTGTCAACGTTACTATAGCAACAGTGCCACAAACTTATCTGTGCTGGTGAAGATGTCGCTAGCGGTGAACAAATATGTCATAAAAATGTCACAATGCTATTCATAAATAAATTGTAGTTCCAATTTTTGCCACCGGCACTGAAAAGTTAGTGATACTACGATACTGGCATTCACTTGGCATCGATGCGATGCCGGCATCGGTGCGCGGATCCGATGCGATTTATCTGATACCGATGCGCATCGATTTCACAAATATCTAAAAACGCCCATTTCTAGTGCTAACGATATGCAGCCGGGATCAACAACGCGTGCAATGTTTTTACATACAAACGTTCTCGACTGATTTCTCTTTGATTTTTATCACTAAAGAATAGATTTTCACATATAAAATATAATATTACTCATTCAATGCTCCGATGTTTTCCTTTTTTCGATAACTTGTGTTTCAAAGCAACTAGAAGCCCTCGAAAAAGACCACTAAAAAGTCTATGTGGAGATTTAATAAGCATTTACAAAAAAAACAAAACAGAGAGGTATGGAGGAGAAAGAGGCACCTTAGCACAGGGGCAGGTTTGAACATGTTGATTTCTGAACGTAACTTAATTTATGCCGTAACTACATTTTAATATTGGCAGCACTGGCTGTGACAAACGTCAAATAACAAAGCGCGCGCGTTTTGTTTTCAAAAAGATTTATAAGCTGTCATCGTATTTGTACCGATGAAGTAAAAAATAAAAATAAATGTTGTAAGGGATTTACTATCACGTGAGTAAAGGTTTCCAACTAATTCTTTCACAAAATTGTGCAGTACTTATTAGTTTTCAACCCACCTTGTTGTTTTTGCTTGCCAGTTATTTCACATTATTTTTTTGTAATATTTTATTTTCCAAGTGACCGTGTGGCAGATTTGAAAAACTTCACATGTTTTCTTACAAGTTTGATATTAAGTTTATTTTATGTTTAATTTTGCATCTGAGGCCGTATTATATAATAATATATATTATATATAATAGTAATAACAATAAACTAAAACTCTTGTGCAATATGATTACTTTTGTTAACAAGGAGGAAGTCCAACTCAATGAAAATAATATTTTTATTTTTGTTATTGTAATGCAAGATGTAACTTAGAAGTTTCGTATAAGTTTATTTTATATTTTATTACAATAAATATCATTATAATAAAGACAAATTATTACTCTATCCTCTCTTTTTTCTGGTTTTTAACCCATTGTTCACAACTTTGTTGTTGTTAACAACGAGAGGAGCTCGGTGGCGCAAGTGGTTAGCGCGTTCGGCTGCGATAGTTGAAGTTAAGCAACTTTCGCAGTGGTCGGTCATTGGATGGGTGACCAAAAATTTAATAACATGAGCTCCTCCGTGCTTCGGAAGGCACGTTAAGCCGTTGGTCCCAGCTGCATCTGCAGTCGTTAGCACCCACCAATCCGCACTGGGCCCGCGTGGTGGGTCATGGCCCAATCTCCCTATTCCATCCATAGGGAAGGCCTGTGCCCCAGCAGTGGGGACATTAATAGGCTGATGATGATGATGATGATGATGTTCACAACTGCCCCATGTCGATTTAAATGTTTTTAAAAAATTCAAATTCAATGCAAATTCAATTCAAACCTCCCCCCTGGGGAGGCAGATTTGAACAAATTTGTGTTTAAAAAACACATTATTTCTCTTTAACGTTTTTGACAAATTCAAAGATTTCATTATTTTTATATTAACAAAGGAGTAATATGTCCCGCGGTGTTACCCGCGGTTTATTAGGGATATTTCCCGCGGTAAAACGTAGCCTAAGTTAACACATAGGCTATCCAGGGTGTCAGCTAGATCCATACCATAGATAGTTTAGACGTGAAGAAGTAACAAACATACACATACACTCACTCACAAACTTTCGCCTTTATAATATAACTGTGATTTTCGAGGAGGAAGTCGTCGAGAATCAAACCTCGAATTTTGTAATTTTTATTCGCAATATTCAGCGTTAACTACCGTTGTCCCTATCACACGGTATTTGGTAATGCGTGACAGCAATAATTTTTCAAATACCTATTTCTCTAATGTCTCTCAGTTCGTGTCCGCATACGAGAGAGTCAATTTTTGGTCACCCATCCAATAACCGACCACTGCGAAAGTCGTTGCTTAACGACAATGATCGCAGTCGAACGCACTGCCCACTTGCACCATCGTTGTGCCCTTAGCCTTATTTATGCCAAAACAAACAAAGTAATATTTTATTAATTAAAAAAATTCACTAATCCGACTTGGAAGTGATGACGGTTCATGATTGATAGGAGACAGCCGTCATCGTGGCGTCAGAATTAATATACAAACAAATTTTGAAGATGAATAATATTCCTTGTCCTCGAAATGATAAATGTACAGATTTTTAAATTAAAACATTTTTGGCAGTACGCTCGTATTAGCTTTCGTGTTCATCGACTTGGACAAATTGGACTCGGAATTTGAATGGCTAACGGGAATCGGAATTGAATGAAAAATGTAATTGAAATACCGGCCTTATTTCATATGAAAAAAAAACTAATTTGAGTTATTAACTAGTTATCAACCCCTTTCGCCTTATTACAAAACGTAGACTGAAGTTAAACCTGGACTAAAACTGTTGCCGTCATATTTTTTGCTAAAAAGAAAACAGCGACAACACTAGGTTTAAACCATAAACTAACTTTAGATCAACTTAACTAGAGTCTGTGCGGAAAGAGAATGGGATTTAGATTGGAGGGCACTGTAGTGCTTTTCTATCGTATTTGTAAGGTTTTAGCCGCCGCTTGAAGAGATAGAAGAACCGATCTTTTTCGAAGCTTGCCGTGAAGGCCGCAAACTACCGCGCACTCAGCGGGCGTAAATCGTGAACGTGAAACTCGCAATAGAGTATTCGACTAGTTTTAGAAAACAATCTCACGTTATTTACCAATGCTTAGAAAAAATAAGTGTCCATTATTTTTTGATCATCTAACTGACGGACTAAATCGAATTTCGTTTACTGTACCCCGTCATCACCCCTATTGGTACATTATTTTTCATACTGTAAAATAGCCTATTGGGTTTTACGTACAATTTCACATTCTTCGCAAGTTGCGGACCCGCAGTCGCGGTGGGCGCGGGTGAAGATCGCTCCGTGTGATCCCCCTCAGATTCGAGTGGTGGTGGGGAGATGCCATCCGCCTGGAATACCTCTAGAGGCCAATTCTCGGCTTGAGATCCCCTTAGGATCTCACCGTCCCCAAACCCGGTGACGCTGTAAAGGTTATCTGCGACCAACAGCATACACACTCAAAAAACAAAAAAAATCCGTGTGTCTTGAGAATGCTAGAAGAAATTCAACATGGTCTTTAAAGTCTCGGTAGCATAGCGGTTCGCCCGGATAGGATAACCTGCCTGTCTGGATCGCGTGGGATTTATCTAATAAAATGTTAAAGAAAACACTGCTTCAACGGGTTTCAGATGCGTTTTTAAATCCTCTCCTTCTTCCTTCTTTTAAGTTCTCTACAGGGGGTCTACTCTTTTTCTGCGAAACAAACTTTCGATAACGAAGTTCAAACGAAATATAATTTCGTCAATTTAAGGGTTATACCTGATTTGAACGATAAACTATCAAATTGAAGCTTTCTTTGCGTAGGCTTAGAAAATCTACACTTCAATCAATCTGTATTCCGACGACGAATATGATTATAATTTAAAACAAACCAGAAACATAGTAACAAAAGTGTGAAGTTTGGATCGAAATTTCGTTTTTCGTTAGGTTAGGTTTTTAGGTTATGTAGGCCTCCAGGCTTCGTTCTCAAGAGCATGATTTTTATTAAATTTTCGAGAGCTACCTTCGAAAAACTTTAATTCAACGTTCGGATACTTAATAGAAAGATTATTATAGCTAGTTAAAATTAAGCGTAGTTATTACTCGTCAAAATTAATTAAAAATCATAGGTACTCGTGAGAATGGAGAATGGATAAGTGAAGGGTCACTTACTTTGACAAACATTTACAAATAATGTTAGCTAACTAACTAACCGAAGCTAACTGACTAAACCGATTATCTAAAGCATATTTTATCTTTTGAGATATAGGTATACATACAGGGGTATGTTGTTGTATTTGATGTCCTTGCCTGTAGGATTTTTTGGGTAAAAATCCGGATAACAAATAGAATGGATTTCAATCAGGTAATCCAGCCCAAATACAAAATTAAATAAATAATAATATACAAACAGGTCGGGTTACCCAAAATTTTCCCGACTGACTTTGGGCTTTATGGTCCTTGAAATAAGATTCAGAATCTAATGTGAGCAGTCGTCAGTTTATAATAACTTGATGCGTGGCTGTCTGTACTATAACTGGGATAAACCACTTAAAAAGGTTAGTGATTGGCGAGGTCGGACAGAATAAGTAATGTATGCAATGAGTAATGTCTGATCTTTATCTAATGCCTTTGTCCAACAGATGCCTGCTGATGATGATAATCAAATAATACCTACATCGATCTTCATTCGTATTAACTTATTTATTTATTTATTTTAATACACTCCGTGTCAGTAGTCCTTTTTTTTTGACGATGGAAAATCCATTTATGGACCATACCGCACGCTGTCTAGGCGCGCGACGTGTGTGGGACTCCCCGACGCGGTACAGCGCAGGTCCTACCCACTAAAAACCACCGGTACCCTCCTACGCCCTTATGGGAACGTCTCAGGATCGGCGAACCTCTCTGCGTGCGCCACTTCACTGGGACGCCCCCGGGCCGGCCCGGCCCAACGAGTGGACCGGGCGACACGCCTCTGGGGGATTGCGCTAGGGTACTAGGCAATCCTCAGACGGGGTGGCCTATGCCGAATGGCACCTAGGGCACGCGGCAGCCAAGCCGCGCCCAGACCACTTTAGGGCCGACTAAGACCGGCAGTCACGGCTGCCTGCCTTCTTCGGCCCGCCCGTCTACGCCGGAGGGGAGCGGCTAGAGAGTCCTCCTCCCGCTCCCTCTCCGCGGCCTCCTTCTGCATCATCACCGATTCGCTAAAGGAGGCGGCAACCATCCAGGCCCGCTCGCTACCAAGCATGGCTCTAACCATGCTTGGCAACGAGAGGTCTCCAACGCCGAGCGCCGCAATCAGTTCTCGTTTCGCCAGGCCGGGCACACGATTAGCGTGTGCTCGGCCGTGTCATCGGGAGAGGCGCAGTGATGACACCGCATCGACTCCTCCCGACGGGCGATACGGTGCAGGTAGTGACCGAAGCACCCATGTCAGTATCTGCACCTTCTTCTTCTTCTTCTTAGTCGGGCACTCTTGTCAGAGTGGTCGTGGTTGCACTGATGAGGTACATGGTGGGGTGTTCTTTGGGTCGCTATCAATTCCGAGGGTAGCTCTCCTGGCGATGTGCTTCCATTTCTGACGGTTCGAGGCGTCGCGAGTACACTGGACCATGGTAGACTCAGTAGCCTTTGTGATGGCGTCTATCCAGCGGGTTGGTGATCGACCGCGTGCTCTCTTGCCTTCCACCTGGCCTTGAACCAGCAGCCTTTCCATCGAATTCTCATTTCTAGAGATGTGACCAAAGAACTTCAGTATTTGTAGTTGCACAGTTGACGAGAGTCTGTCTTTAACACGAAGCTCTTTGAGGATGGATATATTGGTACGAAATGCCGTCCACGGGATCTTTAGGAGGCGCCTCCAGCACCACATCTCCAATGCATCGATTTTACGGCGATCCTGCAGTCTCAAAGACCAAGTTTCGGCTCCATAAAGAAAGATTGGAAACACAAGGCATTTCATCAATCTGACTTTAGTCTTCTTGGTAACTCTCCTGTCCCTCCAAATCTTTCCTAGCCGTTCCACTGCAGACCTGGTGATGGCGCACCGCCGTCTGATCTCGTCGCCACATCCTCCAGTACTTGATATAGTAGATCCGAGGTAAATATAGTTCTGTACCACTTCACAGTTGGCTATATTGTGAACATTGGTTCCAAATTGTTCAGCTCGGTCTACTATCATCATCTTCGTCTTGTCTCGGTTTATAGCAAGTCCGAATCGGAGACTGGTACTTTCAAGACGGCTTAGAAAATTTTCCATGTCTTCTCGAGTTTGTGCGAGAAGGGTAGTATCATCAGCGTATCTCAGGTTATTTATCACGCGTCCCCCAACAGATGTTCCTTTGTCCCAATCTTCTTAAAGAGTAGTTTCGTTAAAGAGTAGTGGCGATAAGATGCATCCTTGTTGTACACCGGCCTCAGTCTGGAATTCACTCGAAAGGGTATCATCGACTCGTACCGCTGCAGTACCGTATCTGCACCAGGCGGTAGCTAAGGCTAGCTGGCGCCCTACCCACTCCTCCAACACTGGCCGGATCGCCTCGATCGTCCGGTGGCCAGCGGCTGGGTCGGCGAGTGCCTCGCCCCATCGACGCAGAGCCTCCCTCTCCTCCTCCTCGGTGCGGACCCGTTCTACCTCCTCCAGAAAGGGCCGCTCAGCCGTGTCAGTAATCCTTAGAAAGGGTACACAAGATGATAATACAAATGTACGATGGTATGATTTAACTCAGGATAAAGCTTTCGTTGTCATCTTTTGACTACGGAACCCTGTACACAAATCCACTTATTAATAAACGAGAATTAAGCTTAGACTAGCTACGCCGTGTTTTGTTCATATCACTCAAATACCATTTGTCATTCAGTGAACAGACACAAAACATGAAGTAACTAATCCAAGCTTATTCTTCGTTTATTAGTAAGAGAGTAAGAGTATACATACCTATAGCATTATAGATCGTAGCACAATATTTGCATACATATATATTACATGTACCTACTGTGTAAATAAACATATATTTACAACATGTCTTGGTACAAGTTTTACTAAGTAGTGACGACACGAGCCCCCTACTCCCAAACTTTGACACACTACTTTGTATTTTTTTAGAATCTAACTGACAGATTAAATAAAATTGCATTTAATTTACCCAGTCATCATCACTGTAGTATTCTTGCAGCATCACAGAACACAGAAAGAGGAAGGGTGATCATAGACCGTTTGTTGGGGTATCGATGACACCAGCTGCCCCCCACTAAACTTCCGCCTTATAGATAATAGCCAATCAAACGACGCGACATTAAACAATCGAACCAATCAGCGCTCACCTCCGAGAGCAACGATGCAATCAGAACCAAGGTATGGTCAAGTTACGAGCCGTCCACATGGCCCTTCTAACCTCTTTCTGTGTTTTGTGTGTAGCATAGTCTGAACGCACCTTGAAAACTACCGGTGTGTACATTTTACACTCGTATGTGGCTACAATTAAGAATTTCCGATAATACATTTGACCTTGGCATTACATAACTGATGCTACGAGTACAATACCAGATAAGCTTACGCACGGAGATATAAATTTTGAATATTTAACAGGTGCTATTATCAGCTTTCGAGAAACAAAAAAGCCATATATAAATCACTCTGTCCAGCTGCGGCCATCTGGCTTTTAACATTTTGTTTATACGTTTTAACTGTTTATAAAGAATAACTGGGATTTATTGAAGATCGCAATCAACACACCATTCTGTATAATCGTAAATCTTTTACTTTTGAACGAATTTTGAATTAGGGGAGACAGTTGGCTTGGATAGACAATAAGGGGACTCTGTGAAATAAATATCACTTCCGATTTCGGTAGCTGCCATTTTACACGGCAAAATGTCGCTAGAGTCTGTGCGGAAAGAGAATGGGATTTAGATTGGAGGGCGCTGTAGTGCTTTTCTACCGTATTTGTAAGGTTTTACCCTTTTTCAACATGATTAAATACAAAAAACCGCAAGAAATCAAAACAACAAACAAATCCGTATCAATACAAAACTTTGACGTTTGACAGACGGCTGGGTTAAATTGCTTTATAAAAATCTTAATGTTAGTTCCGTTTTTCGCCACGCCCATTCTCTTACCGCACAGACTCTATATCTGTAGAAGTAGCCAGTATTAGATATTTGACATTTGTCAGAAATCCGAATAAATGAAATCGTAAGTGCGATGTTCTGAGGAGTTATTCTCTCTTATTCCACCTTTCCCTTTCCTTCAGAGGACCACGCGCGCTGGTCTACGTTGTCACCGTCTAACTGTGGCCACAATTCCAACGCGTGCAAAATAATTTGGTGACTCATTTCTTTGACGCACTATCCGTAAATAGAATGCTCTGCCCGCTCACGTGTTCTCTCCCTGGGATCCTTTAAAAGAGGCGTGAAGAAAAAACATGCAGGTCGGCAGGGTGAGATAGCTGGTGTGGCAGGTAGAACCAGTGTTGCCAGGTCTCCAGATTTTACAGGAGATCTCCTGTTTTTCTGAAATTTCTCCTGTTCTACTGTTTTTCTACATGAATCTCCTGTTTTTCTTATTGTTATTTTAAATTGCATGTTGAATTGTACTTTCCGCCATTAATAATGTAGGTAACCTTAATAATTATAAAATAAATGTTGTCTAAAAAAACTACTTTGAGGGGCGTTAGAAGTCACAGAAACACATTCGTTAGTGGTCTTTATCTTGATTTGATTTACTAATCAAATGCAGATCTGAAAAAGCACGCCTCTGCATCTACTGCTTTTTCTGTAGTTCTTTCCATACATCTACTGTTTTTTTTTCTATAACGCCACCCGATTTTCAATCGGACCTGGCAACACGGGGTAAAACTGCTGTATCAGCTATCTTCGCGCCTGGACTTTACCGTCCTATTTACGTCATGTTATCTTTGTCGATATCGACATTAGAAAACTATTTAGTTTTCTTATTTGTCGCACCTCAAAATCCTCAAATACTTATTAAAGTGAAACTTTATTATATCGCCACAATTAATTTCGTTCATCTTTATCATGTCGCATTTAATTTTGTCAAATCAACCAACCAATGGAATGCTTTAGACTCTTAAGTTTTTGAAGTTATACTTCTTTAGGCGCGTTATGAAAAAATGATGAGAGTGAAATTTTAAGATGCGCGCGCATATCACTGTAACACAAAAAAATAATTTTAACTTTTAACTGACTTTTGTGTTTACCGCACATTAAGAAAATGTACCAACAAAATAGAAATAGAATCTCTATTTAGTGAGTGCTAACGACTGCATTGTGAAGGCCTATCAAAAGAATTTATAATCTGGAACAACGGAACCAAAGCGCGATTCAGGAGACTACAGCGCCATCTCTTGACCATTGGTGTAGTAGAACCAAAAACCACATCTTTATTTTTTGTAATAAAGTAACAGTTATAGGTATTCATATTTATAATATCAAAAGTATTTATTAATCTGGAACAACGGAACCAAAGCGCGATTCAGGAGACTACAGCGCCATCTCTTGACCATTGGTGTAGTAGAACCAAAAACCACATCTTTATTTTTTGTAATAAAGTAACAGTTATAGGTATTCATATTTATAATATTTATCCACATGTTTCTAGTTTGTATATTCGGAATACGTGTTTGAGTTTCATACAAGTGCAAATCACATATGTTCTAATAAATTATATTCAGTAGTGATTTTAATTGATGATTTTGATTATTTATTTATTTTTTCAAATTGAAACTGAACTTTATTGACTGTGTCCTTTTCCAGACTTTTTATTAATTTATTGTAATTAATTATTTGCATGCAATAAAAAACTAATTTTAAACGATGCCAAAGAAGGATAACTTCTCACGCGCCTACATAAGTACAGTCAACCATTTTTTTTTAAATTAAGTTAATGGGCAAGGCGTTTGACAATCTTGCCTAATGGAAAGCGATGATGAGGCCTAAGATGGTACACGCCTACCTAGAAGTTTTTTTTTCTAATTTCTTAATTTTTCTAAATTCTTAATGTATTTAAATGAAGAATAAATAATAATATTTTAATGAATTAATGGTCGATTCTGGCATGATGCTCTAAACTTTTTCATTCTGTGGAATGACAAGGATACACTGTTGTCGAATTTAGGTTTGGATTTGGAGAGTCATGCTAGAATTGACACCAATGTATGTGTAGTATGATTGAATCTTAATTTATAAATTATATTGTACATATAATAATGTATTTTAAATAGATAATAAACCCTCTAAAGTTGTTGTGCCCTTGCAGGGCGTCACATGGTTCCTATATTTTTCTGTACCACCTTATTTCTGTGAATGTGATATGCAATGAATAAATAAATTACTTTTTATTATTGTTATTAAAAAAACAGACCTTGTCAACTTTCTACCACTGAACCTGACCATGCTTATTGATTTGATAAGATCTGTTTTTTTTAGAAACGATTGAAAGTGTAACGCGACATCCTAATGATGAACGAAAAAGTTTAGGGCGATTTAATGAAAGTTTCCTTTAAAAATACAATTAGAAACCTACACCTAACCTTTAGGTTACCAATTGTGTTCATTTACTATTTTTTGTGGGTTTATTTATTTAAATATTTTTTCAACACACTCAAAAAAAAGCATTTACGGAGATAGTATACATTGTTCGAAAGTTCAAAATTACGGACCATACAACGGAGCGTTCGGTAAAACATTTTACAGTGCGCTACCATACATAGCGCTGTTCGTATCTTTTAGGGTTTTTTTAAAATATTGGTTTACATCACCAGTGCACGTGATTTGGTTGGCACGGGGGTTGGTGACACATGCGTCTTTGGTATCGTACAGTATCTACCTAAGCATTAACATGATTTAGCAGTATAAATCAACAAATATTCAACGACAATGAATATAAATCAATTTTATTTCTTTATAAGTGAAATACCCGTAAAATGTTTTTTGGAGTGAGGAATAATCAAATTAAATTTATTTCAAATCAAATCAATTTCTTATCAAATATGAAATATGAAAATGATTGCAACTTCGTTAAAAATATCTCGATCGAATGTCAAGAATATTGAAATTTCATTTCAACACCGAGATTAAATTTGAACTCAGATGGATATTTCGGAATCCAATACCTACCTAGTGAATTTAGATTAGTTTAGATTTCATTTTTATTCAACATTTTTTTGGGTAATATAATAATATTAATAGATCGCCTTTAGTGATAAGGCCGTCTTTGCCCACATAAAGGTATTGTGTCTTTTGTACCCGCATCCTTTCTTACCTACATGAAGGGAAATCTTTCGTAACCCTTTTTAATAGTAGGGGTGCCCAAGCGCGGATTTTGGGACAAGATTGCGGCAGAATAATATAAGGAGGTAACCTTGCACCTTATGAAGTACCTATTCCCACCATACCTGAGCCCAATGACGTAATAATATGCTATAAAACATCATAGCGTCAGCCCTTTAAGTAGAGCCGAACGTATAGACCGGCAAAAAAATATCTGCAAAGGCCATTGTTTTTTTTTAAGTTACTTAGTTGATATATAACTTTGGCTTATAAATAGTGAAAAAAACTCTTTCCTCGGATAATCGAACCCGAACCGCCTGCACGAAAAGCCTGCTGTGCGGGTGTCCTGGGCTCGTTTCCAGTCAAGCAAGCACTTATTTATTACTTAACTTCAAAGTTTCACTTGCACCGTGGTTTCATAAAACCAGGCCACTACTTTGTTAATCAATTACTATTTTTTGATGGTCATTTAAATATGTGCCATTTTTTTCATGTACGGTGCAGCAAATTACCCCATACATGGAATCCAGTTGAGAAGAAAGCTGATGCGACGAAGATGTTGGACTCCCACTATCTCCCGTAGTGTCTGTGTGTGAAGCTATAGGAAACCTTTCTCATAAACAATACCACTAAAAGGTTAAATATGAAGTCATTTTAACTTGACTAAGTTCCCAACCAACATTTTAAATCTCCAAGAACTCAATATCAAGCAGCGGCTGTCCTCTGTTATCCAAGCTCGCATCCTTGCTATCTTCGCGCATTTAACTCGCCGTGGTGAAGCCTCCATTGGGCGTCGGGTCATTCAGAGTAGTATTGAAGGCACCTGAGCATGCGATGGATCGCCAACAGGATGAACTGACCGAATAAAATGTATAACAAATGACCCTCTACACGTTCGCACAAGAAAAGCAGCCGTTAGAGAGGTATGGCGTCGCTTTGTGCGGCGTATCACCGCCACTGAATTCGCCGATGACACTGAAGTAACAGCCACGATCGTTCTGCCAAGAGTGTAGCGACAAAAAAGAAGAAATGGTAGGTAGTGTTTCTTCCGCCTTCCTTCCTGTAAGGTCGAGTTTACTACCCCAAATGAGCGCCTGAATTCCAGCGGAATATCGGAGAATAAATATACTCCCTCTCTAGAATAAATCGTGTGTATAAGGATTAGAAACGTTGTAAAATTGTAAGTTAAGGTTCTTGTTCAATAAATCACTTTGGAACTTATGTATTTCCAAACACGTAGCAACTAACTGAGTAAGTACACATACCTACACAATAATATGAGAAGAAAGTAAGATTTATTCATTTTAATTTCACTTTAACTTAATTTTCTTTTGAAATTATAAAAAGGTTTCACTATTGTACAGTGGCGTAGTTACAAAAGCGACATCAATTTTACATCACAATGGTATCGATTCTGGCATGATTCTATTAACCTAAACTTAAATTTGACAACAGTGTATCCTTGTCGTTCTCAATACAGCATGAAAAGGAGAGACTGATGTTAAATGTAGTTTTAAGTTTAGAGGATGGACACCAATATCCAATCTAAATACGAATATTAAAACACTCGCTAAATCATGGTAACTATAATCTTAGACCCTAAACATCTTAGAAACTTTGGAAAAATAAGTATATTTAAAAAAAATATGATAAAATTGTGAGAAGGGTGGCAAGCCAGCTTGATGGTGAATAATAATAATTTATTTTCAAATAAATTTTATATAAGGACATTGGTAAATTATCAATTTATTAATCTTAAATATAGAGCATCTGTCACTTGAACCATTGCTAGTTCGGTGAACTGTATTTCGGCATAAGCCGGGTATTCATTAGCGAGCTGTAACCATAACATGTATGATACAGTACGAGGTTCTAGTGTGTACGCTTGTAGCTCAGTTGTAAACGTCGGCTCGCTGCAAACCGCACGCGTACCGCTCGCAACAGGTTAGCAAACCACGTACACAGCACACTATACTTTTTGGTTACAGTGCATGCAACAGTTACGGTTACAGCTCGCTAATGAGTACCCTTTTTTACAGCGACGCCATCCTCAGAACCACCATTAAAAATTACAATTTTATTTTC